>CM053168.1:54307998-54333406 GCA_012977825.3 Pteromalus puparum
CTCTCTCTCTCTCTCTCTCTCTCTCTCTCTCTCTCTCTCTCTCTCTCTCCTCGTGCAGAGCGCAATTACAGATGGCTATTTCTCGGACTCGAGCGAGATTCCTCGCTCTAGCTCACGTAGAAGAAGAAGAAGAAGAAGAAGAAGCGGTGGCGGCAGCTCTCTCTCTCTCTCTCTCTCTCTCTTTCTCTTGTATGTGTGTGGTGAAGTAGCTGCAGTGTGGCGATCCGCGGCATGTGCTGCAGCGAGTATTTCTCCGTTCATTCCCCCCTTTCCTACCTCTCTTTTTCTTCCTCTCTCCCTCTCGTTCTTTCTCCTTTCCTGCTGCTGCTGCACGTTTTTCCCCCTTTCCGCGGACGAGCGATTCCAGCGCAGTAGCAGCAGCAGCAGCAGCAGCAGCAGAAGCACACAGTCGGGGAAGCCGCCTCTAAATCAAACCGCGACGTTTCCCCTACGTCACACCGTATAGAGAGAGAGAGAGAGAAAGAGTAGCTTCTTTTCGTGAAGCTGTGTATATATATCTAGTCCGATGGCAGGAATCTTGCGCTTCCGAAAGGATACGACGGAGACGTATAGACACACACTTCTATAGAGTGAGAGCTTGATTTCCAAAGCGAGAGAGTGAGCCGATCAATTAGCCGTACTGGTGTCGCAGCCTGCTGTGATCGGACGTTGGGACACTCGCTCGATGGAAAGCCGATGCGCCGGACTGTGCGATGGTGGGAGGATGCTTTTTTTGTACCTTTCGCGCGCGACGACGACGACTTGCGCGCGGCGCCAAGGAGAAAGAGGCGTCTCTGAGACGTGCAGGATGGACTTTGTGGAGATGAATGTCTTGGGTGAAAGTGAGATTTTTTTTCGCGGGGGAAAACACGTGTTTCCGATATATTCTCGGAGTTCTCACGGTTTATACGGTAGTTGCTGCGGATGCGTTGAATGTATGGTTCATATCTGTAAATAGATGGTTTCTAATCGATATTTGATTTATTGGTTTATTCTTGTCGCTCGATTTTTCAACTTTCCCACCGCAGCGCTCTTATCAAAGGAAAAAGACTGGCTTTTGCCCCACCATTTTGACTTTCCTGTTAGTTTCTGGCTAGTGGCGATAGATAGTGCGTACGCACTTTTCCATAACACTCATCGATATCTACGACCAGAATGTATATATAGGGGATAGGGGGGGGGGCGACTATGCCAAAATTGTCTTTTTGGGCCTTCTTGAGCCGTCCATGTTATACAATAACTGCCTGAGTTAATTGATTGTTTTACTTAAATCGTGGATGCCTTTACCGACAGCTTCGAATAAAGTCCAGTAGCGAATCTTCATAGATGAATTCGGCTTTTTACGCTGCTTCGCGCGCCTTATAACGTTTATAACTGCCTCGACGCGGAAAAACAATCAAAGAAGCTGGGAGTAGTCGGCGTCGCACATGACTGCAGAGAGGATATCTCCGCCGGTAGCAAAAGGCGAGGGACTCACGCATACATTACTGTCAAAGAAAAGCCATTCCGCAGCTGAAATATCGCCGCTTTTCTTCTTCGGCGTCCTGTGCGCACTCTACGTACGCCGTAAATGCATAAATCAGGGCTGCCGCGCGCAAGCTGTCATAAAAGTATATTCAATTTTTTACCCCACTCGCGCAAGCTATATACCTTCGCACATATCCGTAGAGAACGTTCCGACGAGGTAAATCACTCTTCGAGCAGCTGCTGCAATCGCGAGCTACCAAGTATATAACAAGCGACAATGATACCAGCGCCAAAAAAGGTGAACCTTATCTCAAAGCAGAAAGTTTACTCGCTCGTGGATCAAGATAATCCAAAAGTTGCGCAAGATTAGGCTCGTCCCCGCAACACTCGCGAAAAATCAGCTCTCTATCTCGGCGTAACGCCGACCACATCTAGCTCGCATATAATTAGCCCTCGGCGACGAACTTAAATCCCATCTCACGTATATAGCCAGGCTGCATCGGCGCGCTCACGATTACGGCACGCCGGCGAAATGCAAATCACGGAAATTCGCCATTAGCACCCGAAGAATTTCCCCCACCCCCGAGCACATATCTGTGCTCTCTCTCTCTCTCTCTCTCTCCGTGGCTTCCGAGTCCCATGGAATACCAACAATGCAGCAGCAGCTCGGTGCATCGCCGGAGACTCGCTCGCACCCGTATATATGCTCGTCGCTGTGTGTTGCGCAACTCTTATGCGCGCGCGCCGTCCGTACGTTCACCTTCGCCGTCGCCGCCGCTGCTGTACTTTTCAGGTGCGTATCTCTCTCTTTCTCTGTTCGCGAATGGGAAGCAGAGCATAGAAGAAGAAGAAGAAGAAGAAGAAGAAGAAGAGGGAAGCGAGGAAGTGAAAATCGGCAGGTGATCGGGCGGGTGCTGGAGCGCACAGCATCTGCTCTCTGATCCAATTTACGAGCCGCGGCCCATTGTAGCGAGTCCCTGCGCGCGCAAGCATTCCGTGGCAGGTGGACTACTCGTAAATCTGCGCCTCCTCTCGCTCTCTCTGCTGCTGCGCAAAGCGCTTCTTCCCTGCGCGGAGGAATGACGGGCTGCGTACTTACTACCGTATACATATACAGCAGCAGCAGCAGCAGCAGCAGCAGCAACGATCTTAGAAGCTTAGAGTGTGCTGCGCAGCCACGAGGCTCTCTCTCTCTCTCTCGCTCGCGACCTTCGCTGTATACGGGCGCGAGCGCTTCCTGGAAGTCCATTAGTTCCGTTTGAAAGTGCAGCGAGGAAGAGAGAAGAGGCAGCAGAAGCAGCAGCGGCAAGAGAGGCTCCGCTTATTTTCTTATCTGCGTGACTGCTGCTGCTGCCGCAAGAGAGCAAGCCAATGCCCGGATGATTTTCATTAGATCCACCTGCCGCTGATGCACTGCTCTCGTCCGGTTTCTGCTGCTGCTGCTGCAGGTTCTAGGAGGCTATCGGTTCTATCGCTGATTTTCCAGGGATGATGCCAGTTGAGAGTCGAGGAGGATGAGCTCTGAGCCGAAGAGAGAGAGAGAGAGAGAGAGAGAAGGAGGGATTGTTACCTTTGATTTGCCTTCGAGATCTACTTATACCTCGAGTCCGGATTGCCTCGAGGGAGTATAGAGGACGGCTAATGACTAATTAGTTCTCGAACGAGCTCTCTATATATAATGTACCTGCACTCGAGTAAAAGTATATCGCAGCGAGAGAATGTAGCTCGAAATTATTATCCCACCTTGTGTTCTGTAACGCACTTATGCTATGTGATCTAATACACTGGTCGAATGTCGTTTTTGAACTTTTGTAGGTTACAGGGTTGCGCGTGACATAAGCGCACCGCACGACGGACGTAACGCTGCGATAAAAGTTGCCGATTCGACGTCTATATAATTCCAAATCGCTCTCTTTCTATCGCCTGGACTATATACAGGTATATACACAAAACTGTCGCTAAATTCATGAAACTCGCATAACTAAGTCGACGCATTACTCAACTGACGCATAATGCAACATTACATACACACGCGAAGCGATCATTACATAGTATATTTTACGTGCTCGCGCTCTCGAGCTATACGTATAATAATTCGCGAGAGTCTAACGCACGTAACAGTTATACTGCAGTTAAATAATTTGCGAGACAGATATATGAACCTACGCCTTGTAGTTGACTGTTGCGTAAACTAGATGCGTGAGCGTTATTATGTGTCTGTGTAAATAAACGAATTAATTACCGCGGCCAATCGGAGGCAATGTCAGGGTGTAAACGATCCCGAGGGTGGGATCGCGAGTAGCCGAGAGGAAACGCTGCGGTTTCGAGTAGTCGAGTAAGGCAGTGCGCTTTGAGACGTCGTCCGGATTGTATCTCGATCGAAGAGCAATCGCGTGTTACTTCTGGATGTACAGTGAAATTCATGTGTATCTTTGACTCGCGAAAATGACGAAGCAGACGAAGATCGGTAAAAAAGCGCCGCCTCTGTTCTGGTTCAAAGGTGAGTTTTTACGCGCTTTGTTATAAAATTCCTCTCAGCTGGAATTTCAAGCATCTTGCCTCGGACTATCATTAAAAATTCTTCACCTTGTAAGCGCATGCAAACATTCGAAGCTCCACGCAATTAATCAGCGCGCAATCTAGATGCAATATATAGTCACGCCGCGAATAAGAGAGCGTAATGCCGGTCACCCGTAGACTAATTAAAACCATCCAAGGAATTCGAAAACAAGAGCACACACAGCTTCTCCTCCGCACGATCCTATCGCTCTCATAATCACTCCTACGATCAGCAGCTCTTTCGCAACTCTCCCGAATACCCGAAATTCCAAATATACACAAGCTCGCGCACGTTTAATCGAGATTAACACACGGAGGACAGGTATACACTCTGCTCTATTGTGACATCCCCCGCGTGTGTGCGCGTATGTATACCTTTTTCCCTGTTTCTCTATCGCGGCAGCAGTGGTTTGCGCAAGCTTATATTATATACGTATACATATACACTCATGCTGTTTCTGTATACATCCACTTGTGCAGTCGGGGCGAGACTTGCATACAAATAATCCGCTCGCAGAGAAAACACGAAGAAACACGACGCGCGCGTGCATTGTCGATGTTCTGGATTTGATGTAGAGGTGTCGTCTCTCTTCCTCTTCACGCGTGTCTTGCTCGCGATCATCAGGAGGAAATCACGGGACGACTGCTGTGTGTTTGTGTGTGTGTGTATATCGAGGTGCGTTTTATTGTGCGTCGAGGTCTTATTTATAGCTCTTGGCTTTTCGTACGTGCATGTCGGGGATTTAACACACGCTACTGCATGACGATTGCAGTTTCCCGTAGTTTTATGCGGAATCTTAACGAGCTTTTGTGCGAGTATATTCGCGTGTGTATAGAGTGGCTTAGGATGTGGCTTTGTTGAGCGTTATAATAACTGGGAAAATGGAGGCTCGTTAGATGGAATCGGATTTTTTTGTTTATGCTAGCTGTGCCGTCCAGTAGATAAGGGTCGGGTGCTTTCAGACGTTTTTGGATTTTTTTGGAACTCTAATTCAGCTTCGGTCTCTATCTAATCTACACTATTATGAACGATGATCAGCGGTAGGAAAAAAGGACGATAATTTTCGTTTCTCTTTCGCCTATGAGAATCCAAAAACGAAAAAGGTCATAATTTTTTCGAAACAAAAACGCTCTTCTCGGAATCCACTCGAACTTTATCAGCCGCAAAAGAAACAGTAGAGAGCGATCTCATAAATACTTCCACACATATCGATAACTTTACACACATAGCTATATTCAAAGCTACCGCGAATCCAGCAAAAAAAGCAGAGAGATCTCGCTCGCATTTATATTCAATATACTCTAAGAAACGCTGAATCTCAATATAGCTACGCGAGCAATCGAAGAAAAACGTAAACGAGCTCCTCCTTACCATAATCCCCAGCTTTGTATACGCAGCTAGAAGAAAAGCGCGCTTCGAGCGCAGAGAGTAAACAACAACAAAAAAAAAGAGAGCATCATCGATCCATCTCCCGATTCCATAAACATCGTGTCTTTCGCAGTCACCGCGACTCTCCCACGCGCTGCAAGATTCCATCTCTCTCCGATGATACACATCCTAAGCACGTCTCGCTCTAATTGCGCGCATCAGGTATACCCCGCGAGAGTTTTTCTCCCCCTCAAAAGCTCCCACGATCGCGAATCGTCCTTGTCTCCGTTTTGTGCATTGCAGGTGGAAATCGCGCGTCGCTATAGCGGATAACGAGATGCAGATACAGGCGCGGCGATGGCGGCATTATCGTCAAGTGTCGCGTCTATGTACATACAGAGGTGTAACGCGTACGCGTGTACTATAAGGGAATAATAAAACTGTAAATTTAACGGCTTGAGAAATATGACGAGATAATCCCGTGGCTGTGTCGAATGATTTATTGGGTGTGTGATGCTCTCTCGCGAGGCGGCTTTGAATACTATACGCACGCGCGCGTATGTATGAGCTTTGATGCGCGTTTTGTGTTGTAGCGGCTGATGCAGAGAGAGAGAGAGAGAGAGAGAGAGAGAGAGAGAGAGAGAGAGAAGGAGAGGTGGTATTTGGATGTAAGCGGTAAATTGAGATCGCGAATACAATGGGCCGTTTTGTTAAGCCGGACAGGATGGGCTTTTCGGGTTCGATTGTATCTCTCCGGTATATAGGTATACACCTAAAACTCGCGATTGTTTTTAAAGCTTTATTTCTCTACGGTAGCTTCTCTGAATTGTCCTTTTTTTACTTTGACCGGCTTCATGTTTGCGCTTTTTCGGCGAACTCTCGATAACATCCATAAAAATAACGTCGACGCGGTTCCCCGAAAATTTAACAGCCACTCAGAGTATCTAAATGCATCGGCTCTCGATATGTAAATCGCAGCTCGAAAGTGACTGCTACGGCGGCACGCTTCATCGTAACTCACGACAACGACGGCATTGAAGGCTAGAAATTGTTTGTTGTTTTTCCTTCGCAACCGATCCGCTGACAAAAACAAGCTTCACTCGTTCTCACCTCTCAGAAAAAGCAATATCGAACATCCTTGTTAATTGGCTTTATCGTTTGAAAAAAATAATTTAAAACCGATATTAAAACCATGCGAGGCAAAAAAAGTAGAATGTACTTACGTGTATATAACGCGTCACCTCGAGAATTCAATCGGAGCATCGCGCAATGGAAGACTACCATTCGGCATGATCATAATTTTTTTCCATTCGGCATGAGACTCTTATTTCCCAACCGTATAAAGTAGCTATAAGCCCTTGCGCTCGAAGCACACACATAACAATTAGCATTCAGTGAAAACCTCTCGGTATATCGATGCTCTCCTCGCTCGTCGGCGCATTGTGTAGGAGGATGATGCGATGCGATGATGATGATGATTTCGATGCCGGGCCGTGCGTGACGCGTAGCCTTGACCTTCCTTCCTCGCTCTCTCTCTCTCTCTCTCTCTCTCTCGCTCGCTCTCTGTCTGTGTCTCTCTACCACACAGTATACACAGACTCTAGCTGGACCCGCGCCGCTGCTCTCAAGGTCGTCGACTCGCTCGAGCATCGATTACGTAGTCCCGAGCGCGCGGGATGTGTTCTTTTTAATCGCGGTATAATTTTCATTCTCTGGGCCTATTCTACGAGATGCGCATAGGCTGTAACGTATGCGAGAAGAAAGGGAATTAGGAGCCCATTATGTGTCGGCTTTTTATTCGTTAGCTCGAGAGGTGCGAAGATGCGAGGGTCGAGGTTTTGAATTTTTAATACGAATACACCAGAGCCAGTTTTGAGAGAGAGAGAGAACCTACGTGTCGGATTCTTGTCTCCAGACGACTGTTTGTTTAGCTAAAAGCTGGATAAACGGTTTTTTGTTTGTTTACGTGCGGATGGACATGGAGAGAACTGCGATGTTCTTGAACGAGGTGGAAGTGCGCAGGAAATATATATTCGACTCTGTCTTGTTTTCATAGTTCGTATAGGAATTAATAATAGCTGTGTTGCGCATTATTTTGGGTCTTTTTTACGTTATTTTGAAATTCTCTCTCAATGTTTATGTAAACACGCGATGACGCGTGTAACAGATAGCTTTTCCAAAAAAGTCGTCGATCATCCTCGACTAATAACGAAAAGTGTGTTCAATTTTTCATCCCGCGCGCGATCGTGACAAACGGCGCTTTTTTGTATTATACAAAATATTCAAGGGAATAAAAAAAAATCCTACAGAATACGCGTAAATCAGTCCCTGAGCATTCACAGCCCGCGGCTTTTCTCCATTCCGCGAATACTTCCTTCTCTCTCTCTCTCTCTCTCTCTCTCTCTCTCTCTCATGCCATCATCGCATCTCCCGTGCAACATCAAAGCAGCAGCAGCAGCAGAAGCAGTCATCTAAACCCTCCGCAGCTATCTTCCCGCATCGGGCATAGGAACATATATCCACTCCCTCACTGCAGCAGCATCTCTTTGGCCCATACATTGACGCGCGAAAAGCTTGCAGTACGTCTCGCGGGCATCGTTCGCGTCAGCCGCGCGTAAACAGCAGCCGCACACAGCACATATATACACATAGAGAACGCGTTATTGCGGCTCCTCTCTCTCTCTCTCTCTCTCGCTCGTCTCGTTTTACATTCGTGAGGAGTCAATGATCTTGATCGTGATCTCTCTCCGCGGGCGCAGAGCTACGACCTAGCGCCGCAGCTGCTGCTGCGCTGCCTTTTCCTCTCTCCCTCTCTCTCTCTCTCTCTCTACTCATGGCAATGGCGGCAGCCTACGCGCAAGCCTTTTACTCTTGGCTCGCGAGTCCCTGGGGATGCCGCCGACGAGGAGGTATACACACGTATAAGAGCTACCTACGACTCGCTAATCCGTGAAACGCTGGAAGCAGCAGCAGCAGCAGCAGCGAGCGATAGACGCGGGAGATTTGTTTTGCTTTGTTAACGTCCGCGGCTAGCTCTCTAAGCATTCTTCGGATCGCGACTCGATCGATCGATAAATTTCATGCTAGAGAGAGAGTAGCTTATATATGTACGTGGAAGCGGACTTGCTCGTCGTCGTTAGGAGCCATCAGGCTTTTTTCAAATCCAAAGGGAGTCGACTAGCCGGTTTTTCAAAGCTGTATATATGCGGTGTGTATGCGTGTGTTGGGGGAATTATAGACTAACGCGTCGAGTAGCTGCCGATAATTTTATGTGGAAATCCGGTTGTCCGAGATCTAGGCAGCTCTAGGCTGTGTGGCATTATCCCGAGCGTGTATAACGCTATCTATACACGAGACGTCGATGCGTTTCTATAAAAGCGACGAGCTTTTGAATCGAACGACGAGATTAATGCCTTCGTTCGAATATCCGAGTGAGATGTCTTCGAATGTTATATAGGCTGGCACGATTTCCTTTTGATGATGCGTATAAAATAAGTGGCGGACCATTGGAAGTGCGTCTTCCCATTCTATACGCTTTTAGGGCGTCCATATACACATTACGTAAAAGTAGAAAACGAACTGCGCGCAAACTAATCAACCCTGAGTAAACAGACAAGAATTAGCGACTTTTTATCGCAACCGTATATATAACACTAGCATCGGCTCTCTCACTGTACACAAGCAAATTGCATAACTCGTTCGTCATTCAAAAATCCCGCGCCAACACGACACCTCTATCCTTTATACGCTCGTTATACCAATTTTCATCGATGTCTCTTCGTTCTTTTTATTCTCCAAAACAACTCGCCGCGCCTGTTTTCCGTACGTATTAACGCCGAAAAATCCCGACATTCTAGAAAATGAGAACTCTTGTCGGATCTACTTACACACTGCTCTCCTGCCGACACATCTGTGTTATACAGCCTCTATCGAGAGAGAGCTGTATACACACTACTCTCTCGAAGTCAAATAAATTCATTCGCCTTTCTTCCTCGTTAAATACACGTCTATATATGCTCTTGGAGCATGCGAGCTTGAAAACTTTATTATACGCTGCACTGACTTATTGAAATTGTAAAATTCCATTCTGTCTTCCGCTTGACGTAACTGGAAACACGAATAGACAGCTCGAATAGGGCTATAATTGATAGCGATAAATGCAACGATCTCGAATTTATTGCGCGCAATAAAATTCTTAATATGGGAACGTCGGTCTGACCGGGCCACGTCTTTTTCTACTGCCTCTCTGCTCGTTCGATTTTTGCTATTTCAGACCGACGCACGCGCTGTAGTCCAGAAGTTATGGCATTCTAAATCTGCACGAGAATTAGGGTTCGCCCCATTAATTACACGAGATTCATCCGCCGCCATAGAGACTTATATACGGGCTGCCACCGAAGTATAACGGAGTAGGCGTAGTTTTTGATATATATCTATACCAGAGTCCATATCTGGCTTTATAATTCATCCTGAACGCGTATATAAATAAAAAAGACGCGTTGAAATAAAGAAAACACAATCAATGCACAATCCTCGGAAACGCGTCATTGTTTCTCGCGCGCCGGTGGCTATACCTATATGATATCCACCTTGAATTCCCAACATCAGCCATCCTGCGCATACGCGAGCGTAGCTATTCATCAAGAAACGCCTCTCCGAAATGAAAAAACAAACGGCAGAAACGCATCGCTCGCTTGGTGAGAAAGGAAGAAGCGATCGAGTATACGAGTAGAGAACGACACTAGGAAGGGCTGGCTGTGACTCGCAGCGGCAGCGGGAGAGGACTTTTTCGAGCATTTCGATGAGGGACGTGTCCGGGAAGAGGCTCTCTCGGCATTGTTTCCCCCCTCGCGATATTTGCATAAGGATTTAATGGATCCGCAGAGCAGCAGCTTAGCTTATAAAGCAGTGCAGCAGTAGTAGAGTCCATTGTGCTGGGAAAACTTATGTAATGGAGCGCCTCCGCTGGTATCGGGACACGATAGCATCTGCGCAAGAGGGAGAGAGAGAGACACGTAATACCGTGCGGTCTTAGAGCTGCGCGCACCAGAGAGAGGCTTAGCTCTTCTTCGCTCGATCGACGCATCGACCGGAAATGATTTATGCCGGCCTGCCCGCTCCTAATCGCGATAAACAATGCGCTCTCCTCCTGGTCCCTTCCTCCTCTGCAGTTTTGTTTTTTTTTTCTTTCTTGCGTTTCACGTTGCTGCGAAGCTATCGGCTCTATGGGATTATTCTTCGAGAGGAGAGGCTTCGTCGGGACGGGCAGCTAGCGTCTGCGCTAATGAAAACGATAAGTGCGAGAGCCGCAGATAAGGCGTGGGCTTTGCTCACATTTTTTTCCGTCTGTCTTCTCTTCTCTTTCTCCTTCTCTTCGGGGAGTCTAGGGGAGATAGAGGAGTTAATTGAATTTTGCAGCGATGCCCGCATCTCTCGGTTTCCAGGCTTAATGATGGCATTGAGGAAGATCGCATCTGCTATCTAAAACAAAAAACAAAAAAAAAAGAAAAGAAAAAAACAAATCAATGACCTTTGAATCGACAGAGCTTTTATTTCATAGAGCCGTCGTAAAGCCAGCTCCATTTTCGATAGAATAATTTTCGTACAGCAGCACTCAGACTCACTTTCATCGTTCCGATTTGTTATAATCCGAGAGATATCGAAAGCGAAGCCGACGTAACGAGAGAGGGACTGTATAGGTGGTAGCCCACGGAAAATTTATAAGCTCGGCTGCCTTTTTGACTGATTTCTTTTCGCCGAATGGAATATTGTGAGTCACGAGCATCTCTCTTGGAATTCGAGGGATTATTTATGACCGTAAAGCACAAGGATTATTCCCTCGCCGACTCTGACTCGACCTGCCGCTGCTGCATAATACCTTTTTTTCTCTCTTTCCGATCAGCGCGGCCGCGTCCACTCTCGGTTTCTCCATCCGAAACCTTTTGCCGCGCGCACGACTTTATCTTTCCACTTGTTGTCAGAAGTACATTTATAACTCGCAAGCGTGTATGGCTGCGATAAGTCAAAAATATATCGAGCTCTGATTTCCGATTTTAACTGCAATTCCAAATGCACGAATCTGTAACCAGGAACAAATAAGCTTACGTCGATCAAACAAACCTTCGCCGTGGGACGAGCGAACGAGACGGATTTATGAAAATAGCGTGTGTAACGACTTCGTATAGTTTCTTATACGATATATAATGCCGTGTGATCTCATAATATATAATGAGCACAGAGTGTCGCGCAAGTTTAAAGCGCATTTTTTGAGTTCCCCACCGCGCTTCGAACACGTATGTGTACGCAAAGCGTCAAGAGCGATTAGAGCTAAACACGCCGCGCGTTAATTACGAGCTGAGCTCAATTTTGACGCGCCGCTTCGCTGATAGTAAAATACAAACATAAGCAGTTCATTATGCTGCGTTAGCTCGACTTTTTTTCGAAATTTGCATAATTACGCCAGACACGCGACGAGGAATTACTTTTACAACGAGCAATTAACATGGAGGCTCGTATTTGGAGCAGACTGCATTATTCAATTCGCGTAGTAACGCGTGCAGTGTATCTACGCTTTACGTATAAATATTATGAAAACGCGACGACGCGGCATATATTATAAATCCTCGCATAAGACTCACGCGTATTCTCCAATTTACCCGCTAATCGCGAGTGGAATTCAGCGACCTCGGGATTTCCCAATACACCCGGTATCTCCAGCGTCAAAGAGAGAGAAAAAAAATACAAACACAAATCGCATCGCGCTGTCCGAGAAAATCGCCGTTACATAATTGCGGCGCAACCATCGGCTAGAAAAAGACGAAGTCTCGGCGGCGGCGTCGTGCCCAGTGACCGGAGTGTCCTCTGCGCAGCAGAGCTCCTATATGCAAACGGAAACGGATACACGCTTCACGAAAGACGAACACTGACGCGCTCGTGCACGTCTATGTATACTGTGTGTAGGTACACGTAACCTTATCTCCTGGTGTCGTGCGCGACTGTGCGTTCGTTACTTAATTATTATCAAAAGCAGTGGAGAAGCTTGCGAGCGCGTTACGCTTGGAGATGAGAAATTTCGAGGGTCTAATTGATTGCGCGGTCCTGGTGTGTGCCGGAGATCATAATTATACCGCTGAAAAGAATCGTTGCGACGACCGGATCGTCGAGTGCGTATAATTTGAATTACGGCAAGACATTTTTTATATGTGATTAGCGGAGGAGGAGGAGGAGGAGGATGTGGTCTATTGTATGATGTGTGTTTTATTTCGCAAAGATTCCGGTGGAGCAACCGATTATATTCGAAATGTGCAATCGATCGATAATATTCGTTTGTAATACGACCATAGTATAACGAGAACGGAGAGTCGTGTGTCGTTAAAAGTGGTTTCACATGATTTGCGTGCCGTAATCGTTCACGATAAATATGAATTAATACGTAATAGTACCAAGCGGGGACAAAAACGTCAACACGAAATTCGTTACTATGTTTTAGCCTGATATACACATTTTTGCAGTGACATAATCGTTAACGACGCTTATGTTTCAGTTGCAGCAAAGTTACGCACTTTCTCGCGAGTCGTTAGTCTAGCTGTCAACGACCACAACGAGTGTATTTTGCCGACTCTTTTAAAAAGAATCAAATGCTTCACTTGATTCCTCCACTTTTTTCTGCGGTCCGCGGATAAAACAAAGTTCCCGATTATTTTTTTGTATAACTTTTCTCGAGATAAGGTATTGCTTCACGAAAAACGATCAGCGGATAGTAAAGACAATTGCATTCTCCGCTCTATCGGGCTCCATCCGAGAGTGCATGCACTTTTTTTACTATCGCAGATAGTTTTCAATTATAATTTACTCCAGCAAGACAGTTACGGCTTTAAAAGTAGCTTTACTTTCTACCGAAACTTTCGTTCACGTAATGCGTGCTAATACACACTTTTAGCAAAATTATTGCAAAATATTAGTTTTTAAAAAGCCGTAAATCGCGAGCTTACATCACCGCACACGCTCTAATCTTAGCAAAAAGTGCCAAAAAAATAAAAAATAGAAGAAAACCGTTCGCCTCTCTCCCAGCACAGCTGCAGCCCGCATACAACCCCATTACAACAAATACGCAGGCACTGCACACTCGAAGAGACCTCTTCACCTCTCCTTGCGGCGCACACAGGACTCGGGCATCAGTCGCATAAAAAGTGTGTCGTGCGCGCAAGGACTCACGAGCAGCGGTGCACTGGCCGGGCGACCGCCGTAGAGAGATAATATTCCGAGATACACGAACCGCGCGCGCGGGGTTATCGCGCCGTGTAGCGCTTAGCTTTTAGCCCGGCCACTCGAACAATACTCGCTGCGCTGCTGCTGCTGCTGCTGCTGCTGCCGTGTTGCTGCTGCTGCGGAATAAAATGCATAAATCAAGCGGCTTCCCGAAGGTAGCGCGCAGGCTTCGCTCACGATGCGCTGTGTGTTGATATTTTTCTCCTTTCGTTCCGCTTATGTTCGCTAAGGAAAGAGAGAGAGAGAGAGAGAGAGAGAGAGAGATTTTGTATTCCGGATGGTCGTTTTCATGCTCACGACTTTTATACGCGCGTATAGCTCGTGTGTGGGCTGCTGCTGTTGCTGGAAAAAACCTGGGATATTTGCATTGGTCAGCGATTGAGAGTTTGGTGAAAAATTTCGGTACAAAGGTGTACAGAGTCTACTGCAGGATTGTAAAGAAGAAGAAACGTGGTGGCTTGCCGCACTCGGCATTTTCTACTGATACTGCGGTTCTATTCCGAGACTCTCGGCGGGTAATTCAATTGTATCGGTTTATTTGCTTTCTACTTTTTACTGCTGCTCCGCCGTGTGCGTATAAAACGGAAATAAAATTCAAATAGCGCAGATAAAAAAAAGTTTATCGTCGACCGTTGTGCCAGTCGCGGGACGTTAAAAAATAATGGAAAACTTTATATTCATTGTTCAAGCTCTACTTGTTTCACTTTCCTACACAGTCGTCGCCGAACGATAATACCCAGTAAACTTTGATTGCACCGCTTCATCATCCGAAAAATTTTAACTTCCTCTCTTCACCTGCTGCCCGCCCATCAATCTGTGACCTGTCCCGAAAAACTCTAACTCGCAACTCAACGACGCAGTAAATGACCCCCATAAATCCGTCCGGGCACAACTTTGTCGTGGACCTCCCTACCGACACCGTCGCCGACTTTATAGACCACTAGAGAAGAAGCTCAAGGACCCTGCATGCGAAGGTAGGTGGACACGCACGACCACCGACTCGCCGTACGGAGATATGATTTACGAAGCAGCAACTCGCTTCTCTTCCTCTCTCTCTCTCTCTTTCGCTTCCCTCGCGCGCGAATGTAGCCGTGTATACAACGCGGCTCTCTTCATAAATTCACCTCGCGGTCTCCATACGCCCGTTTTCTCGCGGTTAGCCTAATCGAAGCCGCGTTTAACATCCGGCCGCGAGAGCTGCGGTATCTGCGTGTCTCGCGGGGAGTAGGAGATAAATGATGGCTTTCGTTAGCTGTGATGCTGCGGCTGCAGTCTGCCTCTGGCGAGAGATTGAGGAAATTGAGGAGAATTTTTTGCGCAGTGGATTCGATCGGTTTGTCAGATTTTTGTCGGGAGGAAAATTATTCACGCCGCAACGCGTATAGTCTCTCTTGGCGGATTTAAAGTGGATGAGACTGTGCGGCGATGATGATACTTTATTATTACGCGGCGGAGGTATTAAAAAATCGTAAAGGATTCGCAACGATCGCGGAAACGCTTATGGCAGATATACGTATACGCGTTATTGCCTGAGGATGTAAAATTAGAACCCGGAAGTGTTTTATAATTGAATTAGCGGTAGGTTAAAATTAAAATTCGTTTTATGACACTAATGATTTGAATAAGACTTGGATAATGCTCGTGCGGAGATACTATGCTTATACAGCGAGAGAGACGCCATTCGCTATACGTAATCCAAAGAGTCTCTTCTTTTGATTAATGTCCGTCTCGGCCGCCAAGCGGCGATTGTTCCCCGTATCGCCTGCGATTTTCGGCGAGATAAAGACGATGATCGGCGAATAAATAAATCGTCACTTTTTTTCCATCGGTCGCTCACAATATCCAAAACTAATGCAGTACATCATCTCTCTCTCTGGAATAGATTAAAATATTTACCTCGTCACTTAATCCAAACAGTCGAGTGTTTACCGAGAGGAAACAAAAAACTTATATTCCTCGGGTTACACACTACAAAACCCTGACGTAATAACTAATAATAACAACCACAAATCATCATCGCTCAAGCACGCGTACGTTACTCCGATCGATCTTCAGTTCTGAAGCATCTAAAAAAAAAACGAAGAATAAAAAAAATCACTATACGAACTTTATAAAGAGCGCTCACAAGACCGGCAAAGCCCGCCAAAGGGCCATGAACCCGCCGCTATCAGGCTCCATCCGCGTAAGCCAACACCGTGGTATACACTCGCGCTCTCGCGCGTGGAAAAACGCGCGAAGCTCACGAGTCGCGGCTTCCCATCGATCGATCATCTTTCTCTTGCGCTCGCGCGCGTGAACTCTCGGTATATATATAACGTATTCTCAAAAGAATCAGCGACCGCAAGGAGCTTCGAGTACCTATATACATACACACGTGCGCGGGCGATCGGGCTGAACCGATATAGGTACGCTCGCGCATATACACGTCGATCGAGCGTCAAGATATAGAGAAGCTCGAGGATCTAAATTTTTATCTTGGACATCGGTCGTTCCCGTTCGCGATAGGTATATATACACACACGCCTTCGCATAGTGTATAGCGGTACTCCGCCAATATTCAGCCCCTTCCTGCCGATAAGCCATCGGCAAGTCTACCGGTTCTACGTGTATAGGTAGAAAAAGATCGGGAGACAAAGTGCGATAGGAGACACGGCTAATTTCAAGCCATTAGCATAATGCTCTACGCGAGCGATGATAGCTGCTATAAAGAGCCGCGACGCGCGGTGCGTATATGCAGCAGTTTCTTTGTACGTATATTGCGCGCGTAACGGCTGACGTCATCGTGTATTCACTGCGGCTGACACCGATCTCCGCCGTCGTAGCCGATGTCTGTAGTATTTTTTTTTTTTTTTTTTTTATCGAGAGTTTACATCCTCTTTGTGCTTCGGGAGATGCTCTCTCGTGCGGGAGGCTGACCAGTCGTTCAATGGGAGCGACGAGAGGAGAGAGTGCAGTGAGAGCTTTTGAGGTTATCGAAAGGGAACGCTTTCTCCTCGCTGCTGCTGGGTGGTGTGCAGTGTATGCACGCGAGATAAGAGACGCTTGGACTTTTGCGTGCATCAGTGGACTACTTTTGCGAGGATCAATGGGACGGGTTTTATGGGTCGGCGAGTTTCGCTTTTACTTCGGGAGAGATTATCCTGAGTAACTGTGTGCAGCAAACGCTGCGTTGGGTGTATGATATCGATGTAAGGAATCTTTTATTAGACCATGACGACTGCACGTTGTACTCGCGAGGTCGTGTTTGTGGAAACGATTTTTTTCTCATTATCTTCCCAGACACTATCGACAGCTTAATTATTAGATAAATATCCGAGTTCCCGCGCGCCTCTCAATCCGTTCACCTGAGCAAGCCGCCTCTATTGAAAAATGTTTTTTCCTCACCATTGCGTCATTAGTCCATACGCATATTGCGCTATAGAGAATCCCTGCAGTGATAGCGTGTAATCTATAAGTTAAAATATATTCACCGCTTATGGAAAGGCGAAATTTCTTTATACACGCCATTAGCATAATATAAACACGTAATAACTCAGAGGATCGTCTCGTAAATTACCTTCAACGTATAATTTTCCAAAGCTCGCCGCCATCGTATCAATGCTATGCACCGCCTCGCGACTCACCTTATCGAACTGCCATCATCATCATCATCATCGTCGTCGTCGCGATCTCATCTCCGATCCAAAACCTACTACTTCGACGTCTCAAAAGAGGAAAAAAAAAATACTCCGCGCCGTTGATGCATCTTCCAGGAAACATCGGAATCGTCGAGAGAGATACACTTAATAGTCGACACCGCGCGTTATGTAGGCGCTCGTTCATTAAGTTTCACGTAATCGTATACACAAGTGGTAATACTCGCGCAGTAGTAGAGAGACGAAGAAGAATCGGACTGTGGTAGAGAAGCATCGACGAGCTATTGTGTTCCCTGGCGCTTGTATTTTCAAGTGTAATTAGAGGCATGCGTCGCGACTAGCGTGTAATTAGCCGCAGCCGCCGACGATCCCCTTCGCCGCTATGCTCTTTGTCCCGCGTGAGCTCGATTTCCTATACCACTGCTGCTGCTGCTGCTGCTGCTGCTGCTGCTGACCCTTGACCTTGAACGAGATGATTCTCCCGAGTCGTGGCGCTCGTGTGTGTGTGTGTGTTGTTGGGAGTCGATGGTCTTTTTTTTGGCTGCGAGTTAGTTTTGGCGCTGTTCGAACGATTTTACTTCCTTATTGGGCGAACTTGGTAATTGCTGGGTATCGTGAGATCTTACAGGGTTTGTGGATCAATTTTTAGAAAGATATAGTAGGGATTGCTAAAGTGATATTATTTGACGAGATAATTAGTCATTTTTTCGATAATGTTTTTTGTACTATACAAGCTAATGATACACTCGTCACGCGCGTTTCCGGATCGCAGGCGAGTTTAATAAATATAAATTACAGTGCGCGCGTGCAATTACACGCTGAGACATGACAAGTTTTGGTTTCGATCGATTTTTAAAACTCGAAGCGAGCGAATAACGGGAGAATATATATACAAGCAATTTTCCTTGTTAAGAAAAAAAAACCGACAAGAATGATTGCGTAATATCCATTTTGAAAACTATCCACAAATCACAGCTAGTTAACGCCTGCTAACAAAATAATCCTTCGCAATCATTCAATCGCACTAAACCGTCATCCTTTCTCTCAAAAAAGTCCTTTTCAATTACACGCGAAGCTCTCGCGCGTAAAAAGCCCATAAAATTGGCCGACTCAACGCGCCTCATCCGTGCACGCGAACTATAATCCAGCGTTTCTTATTCGAGCCGCTGCAGCGAGTATATACAGAAACAGCAGAAGCAGCCATGCCGGAAAAGATTAACGCGGACTCTCGCAAACGAGGCGAGGAGAGCAGCTAACGGTACAGGACCTGCAATGCGCCGCGCGCTTGTATATACTCGCTCGCTCGCCGTATTGTGTGTCGAGATCACTGACTCGATTTCTTTTAAGGTCACCTCATTAAACGGCCTGGCACGCGGCCCGCGTGTGCGTAAATGTATCATGCGAGTGTATAAGCGTATATGTTTAAAAGCCGAACGGAACTTGCTCCGATATTTTCGTTCGGAACTTTCACGCGCAGGCCGTTAATAAACAGAGCCGGTGATTATTTGGTCGGAGGAGCTCGAAAGTGCAAGTTGACGTTTTATCGAGTATTTATTCAAATCGAAGAAAGTGCTTATTATCGCCGGCCTCTTTCGTACGACGCGCTCGCATATGCAATTATTATGTAGGATAAGCGCTTTAAGCATACTCTTATACATATACTTTTGAATTATTCATTACGAGGGTGTATAATCACTACTATTCTCAAAAAGCTCTTCCATTTTCTCCAGTTACAGAGCTGGCGAGCTATGACGAGCGTCAGGCGCGGATGTCTCTGCACACGGAGTCACCTCGAGCTAAAGCTCGACGCGAGCAGGCTCTGCGCAACATCCTCGTTGCCAGACGACGCAAAGTCATGCTGCGACATCGTCCTTCTTCTTCTTCTTCTTCTTCTTCTTCCTCGGAGACTCTAACAGTCGCAGCTTCGTCGACTGGTGTGCAGGCGTCACGGCGCTCGGCCCTACGTCGGAAGCCAGTCGTCAGGGAGACGATGCTCGGAGACGTGCTGGAAATGCAGGAGTCACAGAATGGACTGTACGTGACGGTGCCCGAGCAGCAACAGCAGTCGATCAACGACACGCACGAGATCGTTATCGAGACGCTCGGCGGCGGGACGACGGGGTGAGATGTCGCGCTGATTCGAATTGAGAGGAGAGAGAAGAGAGAGAGAGAGAGAGAGAGACTTTGGGACCGGTTGTTGATTTCGAGATAGCTCGTGTTTTATTCTAATTGGGAGAGGAGTCGCGAGCAGAGCTTAATTGTTGATGTCGCGCGCAGTGTAGACGCGTTTGATCTTGATTACGCGTAGTTTTGAAGAAGCGACGAACTTGTTCTCCGTCCCAAAGTCTCTATCTCTCTCTCTCTCTCTCTCTCTCTAAGAAAAACCCTCGTCATCAAAGATAATCGCGTAAATACGCCGAATTTTACGTTTTATCACAACAGCACGAAGCGCAACGCCACGTCGTCGAGCAGCGGCAATCCGTCAAAAGTGCAGAGAGCCAGCCAGCATCAGATGAGCGGCGGCGGCAGCTCGATGGAACACCGGGGCAAGAAGATTGTCGAGATGCCGGCCTCCCTGTACAATCACTTTAGGCCAGTCGAGAGTAACATCCCCATCGAGGATATGTCCCAGTTCCTGTATTTCGGCCAGAAGCTTCGAGGAACCGGTATGCACGCGCGCAGTTCTCCTTTTTCTTTTTCGAAAGTGCACACGTCGCTTTTACTCTCGTGCAGGCGACTTTTCTTTTTTGGCATCGCCGCTGCCATCTCACTGCGTTGTGGACATAAAGATGACCATTCGGATGAGCGAGCTTTTGTGTATTATATACTTACGTGAGCGCACGGCGGACTTTATACGGTTTGTCGGATAATGCATTATCGCCGAATTGTGTGCGCGTAAGGTGACACTTTTTTCCCTTTCTCTCTGCGTGTATGTACACGTGTTATTTATGCGACGAGTTTATATCGTGTGATTTCCGTGTTAATTAGATTCGCTTTTTAAGGTTTCGGTGAAAAATTTGGGCAATGCGGCTGAGTTATGTGCACATTTACCTCGAAATGTACGCGACTTTTGTCGGACACTCGCGTATTCGGTATTCCCATATACAAGCTTAATTATCGAGAGAAATTTCTTTTTGCCTCGCTCAAAACGCGTGTTAATTATGATAATTCTGCGTCTCTGAAAAAAGCAGGTATGGGCAAAGATAGTTCTCCGGCAAGTCCTTCCCCGAAGAAGCTCCTCGCGATCCTCGACGACGAGATGAACAGCGTCGACCGAAGCAGCAGCCACGTCAGCGCCAGCAAGTCCACGAAAATGCGAACGACTAGTCTCCGCGAGCAGCCTACCTTCACGTCGACCACCACCACCACCACCACGACTACTCCCAAGCCGTCCTGTCCCGACAAAGCGGTGTCCGATGCTCGGGGAAACAGCATCAACGCGACCGACGCCGAGAAGAACAGCGAAGCTTCGTCCACGGCGAACCTCAGTCTGAGAATTGTCGTTACCGAGGCAGCTACGACGGTGACGCCCAGTACTGTAGCTAGCGTACAGAGCTCTACTACAACGACCACGACGACGACGACGACTACCGTGGCCAGTTCTACGATGGTCAGTTCGACGACGACCGAGGAAGCGGACAAGTCGACGGTGGTGGGAAACAAGGTTCGTGTAAAGCAAAAATAATTTTAATTGGATATGGTGATTCCTCGAAAGTAGATAAACGTAATTTTCGAGTAATGACCGGAGTAATAAATATCCCTTTACCGCGAGCGTCGGGATAAATTGGATTGTTAGATTTTCATTAGTTATATATATATATATATATATATATATATATACTCACACCTAGAAAATTACTGGATGCGAACCTATTAGGTAGGAGGAGTTCTCCGCGTTCGTGTAAAACCTGTTTCTTTTTTCAAACGGCTCGTCGCGTCTCTCTCCGCGAGCGGCTCTGAAAAAGCCTCGACATTTTCTCGAGATTTTGCTATTATTTCCGAGATTTAATAAGCGGCTATTTAATAAGCGTTAGAAAAGATCCCCTTTTTTTATCCGACGAAGAATTAAAGTATCTCCAAATTATGCATAAATCATAAATTTTACGATCGATTCACGAGATCCTTCGCGCGCGCGCACGTAACATCCATCGTAAAATCGTTTTCCACAAAATTTTCCTCGCCGAGATCATTGAACTCGCTTTGATCCGAAAAAGTAAATTATACCCAAAGCGTTCGACATATCTCACCTCGCTTCGACGCCTGCGATGTGCTCTCCCACCCGCAAGCAAAACAATCGTATCATCGGGCCGGGACTAAAAAGCATCTCCGCCACCGACAGGAACCGCAGTCGCAAGCGGAATCTCAGCCAGTGCAGCACGTGACCGAAGCAGCTCCATCTCCGCGGCAGCGAACCAGCAGCAGCAGCAGCAGCAGCAGCAGCGCGTTGCGCAATAGCTCGCATCAGACCGGCAGCGCTCCGATCACCGTCTCCTCGCCGGCCGCGAGCGCTCCTCGGCCGCTCAGTGCCGGCGCGACCGTCGAGCAAGCCGCTGCTCCCCCACGAGCCAGCCAGCAGCAGCAGCGAGCAGCGAACGCCGCAGCGCACAAGCAGCAGCAGCAACAGCCGGGCTTCACGATCAGGTGGACGGACGCGGCGAGACCCGTGAGTAAGAGGCGCAGGCTCGCTGCAGCCGCGGCCGCCGGCAGGCGCCGCGACAAATCCGCCAGGACCATGGAGGACCAGACACTCGTCACCACCATCGCCGCGCCCGAGACGTCGGCCACTATCTCGCCTGTCACCCCCAAGATCGTCCTGCCGGAAGTGACTTCGGAGACCGTCGTCGCTGTCACCGGCAGCAGCACGACCGCGTCGAGCGCGAGTGCGGTCGACAACACCGAGGAACCGGAAGTGCAGACCACGACCACCGAGAGGGATGTGCCAACCACGACGATGGGCAGGATGCTCGACCCTTCGGAGGTGCAGAAGATGTACAGGTCGGGCAGCACCAGCACCACCACCCTGACGAGCAGCGCGGTGCCGTCGACGGACATGATCGAGGAGACGACGGCGACAACTACGACGACGATCCCGAGCACAGCGAGCAGCACGACCGCCAGCACAACGGAGAGTGTCAGCAGTCCAGTGCCGGAGAGATCGCCGGAGGTGCGCGCGCGAAACTTGGCGGACAAGGCCAAGGACGACGTGCTGCCGATAATGCAGCTCTACAACACATCCAGTATGTTCAACGCGAGCGAGGCTCCCACGACGAGCACCACGACGACTGTCCTGCCCACCGAGGTCGTCGTCGAGCCGACGACTCCCACGGCCACGACGACGATCGTCGAGCCGTCGACCGAGCCCTCGACGACCACCACGAGCACAACCACCACCAGCACCACCACCACGACGACAGCCAGGCCGAGCAGCACCACCACTACCCCCAGACCGGTGTCCAACGGCATCAGCAACAAAAACAGCCCCAACTACGTCGGCAGTAGTAACAACAGAACGGGCTCGGCAAAGCCCCACAGGCGCGAGTTCCCCGGCGAGTACGCGGGCTACTACCCCTACGAGCTGAACAACGGCAACAACATTCAGAACAACAGCCTGAACAAGACGTTCCTCGAGCCACCCGGATTCGTGAGCGTGGGCTCGTCCTCGCCCATTGTGAACATTAGTGAAGTGATATCGAGGCGGCACGACGCCGACGCGCTCGCCAGTCAGGAGACCGTCGCCGTCGTCAGCTACATCCTGGCGACCCTCGTCGTCTTTCCGATTGCCGTTGGCGTTGGACTGATCTTGAGAAGACTGATACTTAGGAATCGTAAGGTGAGCGCGCTGAACTATACGTTTCTTTTTTACCTTGACAGCGAAGAACGATTGATTTGTTTATTTTTTTCAATTCCGAAAAATATCCTCATGCATACATGGGCGTGTAGAAAGTACGCCGAGACAAAAAAAAATTACAAGCATTCAGGAAGAAAATAAAAATGTTGCGCACGTTCATTCAGCGAGCTTAACGTGTTAATTTACTGGCGCGCGCGTTCACCTCGCTAGAATTTTTTCCGTCCATTCAGTCGCGCGGCGCGCGAGTGTGCGTCGATTAAAATGCTGTGAATGCGCAATTTTTTTCTAGCACTTTATTTAGCTCTCGCTATCTCCGAGGTGCGGATTGGCATTTGAATGCGTGATTGTTTGCGCGCACTATTCTTAATTTCATTCAATTGCTCGAGGAAGTTGCTTCGAGACAATTTCCCCTCGTCAAGTGTGTTCAATATATATGCAAAATGTAGATGTTATGCGGGTAAAGATCGATTGCGACGTCGCGCTTTTCTTTATAATAACAAACCACTTCCAAATTTGGAGACGTTTCGCAAAGCGTTTCCTATACGCAGATCGATGTTTCCTGTTTACACTTATTCAAGAAAGCGACGACGCGTTTCAATATACAAACCATTTGAAAAATATTCCACGCGTATATAAACAATTTTCGTCAAAGTGATTGCAAACGTATGACTTGCGAAACTCATTGATTTTCAATTTATACCGAATCGGACGTGAAGTTCCATTCGATCGAGCAACCGTATCATTTCCTCCGGGCAATCGCACAGCAATCGAACTTCCCAACGACAACGATCAGCGCTCTCGAAAGCAACCTCTCTCTTTCTCTCTCGAAAAAAAAAAGCGAAACCCAATTTTCCAAATGACTCTTCCCAACGAGTCGCTCTTCGATTCAGCGTGACTCACGAAACTCACGAGCGCGCTCAGCGAGCATGCAGCGATCCGGAAAGGGTTAACTTGACCCAGTCGCGTCCCTCGCGCATGCAGTCAGTCGTTCGCTCGAGATAAATCCTTCCTTCGCGCGCGCGATCTCTCGAAGCCGGTCTTTTTACGCCCGCGCGAGCTGGAGAAAGCTAATTAGCGTAAAGTAGACCGTGGTTCCGCGCGTTTTATATACCTACACGGTGCACACCTATATACACTTGTACAAATGTGTGTATGTGTATGCAGAGATGAAACCTTCGGAGACGACGCGAGGATTGATGAATCACGCGCCGCCTGTGCGGGCAAAAAGAATTACGCCGTTTCTTTTCGACTCTTCAATACCGCGTCCTTTTTTTTTTTGCTTATCGGTCGCGCGCAAAAAAAGCCGCCGCTCGCTTTGTGCGCGATCGCGCGTCGTCCTTTTTTTCCGAGCTCAATCGAGTCCATCAGAACTATAATGTCGGCAATTTCTCCGCTCTTTGGTGTGGACGTATGCGTGTGTATGACTATGTAGATCGGAGCAGGTGTTAATTGAAGTAGGTTCTCTGCTCTCGTGCGAGCTGAATTGAGGTATTTAAAATTGACGTCGGCTGCGCCGCGGCTAATTTGAAAATATTAAAATTAGCGCCGCGCGCGAAGCTGTTTGCAGTCGAGGCGAAAAAATTGCGAGGTGAGGAATTTTAAGGAGGTGAGAGATGTTGCGTAAGCAACAATTTTTCTTCATCGAGATCTTATTGCGTTCTTTCCTTTGTCATTGACAAGTGTGGCAGGTAGTCTGAGTAATTTTTAAAATAGTTTGCTTGTTATTGTATGCAAATTTAATCTAAATTCTGTACGGCTAAAAGTTTCGAAAATTTCATCCGCACTAAATAAAACCGTATAATCCTCTTTCGTTTTCTCAGAAATCCGCGGCGAGCACCAGACTCGAATTTCCATCTAGAAGCCTCTTACGGCTCTAAAATATTAGTCTGCCTTATATACACCTCGAGCGAGCACAATCAGTAAACCATTCAGCCCAGCGACTCGACGTTTAAGTCAAGATTACCATTGTCACGGCTATCACAATAATTATGCGATTATCATTCGTGTCGCCTAAACACACACATTCATCCGGAATATAATATCCGCACACCCACACTGTCTCGAGTCATTCCGAAATAAAATTCCTTTGTCGCCGACAACTCGTCTAGGCTCTTGCTTTTTCTTGGGGTGGCTTGTGCCAAAAAAAATCTCTTTCGGAACCCACAACAGAGAGAGAGAGAGCTCGAGAGAGAGAGAGAGAGAGAGAGAGAGAGAGAGAGAGAGAGAGAGAGAGAGAGAGAGAGAGAGAGAGGGGAGAGAGAG
>CM053168.1:54333971-54394473 GCA_012977825.3 Pteromalus puparum
GAGAGAGAGAGAGAGAGAGAGAGAGAGGAGAGAGAGAGAGAGAGAGAGAAAAGAAGTCGATCCGCAGGGCTTTTTTCTCGCGCCCTTTGTGCAGCCGGCGTTCAGCTTTTATATTCGGGGCCGCGACGTCTAATTTATGCCTCTGCCGATTTTACGATCGCGTCTTTCGTTCCGCGCAAAAGGGTTTCATTCTCCAAATTCTCCCCCACCGCCGCGGTTTTTTTTATGCTCGCACGGTCTTTGCTGATATGTTTTTCGCCGAGGCTATATATAAAAACGGTATGTATATGAGGAGAAACAAAAACAAGAATAGAGGTGGGGGGTGTTATATCGATCTGGCGCAGATTACGGGGTTGCCGCGATCGAATTTGAATTTTAGATATCGGCAGCGATCGCTGGGGAGAGAAAGAGAGTTCGAATTTTATGCTTGGGGAGCTTTTGTGTTCGAGAAAAGTATCGGTCATCGGATATTTCAGGAAATGTATAGGAATGACGCAAACTCGAATTTTAGTAGTCGAAAGAAATCGATTAACAAAACTCTAATTTGCCAAGCTTATAATATGAGAGATACAAAGACAGTTGTTACGATCGAGCATAATGTGTAATGCAATATTGCAATGCAAACGCAATCATCTCTCCTGTATACGGTCATAGGCAATTTTCAGAGTTTGATTCCTAATGCGATTGCGCGCTAGCTTATCGTGCGAATTTCGAAAATAATGGACGATTAACTTCGAGCGCCGAATCATTCATGGATGCTATGCCATTTGCCGCGAAATCACAAGGCTCAGAGAGAATCCGGCATTAAACATTTACGAAATCTGCATTTATTATCGAACGTCGCAATTCACGCGTATACACACTTTTAATAATCGCACGAAATAATAATATACCATGTTAAACATAGCGCAGGGAAAAACGGGCCATTTTAGCTTCCATCGCGCGGCACAATACTAATACGCTTAGAAGAAAAGGATATTGTCTTTAATATAATCAAATTCGCAAACGAAATTAAGTAACAAGTTATTTTCATAGTATTGCGCAATGAGTACTTGCGTCAAATACAGTTAGCTCGAATTTTCACTCGTGATTTAAAAAAAATAATAATAATAATCGAAAATTCAATAAAAATTCAATAAAATCGAAAACGCGCGGGTGCATACGTTTATACGCGGACATATAACGTTATGCTCAAACTGCTCCCGCAGCAGCAGCAGCAGGCTTTTGAGGTAATCGCACGATGATACAGCCATGGTATTGTGCAACTTAAGAGCCGTTCGCGCGCATATTACACGTGTCGTGCTCTGCGCTGTCATTATATTCCGTTCCGTTCATCAGACACTTTACGAATGAAAATACACACGCCGACGCGACGGGTTTCTCTCTATCTCTTTTTCCCGCATCTGGAGACAAGCTTTTTTTTCTTATCTGCATGACGCCTACTCCGGTTTCTTCAATAGCACATATATAGGTGCATCGAACTATAGAATCGAGCAGTTACCGGAACGTTCGATCGAATGTTATTATAGTCACGTCGAGAAGTTCTTTTCCGTGTCATCGCGGAGTACCTATAGTGTCGTTAGCATATAGACCTGGAAACGATGGCAGGTTGTTAAATGGTTTTAGGAAATGCGATGATCGGAGAATGATTCTTATCACTTTGACAGTTCCGATTATTGAGGAACTCGAAAATGTCTCGTTAGATTGAGAATCACCATTAGTCTTGAATTAAACACGTCATCTAATCAACCCAAGATATTTATTTACCCGGATATGCGTTCCACTCTTCCACTCTCGGAAAAAACAAAATCGATTACGCAAGTCGAGAAAAAAGCTTCGCCGACTCGGCAATAAGCGAAAAGAGAATTAATTCGTGAACGTATAAACAAGAATTACGCCCGTAACGTTAATTGCAATCGCCGATTACCAGAGTTTTACGAAAGAGCATGTGTGTGTATACAGTGATATAATTATTTTGCCTCACGTGCGTTCGGATGTTTGTATTGATGCTCAATGCCTCAAAAACTCCGCGCAGGATGACGCCACGTTTGAACAAAACGAACGATCCGATCGCGTAACGAATAATACGGCAGCTGCGCCGCCAGTGCGGATGACGCGCTTTTATTTTTAAATCGCGCATCTTCGGAACAACGTAACGATAATTTTCCTACACTTTTTCCCTCTATTGTAAACACTACATAAGCTTCAAGCTGTAATACCTGCCAATCATAACTCTGTTTTTTTCTCTGGAAGTCGATTAAAAGCTTGCTTTTATTACTTCTCGTGAATACTTACACGCTGTATATTCTCCGCGAAACTGTTATGTGTATACAAAAGCGACGTATAATAAAGCAGTGGAAAATGTAGTGAAAATTAGAAGAACTTGTCTTCTAATAAGCTTACAGGAAACATTCTCGCCGTAATATACGCATTAGAATAAATACAGCTCTGTTGATCCGCGCGAGACGCGAAAGCGCACGCACCTCTCGCGGGAAATCGTAAAACCGAAGTTAGCGCCTCGGCGGCGATAAACTCTCTGACGCACAATGCCATTCAAATGCTTCTTATCGGGCTCGCTCCTCTAAAATAAGGCAAAATAACTCGCGCCACGAACAACAAAAAGAATGCCGCGCTTATATATATAAGGAACACCGAGAAAGCGATATAATACGCACACGCGACAATGCAGAGAGCTCTCTGACGTTCCTCGCATATTCGCATTCCCGAGTGTATGTACTCGATACTTTATCATGAGAGCTGCAACTGATTGTTAAAATCGTGTGTCTGTATGTACGCAGGTGCTGGAGGAGTCGGACACGTCGTCCGAGATAAGCTGCAGGAAGGATGCGCTCAACCTCGAAACCGGAGACTTCAAAATGTCCATAGAGAAGACGATCACGAAGCTGCCGAGGATACAGCACCTCGTAAGTTACACTCCCGAGACGCCGAGAGATTTTCTTGGAAATTTGCGTTACATCTACTAGCTTCTTCTTTTTTGAGACGAGAGGAGGACTCGCGTGTGCTTCAATATTTCACGCAGCTCGCGGAGGCTCTGTTTAACTTGCCAGGCCACTAATGAGATGAGCTATACGCCAAGCGCGCTATCTAATTACTCTTAATGCGTACATACTTGAAAATTCAAACACGCGATGCGAGAACGCGTTTTATTAATCGTCCGCACTGCAGTCTTCAGAACTGCGGATTTTTCAAAGTCCCTTCGCATGAGATAGTATTATTTTTTCTCGCCTACGTGTGGCGTGATATACTGTATAAACTCGAGAGACTTGACGTTGTACCAGCGCATCTGCCGGGAGATGGAGATATAAAAATGCAAATACTCGTCTAATTGCCGGGAATAAATTCAGAATAGAATACATTAACGTATCGAGGTAATTGCCGCCGCGGGTATACATATACTGTATGCGTACAAAGTATACGCACGTATAACTGGACTCTGTATTTACTCGCGCTATCAAAAGGGGACTTTGATTTTTAACCTGTATTAACGCCGTCGCGTAATCCTGCTTCTCGTACACTGTTTTCTATTTACGCCGAGTAGCATAATCTCTGCATTTTAATTGTCAATTAGATAACCAGACGTGCTTTGCACAAATAACTTGCGGATATACGCTCTAAGAATATACCAAATATAATACGAACGTACGTGATTAGGAATATTCCCGGCACTCGAGAGTGTCTTGGGTTCCGATTACAATTCGTTTTTTTCTCTGCGGCTGTACAATGTATTCCGAGTATTTGTATACTTTGTACAGCGCGCGCGCGCGCGTCATGCACAATAAAGCCGCAATAATTCGACACCGCAAAACCGAAAAGCGTATCTGAAAAAAAAGATAGAGTAGTACAGAGTTTCAAGAGTTAATAATAATTGCAGTGCCACGAGGCGGAAAAACCACCGCCGCCGTCGTCGCAGGAATCACGCTGGGAGTTCCCTCGAGACAAACTGAGGCTGCAGACGGTCCTTGGCGAAGGGAATTTCGGTCAGGTGAGTACGCCATACATGTGTAAAAAGTATCCCCCTACAACAAGCCGCCACAAGGCGAGACGCTGTCTGGGTCGCCGCTGCAGAGGCTCCAGGAAATGTCTCTTCTTTTTTTTCGGGGAGATTTCGTGTTTTGTTTACACCGCGGTGGGCGCCTGTGATAGATGACGTGCCCGGGATTTACTGGCCTATAAATTTTTTGTGAAAGTGACTGTAGCGTTATTCCCAACGAACAGGTTTGGTTAACGCGCTCGGTAAAAGCGCGCTTTTGTCGTAGAAAGACTCGTTTCAAAATTGATTCTGAAAAAATGTCCTGGTTCTATTTTTTCTCTATAGATACGCATCTGAGTCCCAAATACCATCGAGTCTGTAATAACTGTAATAAAGTTAAAAAAACAAAAAAAAGAATAAGCACGACGGCGCCATTAGATGACACGGCGAAACACGGATCCCCCTTTCCCGAATAGCTTCGAAAGACATTCCCGTTCCCCTTTTGGCTCGTTAAAGATCTCGCGGAGAGCCAAGTGTAGAAGACAGCTCTCCCGTGCCTGTCCCCCCTGTTCTTATCTCTATCTCTGAGTGGCGGCGGCGGCGGCGACGTCCGAGGCTCGCGTTCACGAAACACTATCGATTTCGATCGGTTCGATGCTTGTCTTTCGCAGGTCTGGAAGGCGGAAGCGGACGACTTGACGGGTCACCAGGGCACGACGAGACTCGTGGCCGTGAAGACGGTCAAGGAAGGAGCTTCAGATCGAGAGAAGGAGGACCTCGTGCGTGAGCTCGAGATCATGCAGCGCGTTGGCAGCCATCCCAACGTTGTCACGCTTCTTGGCTGCTGTACCGAGCAAGGTGAGCTTTTTGTGCTGATCGTTTTTGGGGAATTTCGTTTTTGTAGAGCTGGGCAAAAAGCGACGAGTTGGATGTCGAGCGATGAATCGTTGGACTTTCTGCCAGCGATTTACGGGACGATCCGGAAAAATAAATCCATTAGCCTGCGGGCCATTCAATTCCCTGGGAAAGAGAGGAGCCGCGAACAAACAAACGTCAACGAACTCGCTATACACACGCGCTGTAGCGAGAGCGTCCAAAAGAGACGCGGAGCAGGTACACACGCACACACGCAGGAGTAATCAAGTAATCAAGTTTCGCCGGGGAGTATCTTCATCGCGGTTCGTTCACAGAGCGCGTGGAGTCTCCGCGCGAGAGAAATACAAACGGGCTGCCGCGCAAGCGTGGAATTTATGGTCTGCTTGAGACATCAAAACTCGATACAAACGACTATCTTCGCCGCGCGAGAGTTTCAGTTTGCCCGCGCGCGCCAAGATAAAGGAGCTAGCGAGCGAGGAAGGAAGGACGGAAGGAAGAGAGGCAGAGACAGAGAGCCGCCCCGTGCGTTTGTGTATTTTCTCTCTCGGTCTCTCCGTGCACTCCACCTCCTTTTCCCGAGGCCGACTATCTTCAAACTCATCGGCGGGCACGAATAAATTTCCATACGTCCTCCAAGATGATCTTCCGGACACACAATGCACTTATTACGTTTGCGCTCTGTTCCGAGAGAGAGAGATGCATCGCTGCCCGAGGAACACACACGTACATAGTATACACTGTATATAAGCCGGGGAAATAAAGCGGTACGGAGGCCGTCTTTTGTGGGAGATTTTTTTTGGGAGAAAGAGTCGTGCCGCTGCGCTGCAGTGCTTTCACACCGGAACTAACATTTTTGCCGCTCGGTTCGCTGTATCGCGCTCTCTGTTTCAGTCGAATGGTTACGATGGCTTTCTCTCACGCATTATGACGATTGCCCCGGACTTTTTTCTTGGGCAATGTATTTTTGCCGAGATGAAGCTGTACGACTGAGAGGCTATGTAATAGTTGTTCTGCGCGATACTCTGCTGGTAGAATCTTTCGCTTTTTTTTCAGCGAGCTTTATGTAATTTGCGGATATAAGTATTGCTCGTTACGCGCTGAGAAGCGCGGCTCGTAAAACACGTGTTTCGGATGCTTAGAGACTGTATAAGAATTTATATTCAATCGATAAACTGGAAAAAAAGCCTGCGATCGAATTTAACGATTCAATCCGTACATACCTCTTTCAACTTGTGCGCACTCCATAACATTATCTCTCTGAGAATGCTTCCGCGCGCATAAATTAACTGTACATAATAAGTTTCGATCAGCGTAACTCATCTCCGAATTTTAAAGCGCGTATCCGTCACTCTTCTCCGAGTATTCCATATAATATTCCTCGCTTCTTCACAGAAAAGAAGAATTCCGTCTCTCTCTCGAGAGAGAGAGATCGTTAACCTCTTCCGAGACGCGAGCACTTTATTCGCCCGCTAAAAATCAGCTCAGCGGCAGCAGCAGCGGTAATCGATATACTCCTCAATCTCGCTGATAGCCCATTAAGACGCCTGGGGGGAAAATTGCATCCTCTTCCCCGTAATTGCTTTCACCAAACATGTCGCCGCGGCACACCGAATGACGAACGATCCTCTCTCTGTTTTTTCCGTATATCCTCGCGCGCGTGCATCGAATGTCTGAGCGGGGCATCATATTTTTACGGGAACCGGAAATGTTATCCGAGCCTATACTCCTCCGCTTATTTTTATTCCTCGTACCGCCTTGTCGTCGTATAGGCCGTCAGAGTGCGGGGGACAGGTTGATCGATCGAGATGGTCCTTGAAGGACCGTCTCGTGTGGCTTTTTTAATCGCGGAACGCGGGGAGTACTGTTACACAGCTAATAACGCCATTACTTTCGTTTATTGCGTTAATATATCAATTACGATGGCTTTTTCAAGGCGATCGTCTTGGGTTTCAGAGAGGATTTCGCGAAAACTTTTATATGGGGGCTGATGCAGAAAAAAATCGAGTATAGCCAGGATTATCAGCGCGTAGATCCATCATTTCACCGGATATGGAACCAGTTCGTCGTATCGCCGCAGCGTTAAAAGTTCCGACTCGAAACACGGTTTCGACATTTACTTTATGTCCTTTATCGAAAAGTAATTAAAAGGCGCGAACAATACGCTGGCGAAAAAAACTCTTAAAATCGTTCTTTAACATTCATACGACTCCTGCATATCGGGATTAACATTTCAGAAAATACGCGCAGACGTATGCGCGTCTTACAAAGCATCTCTTCTCTCCATACTCGTCTTCTCTCGCGACAAAATTTATGCGTCTCAGCCCCAGAGGCGAACTAATGCGACGCGGATCGGAATTGAATAGTCCGCTCGCCGTATGTGTGCTGCACGCAGTTCCCTTCGACGTTCTCTCTCTCTCTCTCTCTCTCTCTCTCTCTCTCTCTCTCTCTCTCTCTCTCTCCACAGCAGATGGATTTTGCGAAATGACCTGTCGCGTGGGCGAAACAAAAGACTACTGGCCCGTGCCTTTGTGTTCGTCGCTTTTGATGCATCGCCAGTGGATCGGCTTGGACGGAGATGGAAAAGACACACGTGAGCGCTTTGATTAGGATTCGAGCAGTATGCTATAAATTGCAGCCGGGAAGTGGATCGAGTCTACCGTTAATTGCTTTTCTTCTCGGATGAGTTTTTTTACAATTATACGTTGACGCGCGTTGATGCAGAATAATAGGTTTTTTCACAGCAGACTAATCGAGCGTTTACCGACGAGCGAGTCGTTGAATTCAATTAAGTCGGTAATTATATCACTTTTTTCCAGACGCCTGAATGTAGAAAAAGTCGAAAATTCAAGATCGAACGTAAAAACAGACCGGTTTTAATATCCGATGATTAATTTATATGCCTCTCGTGAATCACTATCCTGAAACATTTTTCAAAAAACACACAAACCATAACTCAGCCTTTTTTCAACCCACGTTGTTCCAGCTAAACACTGCACATCCGCGAAATGAAAAAATTCTCAACAAACAGCCGCTCGTCAATATCAACCTCGCGCGCGCGGCAGCCCTTTTTCATACACAACCTCGCGACGAGTTTAACCTCGAGTCGACTCGGCCACAGAGTAATCGCGCGACCGCGAGAACCGCAGAAGAAGGCTAAATTTACAGCATTTAAATTTCGGGCTCGTCGCGCTTCAACCCCCCTATACGCGTATGCTTTTACGATGACGGAGAAAGGCCAAAGTAAAAGCTCTCTCTCGGTGATCGTTAAAACTCCTTCGCCGATTTTTTTGCTCGCTCGTTCTTTCTCTCCGCGGGCGACGCTGATTGTTCGTTTCTCGAGCGCGCGCCGGGTTATTACTCGTTGTAATATGCGCGCTTTATTGTTGCGGAGAGAAATTTACTTTCGAAGGAGGGCCGTTGTTTTCGGCGTTCTTGCTTCTTCTTTATTTTTTGTAAGGATTGACGATCGAATTTCGCCCGTGTGCAAAGCTTCGATCGGACGAGACTCTCGGGTTACGCGAGCGCGAGTTATTTGCCAGAGAAGAGTTTAAGAGCAAATATATACGTATGCGTTCTTGCGATTACCTCTGTATTTTACCCATCGCTCGGTGATAACTCGCCGACTGGGTATATACGTATACGTGGATCCAACGACGTGCGCCGAGAGTTATAGTACACGTGCAGCTCCAGGCTCTTGAGTTTTAATTATGTGTTCTGATTACGATGCGAGAGGCGGAGAGAGAGAGAGAGAGAGAGAGAGAGAGAGAGAGAGCGAGGATTCAATTGCATAATTCACCGCCGATAATTACACGCGGTGAGATGCATCCTCCGCCACCTATATCAAAGCTGTATACGCGAAATATAACAGTACCATCTGATACACTCGATTCGAGAGAGCTACCGTACCTCGAGGATACGAAAAGTAGAGCGCTGGACAGGCTATAAATAGAAGCATCGTGCGAAGCTGCGGTCGTCCCACCCAAAGGCTGCTGTAGCGCACACATATCATTACGGTAGTCGCGGGCTCTAATGCGCGGCTGTCATGTCACACACACACACACACGGGTTCGCGAGGGTAACGACACGTTCGGACACAATAATCGAGAGACTCTCTCTCTCTCTCTCTCTCTTCGCATATAATACAGAGGGAAAACAAGAGTAAAACGTACGTCGCGCGATGATCCTCCTCGGGGCAGATATAGCGCTAAAGCCGCACACGTGGCCTTGGACGAGATGGGCGTGGATGTACACGCAGCCATCGTTTATAGCATCGAGCCAAGCGTGAATGCATATGTAATAAACGCACGCGGCGAGCCGCACAATGCCTTGGTCTCCTGTGTATAATACGCGTGACTGAGAAGCCCGCCGCCACCGCCGCAGGGACGAACGCATATAGTTCGAGGCGCTTCGTTGATCGCGAGAGCTTATAGTGGCTTTTTCTTTCTCCTCACTGTGCGTATTGGTGCTTTTTTGCCGCAGCGAGTCTTGTCGTGGGAGATTCTGCAGCGTTATGGGAGTGTACGGAGAGCAAAAAACTGTGCGTAAGGAGGCGAAGGATGAGTCAGAAGTGCGGAGGTGAAAATGTTTTTGCGGAAGTGGAGCTGAGTCACGACGGGTTTGTGGTTTTTCGATTTGGGCTTTTTTTCGAAAGCTGCGTGTTGTTTGCGCGGTGGCACCTTTTTGAGTGTGTAAGAAAAATGATTCGTTTTAATTTGAAGCAGTTGATTGAAATTCCCGGGATATAGATTATACAAGAATGTAAACAATCATAAATATAAATATGGGATGAATCAACGGTCATTAACGCATTGTTTATATTTGTTTATCGCTATCTTCGCAGTAGAGCGCGAGGATCTATCAAATCCGCGCCGTCGTTGTATAATGCTTACATTTTTTCCACAATTCTATACAAACGAGCGCCTTTAATATCTCGCGGCTATAATCTCGATTCATCGCGACGATAAAAAACACTTAATCCCGAGGAAACGAGTCGTTTACGGCCCGAGACACGCAGTCTGTGACATTTCGACAAACACGCCGCCGCGCTGGAGCAAACATGTAAATTGCGATAAAAACGCGACTCCGAGCCGAAATATATATTGCACACTTCGTCGCTCGCGATAGTTATCAAAATTCATGTTTCTCGTGTGTATGTGTGCGTGGAAGCATCAAAACTTTCCGTTAAATTAATCGCTCGCTCTCGGTTCATATTACCGGTCCTAATTGTTATTGCGAGGAACTTTTTAGGCAGGAGTTCGTTGAACCGGAAACACCGTATTCAGGATTTAGTTCCGCTTGCATCGAGCGAAAATCAATTTGAAAAATCGCCGTAACGCAATATCGTTACTAGATACTTACATTTTCCTCGCCTGCACCTTTCGCGCCAACTCTTGTTTCTCATAACCTGGCGATCGCTCTCACACGAGAGCTATATAGCTCGTCAAGTTCCTCGACCACAGCGTGCAAACACACTTGCCATTGTTTGGCGTTTGCGCGGCGCGAGATTATTGTTTCAATACAGCTGCTACCCACACAGCAGGTTACACGTGCGTGCCGTATCGCTGCAGTAGGCTATAACGCTCGTGACTCACGGCTGCGCTTTTGCCGCCTCGTCGTGTATAGAGCGAGTCGAGATAAGGAGCGCAAGGCTGCGACGAAATTCGCGCGATGAAAATTCATGTACAATACGCCGAGATGAGCGATTGTTCGGTCTCCGAGTGTAACAGCATGTGGACGATGCAATTTCTGATTAGAGCTGCATTTTAATCGATTTATTTGAGCTTCGCGTGCAGTGTGTATGGATTTTCAATGTTTACGTTATGAGCTGAAGTGTAGTACGATATCTTAGAGATAATCGATTTTCGCAGATTTCTTTGGGCTCTTTGAATTTATATGGAAATGCGGTAGTAAATTTCGTAATTGATGACCGCGCGACGAATTTCGATGCATCTTGATAAGGCTCTGAGAATCGATTAAGAAACTGCGGGCTATAAAACGCAAAGATTAATTCGAGAATCATTTCAAAACGCTTAATACTTGCGTACTGTGTAATGGTACACGTACCGCATGCAGCGCACACAAACTCAATCGGATATTATACACACAGTGCGATCCACTAATTCGATTTAAAAAGCCCGATACGCAAGTCCTCCGAACGCGATATATGTCTCAATAGTCGCGTCTGTGCGGCAATAATCCAACTCGTCGCTATAAATTAGTCCGCGCGACTGTGTGTTGCATCTGCAATGCTGATGCCAGTCGAAATTAGAAAATAAAAGCGATGCTGCAGCATCAGACAGAGGGAGAGAGGAAAATTGAATTTAATCCCGAGCGTGTGTCCCGCTTGATTGCAGAGCCCCATTACCTGATCCTCGAGTACGTGATGTACGGCAAGCTGTTGGCGTACCTGCGCGACCACCGCACGCGCCAGGACTTTTACAACTTCAGCGAGGACTCGGCCGCCCTTACCTCCCGGGATCTCACGGTCTTCGGCTACTGCGTCGCCCGGGGTATGGAGTACCTCGCCTCCAAGAAGGTAAGCTTCCTCTTCTTCTTCTTATTCTTCTTCTTCTTCTTCTTCTTGCGCAAGGGAGATACTTTTTGATGGAGATGCGCGCTTTGCAAAGTTGTACTTATACTTATTAAGTTGCTGCTCGCGCTCGCCGATAAAGTTATTATGTACAGCGTGTTATTAATGCGTGGCTGCGGGATTACATTGATTCGATGGCAATTTCGCGAGAGCATAATGCGAGTGGATTAATCAGTTTGCCGACACGGCCGAGTCAGTGCATCAATTCCCCGCGATATTACAAACAACGAGTGATCCTTTTTTTCGAATAAAGAGTCGAATCGAGCGATAAATTTCATCCATAAAAAGGAAGAATCTCCCGTGTATATACACAAGACCGAAAAAATTACCCGCCATCAGAGAGCTTTATCAAAGCTCAATTTTTCATCAGCAGCGCAGAAGAGAGCGAACGTCTCAAAAGCGAGCTAATTGCGAAAAATTCTCTCGATGTCAGCGAACGAGATCCGAAACGGGCAATCTACCATCCTCGATCATCAACCTCCGAGTCCACTGCACAGACATACACACACGCGTATCCATGCGAGGCACGCGGAGGCTCGCTTATCGCTTCCTCGTTCTCTCTCGACACAAAAGGCCGTGTGCTCCGCAGCACAGGTTGCAGGCTACGTCGCGATAGGGGAGCGTAGGGACCATTAATCTAGTGCGCCGCCGCGACGGGTGGGCTTGGGTAAAAAATCCACCGCGCGATAAAGACGCTTCGAGAGAGCGGCGACGCGCCCTGAAAGGGTATATACATCTCTTGTGAGAGAAAGAGACTCTCGGCACTTCCGAGAAGTTGTCGGATCGCTCGCGTGTACGGTGACGGATGATTTCGACGGGAGCTACTGCCGACTTCAGGATGGATTTGTTTTGTGTGACGGCTGTTTTTATAATTCATTGATACACCCAATAAAGCGAGATTCATAACCGACCCTTGATCAAACACGCTCGCTATTTATTGCGCTAATAAGTCGGGTGTCAAATCCTGATTACGATACAAGATACTCGCCAGCGTTCGCTGTAAATTCTTTTTATTCGTATGTGCGATCTCGCGTATTTTAAATTATGTATATACGTATATATATGTTTGACTTATAATGACCTGTATAATTTCAATTAAAACCTCTTAAGGGCCCTCGGGAGTATAGATATAGCTATACAATAAGCGAGAAAAATAGTGGTACCTTGCATCCCAACTTCTGAATTAACCGGTGCTCCGATGACGCTGACAATTATGTATGTAATTCTTTGTTATACCCTTTCTGCGGAGAAGCGAGCTTATAAACTTATGTTGACTCTATAAATTACAAAATGTGATTATTTAGTTTCTCCCCATTTCGGGGTTAGTATGAAAAAACAAAAGAAACATGTCGTTTTTACGCTTCTTCCTGACAGCTTTAAAATCGATAAATTTAAATAACCATTTTCGATACACAGGGCTCACGAACGCTTAAAAGCCCGCTTCCCCGCAGAAAGGGTATATCAAAGCATAACATATATCATTTTCAGCATCATTGGTGCACCGGTTGATTCAAAAGTTGGGATGCAAGGAACCGTTATTTTTCTCGCTTATTGTATAGCTATATCTATACTCCCGAGGGCCCTTAAATTCAAAACCTACTTTATCGTGGTGTCGCAGCCCTCTCGCGTTTGCGAAACCAGTATGAACACCATTACAATTCGAGCGATTTTTCACCGAAAACTTCTTCCATCTGCCGTCATCTCTGTATTATATTATAATAATCTCGCACGCACGCAACTCATCTCTCATCCACGTGCGCGCGTCGATTAATGCGCGGCGCAATTTCATCTTCAGGTGTGCGCACGTGTACGTATAGGATTGTGCAGTAGGACATCGAGATAGAGATTACGCCGCACTTGCGCACACACGGCAGCTAGGCCGTTTCAATTGAGACGACAAACAGTAATTACGCTCATTCGTGATGCATATCGGGCCCCGGCTCTCTCGTGTATATGTGTATACGTACACGTTTACCCGCGCACTGCTACACTGGCCGCATACCTTTCTCGGATGTGCAATCTTGCGTAACGTCATTTTTCTTCGTTCGTCGCTGCTGCTGCTGCAGCTTCAATTTGTTTACCTCGCGCGCTGACGCTCATCGTCTAGCTTATAAGATGCAAAAGCCCGTGTGCGTTGATGCGCTGTGTCTCCGAACGCTAGAGATATATATGTGTACGTATGGGGTACAATGAAGATGAGGATTTGAATGACGCTTTTCTCTCTTTGTACCCAGCTCTTTCTTTCGAGATGCCTTCATTAACTCTGCTTGTAATCAAAGCGAGCGACGTTCGGATTTCTGAATTATTGTCGCGTTGCAGCTTTTCTCTGAAATGAGCATACAGCGAATCATCGAGAGAACGATAAAAATAACACAAGCAAAACATTTTTTCAACCTCAGCGTGTCCTCTGCTAAATATCGCCGACGATCGTTATCTCTGACTATATATGTTTTTTCTCCCTCCCCAAGGCATCATTGCCACGACTCTCGTAAAAAACCGCAATAATATTTTCCCCGATTGCTCATCGCGTATATGCCTTGCAGCGACAGAGTGTCAAGCGTCGAAAAATAAGTATTATTTACATTTTATGCTCTAAAAATATAATAAGTAAAAGCGTCGAACGGCGTTGAAGTAGCAGGTATCGTTGCGATATAAAGTCCTCCTCGTCGTCGCATACATCAGTCCATTGTCTACTCGACCGAAATCATAATACACGTGCGCGCAGATCTCTCCTCTCCATTATATACACACGTCGTTGTCGATTCCTCCTCACACACACACACACACACACACACACACGTATACCTACCTATATGTACACATAACTCTCGGCATTAATTAAGCGCGTCTCTCCCATCATCCATCGTCATTATCGACGTACATCTCTGTTGTGCGCTGCATGCATAGATACAGAGCGGTGCGCGCACCTGCATATACGTAGTTATACACGTATATATGCGTCACACACTGCAGTGCGGTGAGAGGCCTTTTTATGATTTGACGCCGGCTGCTACATCTCAGCCTCGCACGCGGTTATCTCCAGCCCCGCGAAGGGCATCGGAGCTAACTCATTTTATGCCCCGCGACGATAAATAACAATTACACGGGGATTTTTTTCTCCTCGCGGTCTCGTTCTTGTCCCAGTTTGCGAGCGCGATTGTTGCGCGCTGCGGGGCGAAATAAATAGAGGACGACTATAAAGGGGGATAACTCGACTCGTAGCTTATATGCGCATGCAGCCTACTGCCTTTTTTTTCTTTGGCTCGTATCTTCTCATTCTTTTTGCGACGTTTGAGGAGTTAAGGGGGAACGGATGCAAGCGAGGCTGTATATACACTCGTGTTCTATTTCCGTAACTATAACGTAATTACCCGGTGCGAGCTATGTTTCCTCTCTCTCTCGCTATCTGCACGGACGGACACTAAATTGACTTTTCAATTAATCCGATGGGGTGCTGCCGGGGCTTTAACGTTACACCGTTAAACTCCATTTAATGAGGAGTGATGGGGCAAGTGCATGCGTGCAGTGTATATTATGCTTGGCTTGTAACGACGAGTCATTACCGCTGCTCATGCTTGTCATGTTGCTGTACTGATTTTCTCGATTTTTAAATTGTCTACCTATACGTATAACCGTACGGCAAAAAGACGCGCAAAAAGCCTTTTAAATCAACGTCGCTCATTTTTGTCTGTTCTTTGCTTCGCAGATCATTCATCGAGACCTGGCGGCGCGTAACGTCTTGGTGGACCACAACAAACTCTGCAAGATCGCCGATTTCGGCATGTCGAGGTTCGCCAACGAGGATGGCGAGGTGATCGAAACGAGACACGGCAGGAACGCCCTGCCCATTAGGTGGATGGCACCGGAGTCCCTCATCTACTCGCTCTTCACCACCAAGACCGACGTCTGGAGCTTTGGCATCCTGATGTGGGAAATCGTGACGCTTGGTAAGAATTTCCTCCTTTTATTCTCTCCTCTTTTGCTATATTCTGACATCGCGTGGATTACGGACTATTTTAATTATTCCGCGTATGCATAAGCGTGCGCCGTCTCTCTCGGTCTAACTGACAGGTGTGATGAATGTCGTGAGGAAAAATTCTCGTATACCGTAATGGTGTGAGAAAAAAGTCGAGACATGCCGTATAGATTCAGTCGATAAATCTTGTAACGAGCACTTGCCGAGGAATCGCTATCTACGAACTCATCTATGAGTCATCGAATATTGTTTAGGCTTATTCAATACTTTGATTGATAAATAATTTCACTTTTTGCGAAGCTTCGATTCTCAATGGAGATACGCATTAGTATTCCGTCGATGAAATCACTCGAAATGAGTAAGCCGCGCCGCAGTTCATTAAACTCGATATTGTATTCCGGTCACGAAGCGAAAGTTTTGGCATAATCGCCCAATGACCCACTGCTGAAAAGCCATCACGTTTCATACATTCACTTCGTTTTTCATTTCGAACGTCCGATCTGTAATGAATGTTTCTTTTATAAAATAATATTGTTGACAAACTGATTCACCTCTATAAAATCTCTTATTTTCAACAAGGAAATTTTAACACTGATGAATAAACATTAATCTGTGATTTTTAAAATTCAGGATCAACGCCATACCCGGACATGACGGCTCGTGAGGTGATGCGCAGTGTGCAGAGCGGTTACCGTCTCGAGCGCCCGTCTCATTGTCGCAGCGAGCTGTTCCGGGTGATCGCCCGCTGTTGGCATGCCGATCCAGACCGCAGGCCTGAGTTCCAGCTGCTAAGGCGGGACCTCGCCCAACTGCTCGAGGACAACATGAATGGACACTACGTCGACCTCGAGAGCTTCGCTTCCGAGTGCACCGACTAAACGTGCTGTTTATTCGCGAAAAATCTGCGATCGATCTCTTTGGCCCTTTTTTGTAGTACAAAGTTCCGATGCCGTTGTAGAGAGTGCGTGCTTTTCAAGGGCCGAAGACGCATCGAATTTTTCCGCTGAAATCAAATCCGTCCCTATAGGAAATATTTCTAGCGAATATTTTTTTTACGGACTCACTTAATTTACAAACAAACAAACAAAAAAATTAAAAAATCTTCCACGCTTCCGAGGAGGCAAAAAGCAAATTACTTTAATTCCTGCAAAAATAATGAAGAAATTGAAGGATCGAGGCTATTCTTTGTAAAAAAATCGATCGTATTAGAGATTGAATATTTTTAGTGATTCAGTATTTGTGTTTGAGAAAAGAAAAAAGTCGCGAGCGAATTATTTATACGATATGTAAGCCAAGCTGTTAACGTTCGGAGATAAATCTAATCGTAGATTCTCCAAAGAAAGGCATTAAAACGAGCGAAAACCAGAAAAAGTTTATCGCAGAGTGCTAGTGCTTTTTCGTCGGCACTCGTTTGGACGAGCTTGTTGTCAGGAATGCAAGTATTTTTTTTTTTTATTAAAACCTAGCTTGTAAGTTTAAAAATAGTATCGACATCAGTGATGTTCGCGCCATTTTTCAAGCTCATGCTCCACACTTATTTTTTACATATTTATTATTGGCCGGCGAAGGTGCAACACTTTCAAATCTCTATGTAAGATTTAGGAAAACTCATTTTCCGGTCTATTAATGTTTAACTATTATTATTATTATTATTATTTTTTCTATCGTGCGTCGTATAGCATGCTCCTTACAGTAACAATGAAAAAGCGACAAAAAATCAAATCTGTATATAAATGTAATCGAGCATGTATCTCGGGTCTTGAATCTTTTAATCAAACGTATCGCAGAAAAGCAGGATTTGAGTCGAGTCTTTCGCGAGAATTGACGAGAGTTCGAAGATTTTAACGATACGAGTTAATCATGCGTTTAATTTTAATGATTCTAGTCTTTCGACACATCTGGAGCAGAGATCAAGTCGCTAACATTTATTCGTTTAACGCCTTTAATAATCGTTATATTATTATTTTTGATCAAAGCTCCACTTTTGTCAGTTGATGTTTTATTTAGTTTTTATTAAGGTATTACATTATTATTTTTTTCGATTGTCAAAATAACTGCGAGAATTCGACTTAGCTGAATAATCGATCGGTATCTCTAAATCTGTCTACGATGAAAAATTATTGTGATTCGCGTACAAATGCAAAAAAACTGTGTAAAAAGCTGTATTTTATAACGTATTGTATTAAGAAACCTTTGTGAGTAAATGTTATCATATATTTTTGAAGCCTTGCATTGTTTTTTCGTTGAACGCCAGACCCATGAGCAATTTCCACTTGTCTAAATTAAAAGTTATTGCACGACGGCAACATCTTACAAGCGTACCAAGTATTTTTTTCTGTCAACAGAGGATTAATAATGACTGGTTTAAAATGACTTTAATAACAGCGTTAGAATTTTTTTTCACTCCACTGATTTTCGAAGTTGGTGCGGTGCATGAGTTGCACTTCACTCTCGTAAACTATCGTAACGCATCGCGATTGTACAGCGTGGTACCGTTCATAGCGTTGGTGTATACTTGCGTATTATTCACTCTGGAGCGATCATTATTCATGTCCAAGACTGAACATACGAGAAATTGTACGCGTCTCGAAAAATGTTGTTTAAACAACTTTATGGACATGTAATGGACGATAAGATACGTTTATAACAAACCATCGTTTACACAAGACTTTTTTAAAATTATGATCATTAATTTCCATTGATTGGACGTTGAAATTACAATTTTTTCTGATTTAACTAATATTTTACAAACGACTACATGTAGTAACGTCTACTAATGGTTATTGGTAAATGTTTTATAATTTATTTCAAAATTCTTCTACGAAAGAAAATATGAGAAATTCCAAGCAACTTTCATTGGCAATAAACGACATATACATTTTAATTGGCAACGAACAATCAGAGGAATTCGCTTAATTAAGTTAAAACATTCGTTACCATATAAATTCCGAATTTATCGAACTTTCTGTTTTTATAACACGCACGAAAAGGAAAAGCGATTCTCGAGCACTGCCGAGAGTGGGTTTGTTTGACTTGTATCTTGCGAGCTCCTCTCAGAACTGTGTCAAGAGTGCGATTCTGTCGAGCTCGACTTTATAAGAGCCGTGTACCATCGCGCATCTCGCAGAACGAACGAGATTCACTCGTATTCGGGCTATTATAAGCGAGTCCGTTAGTCCGTCGAGACTCTCCACTCGGAGGATGACGGCAAAGGTATACGCTCGCGATTTCGCGAGTCTTGTTTTAACGGGACCGCCTCTGCAGCTCTGCGACGTCTCTTTTACACAAAAATCAAGATTGGAAAAAGCAAAGCATCAAGCGAAAGTTACTCCACTGTGTAAGAGGTGGTAGCGCGTTTAGGCGGCCAAGAGCGACACGTGTATCATACGTGGGCGTTAATAGGATCAGAAGGTTTTCGGAGCCTATTTGTATTCAACGATTTGACATTAATTTATTTTACTTGAACAATGACATTGTTTCCCCATCGATCTTATATAAAGACACATGACACGTATTCACGACTCGCATTATAGAGAGATAGGTCGAGGAATTCATAATTCTCGCGTACACGAGTGCGTGATTTGTCCGCGACAAAATAGCAAGTCTTCTGTAATCACGTTCTTTCAAAGAAGATAATCAGAGGCGATTTTTCTCTACATTACTCTCGGCGCTTTCCACTTACATACGCTGTATACAACCGCATCTCTGTAAATTACACACATCTGCGTGCACCTCGAAAGTAAAACGTCTCTCCGTGAGCGACAGACAGTTTCGCCTGGAAATGGCCTTTATCGTCTGGATTTTTCTCCTCCTCTTCATTTATCGCTCGCTCTCGACGATCCCATACATCCATCGTTCGCCACACAGCACAGCAAAGGCAGCAGATGAGAGGAATTGGAAATTCGCCGGCGATGGCCTCTACGGTGTACTCCTCGTTACGAGCGCGAATCAGAATTTTCGTTTTTTCGAGACCGAAACGTTTCCCGACCCGAGCTTCTTTTTTATTTTTGCCCTCGTTCTCTCCGAAGCAGCGCAGGGTAACGATTCAATCGTGCGCTACGAAGCGCGCTCCCCCTCCGCGAGATCGTTAACGCAAATTGGATCGCATTCCGGAAATCCTTTTGCGAGAAGCGCCGTGTATCAGAATCGATATTCCTTATCCGAAGCGGTAGTGTGTCATTTGCATAGGTAGGTAAATAAACGGAGCGCCGCGCGTTAGCGCTTCGTTCGATTAAGCCGATCAGAAGCGTTTAATTAAGGCGAGAGCGTGCTTGTAGGGGGTCAACAGGTGGTTTCGCACTTGTACACGCGTTTGCAGGAAAGGATTGGAGTAGAAAGTCGGAGATCGAATCGGATGCACGCGCGCGCGCGCGCCTCGATGCGAAAGGTTCGAATCGCATCGGAAGAAATAAGACAGCACAGCATGCAGAGTCGCTCACAGATTAGCTCGATATTGTGCGTATGCAATCGTCGTGTTCTATTAAGGGCTTATCACAAAGCATGTACAGAGAGGCAGAGCCCAGCGCGACACTTTCCGAGACTCGCATCTTCTCCCGGCAGAAATCCTCGCAGGCAGTCTTACGTCAATCAAACGTCAAGTCTGGGTAATGGCTTCTGCACTTGGAATTTCAACGAGCCTATACGGGCACAAAAGACCAAGCAAGCGAGAGACAGAGAGAAAGACGGGGACAAGCGATGAGCGTAACTAGCTCTCCGTGCGCGCACGCGCCCTGTATTTAAATATATTGAAATGAGCGTTAATAAAGATAACGAATCGAGTGGTATACGTTGGGACGGAAGGTGCGCGTACAATCCGAGGGAATACGTAAGAGATGTACCCGAAGCTCGTTTCTCTCGTTTACGCTGAAAGTGAAACCCGCGAAGCCTACTGTGTATAAGAGAAAACGCCGAAAAATCTCGAGCAGATGAGATGAATCTCGCTGCGAAGTGTATGATATACGGCTAGGCGAGCACGCATGTCGTGTGCTCACTTTCATATTTTTCCTCGGCTTCCTTGAAAACGTCGCGCAACTTTGTTTTATTTTCCTTGGACTTTCTAGGATTATTGTGCCTCTATTGCACGTCTCTCCGGCTTCAGCCGTGAGATACGACTTTATTATTTTATGCTAATGTCCGCGCGCAGCTCGAGGCGTTCGCGAATAAAAGAAAAAGAACGTAATTTAATTATCCTCGTAATTGCAAACGTGTCTCCACTGCAAAAATCTGTTATGTAAAGCCGTGCGCGTCCAAAAAGTTACCCCCCTCGTATTCTACTCGTATAATATACAACTCCGACGACGCGCAACAATTATGCGTGCGCGAACGTTCAATTATGAGTAATTACTCCCCGATATAAAAGCCTCTCTCTCATCTTCGAAGATCTCGTCCGCCCCGAGATATATTCATAAATTCGCGACTACCCTGCAACTATGCCATCGCATTTTATTATGCTCTCTCTCTCTCTCTCTCTCTCTCTCTCTCGCAATAAAGCAGCCCATGCGAGTCCCATCAGCATAAACGCCTCCGCGCCGCGCGCGCGCGTGAGGTCCTCCGCCCCGGCGTAATTGCTTTTAACGCGTCTTCCACAAAAAAAGCTCGCGTCGCTGCCCCTATCAGCTGTAGCATCGTATAACTTTAAAAGAACGACCGATTATTCGTATCTCTATCTCTTCGATGTGCGAAATCAAGGCAGATATTCTATCGGATTTTTCCGGCTTATCTGTTACATTGCGCAGCGCTTGGGAAAAGGGAGCTCGTTTCACCTGCATTATACTAGCTCGCAAGTGTGCTTAGGATAACGAGAGAAAGAGAGAACAGCGTAAACGCAGCCGAGCGCCCGTAGTTGCGAGATGATAACGAGATCTTGTTTATTCGCGGGAGTGTACGTGCGCGCCCACGGAGAATAATATACCTACGTTCAATATTAGATGCAAACTCGTCTTTTTTCTCCGCTGCTGCGGCGTATACATTGTGTACTTGGATTTTTATGTATGCAAATGGGGCACTATTAGCCGTGAAATCGTTATACATCGGAAATCAATGAGGGGACGTGTTTCGATCGTCGATAAGCGAAGATCGATGAAAGATCAAAGTCATTTGCTTATTAACTCCGAAGGCGGTTTTAAAAATTGGCACTGTTACACCTATAAGGCTACCTGCGACGCTCACCCGCTGCGATCTGACACCTATTCCTTTACATATTCAAGGCGTGACGCACTTTGCAGGCGGTTCCTACTGTCTAATTTGTTAATACAGTCAAAATAAGAATAGATCACAATATTGTCGCGCCGGAGAATTTTCGCTGGAAAAGCGTATAAATTTTGCCGAGTCCGTTATACCCGTGCGTAGAGCTGAGCCTGATTTATCCTGCTAGCTGTTCATATTCTCCTCACGAAATCGGGGAATTTGTGATTAACATTTCGACAATATTTATTTCTTTAATTATTTCGATAAAAGCGTTGATTTTAAATAATAATCTACTAGGGTATTATTACTAACTAATAATCAGTACTAGGGTGTTTTTTTTTAAATCTGTTTAGAAACCAACCTCGAGTATAGAACTCAGTTCACTGCAATATTTCTGCGTAAACGTTTGAGGTACGGTACACAGTATGATTTTTTTCAATGAGATTTCCTGTGTATGCTTTTAATTTTGTCAACGGAATTCTAAATCAACTGACGATGTTTTTTTTTTATCTCTACCACGAATCGGAGCCAAAGGCAATCAATAGAAAAAACGTTTCTCTCATACACATCTAAAAAGCTGACATATCTAGGCGCGTGTTTTTTTAATCTTATCGATTATAATCGAAGAAACAAGCAAACTACCAACTAAATCTATTGCAATATGTATATACATGCACATTTGAAGTACAGTGCACGTACAGTATTGATATTTCTAAATTAAATTTCTCATGCAACTGAGTCTAGAATTCCAAATCGACTAGCAATATTTTTTTCTCTCTTCCACTAACGAAAAAGATAAGCAGATACAAAAGTTTACAAAAATTGTATTAGACTTACATTGTCGTGTCCTTCTATTTCTCTATGCATCACCACATATATTTGCTTGGATTCATAGTAAGTTATTAGTTTGATTTTCTTCCTAGACACGCGAAAATCGGTCTGCTACTGAAGCATACTGATCCGCTTTTCCGCATAAAGACACATCAGTTGACCCTGACTCGTTTCACCGATTCGAGGGTGGAAAATCCGTTTTTTCTCTCTCCACACTGCACACTTTTCCCGCTAGTATAATTTTTCATTCTCAATGGCTGCACGTGCGGGCAGGACGCGCCGTTTCCGAGGATGATGTTTCGAGCTCGAGCGGAAATCACGTGCGCCCGCACCGTACATCAGAGTCTAAAACAGCCACTCCTCCCTTGTTGTACACCGTATTTTTGTTAATAAATCCTTTTTCATTTATCGAAACCGATCAAGAAATTGATGACTTTTTCATCCACATCATAATAAATTGTAATTTTTTTATTTATTCAATCTTTTATTCTTTTTTCTTTAAAAAAGTGATGACTGAATGTTTTGAAGCCGATAATAAATGATGATTATAGTTAAGAAACAAATATCTGGTCTGAATTTAGTTACGATTTTGAACTGCTAACCTCACGAAAATTGAGTGCGCGACACTCGCGTTGGACTTGGTGTTTTACTAGGATCAACAGAGCGCGCTTACATTTTTTTCTTCGATTGTTATGGGTAAATTGCCCATGAAAATCTTAGATTTTGAATTAACAAATCATAGAGTCTGACTTAGTAATTCAAAGTTTGACAGTATTTGAAAGATCAATGCAAGGTTGTCACAATATTTTGATATATACTTTTATTTTTTTTTTAGGTGAAATTTGAATTCGATAGTTATACTAAGATGCTCGAAAAAACACAACTTTCTAGGCCCGGTGGACCCCTCGAATTGACTGCCAAGTGGTCCATCCAGCCCGATTTCGAAAATACGAAAAATTTTGATTTTCGGAAAATCCTTTGCCGCGGCCAAACCGATAGCGCGAGCGCTTTCTAACCACCGGCATTTGATTCCTTGTGAAAAAAAAACAAGTTTCTATGCCTGGTGGACAGGCGCAGATCCAAGGGGGGGGGGGGCGATAGGGGCAATCGCCCCCCCCCCCCCCCAAAGGTTTAAAAATTTTTTTCAATTTGCAAATAACCAGACAAAAACCCTAAGAGCCCCATACCCCATATAGACTCCATACTTATAAAATCCTAAACCCATATACTCCATGCACAGCGAGTAACAAACATAAAACATAAACGCTAAACCCAAAACCACTAAACCCTCCTACCCCACGCACAGTGAGTAATGAACATAAATCATAAACGCTAAACCCAAAAATCCCAAATCTACCCTACCCCACACACAGTGATTAACAAACATAAAATGTAAATTTTAATCCCAAAATCCCCAAACTCACGTACTCCACTGACAGCAAGTAACAAACATAAAACGTAAACGCTAAACTCAAAACCCCCAAACCCACCTACCCCACGTACAGCAAGCAAAAACAAAAAATAAACGCTAAACCCACGTACTCAACGCACAGCGAGTTACAAATATAAGAAGTAAATGCTAAATTCTTATTATTTTATTTTATATATATACTAACACTTATAGGCTGCAAATATTTATTTTCAACTATGTCAAATTTGAGTTCTTGACTGGAAGTTTTGTATAAAATGAAAAATTAACGATANAAAAAAACTCGAGGTCGCTATATGCATCAAGTGGAAAAAGATCATTAGGCTTGTGCCAAATCAGTTCACTTCGAGTATAACAGCTATTTTTAAGTTTAATAACAAAAGTATTTCGTACATGATTTTCACTGCCATGTTATTAAAGATGTTAACTGATGAACATAATTATTAATGTATAAAATTTAAATAGAGCTTCTAATATCCTACACCGTGTAAAGTGAACACGGTATCCGTCGGTTCGCGGAATATCCATCCATTAGGCGCATATTATGGTTATTTTGTGATATCGATGACAAAAAATAAATATTTTTTAATGATTTGAAAATATTGTAATGCGGATTCTTTAACAATGAGTCTCTTCTATTTACATCTTGAAAGAAGTTTTTCCCTTCGATCGACTCTTGACCAAATCTGTTTTTTAGGTGTGCTAGTTTCTAATTGCAAAAGTATTTGCAGTATTAGGTATACACTATTTACGTGTTACATTATATTCGTAAAAAATTGTTTTGCAAAGGTAGTAACAAACTCGCTATACATGGGGTAGGTGGAATTTGGGTATGGGGTTTTTGGGTTGAGCGTATGTAGGCACGTAGTGTAGGTGGATTTAATACTTTAGAATTTAATATTTATTTTCGTATATTTTAGAACCCGCTGTGCGTGGGGTAGGTGGGTTTGAGGGCTTTGGGTTTAGCGTTTATGTTTCATGTGTATTACTCGCTGCCTCGTTGTGCGTGGAGTAGATGGGTTTAGGCTTTTATAAGTATGGAGTCTATATGGGGTATGGGGTTCTTGGGGTTTATTCTTGTCCGGTTATTGTATGGTCTGCACGTGCGCTAGGTGGATTTAATAGTTTCTTGGTTTGATGACCTTTTTTTTGCTCCAACACTGTAACAGTAGCCCCCCCTAAAGACCACCTCTGGATCCGCCCCTGATAAAGGGACAAGCGGATTCATCAAAGAACAGCGGGCAAGAATTAGGTGCGGGAATATAGGAAGGGAAGAATGCAAGGGTTTCAGAGAAAANTCACTTGTTTCGAGATTTCGATATAATCGCTCGCTCCATTAATATTTAGGTTAAATCAAAATATAAAATTTTCCATTTTTTGAAGATTTTTCTCCCACTTTAGCGGGAGGAAGAATTTCATTCTCACGCTGTAGAGAAAAAATTCGTCTTTCTATTTATTTTTCATGCATGATTCCTCGTAGAAAATTCACCATATTATATGGCCTGTGAACAACTGGTGCCCATATTTTTTCAGCATTATTTGCCCATATTCTTTAAACACAATATGCTCACTTTATGTTACACATGCTCAACATTAATTTGTTCCTAACCACAAATTCACAAACTCAATAATCCATTCATTTTATATTCATATATATTATTAGAATAACTTATTTAATAAATAAACATACGCCAGGTATATGGCTAAGCAAGTATAGGGAGGAAATTTGAGGTTAAGAGGTTAGGATCACAATGATTGCTTACAACTCAACAACTACATTTATTCATAATTTTTGCAAAGAAATAAATTCTATTTCGTTAGTATTCTGATTTGCTTCATCCCTACAAAGATTATGTGTTATTAGGCATACACTACCTACACTCTATTCCACTTAACCGAACAATAAGTCATCAACTTATATTTCATTATATAATTATATTTATAAACAAATAAATAGATATTGTTTATATTAGCATGATAATTCTGCAAAATGTCACGTTCAACAAAACTAAACTTAATGAACCCATTCGAACATTTATTGTGGCTTGTCGAGTACATTAGTTAAAAATTGCAAGTTTTTCAGGGTATCGGTGATTTTGGTCAAAATTTCAAATCAGCCAATTAAAATAATAACACAATGAGTTGTATTTTAACTTGTGTATCAGCTCTTGACAATTCAAAAAAGAGTACATATTAATAACTTTTGATTTACACTGCAGAAGTTATTAAAAAATGCTCATCTTCTAAAATTAAAACTTACGACTAAATGTTTAAAATTCTTTTGAATTCTTTCAATAACTTCTGAACTCTTGACTAAAACCTATGTCGATAATGTTGAAAAAAGAAAGAACCGCATACCGATCAACTTTTCAGAGCAAGCTTGTTTTGCTGAATAATATATTATTAAAACCATCAATACACTACTATAGCGCGGCTCATAAATCCTTTTTTCACCACATACTGATGCGCTTTTCCGCACAAAGACACGTCAGCTGACCCGGACTCGTTTTACCGATTCGAGCGTGGAAAATCCGTTTTTTTCCTCTCTCTCTCTCTCTCGCTCTCTTTCTCTCTCTCTCTCTCTCTCCACACAATTTTCCCGCTAATACAATTTCTCATTCTCAATGACTGCACCTGCGAGCAATACGCGCCGTTTCCACTTCTGCGAACAGTGTTGCTGACACTACTCGCTTTTTGCGCCTCTTTCTAAGTATCCGAATAAACGCGTGAGAAAAGCATCGTCAAAGTCTCGGAGAACAACAGCATCACCGCTACATTATAAAGTACGATACACGCGTGCCGTGTGTGTGTATAATGTCTTTATAATGACGGGTGCGAATCTGGTTGCGAAAATCGAGAGGAGAGACAGAGAGTTGCAGCAGCCGATGCTGATGGGAGAATCGCGCGAGAAAGCTGTGGCCGTATGTGTACCGTTGAAATTCTATTCCCGTAAAAAAAAAAAAAAAAACGAAGAAAGAGAGAAGAGAACCGCACCGATGACAAAGCTGCTGCAGTATAATGCAGTAGCGGCGATGTGCCCAATTTTCTGTCGGGCAATCAAGGATGAAGAGATGCGCGAGCGCGCGCTACTACTGTGCTACTCGCAATTACAGTCACTTCTTTTTCTTTTCCTCAATTTCTCTGCGATCTTAGAGAACACCTGCGATATGGCGTGCTGCTCTACCGTGTGTTATTGCTGTCGGGCGGGTTTCTCGCTGTGTGTGTGTGCGCGCTTTAATCGAGTTCCGAAAGGATTTTGAGAGGATGGGCCATTGACTTTCTGAAAAAGAAAGTAAATATGTCGCAACGATCCCCGCTTTTTGCCGCTTCACGGAGATTCGTATACGGCCAATTATATACATTTGGAGTACACATGCGCAGCTCGTCTTCTTTTTGTTCTTCACGTAAGTGGATAAACCCGTGCAAATCATATTGTGCGCGTCAGCTATTACATCGTCTCTCATCTCGATGAAAGTAAAACTAATTAATGCAAATCGACGTATACAGCTAGCTAGTTTTTTATTCTCACCGTGTCAGCCACAGGTAAATTACATCTAAAAGTGGATGCAGGTCGATATAGTACACGCTTGCGCTCTTGTATCAATATCATAAACAATGGCAGAATTAATTAATGAAAATTGCACTCTGCGCCTCTCTACTTCCCGGACAAAGTCTTTATCCTCCGGTAATTTGTAAAGTGCGATAAAAACGCAGTGCGTAAATCAGCCGCTCGAAAATCGCCGGCGCTTAATTAATCGAACAGCACTCGATCATTACACGTATACCTTTTTGTGAAAGGTTCATCGTGAGCGCGCGAGAAAACGAGGCTCCAGGGGATCTCTTTTTACCCGTCGTCGCGCGAGTGCACATCGCTCTTCTTGGCCATCCTTATTATCGTAATCAGCTGCGCGCGCAAAGAACAAAAAATATGAAGTTTCAAAAAAAATCGCCCGCTTCATGCGAGAAAGTTCGGGATGAATTAACGCTCAAATTAATGAAGCGAAATGCACAGAGCGATAGGTCGTATTCGTGTAAGAGTTTCTTATATTACGTCGTGAGTTTATATATACGTAAAGGGAGCGTGATTGATGGCTTTAAATCAATTTTTTTTTTCTCAACCGAAAAAATTTTCCTCTCCACTAAACGCCGCGCGTGCATGTGTTCGTATTTTTCGTTCTACTTAAGCTTTACAAATTGTAATTTATAAGAAGAAAGTTCGCCATTTACGGGGCGGCGCGCGTTCCGATTTTCTTTTACATAAACTGCTTTTTTTTTTGAAAATTTGGCGATAAAAAAAATTTTGAATTACGAGCTCCTCCATTAGCGTTTCTCGCGTTAGCGCAAAGCTCGAGAAAAGCGAGGAAAGTAACCGATCCCTACTTGTACACTAAGATTCAATTGTGTCACCTTGATTCAAAGACACAAAAAAATCCCCCTTTTCTTTCACTCCCGCAGCTTCGTGATACAGAAGTCTGTAAAAAAACTCGTAAATCCAGTGAGTTATTTCCAGCTCGTCGAGTGCAGAAGCATATCGGGAACGTCAATCTCGCGTGGGCGCAACGAGGCTTCGAGACCTTGGAAAGCTGTGTCCGTACACGCGGTCTGAAGCTGAAAGTGAGAATCCATCATACGACGCGGCTGGTTTATTGACTTCTGTCGATGAAATAATAGAGTAGCCGTGCTTTGTAGACGTACATATACGTATAGCTTTCCACACGGGGATGAATGACTAGAAATCTCGTCTTGGGAGGATAGAAAAGCACACACATTATATACACGAGTTTCCTCGCGTGGTTTTAGAGTTGATTGTGCAAACGACGTTCGAAGAAGCGTCAATATTTTTGGCTCTTCAAACTGCGAGAACTTGGAAACGGTTTCCATTGTGGCAATAAATCACTTGTCAAGTATAATTTTCGTCGTTACGGTAGATAAATCAAAAGCATCGTCTGTAGTTTTATGCGAAAAAATAAAACCGTATACGCGCCAGCGATCGGGGAGAGGCTAAAAAGCACAAACAAAGACGAGAGAACGAAATCAGGCTATTAGAAATCCACAAAAACGTGAAAAATTTCACTTTTTTTCTAGTCCCGCTCCTCATCTTGATCGGTCGCGTTCGTTCGGGCCCACTGGAGATTCGTGTCCGAAAAAAGCGAACTTCCTCCGCTCGAAAACATAAAAATAAACCCGATGCCGAAAAAGCGCGCGGAACTAGAGATAAGCGAATAACCAGCGCTAAAGTTTAGCTCCCGCTGCACACGTATATAAATACGCATAAGAAATGAGCATAGGAAGGAAGGAAGGAAGGAAGGAAGGAAGGAAGTAGAGGGGCACTGGCCGACTTCCCCGGTGTATACGGACGCGTTTTCTCCCTCTCTCCTCCACAGACTATCGCTCGGTCTCTTTCACCTGGTCAGCTATATACGCGCCGCATCTCTCACTCACTCCCGGCGAGTTTCTCGGTCACGGCTATACACTCAATAGCAGCAGCAGCAGCAGCAGCAGCAGCAGCAGCAGCTTCCTATCCTCTGTCACGGCTACTGCTCTATAGACTCGATCGCGAGAGAAAAAGAGATAGCCGTATATACCGCATGTATCCCCACGCAGTAGCGTGTCCGAGAGGCGCGTGGCGGCGCAGATTTTTGACCTACAAAAACGCGCCGGAGGAGGATAGACATTACAGTGTAGAGAGCGCGAGATGCTGCCGCTGCCGGCGCCACGACTCCGTTGAGTCGGTTTCCCGAGCTCGAGACGAGCTGATCGCTATAGTACACTGCGCTCCTGTGATCCGCGAGTTATATTCCTTATACACGTGTGCAGTATCTTCGATACTTACACTCAGTTTATACTTGCTCAGGACAGACGTGTAACATCGGAGAGAGAGGCTGCTGATCAGCCATGAGGATTTCCGCGGCTGCAGCCGGCCTTATCCTACTGGTAAACCAAAAAACGCTTTGACGAGCAGTGATCGCATTTTCGCGCGCGACTGGAGATTACAACCGAGAGATTTTTTCCTTCTTTTTTCTGTACAACGAGTGTTTGTCTTAACCCGGTTATTTCGAATTTTACGAGCATAGATACCTACTACGCGATATTATAACTAGCCATCGATGATTTTTCCGCGGGCGCGAGAAAGATATGCATTTTCAGTGAAATCAGCTGCGAGCTTAGTGGGTCAAGTGTTGATTGCGCGAGAGGATTTCCTTCCGGATTTGGATTCATTTTCCGCGTTATTTTTTTTTATTTATTTTTTTTTTGTCGTCGTCATAGTCGTCCTCTTCAGTACTTTCTCTCCGCGAGCTTTTTTATGCTAATGTCTTCTATTTCGGGTCGATTTTTTATCCAAAACTTCTGTATGTCGGCAGACGTTCGTCGCGTTTCTCAGCATCGACGCGGCAACAGCAGATTCCGGAGTGAGAGATGACAACGTCGAGTTGGAGTTCAACGAAGAGATCTCGACGTCGCTGAAACTGGAGAACGATGCGGCTGATGACAAGATACGCAATCCTGTGGCCAGCGTAAGTTGATGGATATTAACTTTGTATTTTGCTCTTTAGCGATAATGAAGGCATTGTAGAACTGCGGGAACAGAATGCTTGCGGAGAAACGGAAACAGTGTAGTTGTGTGGTTCGCTTTCTTCACGCGTCGCGTGTTTTCTCCTGATATGTTCGAGTAATTTTTGCGATGATTAACGCGCCTCAATACGGATCGGCTCTTTTTTCTCATGATTCAAACTTAAGGAGCTTCGTTAAGGAGCGACATTGTTCGCCAAGTGCTGGAGTGTATAATTTGCATAAAACGGGTCTCTGAGGTACGCGATTAAAGAAAGTTGAAGCTTCTATGTACTATTAGGGATTCGAGTGATTATCAACCCCAACGTACTCGTATACTTTTGAATTCTAATGCGAATTGCACTTGTTATTATACTAACAACTCTGTGAATGCGAAGATAATGACAATGCTTTTGAACGTAGCCTTTGCTGAACAATATACCTTTTTCAAACACGTATCTGAGGCAGTTATAGCACAGCAGGCCGAACGAAAAGCAGTTTTGTCAAACCGACATACCGCTATATACACATTCTCAGCGATAATTATGACGAGGGAAATAGTAAAACACTCATACGCCACCTATATGTTCGCCAGCCAGAGACTATACGCGTGGCTGGGGGTGAGCCAGTCCAATACTGCTTTGATTCACGCGCAAGTTTTGATAAAAATTTGCAGTTGTATTAGCTCACTGTTCCACAAAAAATTGGTACTGGACAATAACTCTAATATACTAATCCCCGCAGGCGCCGAGCAACGCGAGTTTCGCCGAGGCTCGATCTCGTCTCGGTTCTGCTGCCGATAACGCAACGAGGGACCCGATTAGCGCCGACGCCACGAACACCGACGAGCAACAGAAGGAAGACGGCGAGAAACCGGAAGAATTGCCAGAGGTTTGATTCCACGATGCTTTATTGCTTTATATGTATAATTATATACGGTGTTGGAATTCCTGCGGTCTACAACAATACAGTGTATAGCTGCTCGTCAGGGTTGTGGTTGCCGTTTAGAGATAATTTCTTCGAGTTGAGTACACATTTTCGATGCGGTTATACATATTTGATACGTATAACACGCGTACAACAAATCGGAATTGTAAATTCTATTAAAAAAAGCCGCGATTCATTTTCAATCAAGCGCAAAGTGGAATGTAATTCGATCTGCAAATGGAACGAGTGAAAAGGAACGATAACATCGCATCACAATGAAGAGCGCGAACGCGATTCTATAAATAGCCCTGTGAAGCATATATATGTATCAGGTGTATAATTACACGGCACCTGTTCTCAGCCTTGTCGTTTATATTGTATGCGTATGCGTACATACATCGATAGAAAGTCCTTTCTCCCGATAATGCAATATTTATGCGGATATAATTAAGTGTCAAAAATTATTTTATATATCCCCTCGGGTCGTTAGCGCGCGATAATTCAAAAATTTCACTTTTTTTCGTACCTGCGCGACGACAAGGCTTATTAAGCTTATAGTCGCCGTGTACTACTTTCGGTCTTATTAAATGTCGCTCTGCGGCTCGTAAAGGTTCACCGTGGGCCTGTGCGCGTTAACGGTTATTTTTTCGAAAAAAAAGGATCTCCTCGCTCGAGAAATTAGAAATCCTCGATGACGCGCGCAGCTGCGTGTGCTTTCAAAATTGCCGGCGAAATCGGCCCGCTACTGCTGACGTTCGCAAATTAAAAGCTCGCCTTTCGAGCGCACAATGCATCTTCGCGCGACGACCTCGCTTTCGTCTTCTCTCCCGCAAAAAAAAATTCGATTTACGACGACGGAGCACAAACAACAATAATCCTCGTCGTCGCGCTCGACCGACGTTTTCACAAAACAAACATAAGCAAACGCGCGCCGAATCATCGTTGTCGTAAACCGACATTTTCCATACCTACTTGTATACCCGCACGTGTATATCTCTCCAAATAAGCCAATCGTATACCCATATCCTTGCGTGGAATTTTCATTAGGCTTATCCCGTATATAAATATATACGCATCACAATGCGCAGCGTTTTCACACGCGGTGATCGTCCACTTCTTACGCGGCAGTGTTACTGCAGAAGGGAAAAAGGACTTTCACACGTATAATCGAAAGATGGATATATGCGGCTTTTTGCATTATATCGCCGACATACATCGCACCCCGCACAGCTCACGCAGAACTTTCCATTCTGACCAGCAATTAGCGCGTGGCAAGAGCGAACACGATTTTCTTTTCTCTCTCTCTCTCTCTCTCTCTCTGTGTACGTCTATATATTATGCTATACAGTAGTTGAGTTTCACGCTCGAACGCGCGAATTTCGAACTGACGGTCTATCTGATCGTGGCTTAACAATTTTAGCCGCTGGAGCTGAGGTACGCCAGACCGGGCAAATTTAGAAGGAGGCCTTACTACTCGCCACCCACGCGACGGACTTCCGTCAATCGGAGGAACGTGTATCCTGGTATGTTTGTGTTTTTTTTTAAATCTGAGTATTGCGTGTATTGGTGAAATTTGATGGAAAGAAACGTGCACCCGTGTAAAAGTAAAGCGTTCTGAATAAAAATATACCTTTCTCTGAACGTATAAAACCATAGAAATCGCCGTAAAATCGCATGTAAAACTGCACTCGGAATGGCAAACTCGAAGTCGCAGTTAAGATTTTATTCCCGTATATAACTAGTAAATTAACGTCGACTCGCTGACAGCTGAGTCTTTAGCGATGATTGACGGTAGCGATATTGACCATACTTATATGACTAATCACTGCACAGATCAGTGAAAAGAAGAAAAAAAACGTTCAAGCCCATAAAAATCGCGTATGGAAATCGTTCGCTATAGATATGCGATCTCTCGCGCGCGCACGGAAAATGAAATCAAAACACGCGGTAAAATTAAATTTCTCTATCGAGCGAGCGATCGAATTAACGTTCTGGCAATTAAGTCGATCGATTACACCGTAGCGGCAGCGGCGGTCGATGAAAATAAAAGTCGTCGCGCGGTGGCTGGCTGCTGGTGACCATTACCGATAATTGCAGCGCGCGTCGTAAATTAACCTCTCCATCATCTTTTCACTTCTCCACACACAGTCTGTTTGAAAAAAAGGAAGAGTACTTTTCTATTATACGCTCGTAATAACGAAAGCATCGTGTCTTTTTTTCATCGAAGATAAGCCACTGAGGGGCTCATCGTCGTCGCTGAGGCCGGCCACAAGACGCCCCCCGGACCCGAAGCGGGCACCGACTGATGCCGAGTGCACTTTCTTTTCGAAAACCGTCTGCTTGGAGGCAGCCGATTATCCCATGTAAGTATAGACACACGAATAACCCAAGCCGCGTATTACACGCTCGGTCTAACTGGTGATTAGAAAACACGTTCGAGCGTGGGCATATTGACACTTGTTCTATACGAGTTATTGCTTTCGTGACTCTCTTTTGTTTTTCTTTACTCGGAAAAAAAAACATCGAGAGCGCTGGTATATCGATGAGTTTTCACTGCTGGTTCATTCGCGCTCGAATACAGCAATCGAAAGTGAATTTCTATGTATCGCCCGCCGGCGAGTCTGTGCATGCAGTTAGCTCTCTCGTGGACGCATTAAAATGCGCGCGAGTTAATAGCCTCTGGCGCGACCGCAGAATCTTATCCGTTGTAATTTGTGGACACGTTTGAATTTAACGTCTATCCCATACGTTCGTATACATATGAAAGTTGAAATGAAACCGAATCAAAGCCTTAATTCAAATCTACGTGGAATTAGGGTTATATAAACTTGCGCTTAAGCGCGCATCCGAGAATATTAAACTCATCATCGTGTTTGGATCTGGTGAAAACTTTCCATTGCATCTTTCTCCGTGAGAAAGAGAGAAAAAAATCGCAAAGTCCCATTTTTATAACTCGTTTGGATGTACCGAGAGGATTTAACTCAGTCTACTTTTCCTTGCTCCTGCATCATCATATACAGGGAGGCTATAATGCGAAGCATTCGCAACAACAAAGACATGGTTGCCGCTCTGCTAACGGACTTCGACAATCGGGACGGAGGACTGAGCGAGGACGATGATATTCCACAGTCATCGTACAAAACGAGCTACGACAATAGATACGAGAAGCGATACGAGAACCGCTTCGAGACCAGTAACGAGATCAAAAGGTGAGCTGCCGCTATTCCTTGTTGTATGCGGGCTTGCCCCTGTGGCGTGACTTTCACGCCGGAGTTCAGTGTACGGCGGGTCATCGCTCCGCAGGCGCTACATTTTTTTTTTCCATTGAATTCTGGTGTTATGCTAACACTCCATCTTCGCAGAAAATACGAGTTCACTTCGCCTTACGAGAACGTGGAGGAGGGATTCACCTGCCCGTCGCTGGTTCAGTACGCGAGACCGCAGCTGGCACGAGCAGCCTCCGGTATCTGGAAGTACATCATCAACACCGGAGAGCACACGCAGACCCTGAGATTGGAGAAATGCTCGTGAGTATAAACGCTCCGGGATGAATATCGTTGTTACGTAAAGCTCGAGCGATCCAAATCGTCCAAAAAGCTAATTCACAAAACAAACATTCCGCGGTCTATACAGTCGCAACAAAAACCAAGTCTCAGTGTGTATACGCACGCGTTAGGAAAGAGCCCGCTATGGTCCTTACGCAATGCGTGAAAATAATTTCCGTTTACCCAACGACAAGAAAATCACTTCCAGCTCATATACAAGCATATATAAAAGTCTTTTTGTTCGCCAGCTCTCGATTGCTTAATTTTCTATCAGCTAGCGAAAATCTTATGTATTCCGGCAAAAGCGTGCGATAGCGCCGCAGGGGAATCCGGTTATCGAGATGAGGAAAAAAACAGCGCGGAGAATCGGCAATTGAAAGCAGCAGTTGCGATGATGGAAAGTGCTCGCGCGAAAATAACGTTTTATCTTTCCTACGGGGGAGATGATGCTACGGACGCCTTGTAGATTAACCGACCGGTTAATTGGAATAATAAGATTCTTATGTAAAGAGTTTAATCGTCATCATATTATGCAAATCGCGTGCGGTAACGGTATGCAAAAAGGAGCCGTTTAGAAAACAAAAATATCGTACCATGCATTCACTGCGTGTAGAAAGTGGTCCCGCCACTTCTTCGAGCTGAGAACGCGTTGTTGCATAAAACAATCAATACCCACGCCTACGCGAAAACAAAAAAGACTTCCGCTCACATCGATCGATTGTCCACGCGTCTCCAACTACGTTTTTCCTCGTGTACTACTATATACACTTTCTTTTCTCCGAACTCTCTAGCAAGAGGGTTGAAGCGCAATTAGCGGCTCATAACGATTTGACAGCTGCTGTCGGGTGGCGAAAAAAAACAATCCAACGGTCGATTAAATCCGCGACGCTGCGGCGTTATCGGCGAGTACCGATCGATGCGCGCGAACCGAGCAACGGGATCCCGATCTTTTTTTTTCTCTCCTCGCCGTGCTGAACGGATAGACTTCCCCTTTGTTGCATAAAACGAGATGAGAGAGAGAGAGAGGGGGGGGGGGAGAGACTTTTCCTGACTATCCGATAGGACACTATATAGCTCCGGTCTTTCGTAATCGCTAGTCCATATCTTTAAGTGGATGCTTCACTCAAGGGGCTCTTGTACGCTTTGTTGAGCAGAGAATTGGAAAATGGGTCTCTTAACGCAGCGCGTTTTAACGATTTTTAAAGCGCGTCGAGAAAGCGCAATAAAAATACAAGCGCGAACTACCTGCAGGAAAGTTCCCGAACTCTCAAATTGGCCATTATCACCGCTATTATTATTCAAGCCTCCATCGAATAAATTACCGCGCACGACTGCAGCAGTCGTCGGAGAAAAAATTTCCGGCTCGATGCGGACTAGCCCGCGGTTACCCAAAGTTTACAAGTGACGCAGCAGCGCAAGAAACTGAAACTTATTTCGTGTACACTCGTGCAGCAACGCTGCAACCTTGGCGAGCCCCCGTGTCGTATAATACCTGAAATTTCGAGCCGATCGCGTGTCCGCGCTCACACTTTCTCCCCTACCAGTTGCGCGCGCTTCAGTCTACTCGAGATAATTTGAATATGAAAATTACCCGCGCCTGAGAGAGAACATTCTTTTTAAGTAGATCAGAACTAATGGAAATCGCTCTGAAGAAATAGATTTTCAGAGCGCGGATCGACTGATGTAGCGGAATCGGTTTTGGGATATTTCACAAGGGGAGTTTTTAGTCGACACAAAAGTTGATTAAGACATCGGATTGGATGGAAAAATAATGAGCGATGATAATCGAGAGCCGGTTGGCAGGGTTATACGCGGTTACATTACATAGCCGCGCTTTTTATCCTGTATTCAAAGCGACTGTGAATATATTATTCAAGAACTGGGTGTACACAATAGACTCTATACTATTGGCTGCTGGAAGATTTTCTCCTACGATACCTGCTCTCGGTAACTCGGTTGTCGAACTACAAAAAGCAAGCGGATTTTCACGAAAAAATGACCCGCTTAATCTTGGGGAAAGTCGGGAAAAACAGGATCAAAATCAAAGAAGTGCCATTAGAAAGTAAACCTATCCATATGCTCGATATCGATGAGTAATAGCCGATTTGATGCGGATCGATATCTCATCGACGTTTTTCGTCTGCAATTTCCAACTTCTCCTGTGTGATCAATCTTTATTCGACGCTTTCCAGAACGCCACGCACGAGTTGTTCCTTCATTTCGGAGAATTACAAATCGTCCTGTATGCAAGTCTACAACTATCATCGCTTGCTCACTTGGGACTCAAAGTTGGGTCTGCACATGGACATCTTCAAAGTGCCGACATGCTGCAGCTGTCACGTGCACGGGTACACGGATATCTTTCCACCTCATCAGAGCGACCCGCCCGTCAAGGCCCAGGAAACTTTCCCCGGAGCCGATTTCGCCACCGGCGATCATCACCTTAAAGGTACCTTTTACAGCCGTACGATAATTTTATTAGAAATGAGTAGTGCTCATCGTAAAATAATTACCCACAGGTTCAACCCACATCAACAAGTACGTCAACAGTCTGGACTCGGCCGCTCTGAACCTCTTCCGAGAGAGTTACGGAGGCAGCAGCAGTTCGTCGGACCAGGACGAGACACAGCTGCAACACTCGAGCAGTTCGAGAAGGCCCAGCATCGCGAGACCTTCAAGGCCCAAGAGGCCCAGTTCCAACGCGCCTCGGCCCTTCGACAAACTGCCGCAGCAACACGCGCCAAACACCAGAGCTCCAGGTTACAAAGGACCAAGACCACATAGGCCGAACCGGCCCTTTCGTAGAGAATCCGCGGTACCGGAGGTATCGGATTATTCGGAAAGCCCAAGCAATATTACGCTTAACAGGTGAGAATTGCAAAAACTTGTTTACGTTTATTTGCAAGCAATAGTGGGTTATTCAACGGTTCAGCTCCCATAGTCATTACCAACACGAGCAAGATCTCTTTGAAACTTTCATTAAACTCATTCAGCTCTCACCGACTACGCTATACACAATTTCGAACGAACAGAATTACAATTCCAAACGCGAAAGTCCCGTAACAAGTCTCTTGTGTCAACAAACCGACGTCATGAGGCAAAAAAACGTAACTCGACCGCAAAAAAATAAAATAACCGAAACACACTTTCTTATACACAGGTATAGCCAAGCGTTCGAGCAGGACACACTCGAGCAACCCACTATCAGACTTCAGAACGGCGGCTTTGATGACGAATACCAGGAGCACACGCAGAGGCGTATAAACTACGACTACCATCCCATAATCGACTTCTTCAAGCCCGACGCGCAAATGCTCAAATCCGACGAGCCGATGCAGGCATCCGCCTCTACGTCGATCCTACAGCAGCAGCAGCAGCAGCAGCAGCAGCAGCAACAGCAGCAAATACAGTATCATCAGTCGCAGCAATTGCAGCAGCGGCCGTCGCAGCTGCAGCACGCCGATCTCGATTCCTGGAAACCGATCTTCAAACCCTGAAATTTACAGGCGTGATCTTATGCGCGTTCTATCTCGCTCACTCATCGAATGTACCTGAGACCTCGATAATGTAACAAGCTATATGTTTTATACTTGATGGAAAAGACGAAGGAAGACGTAACTTGATTAAGTTTATTACTATATATTTATGAATTATTCGGCTTTTCGAAATTTTGTTCTCATTTTTTTATACGTGCGGCTATTTATTCGACTCGATCGCATTCGAAATTATGTTATTGAATCGTCGTTGTATCAATATGATTATTGATAGGTTCTATTTTACCTGAACTAAAGTTTAGCTTGTATCTTAATTTAATAATACCCTTTTTGTACATGTGTTTAATGTTTAATTTTATTTATGTTGTACTATATAATAATATACTATTATATGCGTATGCATTATATACGTAGGTTTAAGTTTATTGCATGATGTTTTTGTATAAGTCGTTTGTACATTATTCACTTGTAATAAATGTTTTTGGTGCTTTATTTTTTAATTTTCTGCGATCATTATTGCCCCGTCACTTCCTGTGCACCCCGAAATCGAGGCTGCACTATAGCCGCAGCGGAATTGAAAGCGCAAAAACTAATAAGCTATTTCTATTATTCCAAGAGAAATTGAGTCAAACAAAAAAATACCTCTTCTTGTATAGTCTTCGCTCGATTTAACGACGAAACTCTCAACCTTATTTTTTCCTCCGGTCTTTGACAACTGTATTATACCGATCTCCTGCGCAGCGCGCAATATAACTTTCAATTACCGCTACCGTCAAATTTTTGCAGTACCTGGACAAGGGAAAATTCGCACCGGAGAAAGACAGCGCTGCTCGCGCAAAAAGCTCTCCCAGAGACAATAGCTCATCGGTCTCCGGCGTGTATACGCGCGAGTTATGCGCCGCGCGTTCGCGTTCTGGTCTGACGCAGCCGCGCGCGGAGCTGGCAATGCGCAGAGAAGCGGAATCAGTCCAGTGTGACGCCGTGTACAGCAGCCTGTCCAGCAGAAAGATCTCTTTAAACGCCCGTCATCCTTTTTTCCTTCGCCGGGTCCGCCTCTCCACCGGCCAACGGAGAAAATATAAATTAGGCTAGAGCTAGCGCGCGTCGAACAGTTGCGATCGATCTCTCGAACGAAAGTGTTGTTGTTCACTTGTGTGCGACTCGGGACCAGAGACAAATTTTCTCCAAGACAGAGACTGCGATCGTGTACGAAGAAACTTGGCGTTTTGGAAGGACGACGATGAAGGTTGTTGAGTGCGTGTGAAGTGTCGCTTCTTTCGAGCGTGAGAGCACAATGAGGTGAAGACAATGCACCGCTTGCTGTACTACTCGCTACTCGTATTGCTGTTTCTGACCGACGATCGTCATGCGTCGTCGGCCCATCCCCAGCCGGATTCGATCAGTGCGATACTCGAATCGTACGCCAATGCCTTCACGACCGTCAAGCCGGACGAGCAGCGGAGCTACGCGTCGACGCCGGTCTTCCTGAACTACGGGACCAGGGCGGCTTCGACGCTGGTCCACGACTTTACGACTGTCAGGCCCGAGGAGAGACGCCGAGTCCTGGTCACACCGGCTTACTCGACTGCGGAGCCAAAAGTCGCCGATTCCAATGCGGTTCGAAGCAACTACAAAGAGTCCTCCGAGGAGCTCGACGAGGACGGGGATCCCAAGGGACCGCCGGATCACGTGATTCCGTTCTCCGAGCATGAAAACCCCAGGGAACCATCCACGAGGCCGAACTACACGGCTCCAGGAAACTGGGCGAAGCCTCCTCCGGAGAAGAACATCCCCCTCGACTTTGTGCCCACGAAGCTGTACGCTCAAGTGCGCGGAACCCACACGGTCCAGCACCTGCCGCAAGAGGAAGCTATCAAAAGTGCCAAGACCGACGAGGAGAAGGAGAACGCAGCGAGGCTCCGAGAAGTGTTGAAAGTTTCCAAGGCCAACACCGTCTACACGGAAGAGGGCTACGAGGATGCGGCTTACGATCACGCCGGGCAGGTCAGGGACGCGGACTTCCACGAGGGCTTCGCCAGGAAGCTCAAGGAAGACATGGAGAAGAAGAAGCTGTACGACAGCGACCGTCCCAAGAAGCCGAAGAAGCCGAAGAAGCTCAAGAACAAGAAGAACAAGAACAGGAAGGGTAAATCGCGGGAGAGGTACGACGACGATTACATAGACCACTTGGAGGAGGTGTTCGGTGAGGCGCGTCTGTCGAAGAAGCAAGTGAAGTCGGAGGATCTGAAAGCTCTCAGAAGCGCGCTCAAAGCACCGGCCATCGATGCAAAAACCGCTGCGGAGAGCGGGCTCCTCCAACTGGAACGGGATCTAAAGGAAGAGTCGCGCGAGATCGTAGGCACGTCCACGGAACCCTATTTCGTCCCGACGACGACTTACAGGCCGATCGTTGTCGAGACCACCCTACGAAGCAGCAACGAACCTCAGACGACGACGGAGAAACGCGACATATTCACGGTGAGGCCCAGGAGACCACCCATGGACAGTCCGAGATCCATCGTTGCCAAGATAAGAAAGCCGGTGAACAGGTATTACCCACCAGCAAACGCCGGCAGTGCAAACTCCGACGAGCCCACCACCGTCAACTACAGCAATCTGTTCTGGCAATACTTCCTCAACAAACCGAACCAGACGCCTGCAGTTACGTACCGACCCATATACGCCGAGTCACAGACTGTCACCCCCGTGATTGCCAATCCACTGGCTGTTGCGACAGTCAACGGACACGGGCCTTATCTACTTGTGGTCACAGCTCCACCGAGCACGATTCCGCCTGGCTATCTCGAAGGACAAGGTTCAGAGACCACAGTTAGCTACGTCACGGCTCCGTCGACCGTTAACGCTACCAGACCAACTCGCGCAAAGTCCAACAACCCCTTCATGCATTACGAAGCTCGCAAGGTCGAAGTCTCGGACCAACGCAACAACTCCAAGTACACCGACATCTCGAGGAAGGAGAAACAGGAAAAAAAGGAACCCAAAGCCGAGGAGAAAATAGTCAACGAGAAGAAGAGCAGCCTCAAGTTTCCGAAATACAAGTCAGCCTCGAACCAGGAAAAGCTGTTGGACTACGTGAAGAGCGACAAAAGCAGCTACAGAGACTACTACACGGCGATGCAGCCGCCGAAGATCTCCGACGTTCCCATCACGTACTCCGATTATTCACGCCGGCCTTATAACAACGTGCTCGAGCAGTGGCCCGTGAAGCACGAAAGCGAGAGGCCGGTAGAAAGCGTGTACGACGTGATGAACAGCAACAACGAGCGTCCTCGCGAGCAGGCAGTGCAAAGAAGCGCATCGCCCGTCACCCGACTCCTCCCGCCGGCGCCCCTCTACAGCAGCGAGTACGCGAGCTTTCATATGCACGGGAGAAGAGGGGAAGCCGTGCCCCGGACGCTCGTCTCCATTATGCCGATCATCGAGGCAATTCGCAAGCGCGAGAGCCAGCGCAAACCCTTGCTTCCCTTTCTCTTTCGCAAGAAGCGCTCCGCGGCACACGGCCACACGAGAGAGTGGGAAATCGAGCAGAGAGACAAGAGGCTGCAGGAGGCTCAATCGGCAAAACTCGTGAATGCCGGCTCGGAGAGGAACGAAGCTAAGGCTCTCAAGAGAAAGCCCCCGAGAAACTTCGAGCGCTTGCTGAATCAGTCGCCGCGCGTGGCTACCGATGTCGTTGACAAGGAGATCGAGAAGAGGTTTAAGAACAAATCGAAGGAGCAGTCTTCGGAAGAGTATTCCGACGAGGTTTCCAAGGAAAAGGTCAGAGGTGAAGACGACTCCAAAGGGAAGGACGTGGTGGAGGTCGACGTTCCGGAGCTCGACTTCAGCAGTATATTCGAAGAAGACGAGGTTGAACCCGCTACGAGGAAGCCCAGCATCGACACGGAAAAGTATCCGTTCTACAGGGACAGCAAAGTTTTTCAAAACAGCCCTCTGAAGTACATAGTCAATCCTGCGGAAGTTCCTCGGAAGACGCTGGGAGGCATGGAATTCTACGACTCCAGGAGTCTGGAGTGCGAAGAAATAGATCCAAACTTGGAGAAGATCGTACCGGAGGAGGAGGAACTGGCCGAAAAACGTGGACCAAGAAAGAGCAAGCCAAGACTTCACGGCTTGGGAGACAAGGTGGACTGCTTCAAAGCCAAGTACTTCGGCGAGAACCCTTTGGATAGCCCGCTTTTCTTCGAGGAAACCATAGAAAATCCATCGCCACCCACCGAGTTGGATCCGAAGAAGTTTGCTTCCAGGATATTGGAACTGCCCCCGGAAAAGGAAGAATACGTGATTCAAAGAGGACCGAAGAGCCCCGAGGACTTTGGCTCGATCAAGAGATCGGCGACGATAATAAACAGTCCGAGGCAGTACTTCTCCGAACAGAATACCAATTACAATTTTGCTCCGCGCAATAGGAGACCCGGATCGATCGACTCTCATCCGCAGAAGAATCGAAGACCGCCCAGTGCGAAGCTCGAAGAGAACAATGAAGAGGTGAACAAGACTCGTTCCAGGCCAAAAAGCAGAAAATCCAACCAGAAGATCGCGCCTGCTTATCAACGACAAGTTTACGAAGACGTCATGGGAACGATCATGAATCTGGAGAACATGTACAAGACGCGCGGGCACAAACGCAAACGGATACCTAGTCATCCTAAACATCACACTAGGGAGAATTACGATCAGTTAGAAAACAACGAGTTCGACGTACCACTGAATCGAAAACCGCTCAACATCGATGGCTTGGTACCACCGCCAAAACATGAAATGAATGTTGGTCCTTATCACGGTAACAAGTATGGCCATCCAAATCAAAGGAACAACCGATATGGCTTCAACGAAAGGCCGACTCGACATTTGCGACTGCATAAGAGAAACGTAGATCCTGAAGAAGTCAGAGAAGTTGTCATCACTGCGAAGACACCCACCAATACAAGTGAGAAACCTGAAAAAAGTCCTTTTCGAATAATTATGACCATGCCACCGACGGAGAAGCCCAAGAAGAAGAAAAAAACTGTTACAATTCTTACAGATGAGCCAACCACGCAGAGAACAATTTACACCATTAACGATAGATTCAAATCCGATCGCACTGGCGACCCTGGAAAGTACGATAAATTTAGCAACAATAGCAGTAGTAATTCATCTGTTGATCCAAGAAGAAACGAACCACGATACAACGTTCCAACGAGAAGACATTTCATTATCCATGATTCGAATACCAAGTCTAGTCCCGTGAATTTAGAGTTACCAAAAGTTACGTCACAAGCTTCAATTGATGTACCATACTCGAGTTCAACTCTGGTCCCAGTTATCGTAAGACCAGACGAAAGTTTTCTCAGCGGAGTACCCCAAGAAAGTAAAAACAGATACACCAAAGAAAAGCTAACTATTCCCGATGATGTCAATTTACAAATTCCATCAAACGGTTATATCGATGAGGTCAGTGAAAATCAACCAGAAGTAAAGAAGCCGCTATACTCGGTCCATGAAAAGATTCAAGAGGAGCCTACCGATGATAAAAATGAAGAAGGTATCACTGAATTTACCATGTTACCCGAAAGTGAGGAGGAGCACAAAGAGCTTTTCGAATTTTTACAAGGAAACCCGCCTGGATACGACAAAGCGTTTGCAGACGAAAGTACAAATGAATTCGAAGAAATACCGTTTACAGTACAACGACGAGCAGAATCCCGAACTTACCCGAGAAAAACAGATAATGATAAATCCGATGAAGATGATGCAGCTACGGAGACCTACGTTGGTGAAAGTACTACAGAAGAAGTAGAAGAAGAGCCGGTAGAAGAAGCGCAACTTACCAAACACGAAGAAGAAGCTACCACCAAGAGTTCCAATGACCCTGAAAGCGAACCTTTCGTCAGGTATTCAGCCAGACCTTACTCTCCGCCGGAAAATTACGAGGATGAACAATATTCTGATCTAGGTCCACGAATTAATAAACCGTACTTTTACCATCCACCATTTGAAGTTCCTGAATACGAGAAACACGTATTAGGGAAAACCGTAGATCGAGCTGATGAAGAGGGCTGGGGCCACAGTGCGGAAGAAACTGAAGACCACGAGAAGTACGTTTTTCCTTGGGAAAATGACAAGGAGGACGAGGAGGAAAAGGGCGAAGAGAGCAAAGATTCTTCTATCTTAGGAAGATACGAGTTTCCCTGGGAAAAAAGAGAAAGAAAAGAGAGAGAAAGGAGGGCAAAAGCGAAGTTGCACAAAGAGAGATACGGAGTGGAATACGTAGATCCCGAAGATGAAGACGAAGTAGATGGAGAAAACGGCACGGAAGCCACAAATACAAGACCAGTTTTTGTTCCGCTGACGAAGAAACTTTCGAGAGGGAAAAAGGATGTAAATAACGTAGAAGTAAGTACGGAAAGTCGTCCGCCTTCGAAATTCAGTAGCAAGTATAAATCAGGAGTCGTCAGGATTCCGTTTGAAGATGACGAAATGTCGATCACTGTTGCCAATAATGATAAGATTAAGGAATCGATCTTAAGTTACTTAGAAAAGATAGATACTTCTACGCCAAAAATAAAGACCTCCCAAATTTCGCAAAAAAATATTTTGAATGACACCTTTTCGTTGAGTACGACTACCAATTTACCGAACAAAATGAGTCGCAAAAGCGATTTTAAGTTTGAGTCTTCCACGCATCATTCTCATAACGAAGGTACACCAAATTCCGAGAAAATCAACACCGTAACACCGGCTCCCACGACGACTACTACAGCAAGGAATCAGGTAAGGGGACGAGGTTCTCGTAGACATGTCACGGCTAATGCCAACGTCGGTGATATAGCCAGAATATCGCATCGAACGACGGATAACCAAGTCTCGTCGACACCAGCTTCAAGAAAGATTCGAAGACGTGGTCGAACCAGGGACAATTCCAGCTCGCCTTCCTCGACTTCTTCTCAAGCAACGACAAGCTCCCAGACACATGCTCGACGACGAGGTCGACCAACCACGACGAGCGCGACCCCCACGAACGCAGCTTCAACGACAACTTCATCGCGGGCAGTCGCGATGGAGAGGAGAAGAAGGCCATTCAGAGTAGCTGGTACAGACAAAACTACTTCTCCAAGCAGTTCCACGACCTTGTCATCCCTACCGACATCAACGGGACGAACGATAGAGCACCATTCACGTGTCTCTAAAGAAGAAATCATTACCAAGACAAGCTACCAAGACGAAGAGGAAGACGACGACGATGACGAAGACAACGCGAAAACGGCGTCGGAGAAGAAGCCCGTCAAGTACTCCAAAATAAAGCGCCCGAACAACAGGCCGAAAAACGAATCCGATGACGTGTCACCTGTCCACGGCATGAAGAAGGAGAAAGTGGAAAAGGTAACGATTACGATGGAGGAAACGCCTAATCATGTCTTCAGAACGAAAGAGATCGACAAGGACGGCGTGAAAGGGAAATTTGTCACCATAACCGCCAACACGAACAACAACGGCAGCTCTACGCCATCGTCGACTAAGCGCAACGAAGACGCCGAGATGGAGGAGATGAAGAGACGGATGAGCGCGTTCAATTCGTTCGACAGCGTCATCCGGGACACGGAGGACCAGACCGAAGAGCCGAGCGGTATTCACGGGGCGGAAGTAAGTGCCTCACCGCGCAGACACAGAGAGATTCGCGTTACCACACGAGGTTACAAGCACACGATCAGTACAGCTGTTTCCTGGGAATCGGAAGGAGAGCCGCTACTCTGATACTCTTGATACTAAACAACATTTCACCTACATCGGGACATTATTATTATTATATCCAAAACAGACATCTTCAACAGAACAAAATACAATTCTACGAACATTCACCGAATCGACACAAGACACTTCACTCTTATGTACCTACTGACGACTAACCATATCATGTATCATCCCCTTTTCAGAAGTACTTGTTAGAGAATTTACTGCGCAAGTCGCCACTGCCATTGCTTCTAAATCCAAAGAGCAATACGACAACAGTGACGGCCCAGTCACCCGCAAATCGTCGCATGGATGAAGTTGAAGAAGACGACAACGACGATGACGACGACGATGACGACGATGACGACGACGAGGATGAAGACGACGAAGACGAGGACGACGAGGATAGCGATGACGAGGACAAAGAAAAAAGCAACGACAAGAAGGAGAAATCGCTAAAGACAGAAGAGACGAAGAGCGAGAAAAATGCCACGGCAAATGCTTCAGCTAAGATCATTAAAGATCCGAGCAGTAGGAAGTATTTCTACGTAGAACGACGCTGAGAATTAAATAGTGCATGACTACTTCTAAGCTTTATTTTCATATCTAGCAACTTTTGTATTAAAATATCGCAATTCATTATCTCTCATTGGTAAGCGCGTCGTTAACCATATTAATCTACGTAATTTATGTTTATACGTTGTAAATAGCTGTAGAAATGAAAGTAATCCATTCGCGAAGACTTATCTTCGTGTAAGTATATACAAGTGTAAGCTATTCCATTGTATCATTAATCCATGTAAAAAAAAAATAATAAAAAACCTTAAAATATGAATTATTATCTCTCTCCATCACTACATCCGAATTAGATAGCCTTGCTCCAGTCTAGATAGACCCTCTGTATGCTAATTTCAAGGAAATCCCGAAATTCGCGAGTTGGCTGCTAATTGTATTATTATTATTATTATCCTCCTTGTCCCCGTCGAAAAAGGCTCACCTCTGACTAGGACACTTGAGTATAATACACACACACACACACACGCGCGCGTGTATTATGGTCAAAGAGAACAGGCGCGGAGAAGGGCATCGACACTCGGAAGCCTTGATCCGAGAGAAAGAAGAGTGACGCGGTGGCATATACGTTCAGGTACGTGTACACATATACGTGAGAGGCGGATGGTGGTCTCACACGACGTGCATCAAGGTCAAGGTGCGCCTCGACCCGTGAGAGCATTATTACGCGCTCGCACCGAGAAAGAGATATATATACATGTATGGGTGAGTGGGTAGGTGTAGATGTATGTATAAAATCCTTTATGAACGCAGTATGCGAGACGTGCGGTAGCAAGTATAGTGCGCGGACTCGAAAGGCGATTGGCGCAGCGCTGCGCCGCGGAGTCTATATATTTCGGTCTTTGCTCTCGTTCGACGCTTGTTGTTGTTCGATTGTGCGCCTTGGCTCCTCGGGATCAGTTTCGCTCTCTCCCTCTGGAAATGGCCTCTGCGAGAGTGAGTTTGTTGTTTGGATTCTGCACGCGTTGTTTAAATATTTTTTGAAGTGTCCGCGGGTCGTTATATTACGCGAATATAGATATAGTTTTCTGATAACTTTAATTATTTTCGTGGAAAAAAAGTGAGACTCCTTCCTCGTTCGCTCCGAGTTGCGTAACGAGCGGGATAAGAAAAAATTAATAATTCGACACCTCATTAAAGTAAATAGATCTCATTAAAAAGTGAAGCTACATTTTTTTCTCTCTCAAAATAACGACCGCACTCGAAGTAAATTAGTGATATTAAACTACGCTCGCGTGTCGAAAGGGTGTAACGCCGCATAACAATACCGAACGAGGAACTCGAAAGTATCTTAAAATTTTCTCCGTCTTGCGCAACGTCTCGACTGCATAGAATATAACTCGGGCGACGGCTCACGATTAATCAAAAACTTTCTAGCCGATCGCTCTTCGGTCGTCAAACCTTTAGCGAGTAAGGATAGCAGAAGAAGTGGAAAAAGAACCAGTAGCGGAAATGAATCTTTTCTAATCTCAACTCCGTGTGAATCCATTTGTATACTTTCTATTGTGTCCGCGGCGGCATTTCACGGCTTTCGCGCGCGCGCGCGCGCGTGCTCGATCGAGCTGAAAAAAGGCTATTATAAAGATAGTGTTGTCGATTTGTCGCAGATAATCGTCGTCCTCTTTGTCGCTGGGCTCCTGGTGATGAGCAACGCGAAGCCGGCACCTGACAGCGCGGGAATCGTCGAAATGGTCAATGGTCTCGCTTACGGTAAGTACACACGCGTTGAAATCACCGAGTCTATAGGCGTACGTGGGTTTTTGTTCTGAATCACGTGCGTTGTTACGAGATATGTATGATACTTACTCGTCATGCGCTCTGATACAAATGTGTCAGGGCTGGTGACTGGTAGAAGCATATACGTATACCTATATAAGCGCGTTTGATTCATTTCTTATAAAGTCGTGATAGAAAACACGCGCCCGTTTCGATGCATAAATGGATAGTTTTAGAAATGAAGTGGTGTTATAATGTATATAGAACTGATTCGCACGTACTGCTTTTTTATATCGCGTCGCTGCACGTCATTTGCTGTGGAATGTCGAGAGAAAAGTTTTTTTAGGATACAAAAATAAAGATTAGGCCATGTGCGAGCGGGGAATTCCTGAAAACAAAAGGAATAAGAGTAGAGCGTTGGGGATCTCAAGGACCCTCAATAAGGTCACTTATTTTTTGTAAGTTTAGGAAAGGACTCGTAATTATATGTATTCAGGGATAGAAAAAAATTAAGTTTTTGTATGGGCAATTAAATTCTTTGAATTATGTAGTTTTTTTTTTCTTTTTTACTAATCCGCAGAATATAATCATTTTAAAATTACAAAGGACGCGTATAACAACCATACCTGAATCTTGGTACTGAAAAAAATCACGTTACCTTTTTCAACATTCGAGAAGCATCCTATCTCCTTGCCCTTGGATTTCACCTTAATAAGTAATACCGATCGAGAAAAAATTACCTACCGATACACCAGTCTGCAATTCACTATATACTGTACCGTTGATAACTGCAACCGCACGTTCCCATGAGAATCTTTCCTATTAGTTTCTAAGTCCGATCATAGATCGCTCTAGCAGTCCCATGGACTTTCTCTACAACGAATCTCGGCGGTATAAAGCCTTCTTTCTCGCGCTCCTACGGTCGCTCGCAAGGACTCCCTTTCACTTTTTCACAGAGACACGCCGCGCGCGTATACAGTTACTTACATGTGTACGCAGGTCGACTCGCGCGCACTTCGTGATGAAATGCTCTGTACACGCAGATTTTTGCGCAGACTTGGCGATGGCCGAGGTTTATTAATAAATAAATTATTTTGATAATTGTTTGAGTTTTCTCAGAGATACAAAAGTTTAAGGCGATTGCTACGAATAATTATTTTAGGAAAGATTTATAAAGTTAAATCAAAAGTATAAGGAGCAGATTAAGAACCAATTGAACGGGTATACTTGTTTACATACGAACCCGATCAGCGAAAGATAATCGATTATCCGTCACATCTCTAACTATACGCTACTTGTTTCGACATGCGTATACTCGCTGCACCGTTCTTAATTGATGCTACAACACAACTATCCAACACAATCTCACTGCACGTCTTACCATATTCACATAGTTTTCCACTCAACCGTTTTAAATAAGAAACTTGCGTACTTGACCATCAACGACTATATAATTCTATAACAAGCCATCGAGTGTAATTACCATCTTCTTTCTTACCATTACAGGCGGTATTCCCTATGGAAGCGTGAGCGGTGCGCTCGCAAATTACAACCAACCGCAACGACTGGCCTACCCCTACAACAGTCTCCAGGCGTCGGCTTCTGTACTGGTACCCGACACGAGGACGGCCCCCATCGGCTACTGAGTCTCCCCAAGTTGTACATCCAAAGAATCATCGATCCATCAACTTATTTTCCAACGGCGCAGCGGCGTTTATATATAGCATCGTAGAGTGAAATCAGTTTAATTCATGTGCATGCATTCGATTTTATAGTATCATCCTGTATATGGAAGATTTCTAAGATACTAATAACGTATATCGTACGAACGCTGCTGTCGAGGAAAAAAACGTTTATACTTTATTGTAAGTTAATTGCACGCACGTCAAAACTTTAATTTGTTGTGAAACTTCCTGTCATTCATGCGCAGAAGAGTCGCCCGTCGTATATACTTGTGTCATATAAGAGAGCCACGCGCCTTCATTGTATTGTAGAATAACATTAAGTAATGTCTAATCATTCCTCCTTTTCTATCTCTTCTCTAATATTCGTTCGACCGCGAGTATCACACGGCAAAGGAATAAGAATATTCGAGCCTACGCAATGCCATCCGCGTACGCATACTTGTCATCAAAATGTACGCATCTTTTCTGCGATTAAAAACTGCATCCTATGTTACACATATTGTACGCAAATGACCCAGTAGTCTCTATTTCCGATAACGCCTTCAAAATATCCTTCATATAATACAGCCTTCAAAACAAAGGACGACCTTTCCTCACGTGTGTGTAACTATCCTTGTCGTCCTTTCCTCACGTGTACAGATAATAATATATACACGTTTCACACGTGAGCAAAGGTCGATCAACGACACCGAGAACAAGAAAATGAAAAAGAAAGGTAAGCACAGCGCTCTTGTATCCGTAAACGCGCCTCAAACTCGTTTGTCACGCTCACGAAAAATCGCGAAATAAGTAAGAGGAAAAGCAAAGCATTTCATCACTTTGCTCGTGATGAAACGCCGTTGGTTTTATCGTATTTATAGCCAAAGGAAATTCAACGTTGTCATCGCGATGTTCGCGCGCAGAGGTCTAAAAACGTTAAGCCTCATCCTGCCGGGGAATCCCCACTTTATATATAGCCAAAAGTTATTTTTTGCGTGACGCCGATTCGCTTTCTTTGATGTGCACAACCAAATTCATTAGGCTCCCACTCAGCGCTATCAGTTTTATGCGGCAGTGTCAAATTAATTTTTTCCACCAAGGATATACCTACTACTTACTTTCGGTGGATCATCTACTTCCAGTCTGTCGTAAGAGACAGCGTCGTCGCGTCCACGAAAAGGATATGCGATTTCAAGTGACCGCTGCGTCGCGCACGAAAATCGTTAGACTCGCATGCGAGACTCTCGCGGCAATTTATTATTTTACTTTCCACGCCTACATCCACACGGCAAAGAGCAGCGGGGAAACTCGCTTTTTCTTGCACACACGCGCGCTACTGCACTTTTCTCTTTTTCAAAGGAAGCGCAAGGATGTAACGTTGTAATGCGCTGCTGATACGAGACGGAAACTCGACGCGGGCTCAAATCTTATATTTCGGTTATGCAAAGGAGTTGCGTCGATTTGGAGAAAGCTTTGTTTCGGGGCATCAATTTTGTTTTGTTTCGTTTGTTGTGATGATGACGGTATTCATATTTATGTCAGGAGACCAAGATAGAACCGAGCTGTTATTAATAGATGTGACTGATTTTGGGATATGATCTGACGCCGATCGAACGCTATATTTTCAGTCGCGCGTGTATTATATAGGGAACTTGTAATCGCTGGATTTCCCAAGATATGCGCAGAGCACTCGATTCCAGAAAAATCGGTGTGGCGCTACGCGTTGTATATAAGAATAATTTGGCCATAAATCAGAGCCGTTTATGTCATCTCAACGTATTTTCATCGGATACGCGAGAATAAGAGTTTTCTTTTAAAAGAGAGAATAAAAAATTGATTTATAATATTTAACAGCGAGGTCCTCTCCTTCTCTCTTTTTATTTTAATTTATTTTAATGTATTCGCTCATTACGCTCTATTCAGCTTGTAGCAGCATCACAATATATTCCGAGAGAAACAAATGTTTATGACGGTGTTCAGTGCTACAGAAATTCTTCTTCCATCAGGTGTATAGCGAATGTTAATCATCAATTTGTACACAATGATGATTATCGCCATTCATTCGAATAATACAGATGATACTTTCGGCGATAAAAAATTTTCCCAATCATTGAAAGAGTTCTCGGAGAGTAATCTGCAGGTATGCAGAATTAAAAAAACTCGAGATGGATGTCTACGATGATTTTGATGCAAGGATTATGTCAAATTTCAAAGCGAACGAATCTTAATGACGATCGTGACGCAACGCTAGAGATATTCATTCCTGGTGTCTTACGCACGCTTATCGGGTGGTTTAACATAATATTCTAATAAAGACATTTCACGCAGACCGCGTAATACCAATAGTATTGAATAAGTTTTTCATTTGATCGGTATAGTAGTGGTCTGACGATTACTACGTGTCAAGAACATCTCGAATTAAATAAACAATCTTAATTATACGAAATGTCTTCAACCTTATTTTACACCCAGATACTCTCTCCTCTTTCCAAAATCTCTCTCATCTCTCCCGTAGCACACAATAACAACAATAGCCGCAAACATGCTAACGCGCGAGAATTAGCGCGTCTCCTCCTTCGCTTTCCTCCTGAATCTAGAGCAACCGCGTGCACGCACGCATGCATAATAAATCCGTGGCTACTGAAAAGAAAAAAAAGCAGCCTGTACACACTATACGCCGATGCAATACCTTAACGCGCGCGATTCCTGCCTCTCCCCGGGGTCATTAACTCTCGGCGTACTTCCCGCGCAAGCGCGCGAACGTTCGTTTTTTTTTCGCGACTCTCGGGGGAAGCAACGATGACAATACGTCGGGGCCGCTATCCTCTTTTTTTTTTTTGTCGTTGTCGCCGTATGCAGGGAGAAAGTATAAATGTCATCGAGAAGCTTGCATGCACTTTAGTCTTCATGAATCGCACGCACGATGCAGTACGCACCGCACGTAAGTAAAAAAAAGAAGCGGATAGAATCGGTTTATAGGAGAGAATGATCGAGGAAGTATAAGTTTTTGGCGCCTGGAGGCAGTGATTCGTCGACGCTATCTCATAAAACTTCTTCCAGACAGCTACGCAGTTTTTTGACTCCGGAAATTCCAACTAGCCCACGATACCGATAAATTTCACGCCGAATATTTCGGAGTACGCTGGATCGTTGCGAATAACGAATCGATTCGCGCGGTTTTGGTTTATTTTCCGTAACTGAATTTTTAATAACGTCAGAATTATTTTTCGATTATACATTCATGGCAACGAACTCTTTGCAGCAGTCGCGCGGAAAAAAACAGTCGACTTTATTATAATAGTATATACAGACAGGACGATGCACGCGTAGACTCGAGCCGCTTATTGTTAATGACTCGGCGATACGTATGTTCACTCTCTCGACGGCGATTTTAACGCTCTGAAAAGATGAGTAGCCATCAGCGCACTTACACGCGCGGCGATGTTCTTTCACCAATTATCGCTAATCTCTTTACACAACCCAACGAGCATCACGGACTTCTTTTTTTTTTTTTTAGACGCGATTTTCTAAAATGTATGTATGTACGTATGTACGACGCTGTTGGTATAATTCAATTTACGATTCCAACAGGCACTTCTGAACTGCGTTGCGTGGTTTAGCCTCCTCGCTTGTGGGAATGCGGCCAGAGGCGTTGTGCGTAAGTACAGTCCAAGCTCTTGTTTAATGCTCTTATTCTATACTAGTGATTATTGTCACCGCGTGAATGAAAAATGTTTATATCGATTCTCGCGCTTGTTTTCGTGCGGAATATTACGTAAACGTAAACATTATGCGCATATTCTTTCAAAATAGATCACACTTTTAAATTAAAAATTATTTACGACACGTGCACACCTCTTTTTGTCTCCAAAGGCTTTCTACTTAACAGCTTATTGACGAGTTTTTAAGCATATATCGAAATCAATTCCTGCACAACCGATCAAATTTCCTCTCCAGCGTATACATACCGGGTCATTCAGAGCTCTCCTCGCGGAGAGGATGGTAGTCCCATTAAGTTATAACTTAAGTAATAACTTAAACATTTGTTAGAGACAAGTTACTACTTAAGTTACTACTCAAGTTATAACTTGAGCTAATATTTTAAATTTTTGTTGTTGTTCAAGTTATTACTTGAGTAACTACTTAAGATATTACTTGAAATTTTTAACTTTCATTTGAGTTATAACTCAAGTTATAACTTAAGTAATAATTTTTTTTATTAGAAAATTATTCTTTGCACGTAGATCTTTTAGAATCGACGGTATCATCAAATATTTTTTTGACTAAGTATTTTATTGAATAAGTTACGACAAATATCAGCACAACGATACTTAAGTTTTCCGAATGTTTGTCATAGGGATTAAATATTATTTAAGTAATAAATTGTAAATGCGAGTTTAAAAAAATAACTCTTCTCGCAGAAAAAGTGTATTATTTAAAAAAGATTTACGTGCAACCTGCAAGGAAAGCAAGCAGACATTAATTTTTTTATCTAAAAACATAATATTTGTTATAATTTATTATTTAGTTATTACTGATACCATGAACACACGATAGAATAAAACTGTCACGGACAATTGGCCAATGAGGGATCAAAAAATACATAAAACACCTTTTACAAGTTAAAATGTTGGAAACTATAACTTATATGTCCATCCTAACGAATCTATCTTAGTATTATAATTATAATTTCTTCTCTAAAAAGTCATGAAATCCTTAAGTAAATTGTCAAATGTTTACAACTTACAAAAGTTTTCCTGTATTTTTATCAATTTACGCTAATGAATGTAGTGAAATCAGTTTTAAAAATGTCATGTATTAAAAATCAGCACACTAACAAAAATCATTTCTTACTCGAAGAAGTAATCTGAAAACTAATCCGAATCATCTCGTGCAAAGAAATAAGCAAAATCATAAGTATAAAAAATCAAGCAAATTCCTCTTAATTATAGGAAGAGAATATTTTAAACACAAAGCATATTTTTATCTTGAAGCTATAGCGAGACTTATTCTTCTTCGAGTAAGAAATTATTTACTTAAGTTATAACTTGAGTTATAACTTGAATGGAAGTTAAAAATTTTAAGTAATATCTCAAGTAGTTACTCAAGTAATAACTTAAGTAGTTACTTAAGTAATAACTTGAACTACAACAAAAATTTAAAATATTAGCTTAAGTTATAACTTAAGGGGACTACCATCCTCTCCGCAAGGAGAGCTCTGAATGACCCGGTATAGTATAAATCGGTGCACATCCAATTAGCACAACGTGACTCGGGAAACTTTATTTTTTTCTTTGCTTCGAAAATTAAGATGACACTCGAAATTTCGTGCAGCAGCTTCGGAAGTGCTTTCGCACTTCGCCCACACCGTGGGTACAGTCCTGGTGCCAACTCTAGCCAACGAGATCCACGGCGCCCGAGCCAACCGCTCAGCTACGCAAAAACAGCAACCCCAATCGATCACCGAAACTGCCCAGCGTCGTCAGCTCGATACGCGACAGGTCTCTCCCCAGGATTCCGGTAATCCCGGCATAGGCCTGGGTCCAGGTCCAGCTTCTCCTGGAAACGTCGGCATCGGTAGTCCCAATGGTTTCAACTTCCCGGGACCCCAGCAGGCTTTCGGACCTTATCAGTACGAGCGTGCCTACCAGTACAGGTACCCGGGCTTCAACCAGCAGCTTCAGCAGAGCTTCTTTCCTGGAGGCGGAGCATCGTTCAATGGACTGCCCGTAGATCCAAGGTTCTTTCAGCAACAGCTAGGTGGCAACCCTGGACTCGCGCCCATTCAGGGAGACATTCCGAAACCGCTGAGCGCGAATATAAATGCGAATCCGGGAAGCAATAATTTGAAGGTATGATTTTGGCTCGATATTCGAAGGATCAGATCGAAATTTGACGAATGCTCTGTTGTAATAGGACAACGGCAACGCCAACTCCATCCAGAACCTCGACTCGAACGGCGACTCCAAGTCCAGCGCACAGAGCCGACCCTTCGACGGCCAGGATTTCTCGACGATCCCTGTGTCCCCGAATCAAGGTGGAGCCGTTGGTCCCGGTCTGGATCCGTCAAACGGCAACCTTCGCGTGAACAACCGATTCGCAGCTATCGACTACGAGCGCGTCCGACAGAACTACTACAGCGACCCACCAGTGAATCAACAGCGCGACTACTTCTCCTTCAATGAGATTCCCTTCAGCAGTGGAGCCGGTGGTCCAGGCTACAGGTCGCCTCTGTCCGAGCGCTACTCCAACCTGAACTATAACGGTGCTGGTGGACAGGGCGGTGGTCCGTCCTCGGAACTCAGGTTGGTATCGTATATTGTGCAATCGTAGCTTCTCGTACACAGGAGTAACTTGACCAAACCTCTTCGTACAGGTCCGGCAACGGTCTCGGCGATCCATACTACGGCAGCTTCTTCCAAGGTCCCTACCAGTCCCTCGGCTATAACTCGCTTCCAGGCAGCGGCTCCGGTTCCAACATAGGCTCAGGAGGCGACGGAGGTCCACCCTTCTCCGAGAACTTTGAGCGCGGCGGTGGTCCCTCTAACTTCCGTTCGCCGTTCGGTGGCGGTCTCCAGTATCCCGCCGGTTTCAACGGAGCTTTCTTCCCCGGAACACCCGGAGGTGGTGCCGGTTTCGGAGGAGGCGACTCGCCCCTGAGAGCCTCCGCGTCGAAAGAGTCACCGTCTCAAGCCTCTGCGTCAAGGAACACATCACAGGAGGAACGCGATCATGAAGCTGAGGACGAGGATGAAGATCGAGAGAGGGTCGACAGGGAACAGAAAGTGCGCTACGTGAGCGCGAACGAACAGCGTCGGAGTAGCGAAGATAAAAAGGAGGGACCGACGACCAGTAGGGCTTGAGAAAAAAGTTGCGACGATAGTGACATTGATCGATGTTATTTTATATAGGTGAAGCTAAGTTTTAAGACGAGCACTGGCGTGATAGCTTTTTTATTGTCATTCATGTATACGCTATATTCGATGTACATATAATGTACGCCCATGAAGTATTATGTATCGTAATTTAAATATATGGAACGTTTGACTGCGGAAATAAACGAATAAAATATCTTTGTAATACTCCATTCATTGTCGTTCTCATAATTCTGATTTCCCGAAACACCATTTCCTGCACGTATTTGCAATATAAAGATTTTGCCGAATAACGAAGCCCGCTTGTTCTTTCAAAAGATGTTCTGTAAACAAAGTTTTTTCCTCGGATTCCTTTGCGATGACCTCCAGAACGAGTTTTTGAAAAATTCTTATCTTAGAGCGCAACAGCCAGGATTATCTTTTTCATAAATGAAAAAAATACTTCAGACGGCTATTATAGAGCTCTATTCATAACGAGCTTTTTCTCCGGCATCTCCATCGGTACAAGTCGAATCTATCTATAATTTTTAATTTAACGAGATAAAAATTGTTTAATACTCTGACGCAACGTTGCACCTGTATAAAACAACATTCTACACTCGTCAAACGCAGAGATAAAATTTTATCTCCTCTACATACGCATCGGACGCATCAAACTGTCAAGTCCGTAACGCTAATAACCCATCAGCACGTAAAAAATCAATCCCGCACAACGAACAAAGGAAAGCCGACAAGCTACATCGTTTACAGCCGATGTAAAGCATCGAACAATCGGCTACCGTAAAGGTACCATCAATCGAGAACCGATACATCCAGATTTCGAGCGAACGCTCGTACGACGAACCTCTCGCTCCTTCTCGTGGGCGTATAATATAGATAGACACTCTCTTCACCTGCTGCGCTGCAGTCGTAGAGTGTATATACATAAAATAACGCGTGTCGCAAGCGCTTATAGGCGTGCAACGGCTCTCTTACACACTCGCATGATGCATTGCGCAAAGGTCTGCACGACGGCCTCAGTCTATCTCGGCTATATGGATGTGTATATGTATATATATACGACGTATAATAATTTTTCAAATGCCACTCGCGTCTTTGGCCGCTACTATAAGTCCTTTGAAACTGAAAAATAAATGCCGATAATACTCGATTATTATGCGCGAGGAAAAGAGCGCGCGCGCGCTTAATCACGGATTTCAACGCGATGTAAACAATGCCAGAAGCAGTGGTATAAAGCGAGAGAATAATAAAAAAAAAAAGAAAGATTCATGTTGCAAGGGTCGTAACGTAACGTATGATTAGGTATCGCGACGGATGTCATTATTCGCGGGCGGGGTTCTCTCTTTCTCTCTCTCTCCTGCAGAGCTATTCGCGAATTCGGCTGCATACATACGTCGCTCGTCGTCGCTTGTCGTCGTCGGTGGCGATGATTTCGCAACGTTGCATACGTGAGTAGTACCAGGCTGGACAGTATAACAACAACAATGCAAGGTATTATTAGCGCGCGGATACGCGTGCCCGCGAGGAGGACAAGGATCATCGTAAAGAGGGGGTGTTGTTACCGGTCAATGTCTTTTTCTTCTTTATAAAAAGACCGACGACTTGCTCGGGTTGAACAAGACGCACTTAGACTTGTCTCAAAGTACGACGTGCATTCGCTGATAAGCAAAAGCTTGCTGGAAGACATGGCCTGCTCCAAGATTGTGAGTATATTCGCCGATTTTAATTTATCGAGATGTGCTAAACGCTTGTTTGCATCGCGGAGTATCGTTCGATTCTATTTTTTTTCGATTAAATAATTTGCAATATGATTGATCGAGTTATATTGCTGATAAAGCCGTAATTGAGATACGAGAAGTTTCTTCGCGATGCTTGTCATTAATCATCCAATGAATTACTCAGATTTTTTCGGTGTATTCCATTCAAAACGTCTGGCCGCAGCTTTAATAACTTTATAATTCGATTTACAGCTCGTAGCCTTCTTTCTCGTTGCTCTGCTGTCGGTGGTGTCTGCCAAACCCGGCTATTTTGGCGGGCTTGGATATTACGGAGGTTACGGAGGTTACGGAGGCTTCGGATATCCCTACTACGGTGGTTACGGTTACCGCTACCCCTACTTTGGCTACGGTGGCTACGGTGGCTACGGAGGATACGGTTATGGATACGGTCAGTACACCACATCGATGATTTTAAAATTAAACTGTATAAATTGAATTTTATAATATAATACGGATTTTTGAAATTCTTTCACAGGTTACCCCTTCTACGGATACGGACATGGATACTACGTCTAAAGAAGAGCTGCGGAGCTTCAATGATTTTCTCATGGTTCTTCACGCAGGAAAATTATTTCCACAAACTCGACACTTTTCGGCGGCAGTCCGGTAACATTGACGAGTCACGCGGCGATAACAACCTTCCCATTACTTACTATTTTCTATTGCTTGTTGTTTAATTTGTTTTTATAAAATTACTGTTTTTATCCAATAAAAATGCATCCTGTTATATAATCATGCCTTTATTCTAACTCCTTTACAGCATTGAATTCGCAACTGAAATTTATTGATTTACCTAGAGTAGTCTAAATTTTATACAGGAAATTATTCATCATAAAAACTGTATAATTATATCTAAAGACATTTTTTCAGATAAGATGTATAACGTGTACTATAATGAAACGAAAGTCCTTGCTTTGAAAGAGGCTCGTTTTCAATTTGATACAACGGCAGCTTCTTTTAATCGATTCGGGAAGTAATTCAAATTCGCATAAATCATTGAGTTATTCGAATCCGTTTTTTTAAATTTCGAAATTTTATGTAATATTTTTTACGCGTGCCGTTCATCCGATAATTTAAGTAAGTCTTCTTATACAGCTTCAGATGTAATAATTCAATCCATTATTTTTCTCCCGTTCCAAACGAACCATTCAAAGTTTTCGTTCAATTCGAATAATGACCTGTATATGCTGAAAATCCATCAGAAATCTAAAAGTGCACAGTACAATTCACAGTTATCAGTCTCCATGCCATTATGAAATAGTCAAAAATGTTTTCGAGTAAACAAAATCAGTGTGCCGTCACCCAGACGTAAATAACGCGGCGCGTCTAGAAAGAATAAAAGAAACACTCGTTCCTCGCAAGCTAAAGTGCATAAACACCACACGGATAAGCACACCGTATTCTCGCTGGTGATCCGGTATATATAGAAGCCCGATGCAAAAAAAAACTCGCTACTATACAACTCGAAATAAGTGTGCGCTGCAGGAATCCGCAAACAATCGTCATCCGCGCGCAGCCGAAAGAAACCGATCCACGTCGTCCTTGTTTCGTTAAATTTTTCGAAGAAATCAAAGTCTCAAGGCCGATGTAATCTCGATCCCCAAGCGCGCGCAGAAGATGAGCATCATCTCTTTCTCCGTCCCAAAAGTGTCTCTAAGCACCGGGTTCCCATCCGAGTGGATTATTCAGGATCTTCGACGGCGGTAGCGGCAGTTTCGTCAGAAGAATTAGATATGTAGCTGCCCCCCCCCCCCCCCCCCCTCTGGGCA
>CM053168.1:54395237-54643273 GCA_012977825.3 Pteromalus puparum
CCCCCCCCCCCCCGTCGCTGATGCGCGTTGCCGAACTTTGAGCGCCTGACATAAATTATGTGTCCGAGATGCGCTGTGTCTTTGGATTCGATTTCCTCACTAAGTCGATTGGACTGATTCTTTCTTTTTTCGTAGACTGAGAGACGCATAGCCCATCGTCATTATGCCTCGTTTGATAATTACGCCTCTTGAGCAATGCGAACCGAGTGTGTCCGTTTCGTTATCAGTGTATATACGGGTGTAAAATTCCTCGAGCGTTGGGAAATTGATTTTTTTTTTTGCGACCAAGGTTTTTCTGGATGATACGCGCTTCGCTGGTATACGAGTGCTTCGGTTTAATACCTTATCGTAAAATCTATTGTTATTGCTGCAGCAACGGTGTTCTTGAACTTGAGACGCGCATTCTTTTCCTTTTTTCTCTCTCGATGCTATTATGATGCGAGATGACTGAGCTCGCTAACTAGAAAAGTCAATGCACGTAACGGTGTGTAAGTGAATCACTCGATTTACGGTTTGCTCGGTAAACTCAGGTGTGAATAGAAAAATTTGCAAATCTTATTAGCGGGGAACATAAAGAATCCGTGCAGTTTAATTTAACTTTGCTTTCAATTCATTATAATAAGAGACTCTTCGTCTGGTATGAGATGTTTACGGTGTCCTTGATGAGCTAAGACATTTCTGTAATTTTGTAGAGAACCACGTTATATTTTACACGCAAACTTCCTGATTAGCTTATTATGTTAATTACGTGCCTGTGACGCGATAGTCGCTCATGACAATGTATTATATTTTGATACCGAACTACGCTCTTGATGGTATTTTTTTCTGCGGCTGGATCGAGTTATGCCATTAATTTTATGCAATATTTTTATACGTTTTAACATATATTTAAATAGCGAATAATTTAAATAGGTATATAAAAATCCCGACCAAAAGTAGATGCCTTTAATTTTCTACCAAGTCGAGTCTCGCAAGTCGAGCTTTTAACGGCGCGTCTGATGCAATGAGTGCGAAACGGCAAACAATACACGCAGTGCATTGCACTTTCTCTCGGCGGCGCAACATGAGCTTCGAGAGACAGAGTCGCCGATAATGCGTTATAACTGTCTGGTTAACGCGTGTAACTGTCAATCGCTGTGTGAAGCCGAGTGTCAACGGAATCGTTTTTACTCGAGAGTAAAAACTGTATATACGACTTCTTAATTGCTGGAATTGATGGATTGTCTAATTAGTACTGGGAGCTATAGGAATGTCTATAGACTAATGTGTGCAGTGAAAGGTAAAGTCGTAAAATGTCCCAATAACCCTAATTTTTTAAGAATTCAAAACAAGGTTGGATGGAACATTTCGTGTTTGAGATATGGGAGTGTTAATTTGTCCTTATAAATATTTACTCGCGCGTATAAATATTGATGCTCTCGATTATTCGCCGATATAAGCTCGAGGTACTTGCAGATCACATAAATTAGACTTACTATAAATAATTATGAGTTATTTGTGTTTATAACGAATTAACTGCAGTAAATTAGATTTTAAGATCGAAGGAAAAATGTTCAATTAGCCGGCTTCGATTGTGGGTTTACTTCAATATTACGAGTAAAAATTAATATCCAATCCTGCGTGAAATTAATCAAGCAACCAAACCATTTATGAATATAAGAACAAGGCTAAGCCTAATGAATGTTTAATATTTTTACAAAAACATAAAAGAACCTCTGATGCTATCGCGCGAACAAAGCACTCGTAAAAATAAATTGCCCGACCAATAAGCATCTGCGAAAGGAATCTCGCACGATACAGTCTTTTCGTCGTCGTCGCCGAAAAAATTCAGCTCAATCGTTTTAACATCCATAGCGACTACGAATTATCGATGATATTGATGAAAATACTCCATAGCAATAATCTTCCAAAGTGTCCTTGCTGCCAGCTGCCGACCTTCATATAGATTTACATGAAAGTTTCGTGAATACCGTGGCTTTGATAATCGAGCATCCGAATAACCGCGAAGATGATCAGAAGAAGGTCGACGACGATCAAATTCTTAATTAAATTTCACACGACGAGTCTATATCATCCCGGCGAAGGCCGGTTGATGTATATTCACGAATATCCATCTCCGTCTGTGCTGACTGTGGAGGAGGATGTCTGGTAAAAAAATTCAAAATTCAAAGCGAAACAAAAAAAAAATGTCAAGCCAAGATTTAGCTCGGAGCTATCTTTTTTCTAATTTCGAATCACGTCGGTTATGCATACCAGCGCGTGGTCCACGCGGTGTGTCTTCTGCCGCGCTATGGTGAACGATATTCGTATTGCATAAGGAGATTGATTGTATGGATTTTTCAGAGGATATTACGTTGATGGAATTAACAATTTTAATTAGTTATACTGTCATAATACTGATAAAGATCAGATTTGAACGAAAATTTGGAAAATCGTCGGGACGAGCAATAAAAACCGAAGTATTATGAAAACAGGCAGAAGGTTTCCCTGACAAAATATTTTTCGTAAGTGAATTCGTACCATTAGCGACGATAGAGCACGGCTTTCAATAAGATTCGCAAATTATCGCTAATTTAAGCTTCGCGGCACCTTCTCATCGTCAAACTTGAACTCTCGTGCGCCATAAGTTGCGCTATCAAGGACGAGCATCTATGCGTACAAACGTATAAAATCAAGAGTTTGGAATTTTTTCTCAAAGACGAATTTTAGGCTAAAACGAGGCGGTGAGCAGATGAATGTTGCACAATACTTTGTCAAATGAAGATGTGCTTTAATTTATGTGGCAGAACGAACCGCACGCCTAATAAAATTTACCATTTGGAGGTATAATTTATTCTAAAGGATATAATGAATCCCTATACAACGTTAAAATAGCGTTTAATAATTTCACGGAATTTTTTTCCTTTTTGTTTGTATAATCAGCAATTTATTTCTTGCGAGAACTTCTTCTAATCCACTTGTTTGCTTCGAGCTGAATGCTTTAACGGAAAAAATGATAAAAAAATAGACGAAATTTCTGAGCGTAAACAGCAGATATTTTAATTTGTAAAAACCTGTCTAAAAACTGCAGTTTAGAAAAGGCGCGTGTGATTTGCATTCCAACCTCCGTTTGTGCAATACTTTTTAACAATTTTAAAATGTAAAACATGTGGCAAATGAATTTCCATCGAGAGCACGTTGCCCAACGGCTCTCCCACAAATTACACCCGAATTAAAAAAAAAAAAAAATCGAAAAAACCAACACATGCCAGTAGGGGCACATATCCGCGCAATAGACAGGAAGCTAACACGTGCGTGCGCCAAGTCGCATCGACATGAAAGATAGGCCTAGATCGATCTCTAGGCGGAGCGACACGAGCCGATCGAATGGCACTCGCTCGCTCTTAGCCGTCCTTCTCTCCCCGCGATGGTCACTCTCACCTTCTTTCTCCTCCTCCTCCTCTTCACTCGCTCCTTCTCACTCCGACTCGTCTTCTCGACTCTGTCGTCTCGCTCCCACACACGCTCATTACAGCATCCTCGCGAGGCGTCGTCTGCATCGCGTGGACCCTAGCGCGAGGCTTCTGCCTACTACTCGCTGCTACAAGTCCCCACTCTATCCCCCTGTTCGCTTAGCGAGCGAAGAATCCTATAAATGCTCCATCGTGCCGGTTCACCGGAGAAGTTAACTCACGGGACTCACCCGAGCCCGCGAGACATGTGTTTCTGTTGATAAAGAAAATAGTTGAGAGAGAAAAGCCCGTCCGTGAGCAGCGACACGCTTGCACAGCTAAGCGCTTAGTGGATGTAAGAGTGCAGTCACGACGGCAGCCGCAAGTCAGTGATCGAGCTCGGAACGATGGTAAGTAGACGAGACACGGTTTTCGGCTCGACTCCTGCATCTTCTTCTTCTTCTTCTTCCGCTAGCTACTACTTCTCGAGAGAGTGTGACCTACTACAATGAGGAGCATCCCCTGCTTCATCCCTCGATCGCGCTAGTTGCTCGCATAGCCCTTCTGCGCTTTCGATCAGTGTCGCGTCGATATATACAAAGTGCAACACACACTAGGTGCAACTACCGATACTACTACCGATCGTACATCAACAGTGACAAAATTGTGATACGCGAACGCGGAGTTCTTGTTAGCGCAACGAGGAGGATGACGCGCCGTCGCTGTTGCCTCTTGCGAATCATTAGTAATGCGCTTTCGTAATCGTGGTTTCGCACTTATTAGTGTCTTATAACTTTCATCCGCGCGTGTTGTTGAGAGACAGTAAGAGAAGGAGGGACATTTGAAAGCCCGATTTTGTCGCCTCGAGCTATATCGCAAGGTTAACGCCAGTTAATTATATACAAAAGAAGGAAACGCTGGGCGTTTTTCGTTGTGGATTTGTCAGTACGCGCTTTGATTTTTATTTGATCGGTATATGTGACGCACCGATACGGTTGTCGAAGCTTTTGTATACATACAGTGAACGCGGGTCATGATTTGCTCGAATATGGAACAGTTTGTTCTACTGTGCTGTTTCGTCTGTAACTTTCTGCTGCTCACGTGGATCTTTTACTCGTCGATCAAGATCGTTATAATAGTCTTGGCGTTGATGATCATAATTTGTAACCAAGACTACAACGAGACCGTCACCGACCTACTAAAAAGTTCTCGTTTCACCAACTGAAAGTAAAACTTGTGATTTTCCCTTCGAGTGCGTTGGATTGCACGTAGATACCTCATCTGATTAATCGCGGTCGATTCTTCTTTTGTATATATACACGAGCATAAATACCTGGCAAGTAGAAGAAGACGGGTACAGTCAGGCGTTCCGCGGTGATATAATGCCAGTAGCATTCGTAATATTGTATGACTCCAATACTCGCCTATACTGACAAACTCATTTCATTGGGAACTTTCATTGGTAAGAAACGTAAGTAGAAATAGTAAAATCTCTCATCGCTTCTGAATCTTTCTCTGCTAAAAAAATGCTAAAAATATCAAAGTATAAAATCTTCAGGAGAGTAAGAAAGATAGTAGTACTTTCTTTGAACTGCTTTAATTTATGCAATAATTATCTAAGACACGCTAGTCACCAAATAAAGCCTTGAGTGTACGTATTTATCAGTATTTTCTTCTATAGCCTCTGTAACTCTACAGTCACACATTTCTAAAATGATACTTTGTGATTTCACAATTACCAAACACTCGATAAGAAAGAAAAAATAAATCGATGTAGGTACAGCGCGGCAACGAAGCACTATTTCACACATTAACCAAAGCATCGCTCGTTAAAATCCATACGTTGTTGTAAGATATAACTTATAAATTGCTCACAAGACACATAATTAATTCATTAAAGCCTTGCGAAATTTCGAATTTAAGACGTTCGCGTAGCTCCGGACGCCCATATATAACAGCCTGAAGATTCGTCTTCGGTGAAAGGTCACTCTCCGATTACGTAAACTCAGCTCGGCTAAATCGGTTACACAAAAACAAAATTGATCAATTTTAACTTTTTGTCACTTCATTAAATTTCATATCCTTTGGAAAACAATGAATGCATGATGACGATTCCAAGCATCCGAAACTCAAAGCCACGCACGAATGATTTCTCTCGCTTCGATGACATAACGACATTAGCTACTGTCAATGAACGCGCGATAATTGCACTAGAGATTCCACGCTATTTAAATATTTTTTTCAAACGGTCGAGGATAAAAATACCCGTTTGATGCGTTGGTGCACGCGCTTGCGCTGGCAAGCCAAAATAGACTGGCTAAACATTTACAAAATTCAAATTATGCGAATACTATACTCGAAAGCGCATTCGTAATCTTCTGTACGAATGTGTTGAATTTTACGACATGCTTATCAAGATTGTTATATAATGATTTGCCTAACGGCATATCGATTTTTCAATTTCAACGAAAAAAAAAACTTGAATCTCGCCTCTGCCTTTATTTCATATTTCATAATGCGCACTGCGCATCACTTGCATTCGCGAAAAAACTTTATGATATAAAATGTGGAATAGGCACACGCTCGGAGATTTATACCTCGAGTTTACCGATGTTTACAAAACTTGCAGCTTGTGGATACAAGTCACGAAACTATAAGCGCTTCAATTTAATCCTAATGATAGAATAACCTTTGAGATCGTGATTCATCAGCTGATCCATATAAAGAACAAATATTCGAATGCATAATACATTCCTCGGTGATTTATTATCAACTTAAAAATAGCCACGATTGAGAGGATCGTAAACTTGCTGAAAAAGATGCGTTCCTTCCTGTGAACTAAACCTCACGAATTTTGACGTGTTTCTATTTTTTCCAAGATCGGGATCGTAAAATCATAAATCCGACTGAAATGCGTCACTGTTGCGCGCTATAAAGTGATGCGACGAAGGTCAATGCGGTTACCTATTGGGTAGGTAAGAGAATTTTTTTTCAGAACAGAGTAGAAAACAACTTTCAATTTCTCGAAGATTGTGCTGGGCATGTATACTCATTCCAAGGTATCCTCCCAAGTCTCCCGCGGCATATGCTGCCGTTAAGGTTTATTGCCTCGACGCGATTCATCATTTGCATCTGCTCGAATGCTGTAATATCTATTAGCCAGCCTTGAAAAGGAAAGGTATCTCTCGCCGATAAGATTTTATAAACTTTGAGCCTTTATTCATAAATATATTGTGCTGAAAATTTTTACTCCACTTTACATGAGATCGTGATAATTGTCACTGAAAATATAGTCCAGAACGGTGCATAATTACCTTATTATTCTTTAAAAGTCTTTTTCAATTTTCAAGTCCCTTAATTACGCACGCGCTAGAGGGATTCCTAAGTCAGGCGTTGATCGCTCTGCCATTATTGACCGCCCAAAGGAACAGCGATTATGCAACAAAGAGCCTGAGGTAGAATTGGTCGGCAAATTCAAGATGACCCGCGTCCTTTCGTAAGACCATTAAATTAAATGTCTGTCTATTTTTTTTCACTCTCTTCTTTTCGCATCTTCTACTGGGATGAGCCTAATCGTGTATACGGTTGCGTAATCGGATCAGAGTAGTAGAAGGAAAAAAACAATTTATCGCCGAAACCCAAAAACTGACTCACGCACATGAGAAATAAATGGAGAAAACAAATTAGTGTTTCAAAACTCAAGGCAAGACTATTTTAGAATTGCAGTAGTTCTGAAAAATCGTTTGCACGCAAATATACAGTTTGAAAGGTTATCTCTAATGAAGTCGGGCTTTATTTTCATGGTGAATGGGAAAAGTTAGTTGAATTTGCGATCAATGCGCACGTTGAGTTAGTGAGCGCATTTTCTATACGCCGCCGTGACATTGTTCCGCTATACGGACAAACAATTAAGAAAAGTTCTTTTTAACAATATACACGCTATGCTTTCCAACTTTCTCCTTCGCTACTTTAAATTTGTTTTCCATTTGACAAATCTTTCCCAAGAGTGACTTCAGAGATTATTGCAATGTATACTAAGTAAAGTGTTAGAGATTCATTCAAAACGTTGATGATGCAGTGCACGCCGGTGTCGATCATTACTGATAGGCATTAAAAACGCAGTTACCACTTATTGTGCAAGAAGCTTTAGTTATAACTAATCAGTAAATTAAAATGAATAATAATTGTCTTTACTTTGTTTGTAGTATTCATTTCGCAATTTGATTTTTTTTTTTTAATATTTCATCCTTATAAAACATATTTTTCAAAATTTATTGTGCTACCTGATGATCAATCCAAATCATTAAAGGCCACGGAGCATAATTAAAAATTTTACCTTTATTTTAATTGCACGCACGTATTAGTTTAAGAAAAACAGTACGATAATACTTTCACAATCATGTGCTCATCTTAAAACGTTAGGATACCCATATTCCAGAGATGTTATGTAATATCGCCGTGGGTGAGGCGTGCGATAATCTCACAAGACTACTTTAGGTGGTTTACTATATTGCTATTCTACATGTACCACCTTTCTATCTATCATTTATTACAAATAATTAACTGTGCATTCAGTTTATAAACCCAATGATTTTTTATTTTGACTTCTACCTATCATCTTTCTAAGTAAATTAATATTAATTAATAAACGAGTGACCTGTATTCAAAATAAATCATTTAATTTTCAGCATTTGAAGCTCTTATGGACTGCCACTTTAGTGGCGGTCATCGCTTCATGCCATGCAGGTGAAAGAAATGTTCGAGCAATTGGTAATGCTCCCAAAATCGTCCCAGGAGTGTTTGACGGTTACGATTACCCTCCTCCAAGCAAGGCGTTTACTCTTCCACCGTAAGTAACTCTGAGAAAAGTTCAAAATTTATTTACTTCAATTGAATTAAAAAGATTAAATATTTAATTATAAAATATTTTTCTTAATTCCAGTAAAACTCCAGTGAGACCACAGCCTACTCCAGCACCACAAAATACAGTAGGATCTTATGATTACCCTAAGCCCCAGAAAGTTGTGCCAGTGGTGCCTGTAGTCCCACAAAGACCAGTGCAACCAGTGGCACCTCAACCAAGGCCCACGGCTCCTCCAGCATCGAAGACGCCAGGATACAGCTATCCTCAGCCTTCGCCAGCATTCGTGACGCCACAAAAAACTCCGGCGCCTCAACCTAGACCAACACCACCACCGTCGCCGCCCCAAACGACAAGAACGTTCTTGCCACTACCAACAAGGCCACCACCTCAACAGCCTGGATACAATTATCCTAAGCCTTCGCCACCATTTGTGCAGCCACAAAGACCAACGCCACCACCACAGGTGCAAACGCGACCACCACCACCTCGCCCACAGACTACCCCAAGGCCACCTCCTCCGATCCAAACTCGTCCACCACCTCCAACTACACCGAGGCCACAGCCTCCAACCTCGGGATACTCATATCCTCAGCCTAGCATTCCCTTCAACCCAGCACCAACGCAGAAACCCTACGCGCCACCCGTAACGCAGAGACCACAAACGCCGTATGTACCTCCTCAGAGGCCACAAACTCCATATGTGCCACCAGTGACACAGAGACCGCAGTATGTACCTCCGCAAACGCAAAGGCCACAAACGCAAAGGCCACAAACTCCGTACGTGCCACCAGTGACGCAGAGACCGCAGTATGTACCTCCGCAAACGCAAAGACCACAAACTCCGTATGTACCTCCTCAGAGGCCACAAACTCCGTATGTGCCACCAGTAACACAGAGGCCACAACCACCACAGTATGTGCCACCAGCAACCCAGAAGCCTCAACCACCACAGTACATTCCTCCCAAGCCCTCGTCTCCACAGTACGTTCCACCTCCTACTCAGAGACCAGTGACCCGTCCACCACCTCCGGTCACCCCCAAACCACAGTCGCCATTCCAAGGATACACATATCCTAAACCGGACACGCCTTTCACACTACCTCCGGCAACAAGGACACCACCACCACCACCACCAACTCGCCCTCCGACACGTCCTCCTCCACCAACGAGGCCACCACCACCTCCTCCGGCGCCATCAACTTACTTGCCTCCTGCGCCTCCAACCAGGCCGCCTCAACCACCAGTAACTCGGCCACCACCTCCACCACCAACCAGGCCACCACCTCCGCCACCAACAAGGCCACCCCCTCCTCCACCAACTCGTCCTCCAGTGACTCAAACTCCCTACACAAGACCACCACCCCCGCCTACTCAACCTGTCACTTACTTGCCCCCGGCGCCCACCAACGAGGCCCCACAACCACCAGACTAACCAGACCACCACCCACCAACCACCGACAGACCACACCCCTACTACCAACTCGTCACAGTCTGATCAAACTCCTATACTACGAGACCACCACCCCGCACCTACTCACTCAAACCGCCCCCGCCCACCAACAGGCCGCCCAACCACCAGTAACCAGGCACACCACACCACCAGACCAGACCACCCCCACCCAAACCGTCACCAGTAACCAAACTCCATACCACGGAACCTACACCACCTCCAACTCCCAACCACTCGTCCCCCACCTCACCATCGTACTTACTTCTCCGGCGCCCCCAACCTAGGTGCCCCACCTCACACCAACTTCGTCCACCAGTGACTCAAACTCCTTCATCGTGAACTAGTCACCATCCCACACCTACTCAAACCGTCACTTATCTTCCTCCGGCGTTGTGTACACCAACTCAGACCGGCCCACAACAGCCAGTAACCAGGCCACACCGCACCACCATACGCGTCCACCATAACCAGCACTCCTTACACGAGACCTGCCCACCACCTCCAACTCGCCCACCAACTTCGTCCTCACACATCAACCCTCAAACTTATCTTCCCCCGGCGCACCAACTAGGGCCACCGCAACCGCCAGTAACCAGACCACCACAACCTACACCAACTCTGTCCACCAGCTGACTTCAAACTCCTTACACATAGACCACCAACCTCCTCCAACTCGCCCATCAACTCGTCCTCCGCCCACAACCTTACGACGTATTTCCCCGGGCCACACCAACCAGCGCCGCCACAACCAGCCAGTTACGTCCACCACCAACCACACCAACCAGCCACCCCTCCACCTCAAACTCGTCCACCAGTGACTCAAACTCCTTACACCCAAACCCCCACCACCTTCCAACTCGCCCACCAACTGTCCCGCCACCTCAGCCCTCAAACAGTATCTTCCCCCGCGCCGCCAACCAGGCCACCGCAAACACCACCAACCAGGCCACCACCTCCACACCAACGAGGCCACCCCTCCTCCACCAACACGATCCACATTTACTCAAAAGCCACTTACACTAGCACCACCACCACCACCTCCAACTTTCCCACCGGTAGCTCCCTCAACCCCGAGACCACCACCATATCTTCCACCTTCTTCCCCAAGGCCGACCTATGTAACTGTAACTGCCCCCCCTCCACCATCTCCAGTTTACAGCATCACCCCCAGCACAACTACATACAGGCCACCAACCGGTAAACCAGCTCCTTATCCAACTCTGCCACCAAGCACCGCCAAACCTTACCAGGGATACAACTACCCCATCCCGGAAATTTCCTTTGATTTCTAATCGCTAATCAATTAAAACCTTGATGTACTCGCGTCATCTCTGTTAATTCTTAATACACTTTATAAGTGAATCGATTGCCTGGTGATCGATATTTTCTCTTTTGTAAAAAAATGTACCAATGTAATTTATGTAAAAAATTGTAATGAATTATAATGAAAAGGATACGAAGTCGACGTACTCCAGCTAGTGTTCCAAACGTGAGTAGAATATTTCGTTGATAGTAAATGATCCAAGTACTCGTTTTTTCTTCGAGTGTTGTGATGTTGAAAGTTAGTCGACTCGATTACAAAGAATAAGTTGTAAACATGTTTGAAACCTATAAAAGGTTTATGAAAATAAAAAAAAAATATTTTTTACTAAAAACATCCGAGTATTTTATTGATCCTCTCTCACAAGTTCACTATCCCAAATTGGACGTTATTAGATCGATCAACATGAAGTGATAATTGCTATATTTGTAGAAACAGTCAGAAACTTTTTAAGGTTATTACTGACCAGGGTTGAAACTTTCTTGGAGTGTAGATTAGAAATGACTAACGTCTGTGAAAAGTCTAAAGTTTGGAGAAAGTTTTATAATTAACATTGATCTTTTCCTTTCAGTAAACTTTATAGTTACACTTTATACTTGATGATACGTTAGCGTGATCTGTGGTATTATAATGATATCTATTTATTATTGAACTATGGATTAAATAAGTATTTCAGTGACGGTTGACTGAGTGATCTGATATGCGTCAATGTAGATATACTAGCAGCCTGGAAAAAATGGATTTATTCAATAGCCAATATTTTAAAATCAACAAGCGTGTTTTGATGATTTGCGGATTGTGGCCTTATCAATCAGAATTAGGAAGAAGAATCGCATTTGTGATGTTAGCAAGCAGCGCATTTTTGTCCATTTTCACACTTGTAAGTGTAAGATATTTTATGACTACAGTACAATCTTTCAAATTACACGTTCATTTATATCAGGTGATTGTTTTATTTTTGAAAGATAGCTGGCATTCTATCACAATCGCAGTTGGATTTTATAACCACTGCAGAAACTTTGACTGTGATATCTTTCTGTTCTGCTGGTATTCTTAAGTGTACGATTCTTTATAATCAACAAAATAAAGTAATTAAATTATATTATTTTTTTTTAATCTACCACTGACAAGCACTTTATTCCATGTACCTTTTTGAATATAGATAAAAAACTTATATGAACGCATAGCAACTGATTGGAACAAATTGACAGACTGCTCAGAACGTAACATACTACGATTATTTTTATTGGAAGGTCGGAAGATCAACTTTATTACCATGGGTAATTTTTAAATTATTTTGGATATGCTTCATGATACGCTCTATTCTATTACTCTATTGACAAATTTTACTGTTTTCAGTTTTTTGTTCTTCTGCTTTCATAATATATTCTTTCATCGATTTTCTTCTGCGAATATTTAACGAGGAATCAGAATATCAGCGACAGCACAGCTTTCCTTATTACTTCAGACCTATAGTGGTTTATGAAAAATTGTATGATCTGCAAGCTGCCGTGCATATAACCGTTATCATAACATACTGTGGCTTAGTGTATTTGTCCGCTATTGTTACGTATATATCCAGCGTCAAATATGTTTGTGCTCTATACGAAATCGCCAGGTAATTCGTTTTTATTTTATCCAAAAAGATCTTTTGCAATGCGAGAAGCTTTTTTCGAGGCTTTTTCAGTACTATATGTTATCATCTCGTTCTAGACGCCGATTACGAAATGTAGTTGTATGTGATAAAAGCAATAAGCTGCCACAAGATAAAAGCAATACGCCGCTACAAGAATTTATAAAAGACACATCGACAATTCCTAAGTTGATCAAAGTTATCGAAATGCATGAACAAGCTCTCAGGTGGAAGAAAATTTTATATTTTTTACGCGAATTATCTGTCAAATTAATGTTGAGCACAGTTATCAATTTTTATTTAATTTTACAGAGGCATACGGATAATTGAGAAAGTTTTCAGTGCCGACTTTTTCTTTTTGGAAGCTATTAGTATAATTGCTCTTGCAGTTGGCATATTCGAAGTAAACAAGAGTATCAATAAAACTATGTCTATTTAACGCATGCTGACAAAACTTTGTGGTAAACGTTAACGCCTAGTTGTGGTAATCAACATTAATAATCTAATAAAATCTATGTCATTAAAAATATTATAACTGCTAATAATGTATAAAAAATCAACTGCCGCAATTTCAAATAATTTAAGTAAATTTTAAATCATAAAAATAATAGAAAAGATTACCATAAATTTGTGTGAACATTTACCATAGAGTATTCTCAGAAGTCTGGTCATTAAGAATAAATGTTTTTTTATATAATTTTAAGTAAATAACATCTTTTACTTTTTAGTCAAATTACTGCAGAGGGAATATTCGTTCATCTTTACGAGTTTTATTCTTAATGCCGATTGTTACAATCTATTTATTTTTTGTGCATTATTCCGGAGAGAAAGTTGTACAATCATGCAACGATATGTATACAACAGCGTGAGTATAATATATTATACGCAACCAAACATTAATGCAATTTTTCAATGGTTTTATTTTGATAAAAATTAATATAAAGCAGCATCATTATGTTTATTAGATATAATATCGATTGGTATCAAACATCTTCAAAAACACAAATTTTTGTACTCATGATTATGCAACGCACTTTAAAACCTGAATACTTAACAGCAGGACACATGATGATTTTATCAGTAGAAAACTTTGCTAAGGTAAATATATGAAAAATGTATGATATAATCGATTATTAATCGAAAATCCTCAATTTTTACGCATACTTTCAAGATAATAAAGACTGCTTGGTCGTTTGGGACGTTACTACTGACTACCCTAAAGCATCGAAGGAACGAAGATGCGAACTCCGTTTCAGATAATAATTTGATATGATAAAAATTATTTTTTGTAAATTAAAATGTAATAATTATTGTGGGGATTCAAAAGCACCATGTACGCAAAGAAACCCGATTTTCGTTTTAGAAGCATTTTTTAATTTATACTTATATCACACATTTATACTTTATATTGGTTAACATACCTATTCTAGAAATGAAATTGAAAAAATTGTAATTTGAGTAAAAAATTGAAAACATGCTTCACAACACGAAGCACAAATAGAAATCATGTACTAATTCTGTTTAGTAATTGTCGCAGCGTTAATTAAATGGAGACCCATATCCCATGCAGTATTTCACGCTCGTCGTAATTTCAGAGTGAGAAGCACATCATGAATTCTGCTACATATGCTCGGCAGTAAGTAGTCCAGAACTCTCAGGCTTCTCCTTCCATTTCGATCCTCCCCCATCTCCGAGGAAGAAAATCTTTTACCTTCTAGCATCTTCACAATTGTGGGATTGTTAGTGAAAACTCCCAGCAAGAAATGTAACTCTTCAGTCTCAGACGATGCATCGAAAAGGCATCATCGCTGCAAAAATAGTGCTGAAGTGATCGAGTTCTTGGCACTTGGTTATAAGTGACAGAGCTTCGATTCGTAGATTATTTTCTTGTATGATGTGAATATTGTGCAGTGTCAATGGTAAGAATAAGTAAACAAGTTGGCATAAATTAGATCGTTATAAAAGAAAGGATTTGTGTAAACTTTCAAGGACGGAGATCGACAGGAAGCCCCGAAAGATATGTTCAATACTGGTCGAAGATCTCATATCAGTACATCGGAGCTAGGACTATACTCTGATCACAGTGATCTCTACAATACAAATACCTACGGTGCTACGGTTCGGAAACTTGCTATTGTAATTATGGTTGTTGTTTCGGTTATATTGGTGAGTTGAAAAAAGTATAGTTAAATAAATAATTATTTCAAGTAGTGTGCACATACAAATCAGCTTGCACAAGCATTGAACCACACTAATGCAATCTCATAAAACTTGTTAGACAGAACTAGAAAAACTTTTGCTTCTCTAACGAGCTTTTTACAAAATTCTCTACAACACACTAGTACACCAGAGTAAAAGAGCCTCATACGTGTTAAAGAGCGGACACTTTTCACTAAACTCGGTGCAGCGCAGCCCACGCCTCGCTTCGCTCGCATGCATGGCGGGCCAAGCGGCAAGCAGGCGGCGCGCTCTCGACTCTTATTCCCTTCCATCGTGATTTCTTAAACACGCTCTTCACGTATATAGGGCGTCGTTGTATATCTACTCCGCTTCTACTCTTTGATATACATAGAAAGGAGAGCCCCATCGACGCAGCCTGAGGTTAACAACTGCTTAATTTATACCTCCGGCTATTCGCATCGCCTTTTTACGGCGGATCTTTAAAAATCATCTTGCGTATGTGATTAAAATGTGCATTGACCGCGAACTCACGCGGTTGTATGCCTAATGCCGACGAGCAAATATCCAGCAACGAACGCGTAGGTTGTCTGTGGAGAGAGACTTCTGCGTCGATCGTAAAGTAGTAGTAGAGATGTGGTACGAAACATGAAAGTTTTTTTTTTAATTTTTCTCTCAATCTCTCAAATAAAATGTAGTCGTAGATCGAATCCCACTGCATAGTGAATAATTACTTATCCGATTTTTTATTTTAAAAACATTTGCAACCAAATTTACAACATTCGCCAATTAGATACATTCGTTGAATAGCGAGAACCCTGCTCTGAAATGCAATCTTCATCGTGGGAATAGCTCCACATTGAACACTGAAAACGAAAGTTCTTCCCGTTACTCGTCTACAAAGGCTAATTGACGAATGTTATGTAGGCGTAGGAATATATACACACCTCACGACGTTATCTAACCAATTAACATGATTGTCAACGTCTACACTTCATTAGCCATAAAAGTCGCTCACTTCTTTTCGAACCGCATCTTCTCTTCCACCTGATATACACGAATAAAAATAATCGTTTCAGATCGGTATATTCTTGTACGACTTTGCCTCGAGTGCGTCCATCAGCAGCAAAGTCAGCCAGGAGACCAAGCACATCTACATCCTTCAGAACAATTTGAAAAAGCAGCAGCTGCAGAACGCCGCTAATAGAAGATCGACCGTCACCGTTACACCTACGATTTATGTTGTAAACAGCAGTCAGACGACGATACCGATTTTGGAGGACAGATCGGACGACGATCGAGTCGCGGAGTACAAGGATGAAGAGAAGATTGAGAGGAATGAAACAAGCGCCGAGACGCGAACTCAAAGGATGGCTGTGATCGAGGAGCCGGAATCGAGGACTCAAAATCTGAAGAATTTCAAGTTGAGGAACAGCATGCTCAACAGACGGCAGCAAGAAGAGGAGGAGCCAACGCGCCAGGAGAAGCAGATGATGGCTAATCACGCGATGATTTACCGGATGGGGTAAGAATTGTTTAGTAACATCGATCGCTACTTTTTATATACGGATTGAAAATTTTGCCTTTTGTACAGCAGCAGGCTAAAGTTTCCCGAACCAGAAGATTCCTCCGAAGAGACACCGAGCAACGTCGATGACAATCAGCGTGCAACTCCGTTTCGCTTCGAACTAAAAGGTCCGCATCCGTCGTCCTTCAAGAGACCAAAGTATCCACAACTATCGCAGTATCGGTATCCTCACGCTTCTCGGAACATCCAAGATATTATCAAGTATCTGACCAATGACCCAGAAACGCTGAACCGCGGCATCAAGTTCACGGGATTCTACGTTAATCCCAAGAAATACGACACTTCCCACATGGATATCGGCGAGGTAGCATTGAACAGCGACAGATCAGAAGAACAGGAGAGCGCGCCTTATGCTATAGCGCTAAACGGCGATCCACTGTACCAGTACAAGCCGAAGCACCCGACCGATGTCAATCTTCTGGCGACGTCTAATTTTAGGTACGACTGCTTTTGTTAAATAATTTCACCACCTAATTTGATTGATTAAATCGTCGTCCACAGGTTTTCGCCCATGGGAATGCAGAGGTACAATCCGTACTATGATGGCTACTATCAGCGGCCGAATTCCAACAAGCATCCGGTCTATCAAGAGAGTCAGTACGACAGCAACGGCTCTTATAATACAAACTTTGGTAAGAAGCGTAAACCGAAGCCCTTTAGCGTGATGCTGGACATATACCCGATTACCGATACGGCGGAGCAGACGAAGAAATCTTCACTACTGAAGCTGCCGACCGTAATCGACGATAACGATATGAGGAGATTGCCCGTTTCTCCGTATTACTCGAGGTATCCAAAAATGTACGGGATGAATGCGCAACAGCCGAGTGGTCCGATGATGATTCAAAGCCACCATCAGGCACTGGACGAAGAGGAGAAGCATCAGATGATACTCCACTTGAATCTTTATCCGAAGAGAAAGAGCAAACTGACCAGGTAATAAGATTTTTCCTTATTCAAATTAGCCGTAGTAACGCCAGAGAATATAGCCGTGTAAAAAAAAGTGTTTTGGACTGGTACACCTCCCACAGCTATCTAGCTTCTAGCTAGCAAACATAGGTGGCGCTTAGGCGCTTTCCTCTTGTCCTTATCTTAATCTGCGCCCAGAATGCATAAATCGGAATGCATATATGCGCCACCTATGCCAAAACTGCCTTATTGCAAGCCTAGGTATTTGAGTCGCTCACGCTATAACTGCCTAGATCTACTGAAGAGCTAAAAATCCTCTACAAATGTAAAATCCAAACATGTATAAGTAGTCGCTCCATCACCTTTTCGAGTCTTCGTCTTCGCGACGATCATTGAGCATCTCTCGAACGCGGGTTCACGCCGCGGATTCACTTTCACTCATGCTGTATACACTCAAAGTCGAGTCGAGCAAAAACGTCGCATGTACGTACAACGCGGCGCCCGCAGATACATACACAGTGCTTTGCGAAGAAAGAAAAAAAAAACACCGAGGCCGCGAACTTTGGTCATCTCTTTTTCTTCTTCTTCTTCTCGCGTACCTTCACCTGTACAGCGCGCGCACGACATCGTGTAAGTTCAAGTTGCACACGAGTATAGTGTGTATTATGCATATACTCAAGAGAGAGCATTCGGAAAATCAATCGGTGTTTCGAAACTCCGAGTGTGAAAACAGCGGAAGAATTTGTCTCTTGATACCTAACGCCGTGATCGACTTAATTTGTCATGATCAGCTTCTTCAGATAATATCAGTATATTAGCGCTGCACAATCGATCGGCACTTTGTGGTGTAACTAACTTTTTTTTCAAAATCGAAGAGCACATGAATTTATACGTAACTGCCGGTAGCATATATATATATATATATATATATATATATTCCCGAGTCTACGATGCCGATGTCATTAGAGTCGAAGGAAAAAAAAATTGTCTTAGCAAGATCCGGAGAGAAAAGAAGCGCATCAGCGTTACGCCTATAGTGAGTGTGCGTGTATACACAGCATATATAATAATAAATGAGGGAATGCCGCGCGTTACGAATGATTCGCCTCTGGCGAAAGAATCTCCAAAAAGAGACGATGCGCTCACCTGCGCGCGTCTGCCGCGCATCGGCAGCAGTAAAGTTGCGTTCAAGAGAGAACAAACTGACTCATAAATCAGCAAGCTTTTAACAAAGCAACCAGTCGTGTTTACCATACAGACTACCCATCCGCGAATCTTTTTATCGTGTTCACTGCGTATGTGAGTTCATCGATGTTTCGTTTATTATAAACTCCCGAATGTCTTTTTCAGAAACGACGTTATAGAGCGATCGGAGCAAACGATGCCGGATAGGAATCAGATGATGGACAGGTTTATATTTCCTCTCGAAGCCATCACCAAGCACCTGACGGCTCACGCAGCTGTAGAAGAGGCCAAGTTGGACGAAGATAAAGATCTCGAGAACTCGTCGAAAGTTCGATACGAGGAGGCGGCTCTCGCGAAGGAAGAAATAATGTTGGGCAAGATTGTGGACGACGCGCAGACTGAGCAATTGGTTGGCACGACTACGCGTGCCAGTAGTAGCGATTGTAACGAAGATTGCGAAATCGATATGGCGACAACGACGACCACTACTACTGAAGCTACGACTACCACGGAGAGAACTACGACTGCGGTGATTGAGAGTTCCAGCTTCAAAGATATCGATACCGTCGAAGGATTCCAACAATTCGCTGATAGCCTCATCGCGACGGATTGAAGAGTAGTGGTAACGTTGTTTTAGTTAGAAGTCAGAAGTGTTAGAAGTGTTTTTGGATCGATAGTTTTTCTAAGAAAATTGAAGACTGCGTAATAATAAAACTTTTGTATTTCACAATTAAATAATAATAATAATATAGTACATTCCAATTCGTACTTTTGATTTATCCTTTTATACACGCGACTGTAGCATCATCCTCGTCGAACTACTACAATACAAAGTCGGAAGACGTCTAATACGATCTAACGGCACTACGATCGATACAATCGTCCTCGTAAAATTAGTTATTTATACATGTAATAAATATACACCTCTTATTCCACAATTTTCACCGTGCATCCTCCTAGTAACTTTTTTCCACACTAGCACCATGCTTATTCGCCAGTGAACAGTCTATACCGAGGCGCGAGTCGGCGCGCACTCTCAGCTTCCCAAGTTGGCACTTTAGCGAGACGCTTTCCCAGCGTTCGTTGACATCGCGAAGAATCCTATCTCGAGAGCGTGCTGGGATGATAGAGAGTCGTGTTGCCCCACTCGTAGGGGCCCTCGTGAGGTGGTCCGATCGAGACCATGGTACCCGGTCCCAGCGTCGTGTGAGATCCGGAGCTGATCATCCCTGGTCCTGAAGACACGTAGCTAAGCGTCGGTCGCGGCTGATCACGCAGTCGCGCGTGCCTCGCCTGCTTTTTGTACCTGTAACCGAAGAAAATCATGAATTATTCAGCCATCTTCGAAACGGCTTATATCATATTTGCACGGATGACAAAGGCGTCGTCGCATTACGTATGCCGAAGCGCCTGAGGCTGTATGACACGCGCGAAATAAACTTTCTAATAAACTTACTTCGAGTGCATACAGCAAACGGTACAGCTGGCGGTTATGGCAGCGACACCGACGAGAATTGCAATCGCCAGGACCCACATCTGCGTGACGGAGGCGTCGGCTCTGGCTACGGTCGCCGCGCAGTTCTGCACCTTCTCCACGTGGAAGTCCTTGTAAACTTTCTTGAGCTCGTCGTTCTTCGGATCGGTAAGCAGGGCCTTCATCTCGTGAAGACTGTAGGACTCTCGACCGACCATCTGGAAGCAGGAGCTTGTCGAGGAGAAATCCAGGGAGTTGTCCTCCTTCGCGTAAAACTGCGTGTCGTAAACGTTAACGGAGACGGGAAGAAGGAGAGCCTGCTGCACGGCTCGTTCGAAGTTTTCCAGTTTCTTTCGTACCTCTGTGGGAGGTTTGGAGAACACGAACTTGAGCATGTCGCGATCGCGAAGCAGGAATATCCGAAGTGTGACGTTGGTCTCACGACCTGGGACGAGAGAATTGTTGGCCGAGATGGGAACCTCCATGTAGCCATCGGAATAACTGGTTAGCGAGCCCGACGTTCTGATCTCGCCTGTCTTGGGGTTAAGAGCGATCGGTGGTGGTATTGAGCGCTTGGACATCGAATGATCAACCAGGGAGACGAAAGACACTTCACCCATGTTGTAGTTTATTGGGAGAGCATCGGAGTCGACGTCCTGAGCTTCCAGAGTTATCAGACTCGTGTCGATGGGGACGTTCAATCTGACACCTATCGTGAAATTTTCCTTCTTGAACCTCGGTCGGTTATCGTCGATGTCCACAATCCTGATCAGTACCTGTCGTTCCGTGGGGTCTTGCCTGTTGTAGGGCTTGGGTACAGTGTCCGAATAACTCGTAGAGTACTTGAAGCACTTGATCGTCAACAGATGCTTCTCTGCCGCCTCTCTGTCCAATCTCTTGGTGGACTTAATGACGGCGCTGTTGTTACTCAGTCGCTCGACGGCAAAGAGGCCAGCTTCGTTGCCATAGGTAATAGCGTAATCGATCATTCCGTTCTCCCCGATATCCTCGTCGATCGCCTGCAGTGTGCCGATCTTCGTGCCGACCGGGACCTCCTCCTTCACATTGAACTCGAGTGGCGGGCTGTAGAAGCTCCGCTTGAAGTGCGGCTTGTGATCGTCGATATCTAGGACCTTGACCTGCAGAATCCTCGTAGCCTGCTGCGGTGGTTCGCCCAGATCTTGAGCTACCAGGATCAAAGTGTAGCTATCCGTGGTTTCTCGGTCGAGAAGGTTCTTGGTGGTGATGAGGCCAGTCTCTTGGTTGATCATAAAGGCGCTGGCGTCGTAGCCAAAGTTGCCATCTTCCAGAAACTTGAAGGTGATTTTACCATTAGGGAGATTCGGATCGTCCGGATCAGAGGCGACGACCTGGAAAACGGGACTGCCGATCGTCGAGTTCTCAGAGATTTGCGCTATCTCATCGAGAGTAGGTCTGATGAAAAGAGGCACTCCATCATTGCTAACTACGTCTCCGATATAGAGGGTCAGCTTTATGTCGGAATAAAGAACTGGATCACCAGAGTCTTGTGCGCGGATGCGCATGTAGTAAGGCTCCGTTCGACCTTTACCGGTTAGTTCGCGATTCGACATTATCTCTCCCGTAGTTTGGTTGATCTTGAACAAACCTGAGGTAAAAGATAAAATGTATTAAAGATTGCAACAGTAAGTAAATAACAACAATTGGAAAATTCAACATCAATCCTACCACTTGCTTCGCCCTCGTCAATGATTTCAAAGCTAACGACGCCACCGGGACCTTCGTCGGGATCACTTGCAGTAATATTTACAACGCTTATGCCGGTCGGCGCGTTCTCCGGTATGACGGCGGTGTAGGAATCTTGCGGGAACATCGGGGCGTTATCATTCACGTCGAGAACATCGACAGTCACCAATGCTCTTGCCGTCCTCTGCTCGGCTCCTCCTTCGGGCATGTCGGATGCGATTGCGTACATTCGCAAAACTGATTGCCTTTCTCTGTCCAGCGTTGTGTTTGGGGCAATCTGTATGAAAGAATGAATTCGTGGTCACTTCTTTATAACCAACATCACTTCAGCCAAATGTACTTACGCGAATGTTTCCGTTGACAGGCTCGATTTCGAATAAATTGGCATTTTCTCCGGTGATGGAGTACCTGACAACTCCGTATCCTCGCTTTATTTCTAATTCCGAATTCGCGCTATCCACATCCGTTGCTTTAACCGTTAGTATTACTTTCGAGGGTTTATCGGATTCTAATACTGCAATTTTGTAGTCTTTCTGGGTGAACACTGGACTGTTGTCGTTGATGTCTTGAACGCTGACTATCACGTTAGCTTCTGACATTCTTCGAGTGATCTCGTAATCCCTCGTGAGAGCCCTAACTTTGAATCGAATCAACTGAAAATGATTTTTACTTATTACACGACCTCCAAATAACGATTTTATTCAGTAAACTCAATTACAAACCTTTTCGTCTAAGGACTCATAGTCCAGCCTCTTGCTGAGAACAACATTACCGCTCTGCACACCAACATTGACGTATCCCTCATCGTCGTCGTCTCTCACTAGCTCGAACCTCTGTATAGCATAACCAGTCTGTGGCTCTTTCGCTGTCAACATCAGCAAGGTGGTACCAAGCGGCTGTTCCTCCGGTACCGTCACCTTGATCGTTGGATTGTTAGCTGACCAGCCTGCATTGGTGAACGTCGGGTTGTCATCACTGTAGGCTTGCACGTAGACTGTCACCTCTGCTCGTGCGACTTGTTTCTCTTTGTCGACCACAGCGTTCTTATCGCGAGCTTCGACAGTGAGAATTATTACAGCAACGGTTTGGTAATCCAGGGCTCGTGTCACGGATATGGCACCAGTTGTCTTGTTTATCCTGAAGGCGGTTTTGTAATCGTAAACGTTATTCTTAAGAGCTACACCGGTCTTATCGACAGCCGTGATAGGCTCGACGATCGAGTATTCGATGTCCGCATCGCTATCTGGATCCACTGCTGTCGCCTTTAAAACGACTTCACCTAAAAATGTAATAAATGTGTTGCTATATTTTTGTATTAGATATTGGATGGATAAGAAATATTAATTATTTTTATAATTTACCAATGGAGGCTCTTTCAGAAACGTAGACCATGTAGGTCGAATTCGGAAACACTGGCGGCTTGTTGTTCACATCGATGATCGTCACGGTCACCGTGGTCGTCGCAGTCTCCCTTATTGGCGTACCAGAGTCGATAGCATAAACTATAACTTCGTACTTGTCACCACCAGTTTCCAAATCCAACCTCGCGTCAGGCGAAACCGTGATAACTCCAGAGCCACTGTTGATCACAAAGTTATCCTTTGCTCCAGATCTGATCTGATACTGCAGCAGATTATCTCGACCATCGGGATCGTTAGCAGTGACTCGGATAACCTCGGTACCAGGTGCCGCGTTCTCCAGGATTCTAGCTCTATAGGCGTGTGGTCCCGGCTGATTCGACTTGAAATTACCTCGGAAAATCGGTTTCTGGTTGCCTGGGACTCCCACGCGGACATAGATTTTGGCTTCCGCGAATTTGGCTGGTGAGCCATAGTCCGTTGCTCGAATCGTCAACTCGTAAATACCACGCTCTGTATCGCCCGAACGAGCTGGACTGATGATCGTGAGTTCACCAGTATCGGGATGAATCTGAAATTTTCAAATCAATTTTCGTTTATTTATTTAATATATGCAGGAAGTATAATTCAAGCAAAGGCCAAAAGATCAAATACCTTGAACACGTTATCGTTCATGCTATTGTGCTCGCTGATGGAATACGTGATCCTGCCATCGCCCTGCTCAGGTCCATCAGCGTCTGTTGCTCTGACGAACATCTGAGGATCAAAACTCGTCGCTCCTTCCCTAACAATTCTCGAGTACTCTTTTTGCTCGAATACTGGTTCATTGTCATTCACATCCTCCAGCTCGACAAGCACGTTCACCGTCGAGATCTTCCCACCTCCATCTCTAGCTTCCATCGTCAACGAGTACGATTTTTGAGTCTCGTAATCCAATGGCTTTGCCACATAGACACCTCCGCTCTTGGAGTCAGTGCGGAACTTGTCAGCGCCGAAACCTCGAAGAACATAAGTAAGTTCGCCGAAGGCACCACTATCAGCATCCGTTGCTCGAACATCACCAAACTTCCGACCGATCTCAGCGTTCTCCGGAACCGTGAGCTTGTACAGCGCCTGGGAAAATTCGGGGCTGTGGTCGTTAGCGTCAACGAGCTTGATGTGCACCGTGGAATAAGCCACCTGAAAGACAATACGAGTTGCAGGTAATTACTGCGTGTATATACTGTGGGATTGAGACGAGACGGTTTAATTGGCTTTATGCAACTTGACAAGGAATATGCCTTTTTTTCGTGGGTAAGTTAGTTAGCATTGTAATGACGTTAATTGAGTTATGTAAGTGACAGCTCGTGGTTTATGAACGACTCGTTATCAGAGAAAGTTGCTGTAATTAGAGCATTGTCTACGTGTACAATTCATTTCTAAGCTAATAATAGCTGCGAAAATTCAAATTAAAGTTATGCTCTGTTCTTACCACTTTGTCGTTAACAGAAGCAGTCACTTCGAACTCCAATTCCCTGTTTCCAGGCATGTCGTAGTCCAAGACACTCTCGTCTCTTGCCCTAATGACGATCGGGACCCGTCCTTGGCCTTCTTCGGGACTAATGACGAACGCCACACTTATGCCCGGGTAATCTGGCGCATCTCTCAAAGCTAGCTGGTACTTTGCATTTTCACCGACGTCGTCGTCGGTTACCAGCATATTCAGGCCTGTGAAGAAATTCATTTCGTAAAATAAATTTGAAGTTAAAAATCACAAAATACAATTTGACAATAGAATCTTCTCATTCCTTACCGGGCAAAGGAGTATCGGTGCCGATATCCTCGGAGATCTTCAAATTGAACAGCTCTTCGTTGAACTGCGGCACCATATCGTCCACGTCGGTGACGACGATCGTCACCATCGAGGCAGCCGTGTCAGCGGGTATCTCGTTATTGATCAACTCGGTAGCCCTCACTTCGAATGTATATATCCCGCCGTTTTGCAAAATACTGGGATCCTCCCTATCCAACGAAACATTGGTGGTGATCAGTCGACCGAGTGTCATGTCGCCCTGCTGCGACACCTCCAGTCTAAAGTAGCCCATGTCTTCGTTCTCGAGGTTCAGTAATAACGGTCTGGGTTGACCAGTATCACCATCCCGTGCTCGCACCGTCAAAACGGTCACGTCTGCAGCACTGTTCTCCGGTAGGGCTGCGCTGTAAGGCGCATTGATGAAACTGGGTGGCTGATCCTAGAGTAAACATATAAACTCGTAACGGTCAATGATATGCTGTTTAAGTTGATAAGAGCGTAAATTGGCGCGCAATTTGCGTAAGTATACGAAAAAAGGTTTTACGCACTGCGAAAAGCAGGTTTCAAAACGACATTCTTACCGGGTGAGCATTAGTTGCGGGAAAAGCCATACGCGGTTCTCACGAGAAACCGACCGGTCTCGCGATTTACAGTAATGCAATTCGAAGCTACTTTTTGCTGCGTATTTTCGTTTGATAAAGGAAGAAAGTTTAACGTGGTCGCATCGAAAATGAACGTATTTTTTGTGAAACACGCTGATGAGTGAAGAGTATACGCGTCGATTGCAGAATAAAAAATCGAGACAAGAATGCAAGTGCGCAACGATGCGAACGATTATCCTTACCTGAACATCGAGGACGTCAACCGCAACGGTGGCTTTAGCTTGCAACCTTTTAAGCGGATCGCTGGCTCCATCGATCGCCACCAAATTAATCAGGTACGAGTTTCTTCTTTCGTAATCGAGGGCTTCCGTTAAGGTAATTTGCACGTCGTACTTTCCTTCCGCCAACTATAGTATGGAGGGAAAAAAAAGAAATCAGTCAATTACTGGAACTGGACTTGTATAAATATGCACTTCGAAGGTCATCGCGTTCATTACCACTGCACTTTCTTTTCCCACAGAAACGTTCAATAACAAATCAAAGCATATAAAACTAGATTTCAACGCACCTTTTCAGTAGCAACGTTGAAAACGCGACAGGAGTCATCGTCCCGACTCGCCGGTACACAGTTGACCCTGACGTCAGCATTGGTACCACCATCTCTGTCCGTGACGGTGATGGTACCAGGTGGTAGCAGAAGTCCACCAACCCTGGCGCTCTCGGGTACGCGGGCAGCGTACGGACGACCGTGGTACACGGGTGCGTTATCGTTTTCGTCGAGGACCGCTATCTCACGACGCAGCGAGACTGTATTTGGCTCGGAACCCGCTATGCCCTCGTCTGCGACAACAAACACAGGAAGAGGACGAGTGAGACGTGAGCTAGAACTTTGATCGAGCGGCTTTTTTTTGTCTTTGAGCGATCGGTTGACAGAATGGGACGAGTCTATTAGTGCGCGGGTAGTTCGTGCGCGTCGATTGCGATAACAGTAAATAGAGAAATATTGTAACGGACTTGTGACAAGAGAGTCCAACAATGCAAGTAATTGTCCAGGAATTCCCATAAAATAGTACTCTCTCTCTCTGGCTCAGTAACTTTCAAAACCCATATATATCCCAGTACACCTTTAAAAAATCCAACCCACATACCCCGATAAATCAATTACGCACACCACTACGATCGATCATACTCATATACAATTCGCCCCAGTAGCGGCTCATTAGCGCACAGTTAGACAACCTACTTGTCTCTTTCCACAACAGACACAGCACTTCCTCTCTCGCAGAATTCACCTACCGGTTATGCTAATGATGACTTCGATAAGATCCTGCGCTTCGCGATCCAGTGCCTTCCTGAGGACGACGACGCCGGTCTCGCGATCGACGGTGAAGTGTTCGCCACTGATGGAATAGTGCAATCTCGAGCCCTCCGGATCCTCAGCCTGTAAGGTGTAGACTGGCGCCCCGGGTTGAGTTCCTTCTGACACGGCCAGTCGAGCCATGTCACCACCGGCTATGAAGTGTGGCGCTCGATTTATCACCTGAGACCTGGCGATCGGTAACAGGCTCAGCGCCAGCAGCGCGAGATTCAGGAGCTGGTGCATTTTGATCGTTGGTTTCTTCATCCTCGCGCCTGTAAGACAAAGAGACTTGGTTATTGGAATGGAGTTTTTGGTGTGAAGGAAAATGAACTTTCTACCGCAGTCCCGAGAGTTATGTGAAACTTTTCTGGTTTAATGTATCGACTGCCGTTTTTGTATGCGAGTCCTGCGATTTTATGTATACGATTATATTATGCACTGTTTTGCTTTTCGTGGAAAGAAAGTCGGTGTGATTGTTCGAGAATGGATCTGTTCACGCTTTCGAGGCTGTAATAATTTTTATGTTTTCATATTTTTCTCTTACGTCGGGCCGTTTCCACATCCCACGGCGAATTTTCTCGTATAACTGGCCGAAAGGAATCAAAGAACTCAAGCTCTACTTTTTACACCCTCTCAAACGGAATGGCACTTAATCGTCTAAATTCACATAATCGCATCGGGAAGTGAAGTACACGGTGTGCATCTCCATTACGTCAATTTCAGTATATACACAACGTTTCATACAACGAAACCGAAAAAACTGCGCAACGAGCTATAAACTTAACGTTTGATCCATTAAAATCAGCGAGACTTTACTATTTCACGGTACGAGCGTTTCGCATCTCGTCGCTGCTCACTTCCTATATCTATACAGTCACTGCGGAAAATGCAAGAGTGGTATGCCGTACACCATAAAATTTTAAGCGCCGCCGCTCTCTCTCTCTCTCTCTCTCTCTCTCTCTCTCTCTCTCTCTCTCTCTCTCTCTCTCTCTCTAATTTTTTGCGGAGGGAAATTCAATTCTCGCTAATCGTCGGTTATTCGGCTTATATACGCAAGTTCATACAAATTCATCACGCGAGTTCTGAATGAGTTGTACAGTTGTATAAGCTAACGAGGATCGTGGTGCGTGTTTTTAATTCTAATTGATTCAATGACGTCGGAGGTGCAGCCGCGAGCAAACCACAAGTCACTCGAGAACTTGCAATATACATTACAAGTGTATAATGACGTACCAAAATAAGTAACGCTATATCTCTGCATAACGTTTTAATAAAAGTTCATCAATCTCGGTAATCGTTACTTGGCCTTCAATCGCTTTCTAAGCATAATCCATCATTCCAAATAAGGTGACACACTTATATATTTACAGTCGCTTATGTAGCATACAAGCTTTTCAGAAAACAAAACATTTTCACGCCTGGTCTACCATACACACTCGGCGCATTCTCGCAGCGAACTTTCACCGCAACGCACGCGCTCTTTTTATCTCCCGTACACCTATACATATAATACACACTCGCACACGTACCTACAGAGAGCTCATAGAGCGAGCGCCGCTTATATTCCGCGAGACAACGGAGAGCAAACGCAATTTGCTCGGGCGCCTTTCAATATAACGAGAGCGATTACGCCAACTCGCTCGCGTACACACACACGCGCGCGCGTATAATACATAGACTTTCTCGCGCGCGAGCGCAAATCCAAGTTTGCGCAATCCTTCGCATTGTGTACTGCAGCATGCGTGCGAGTATATAGAGGGAAGGTCCGCCTCGTTTAAACGACGCCAGGGAGATTAATGACACGGCATCGGCGGCTCGCTCCTGTAAGTAGATTCCGCGGAGATGATTGCCCTGTGCTTATGAGTGGTGTATGGATAATATAATGCTCTGGATTGTGTCTCGTTACGCGAGAGCGAGAGTCTCTTCACATTTGCATGAGCGGGTAAACAAACTGTGTAATCGAGGCGAATTCAGATCGCGTAATCCTCGTAATTAGCTCGCGCATTGCGCTGCAATTACGCGCGCATTTAAATGAGTTGTGCTATATTATGCACGAGATATGAGATGTGTTTGAGTTGAATTACGCAAGGGAATCGCCGGAGCAATTTGAAGTCCTATTGAAGTCAGAGGCTGATTCGACTGTCACGTTGTTATTACGCTTTTTGTCCAGCAGTCCGACACGCGCGACGTGTCATTCGGTCTTTTGCAGTCCACGCGACAGTAACTCGAAACGCGGTGGTTTGTGTGATGTAGGAAGAAAGGCCGCGTCTTTAATTTCGCGGGTAAACATTGTCATTTCGAGCCTCCGAGGTATACGTGGAATACCCGGAAGGCTCTTTGATCGAGACGTCGCGATGTTCTTCTTTACGAGGACTCTTCCTCTTCAATTTCGCAGTTCCTCATTGCACGTTAATTTTTCGCGAATAATTTGGAATTCACGGAGAGGCAGCGTGACATCTGTTATGAATCATCTCCAGTAAACGTCGAGTTTCAGTTCGGAGCGAGTCTCACCGCAAAAGAGAATGTAAAGTAGGATCCCGATGCCACCGGTTCGTAAAGTACGGTATAGGTATGCATTATTTTTAAAATCGCAGCGCGTACAATGCGAAGATGGATCCACTTAGATAGAAGCAAGCGCTTAGTTTTTCTCGTAAGGACTTTCGAAACTGGGAGCGTGCGGTAATCGGATTATTAAATCGGCTTTTATCGCATCGCGCAGCCGTACGGTTTCTTTCCCATAGCGCGGCGCACTGACGCAACGTGGAAGAAAAGTAAACGGACCGCAAAAAACGTTTCTTCTTCGGCTGCGGTGCGGTGTGGGTTTCGAATGATCAATCTTTGATTCTTGAAAAAAGATTGAGTAGCTGGATTGAAAGTCGAGAACAAAATCGCTTTAGAAGTAGATTTTGCCCTTGGCCTAAAGGTGAAAGTATCGTGATCCTTTTTTCTCTTTTCATTATGGACACGCTACAAAAAAAACTCAGCTGTTCGAAATTAATCTTGTGGATTAATTTTGTTAATCGCTGCATGTAAAATGAAGATTTTACTTTCCAAAGAATATCCGTACGAACGTCGAAGTCACGCACGCACACACACGGATGGAATACGATTCTGAGGTCATTGTCAACCAGAACAGGTTGTGCGCAAAAATAACTCGATGAGGCGATTGCGATTGTATACCGGATTATAGAGCCTGAACTGCAGTTATAAAACTGTTCTTAGATTTCTGTTGCTTTAAACAACTCAAGTGATTTCTCAATGTTACATTTAATTAAGAACGTATCTACCTATATCAAAGTCAAAAAGTAAAACGATCGATCGTAACAGCAACTGTCAATGTCAAGTTTACACCAAAAAGAAAACCAGCAACAGCATCAGAGATACACAATGGACTCATTGAACGCAAAAGACAATAGCTCGTAAAGTCAAATCATTCAATTAATGCTTTCGAATATAACATATCCTCTCTAAAAAGCATATAAACCTCCGTATCCTCCCCGTCTAGTCGAGCAACGACTATAGCATATAAGATAGCTCTCCGCCCCCGTGCAGCAAGCTATATAATACGCTATCCGCAGTCTCTCTCCCTCTCTCTTATACAGGCATTGAAATCCCCGAGAGCGCAGCGAGGTCAAGACACAGCGCAGCGCACGACGACTTTTCGGCCGACGAACCACAACGTGTCCGAGTACACGCGTACTGACCGTCGCGAAAACATCGGGCCGTGTCTGCATCGCTGCCAAAAACGATCCTGCAGTACAAGGATTCTGCGCTGCATGCTATAGTGCAATTTGTGTATACTTTGCGTATAGTGTAAGTTATCCGGATATAAATATAGAACGTCGATGCTCGATATGCACACGGCGGGAGAGAGAAAGGTGTCAGGAGTTTACCTCGCGCTCCTGGTGACCGAGAGATGCATGACGCGCGCGAGATCGCCGGAGGATGAGATCCAGTTCCGAAAAGGTGCCACATGACAGAATAAGAAGAAGAAAAAGAAGAAGAGGCGAAAGAAAGAGAAGCGCGTTGACGCGTATGCGCGTGTACTCGGGATGGCACGTAACTGTTATTCCTGACTAGTCTCGCGGGTTACTTCTCTTTCTCTCTTTCGTCGTCCTAGAGAGAGAGAGAGAGAGAGAGAGAGAGAGAGAGACTGTTAATCGCAGCAGCGCCGGAGCGTCGAGAGAAAAAAACCGTTACGCTGCTGCTTCCTCGTGCGCGTACACTTCGCCGCGTGGAACACGCATCTTCCAACTCCGTTTTACACCTTTCTCGCGATAACTCGAAAATCTCTCCCAAAAAGCCTTACCTTCGAATCGACCACCAGCATGCAAAGATCTCTCGCCCTCCAAGATCGGTATCACCTCGTCATGTTCTTTGCGGAGCACTATCTCCTGCGCACTGCACACCGTCAACTTATATGATATTTTTTTGAAAAAACTCTCAAAACTGCAGGAGAATCATCTTCGCCACAGCAGCGGCGGCGAGTATAAACAACAACTGGCGTCGAGAGAGCCGAGGAACCGGTGTCTCGCGCGCTCGCGCTTGGTCTCTCCGCTATACTACCTGTGGCTGCGCTGCCGCGGCATCGCAAGGAGGCAAGCAGGTATGCGGGCGCCTTTTAGCCGTAGAAGTGGAAGGAATGGAGACCGAGAGACAGACTGCGCATAGGGTGGGAGAACGAGGAGGAAGGAGCGAGCATTTGGAACGGCTCTGCCATATAGCAGCAGCAGCTTTGTGTGTGCTCCGGTGTCCCGGTGAGCGCGATTCCGAGTCCCTGCTTCTGTCTATACCTGTATACTGCTAGGAGAGTCAGGCTATGGAGTTACTGGGTGAGGGAGTTGATTGAGTATGAATTGCGCGAGTTACGAGCCTATGAGAATTGGATTTTTGGATGTGTATTGTTTTCTCCGGGAATATTTTTACACTATACATGAGATTCGAGATGCTGAACAGTTATGCTGTATGTGAGATCGGTATCGCGAGGACCAATTGGAATGGAAAGTACGGTAGCACCGCGTTATGAATTCCTATGCATAATAATGTGCAAGTTGTTCGGCGCAGGCATTTTAAAAATCTCGGAAAATTTCCATGCGCGTATACACTCGCGAATTGAAAGCACATCGTCGCAAAAAGCTTGTTTACGGCTAAGCAACAAGCCAACAAATTCCTCGTAAATTAAAACTTTCCAACGAAGCCAGTTATTAGCGAACTTTCACGACAATACATAAAACTTGAAGGAAGAAAAAACGACGCATCGCCTATAGGTATATACAATATATAACCACATGCATACGCGCGCAAATGGGGACCGGAAAACATCCGCGCGGTATTACATAGCGGTAGCGCGATCGGCGCGAGTTCTTAGACAAAAGTCTCTCTCTCTCTCTCTCTCTCTCTCTCTCTCTCTCTCTCTCTCTCTCTCTCTCTCTCTCGCGTATATAGAGTTAGTCGGTCTGCCGGTCGGGAGAATGCCCGGCACAGCGTAGGGTATACCTGGTGTATCCAAGGAGAGGGAGCAAGGTACAGTTAAGAGAAGGCCCGAGCGTCTCTCGCGCGCGCGCGTTTATAGGAGCGCCAGCTATCGGTTTCCTTCGCCGCCGCGTCGAGGAGATCGTTAAGTCGGGCAAGGCACACTTTTGCCCCTATAGGCTGTATGCAGCTGCGCATAGCCGAGATCGCTAATATTCGACGTAACGATTTTTTCAGTACAGTGCATTGTATTATATTGAGTGTCGATGCACTACCCGCGAATTATGTACTTGTAGCTACAGCTTTTTGCAGAACAAAAATTATCACAGGTATATAGGTAGGTGTACGTGCGAATAACCGCAAACTTTAGGAGGGGAACAATGACAAGGCAAGGGCGTTAAACGATCAGCCGATCTGCGCAAATTTGCATTTCTTATCCTTTCTCTACTGTAACATAGCTACAGGCGCATCATCATCATCAGGATCGCGTGTTGCTCGGCGCCCCGAAAATCAGCATGATAATGCCCCGCGCAAAAGTGAACTATTCGCACCTATACCTGTGCGGTGTATATTATATATATATATATCGCCTCCCTTTGACGGCGCGTGTATATATATATATATATATATATAGATATATATATACACGCGCCGTCAAAGGGAGGCGCACTCGTCGCGCATAATAGCTCCGACTGAATAATCCTATATTCCTACGAAATTATGCGTCGGCTCGTGAACAATACCGGCCCATAGAATATGCTCCCGTCTGCAGTTTCTCGATTCTTTTCGCGCTGCCGTCGCTGTATACCGACTGAGTTGCATTACAGAGGAGAGGGTAAGCTGATATTATAGGCTGGTATATATGGGGTATGGGAATGAACTCCCGTGCCACCGTTGGCTTTGTTAACCTACTTCTCACGAGAGTCGCGCGATGGATAGTGTGCTGCAAGGATCGAGTTAGGTGCATCGCCGGTTACTCCTTATCGCGATTCGATAGTATTTATACTATTTATACTGACGTCGCGCTATCAGTTGGTGCACTCGTTTCATTTAACTGTAAAAACGTAGAAAAATTTGTTCTCCATACACGATTACATTTATCAAAATGTGACAAAGGTCAATCTTCTATATATTGTATTATTTGTTTAATTCAAATTCGACAAATAATTACATTAAATATATTAGTATAGCAAAAGTTGTCGAAAATAAATATTCTACGTTTAGCACAGCCAATTTTGACAAAATAAAATGAAATTTGAAAATTATGCACCAAACATGTTTATTGTAAAAACATTGTTGCGAGTCTAAATTAGTCTTAATTTTAATGCACATATAAATACATACGCGTTGACTACTAGAGCGATATCAATTACCAAAACAAAGCAGTTTTGGACTCGCTCATTCGTGAGCCCTTTCGTCATCGCCTAAACTCTCCGTATCTGTGGCATGTGGAAATAGGTGGCGCATAGGCACTTTTCTATTTCCCTCATAACAATTAGTATGCGTGCTCAGTCTACAAAGAGTGACGTGCCACCGACACTAAAACTACTTTCTTTGGCCGCTCATGCTTTGTACTTTAAAATTGAAACTTTCTGGACAAAAGTAAACATTTCTCATTTTGTACATCAAATTTTGAGAAAAGTATAAATATTTTACTTTTTGTATAGCTAACTTATTTTCAATAAAATTAAATGTATTGTATTACTTCAAATATCAATCATATTTGATACAACCAAATTCTTCCCTAAGTATAATCATGTTTGAAAAATTATTTGACGTTGTGAGTAATAAGAAAATTTAATCAAAAGAGAGTATATACACGACCTTGAAAAAAAAGCGCGAAGCATTAAATTGATTGTCACCTCACGGAAAAACATGAAATCGACCCCTTTCAACGCAACGTACATATACACGTCCAGATATATAGAGACACGCGCTCACCCTTTTTTTATTTGATTTTCGATTATGCATGCCGCGAAAGCAAATCTTTCGTGTAATTTTCGATGATTTTTTTCTGCAGGCTTGATTTCACGCCCTTTGTCGATGACCGAACGGCAGACGTATATACATGAAATTTTTCGAACACCCAATCGCAAAGGGTTACCAACGATGATCTACCGTTTTACCGCTCTTTTTCAAACACCGTGTCGTCGCGAACGAATTTTTCACGCGCGAGGCGAGAAAAGATGAGGGGAAATGTGAAAAATTACGATACGGTGCTTCGACCCTGCTCGGAGTATCACCCCTTTTTGGGGGGTTTTCAAAGTTATTTATTGCGAGCTCGTTTTTGATGCAACAAGAGTAGTTTGTTATTTAATTATAACAATATGGTCGTATTTTTTAATTTTTATAATGTAGAGGTATAACGGAGGTCAGTTCTTTTTAAAACAAATATAAACATCAGAGAGCACAAAGTAAACGATCTGCCTGCTATACATTGCAGAGCTACAAAACAAAAAAGTTCTAAACAAGCTTTTCTTCGTCGTTCAACTTTCCAGCTTTTTAGTCAGAGGCTAGTGGCGATAGATGGCGCATAGATAATTTTTTGTTTCCCGTATCATTAATCTGCGCGCCGAGAATAGATAAGTGAGCAAAACTGTCTTATTGGTTTACTACTTGGGCCGCTGATGCTTTAACATTTGAGTCGCTATAGTATGTTAAATTTGTTTTCTCAATTAATAGGCATCGTTTGCATTTCTGCGTACGCCAGTAAACGACGACCTACCCATAGACACGATATAGGATAATGCATAAACAACGTGCATTACTTATATAACACAAAGAGGTAGAAGCGCGTGTGTAACATAAATAAGCTTCGTTGCATCGAGTCCAAGGTACAATCGATTGATCAGATATAAAAAAAAATCCACTGCTTATAAATATCCCCAAAGAGCGCGTCGAATCATCGATTCGTCACAGAATGTGTGTAAAAGCCTGCAACGCTTTTAGCACCCTTTCTTCTGTGTGTATGCAATCACCATTTAGGAGGGCAAATAAAATGCTTCGATGATTCAAAGGACAAATATAAAAAAAAAAATTTAATCATTTCAGCAAAAATATCAAGAATTCCATGTATTATTCGACTGATTAAAATATAGATTCACCACGAAAATATGAATCTCGTCACCTGTTTTTATCCTTCAGATTAAAGCGTAATCTACCCACAACTAAAGCGATACACAAGAGATAACCGAACAAAATCGATGGACAAACACTCGAAGCGCTCGTGCAGCTATACAAGAAATTTCGCTTCGTGTCGTGTGTATATGCGCGTGTACGACTTTACAGGCGTGTATCCGCAGATTCACCGGTAGCGTGGGAATGAAAAGCCATTAGAGAAATCGAAGGGTTGACTCTCGCGTGGAAATTACACGGCGTGGACAAATATTTGTAAGATAACGGAACAATCCGCGTCACGTGGAAACGAGATAACGTGGAAGCGCAACGACGTGATTGCTGCGGGTAGCGCGCGATTACTTCATTTGTACGGATTATCACCTGTGGGGTGATATGCTGTACAGAAAGTTTCCAAAATATAAATCTTGTGATTTATAGTTTTTGTCAATCCCTAGCTGATTTTTGTATCATGCTTGCGATGATATCTCAGAAAGATGTTTTAATTTATTCCTTTTTCAAAAAAGTCTGCGTTTATTACAGGTGAACGATTTCAATGGTCATTATTATTGCTACATTATAATATGGTATTGCCGATTCAATAAAATTATTCAACACGAATCTGAATGAATACGCGTTTTTCAAGAGCAAAATCGTAGCGTAATACCTGGGACATAAAAAGATCACGCAGGCGCCAGCTATATGATTTAAATAAAGTGTCAAGGCTACCTGTAGGTGAGCCTACGGCACTGACACCTCGTTTTATCAGCCGATTGAACGGACAGGGTGACATATGGCCGTTGCTCGCTTCATGGGATTATCATGCACTCGCTTTTAGTCATATCCCGCATCGTTATATGGCAAACAAGTGAATTTAGAGCTGGTAATAATAGGTGTATTTCATCGACGCTGTTGATCAAATGTAAATAGCATATCAGAATCCACGCAGCCAAAATCCGGATTAAAAAAAAAATGACACGCAATCATATCCCATGAAAAAAAAAATCAAAATTCGTTTCTCTGAAGAAGCGCGCGTGTCACCTGATCACATACATCGGTATACCAATCGAATAACCATGTGGTCCCACTTCAAAAAAAATAAGAAGCACCTCCAGTTCCAGCTGTTTCTCTCCATTGACAGGGCCACGCGACAGGCGCAACAATGAAAACCGAGAAAAGCCGCGCATGTGTCGAGCATTTGCACCTCGGCGCCGAAACGAAAAAGAAAAAGACGTGTATCACGCCAAGTCGTCGAAGCAGAGAGGAGCCTTTATTGCGTGTGATTGTAAAATTTCAGAGCGGTGTAATCAGCCTCGAAACCTCTAATCCCGTAACAAGCCGTATACCCCCGACTCTTATACTCACACACGAAGACATATACATATGCACACACGCACGAGACGGCGGCACGCGTCGACGGCCGGGTAGCTCTCGCGCACATACGGGGGTAAGAGCAGAGAGCAGAAACAGCGAGTGGGGGTAGAACGGGGCGGGTTCTCGGACCGACCGACGATGATTACGGGGTGTGCGTGATGTTGGCACTGGTAGAGGGGAGAAGCACACCCCGGACAGGACGTCGGGCCTATATATGCCAGCGAACGACCGCCGACACATGCACAGTCGAAATTTCGCTGCCGAGCAAGCTGGACACGCAAGAAACGCTCTTTCTCTCTCGTAGACACATACGTTGATAGTTCGAGTTTGAGAAGATTGTTACTTTTTTTCGACGCTTGTATCGGTGATATGAAGACGCTGTGCCACTGATACTTGGAGAGTTTTTTGAAGAAGAAGCATCTTTTCTCAGTTCTGTGCGAGAGGGTTGATATTTTTCGATCGCCGGTGTGGTTCCGTCGCGGTGTGTCGAGTGCGAAAGGCGATATAATCGGCGAGCGGATCTCTCAACGGTTTTTTTGGCTCCTCGCGCTTAGAAAAATAAGGTATGTGGAGTGTAGATAAAAATATTTTCATTTATTAAAATTTACTTTGTTGAGTTTAATAAAAAACATGTTTTTTATAAAGCTCGATAATTCAATGATCAATTCCAAATTACCAATTGAGTTTCGATTGCTGAAAAATTAATTTAAAAAAAAAATCCAATAAAGAATACACAAATTTTAACCAACCGATATTTTCGCCAAAAGCTGTTTCAGTCTAACAAACAAATGCTGAACATGTCATCCGAGTACTCGTACTGCAGCGAGGGTGGCTTCGACGAGATGTCCAGCTCCTCGGACTCGGGCTTCGACGTAAGCTTCGAGTCTCCGAAACACGACGGTCCCGTCGACTCGATGGCCTTCCCTCAGGGCAAAGACGAGAAGCGCAAGAAGACACGCAACGCGCGCTGCAAGAGTCCCACACAGGTGAGAATCCCATATCCTTTCTCATGCCACTTCCGACGGAAGATCTGCACGCGCGCGAACTCTCTCTTTCGTTTTTGTTATCCCGCGCTGTGCGCACATAGCACTGGACAAAAGTGAACGTTGCTTCCGATTCATTATGCTGTGTTTGGTGCATTGAAAGCGATGCTTCCTCACGGATGTAGAGTCCTTGCGAAATTGGACTTGTACTTCGCAGCGAGAAAGTTTTACTCAAAGCCACTTCTTTTTTTTTCGTTTAGGTCTTGCGTATAAAGCGCAACCGTCGGATCAAAGCCAACGACCGCGAGCGTCACCGCATGCATACCCTGAACGACGCCCTCGAGCGTCTTCGTATGGCTCTGCCGACCTTCCCCGAGGACACGAAGCTCACCAAGATCGAGACCCTCCGCTTCGCCCACAACTACATCTGGGCCCTGCAGCAGACCCTCGGCAGCTCTGCCCCGGGCGGCGAGATAACCCTCTCGGTGGGCAACGTCACCGTCAGCATCGGCGAAGGCGGCAACATGATTACCTCCTCGAGCGGCAGCTGCGCCGTCGCTGCCCAGAAACGCCTGGGACCCAATGGCCAGCCCTTCATCGCCGGAGCTGGAGATTACTGTCCCAACGGCATGTCCATGCCTATGCCGTGGCCCGCCAACTCCGAGTACGACTGTTACTCGAGCGACCAGAGCGTCAGTCCACCGCAGCACCTCCAGGTGCATCATCCTCAGCCGCAGCCTCAGATCCAGCAAACGCAGCACCAACTGCACATACAAGCCCAGCAGATTCAACCCCAACAGCCGATCCCGGTACCACAGCACCACCAGCTTCCCCAGACGGCCAACCATGTGGCCTACTCCCCACCCCAGGGCTGCTACGACCAGAGGTTGTACCACTTCACGGAGAGACACGACGTGTACCAGTGCCTCTGAGTGCGTTATATGCTATCACTGAGGGTTGTAATTATATGTACTTAAAGGGGGTTTGATACATAGTGTACAAAGTTCGGAATCCGTTTGTGTACAGAGAAATATTTTTTGACGTTTTGACGTGCGGTTTGGGGTATGGAGTGAAAAAATTTTACTATAATATACGCGTGGCTGTATAACGTAGAAATTCGTATCGGGTCTTTTCTGCATACGGTATCATGGGTCCAAGCCACGTTTGCCTTAATATGTAAGCGAGATTTTACTAAAGTTTTTTCAAAGTTCAGAGTCTTTATTATACACATACGCGGAGAAAACTCGATACGAATTTTCCACGATTTATTGAGAATAAGATAGATAGATATAATATATAAGTAGCGATAGATATAACGTTCGTAAATTAGTCGTAATATTTTTAGCATGTGTAAGGGATTTTTAATACAACGAAATTTCTAATACTTTACCAGAAAATGGCAAATGTACGGAAAGCGTCACAAAAATATATTTGATATTAATGAATTATATATACAGCAGTAATGTGTAAACGAAAATCGCTACTTGAAATCGTCAAGATCCTAGATCTTTCACTAATTAACAATCGCACGAGCGATAACAGATAAAATCAACGGATCAAACTAGCGTATCGCGAGAACACAACGAAACAATTCATCATAATTAGATAGAAAATCAAATCTCGACAAGCAATCGAACGAAGAGAAAATGTCCAAAAATCTTAGCTATTAGTACACAAAAAGTAACACTATATACTTGAGCGTCGGACGCCGCGTTTTGTATACATACGTCGGCACCGCATCGCAACTACAATTGCGTCCAGAAAGTTTCGTCGTTAACTACTTTGTAAGGGATAAAAAGAGAGTAAATCTTCTATATATAGATATATTTTTGCGAGAGAAGCACAAAAAGTCCCAAAGATTACCGAAGGACTCCGCGCAACGAGTTCTGCGTTCCTTTCGTTTTCTAGTCATCGAAGAAGGTACTGAAAGAAAAAAAAATTGATAATAATAATAAAACACGATCCTCGATCTCGATCATTAATACACCCGATGATCTCAATTTTTTGATATATTATATTATATATATTTTGCGTAAGTCTAAGGCCAGTGGCAATGCCGCCTTGATCCAGTGCTCTTATATTATACTATTGTATAGCGGAATTCGTGAATCAGGGATAATCATTTTGTACAGAATCGATATACGATGTCAATAAATCATATTTTACTTATATATATATAATACATATACGACTTTTCGTCATTTATCGCCAACCTATATGCACCCACATATAAAATTCCTGCAGTACAATCAAACTACACTGATTAAAATCAGATTTGAACAGAACAGCGTCGCTCGTTCTTATATATGTTATACACAATGCACTTCACCGGAACGAAGTTCCTAAGCGACGCGTGCCGCACGAGCCATTGTGGAAAATCGGCGCAGCGCCAGATGCATCAGCCACCGCGAACAGGCTTAATCCGACGGATTACGTGTCAGGCATGATTTTAGCGCCAACGACGCCTTCGCCCAATAAACGCGTCATCGCGCCCGCACGCATCCCGATAAAAAATGGCTTGATACTCGCGTTGAGCTGTTGAAAGGGCCAGGTATAACGCCTATTCTCTATGGTGAAAACGATATAGGGACGAGAGGTGAAGAGGAAGTGTAACGGTTTTTCTGAAATTTCAAATCATATAACGCAGCTCTATCTATCGTGTTTATTTTAGCAGGTTACTTTATCGTGCGCGAGGACTTCGATCCGCACAAAAAATATTGACGGTATACAGCGTGATGTCAGTCTAAAAATTATCGACAGCCAGAGAGTGGCGATTTTGACTTTGGGGAATTAGCCGGATACACAATGGGCGCCTCTCGCAAAAGTGGGTGTGGGGTGTCTTTGAGTGATCGAGGACTGCGCAGTCGTCGAGAATTTTTCGATGGCACACACACACACACACACATCGGGCGAGAATAATCCAAGTGTTGAGAAAATAAACAAGCCGAGAGTCGAGCTGCTCGATCAAACGACGTCGCTGTATGGTATATGTACTATATACTGCTGGCATCGGAGGAAGTGCGACGCGGAAAGATCTATCAAAACAGGGGGCGCGATGGAAAGAAAATATTTTCCTGACGCTTGCATAAATTCATCCGGATATCTCGAGTGGCTTATGAGCGGGTATTGTTGTAGGTGGCGCAATTTACGAAAGGGGAAATATATGGATTTCGCAATATTTTATTTCGCGAAAAATAAAATTGATCTGAAATAGCCGCTTTTCTGCATATTTACAAAACCTTTGCATCACGAAATCAAAACAAAAAAAAAAAAAAAAAATGATGTACACAACACAATTTAACGCTTCGCCCGATTCAGCCGTGACCGTACACACACTTGATTTCCTCAACACAAATATCTCCATCAGCGATATTCCGTCCGTCCGTTTGGACTTATTGTACCAGATTCGCCATAGCATTTAACGTCTGATCAATAAAATTGAGCTTCTCCAAGGCCTATTTGCAAACACGGAGCAAGCTGCCGCATCGAATCCGTTAACTGCACGCGCGCGCGCGCGTCGCAGTGATCGGAGTTTCCCCAAATCTCACCAATAATGGTAATGCTTCAATGGAACTATTATGCGGACGATATATCAATGTGTACATAGCCCCAGCGAGAGACAGACGCGGGGACCCAAAGGTGTCGGATTTTTCGAACTAGGGGCAGTTATAAGCGCGCAGTCCCGCTTTTCGTCGTAATTCCGTACTTTTTTCCATACTTTTCTCCTGCAGCGTCGCTGGATTTGTCTTTTTGTCCGGGACCATTAAGAGTTGGAGGATTGATTAATGAGAGGCTGCGATATAGGTCTTTTTTGCCGGCGTTATGTAATGAATTTTTAGGAATATATATTCCGGGGAGAAAATTATACTACTGCGTATTTGCTTTTCGATGCAGGGTTCTTTTGTGGAGAAAAAATTTGAATAATGAATCGGTGACTTCGAAAAAGGCGTAATAGCAGACTTTATCGAATTGAATGGAGGGCCTGACGTACTTTTTTTCGCTTTACAAAAATTCATATTTTTTATCTCTTATCCGCGTATCTCGCATTATCGTCGCAGTTTTCCCGCTCACGGAAATACCGCGCGCTTATCACTCGACGATCGCGCAATCGCTTCCACAAAGTTAATCAGTACGTCGCATCGACTCTTCGACACGCGACAACAACAAACTCCCATGATCGTACAACAACAAAAAAGAAACTCCGACCTTATCTCCATAACTCTGAACTTCAACCCCCCGCAAGCACTATACATGGCAAAAAAAAAACTGTCGATCCAGGAATCGGCTTCCTTTTTTTACCCCGTGCCTTGCTGCACCCCCTATGCACAGTCGCATGCGCACAGCGGCATTTATTCCGATGCATTCTACGCTCGCGCACCGAGATTTCTCTTTGATCGAGCTTACTGCGGGTCGTTTCCGTCGAGTGCACATATCGATCGGCCGGCTGGTCGTCGACTCTCTCTTGCTCTCTCTTACCCGCGAGTTCGGCCGTCATTGTGCTGGGGTGCTGGTCTGTAGGTAGCTCCGCATATACTGTATATACGGTGACATACTGCTACGGCTTGACGTGTAGTGAGGCTCCCCCGTAGCGAGTTGTCGAATAACGGGGGAGAGAGAGAGAGAGAGAGAGAGAGCGAAAAAGTCGGCGTCGTTTTGTGTATTATAATACCAACGCGCGCGCGCGACTCTCCCTATATTCTACAGTGTACACATACGAGCGCGTGCAGTTCCGATTCCTCCCGGATTCTGGAAATTTTCGTGAAATTACCCTGACCGATCGCTGTGTACTGGCTGAGCACTTAATCGATGATAAATTACAGGCGCACAGGGACGCACTTTACAGGACTTTGCGCGAGCGCACACGCATTGTTGCTGTGCTTCATCGCGTGGAAAGGGGGCTATTCAATGTTCACTTTCGCAACCGGTTGATTTTTCAAAACTCCAGTCGGATGGAATTGGAATCGACTCGATCGACGAGAGTGAGAGTCTGATATTTCGAAAGATATGATTCGAGTCCTTCTTTCGGATCTAATCAATATTTATACACAAAAGATTTCTATAAAGCAATCAGTCCAGCCTCAACCCTCCAACGCATCCGGAGCGCAACCCTGCGCCGCACTCGCATCGCTATACTGTCACCATCTCCGCAACTCGTGCACGCGCTCTCGCGCTTTAATCTGCACGTGCCCTTTCTCTCTCTCTCTCTCCTCTCCACTCCTCTATTTCCCTTTAAACGCCCGAAAAACCTACCATTCCGTTCCTTTGAAGCGGCAACGCACGCGTATACACACATATACTCGCCCTCCGCGCGCGTAGTATCGCTCGAAAAAGGGCGACGAGTAGAGCGAGTATAAGAGGAGGCAGCAGTAGCAGAAGCAGCATCGAATTTCCGCATCTGTTTTGAATGCAAAAGGTCCCGCTCAGTGCGTAGCTATAGCTAGCACGCGTCCTGCAGCTCATACTCGCTCTCTCGGCTTTTCACCATTGTAGCTCGGCATTTGCAGGCTTTTGTGGTAAACCGCGAACAAAGCCCGCTTTTGGGCCACTGCGCTCACACGACCACACGGAAGCTTTTGCTTTCTTTCTCGCTTCTACATTATATTCATCTCTCTATCGCGCTGTGTGTCTTTCGGACTTATTGTTACGCGCCGCGCGCCCCGAGATTTATATTAATATGCGCCGATGCAGCCCGAGCTATTTGATCCGCGAGAAACGCGGAGGGTAGTTGTGCGTATAGTAAGTATCGTTGCAAGGGAGGAGCGTTTGCACTTAATTTGGTCAATGAGATCGAGAAGAATGAGATGTTCCCTCTGGCTTTTTCCCGAGATGCACTCGGATAGATTTTCACGAGGGTTGGTTTATCTTTTCGATTTTCCTACAAATGAAGACCATGTATTCTATGCGCATGTTGTAATAGAAAAACCGATGAAATTTGCTGAAATTGAAAACTCGTTGATATTCAATCTAAAAATTGTGCATAATAGAGATGCAGCGGTGCAGAAGCGTTCGAAAAAAAAATTTGATGGACCGTCGTCCCGAGAGAGAGCCTATCTTTAAACCGCTTGAAAGTGAATACTGTAGTAGCATAATACTTTGAACTGCGCAATTATTCACACATGCTGCGCTTGAATCTATAAGCAATAAATCTATGAAGTGAGTCTGACGGAGCGGGAAGAACCGCTTATCTCGCTATACAGTAGAGCTCTGATTATCTTTGCTTGCACTTGGCCGTGCTTTTACTACCTCACAGTGATTCCCCGAACAGATAATATAAAGTCTTCGATTCTCGGATGTAAATATTGACGTATATATAAAGTTTCGCATGCAAGTTTTTCCCCCCGATCGGTAAAGGCTGAGATCATCAGTTTCGTATATAAGTTCTGCCGCAGAAGAGCTAGGACATAGTACTCGTTTTGCTTTTAACAGAGTCTAAAGAATCGCTCAACCAACAGTAACCATGAAGGCTGTATACTTCGTTTTCCTGCTCGTCGCTGCCCTGGCTTACTTCACGTCCAGCGTTGCTGCTGGTAAGTCTACTTTTTTTTGAGTTTACGAAATTTACGAAACGTCTTATTTACATTATACGCATTCTGTGTGTTGCATTGAAAAATTAACGATAATTTATTTTTCACGTAGCTTGCAACGATCGTGACTGCTCGATCGACTGCATCATGAAGGGATACAACACTGGTAGTTGCGTTCGTGGAAGCTGCCAGTGTCGTCGTACCAGCGGTTAAAAAAGATAGGACCAACGGTGCTACTTTTCAACGCACAAATGTTTTTAATATTCATGGAAGAAGACACCATCTTTTCAAAATTCAATCCATTTTTATATTGATATTGTATATTGGCCACAAAAATAACAATACTATAACATGAATAAAGCATAAAAACTCTTTAAATTACGCTATTATTATTGAACTCTCCCGTAGAATATTATATTATTTACCCGGCGTACACAACTACATAACATATTATGGTTTTTGGTTCAAATTACCTATGATTGTGTAAATTACCGCTAATATTCTTCCTCTCGAGTGTTTGCGTTTTCTTGTTATAATAGCATTACAGTGATTGTACTAAATTTAGTGAATTAAAGAGTGTAATAACACGATTAAGCAAAATCAACAAATTAGTCCCCTTTTATTGTATAAGTATTAATAACGTATTGAGCCTTTTAAACTAATTAATATAGCATAGTGTGATGACGAATGGAGACGCAATATTAGTCCGTAGTGAATTTTTATTTTGTAGAAAAATCACACTTTCTTTGTAGATAAAACTGGCCCTTCCTCCACCGCTTGAACTCTCCGTGACTCTGCCTAACGTAGATAGGTGGCGCATAGGCACTTTCCGATTTCCTCCATCGTTATTTACGAACCCAGTACATATAATATACAGCGATAGTCACTATATTCCGTGAACTTCAATTTGTTAGATATGAGCTTGAGCGGCTTATGCTATAACTGTTAGCTTCGTGTATGAAATAAGTGAGCCGTCGAAAACAACAATGGTGCGTACGCGTGTACCAAATCCACACCTACTTCGCTAGCTTCCCGCAACAATGAAAGGTTTCAGGAACCTTGCCAGCGATTCAGCGCACACATTTGAATATAGATACAAGTCAGTCGCAGAATTCCTTTAGTACTTTGGGGTGTGCGGAAATTTCACTGTAAACGCAGGATTCGGTACTTCCAAGAAAGTAACGCTCCTATAATGAACATTGGTATTCAACATGCTGAAACAAGTTAAGCTACTAATGAAAAAGCTTCATAATATTGAATTTTAGAGTTGTAAAAATGTGTTTTATACGTTTAATCCTGTTTCTAACCATGAAATAGTTTTTTTGAAAAACGTTCGTATTATGCCTTTAAAGTACGTCTAAATTTTCAAATTATTTGTAAAAACTTTTAAACAACAAATTTAATAAACAGTCAGATTTATTTTATTTTGAAAGTAAACATTAATTACGAATATAAAGAATATACATGATGGAGTACAAAGATATTGGTTAATACTGTATAGTAAATAAACTGTTCGCAACGGTTATGGCCAGTTGCCTCCAATTTTCTGACTGCAGACGCATTCGAGGTTGATGCATTCCCATTTCATGTAGTTCTTAAAAAGACATTCTTGTTGGCATTTCCATGGACTGCAGTCTAGAAAGAAAGATGGGGATAAATCAAAGATGATACACATTAAGCATCAGTAAATATTTAATTCAAATGAATATAAATTAGATAGAAAACAATGCTTACGTGGAATAGCAGAAGCTTCAATGGTGGTGAAATAAGTCAGTGCAACAAGCAGTAAAATAGCGAAATACACAGCCTTCATAGTTTTTGATTTAGCGATTTGCTGAACTTGAACTAAAACAGAACAAAGTGTTGCTTCTGCCAGGATGTTAACGCTTTTATACTCCACAGATAAAAACGCGTTGTTAAAAATAATTGGATGGCAATAATTGTGTCTACTGAAAAATTGCGATATTACGACGATACTGGGTAATCACACCGGTATACTACAAAACATAGGTCGGTCGGTTCTTCCCGGATTTCAGAGATATCGATGATTAAGCGCTGAATGCTTAGTAGAGCACTCGAGAGTCGCCTTTCCAAATATAATATTTCAAATTAGCAAGTAAATATAATGAAATTATACATATGAATGTTATCTTGTAGATAATAACTGATAGAGGGTCAATTAAACATCTCCGATCTTGAATAATGTTCTAAACAATAGACACTGAGATTTTTTATCTCCTGTACTTCTTTTCTGTAATTGAGTTAGTGCGAAAGGAAGAGCGTTTTTCTTATTTTGTAATCTTAATCGATACAGTAATTTTTTCACAATTGAATGAAAGTACATCCCCTATTGTTCTTATAAGCTGATTATTTGAATATAATATAAGCCACTGCAAATTGACCGATGAGCATAGAACTCGTTTCGCTTTAGACCAGTCTAAGGAATTACCAAACTAGCAAACATGAAAGCTGTATACTTCGTCTTTCTGCTCGCCGTCGGTGCGGCTTACTTCACTGTAACTGTTGCAGGTAGGAATAACATTTTTATTATATTTGATATTACAATTTTATATAGTACAATCCTTCACGCATAAAAAGTCGTTTTTACTTCCTTTATGTTATAATATAAAATATATGAAATACTCTGTTTAATCTACACAATATTTTGAATATTAAAATTTGAATCATGTCTTTGCAGCTTGCAATGACAGAGACTGCTCCATCGACTGCATCATGAAGGGATACAACACCGGTAGCTGCGTCGGTGGAAACTGCCAGTGCCACCGCACCAACGGTTAAATGAATAATTATTTCTATCAGCTTCAATTTTCTAATTAAGACAAAACTTTGATAGACGAATTATGGATTTTATAACAAGTCTTGATCAGGACATTCAAGATCACATACAAAAATTCAGTGTAGAAAACATAACATTTTTCAAATAAACCATAAAATTCCTTGAACATATGATTATTTTAAATGTATTATAAATCTACAATACTTTCTTTCAGAAACATGAAACAAAACAGAGTCGGCAGTGTTTTTCTTTCAATTTTTACACGACTAATCGAAAAGACGAGCAAACTATAACAATTAAATTTATTGCATTGTGTATACCTACATACAAATTTAAAGTGTGCAGTATTGATTTTTCAATATTAAATTTTTAATGCGTCCAGTTCAGAATTCCAATGAGTTCAGAATCAACTGACAATGTTTTTAATTTTATCTAGTCCACTTATAATGCGAGAAAGATAAGCGAATACAAAAGTTTTTAATTTCTATTAGAGTGACGTTGTTGTGTCCTTCTATTTTTCTATGCATTGCCACGTATATTGGATTAAATTTATAGAGAGTTCAGTTTGCTTTTCTTCTTAGACGCGCGAACATCGGTCTGCTACTGAAGTTCAGCTATTGAGTTCATACTCGGATATTAAAGGAATGTTACGAATATTGTATATTTTGATAACTTGCATTTTAACATCTCGGCAAATGTAGTGAACCAGAAAATTGGATTACGTTGTTAATGTTATGCTTGACAATATGATGAACGTGCAGCGTACATCATTGATAATACCATCATCATGAAAATTTGAGGATTTTTCGGAGTCAAGAAATTCGTACATTTTTTCGTGATTGTTCCATATTTTCAATTGTAGACAACTTTTGACCAAATCAAGCATCTTCAACGCATTTTTTTTTAAATTAAAGCTCTTTTACCGTTCTTTCATCCTAGTAATCTGAATTTTCCGTTTGCACCTTCGGAAATTAAGTACATGCCATTGAACAATGGCTATTTTTGGTTAAATTTAAAGGGCCGAAAAAACAGTGTCACAAAGCAGTTTTCTCATGTTCCACTGACTTTTTGTACATTTTATGATATGATGAACAAGTTAGAAAGGTGTGCTCGCTTTTTGAAAATTTGTTTTTCGAAGCCTTTGTTATTACGATGAGTAATGAGCGTGCAATATATCTTTCAAGAAATTAATTATGAAATATAAGCTATATAATTTGTTTGCATAATATTAGGCTTACTGTGTATTAAATATAGATGTGGTTTTCGAAGTTGGTTGACACAGAAAAAAATGTTGCACCCAATTTGTTGTATTTGCTTAAAATAAAATAAAATGGACAAAATGTTTTTATTCTACTATCGAGTTAGTATTCTTTATGCGGATTATATGATAGGCGACTACTATATGCTTGAATTTATTTGCAAAAATTTATTGACAAAGTTTTTTAAACCGATATTCAGCATACATCGCCGATCTCTTTCTCTAAAACTTATGCCGCGAAAGTGATTAATAATGAAAAAAGAAACAACTGCATATCGGTCAAGCCTTTCATATCGAAGCGTCCAAGCCTTTCGCAAATGCAGCTCATCGGGCATCATTAAACAACACTTTGTTACCTGCTGGCTAAGTATGGGATTTCTTGAAGCGTTGCTTGAAAAGCTCTCATTAATATAAGCTTCGGCATGACATCCACCCGCGTCCAAATTCACTGGGTCGTTGCGCAACGCCTCTACTCTATTTCCAAGTTCTCTTACCTCTAATCGTTTCACCTGTACTAAACTCACTCGCGTGCAGTGTGCGCTTAGAATAACGCAGCCGGGCGCCCGTATTAGTCCGATAACGCATGCTATTCGCAGGACTACAATCGCCGTCGCGGGTGTATACGTTATGCTTGAATTTTTATCAAAATGAAAATGGCGCATTATTAGCGGTGAAATCATTACACATCAGAAATTATTGAGGGAATTTTCACCCTCCCTCTTTCCCTCTATTGTTTATTCAACCTCTTCCTCTCAACTGGCAAATTAGGGAGTAGGCGATAATAGGTATAGCTTCGCTCTCCTCTCAACAATGAGCCGAACAACTCTACGCGAGCGAGCGCCGAGTCAAAGTCGCTGCCTATATACGGACAGATGTCTACGGGGGCAGGTGTAGGCCGAGCATAGCGAGCGAGCGCGTGCCAGTCAACCCCCCACTGGGCTCGCCATTCAAGACTATAATTTACTTGAAGAATGCCTCGAGCGCGCGCTGCGGTGGCTGGAATATGGCCGGGGAGAGGGCAAAAGTTTGATAGACCGGGGGGTAACGCGCGCGAGAGAGCGCTCGTTAACGCGACGCCCCGGAAATTCGGTGAGCGGACGTTTTGTGCTACGTATAGGTTTGCCGGTGGAGAGCGAAGTGTCGCCACACTGCGATTTGACTTCGGGGCTTGGATGGAACGCATGCAGTTATCGAGCGGGGATTGATTGTTGTATATGAAAATTTATTGACGGGACCAGCACAGGATTTGTCGAGAGGAGAGAAATCCGCACGATGCATACTACGCATTACCTTACAGAATCACTATATAAGCACGGCATTATTTTATACATCGCGATCGGCTAATTTCGTCCCGTAAATCACCGGCTCAAAGCCAATCTCCTGTGTCCACACTCCGGGCCATTGAGCAAAGTTCAGAGCCGTGTCGCGCCAAGGCTTTTAAAATCGCCAATCGTCATAAATATAGGCTCTTTTAATCACTGGCAAAGCTCGGTGCGTGCGCGTGGGTCTGTGCAGCGATTCGCTCCCTTATCCCGCAGCATTGTCACCAGGCAGGTTTTTATTATTCGACTGCTGCTCTGCAGCGAAGCAAAAAGTATAGCAGCGGTGTAAGGGAGGCTTAGCTCCGGATTACACGACTGCCTACGAAAAGTTTACCCGAGACCGCGCCCCCGACGCTACAAAGGAGGCGAGTGGGCTTATTAGGAAACAAAACAAATAGTACGAGCGCGTGCTCCGATTTAAATGTAGTCCGCATATATATAGAGAGAGAGAGAGTGAGTTGAAAGTTCGCTTGATACGAGAAGGGAGAGCTGCTTGTTAGCTGATGCGATTTTCTACTGCTGAATTTTTATTTGGACGCCTGTGTGTTTGTAGTTTTTGACACTTCGGTGAGCACGAACTGATGGTTATACTCTATTTCGATTGCGTAATGTATCAGCGAAATTAAGCTTGATTATGGTATCGGTTTTTGACTCCGTATAGCAAAACAAATGTAAAGTTGTAAACAGTAGCATACAGAACCGAGACTTTTACCAATTGCTACGAATCGAAAAAAAAAGAAATCGACCGGCAGAAACTCGATCCAGCTTGGAAGCATCGGTCTCTACACAGGTATGCGCCGGCTCTTATTGCACCGCCGACCGCAGCCAGTTTGTTGTGTATAGAAGCAACAGCGTAAACTCATATGCATAACAGCTCGAGCGTGCAGTGCGGGCGGGTCTATACGCACAGAGATATGGTAAAACGCGATGAGCATAAACAAGTGCTTCCAGCACAAGTGGTTCCAGCTATTAAGTCATTAATGACTGACTCGTACGCGCTGTCATTTACGGAGACATTTTTCATTTTCACGACGTTGCGTAAACGCGCAGATACCGATCTCTCCTGGAAAGTATATACGTATACAGGAAAACAAGTGCGCGATAGATGGTTCTTCGTCGTCCTCATCTGGCGCACTGCGTTTCGTATACTCTTTGGGTTCAACGGGGCATGACAAAAAAATCGTTAGTTCCAGGCAATAAGTTTCGGAGCAAGAGAGACTTCTGTTAGCTCTCGACGGATTTCGCATAGAGTCTGTTGTTTCTATTATACAGATAAAATTTAATTTGTGACTCCCCCGCGCCAACACAACTTATCGCTCTATAAATCTTCGTTAATCAATAATCCACGCCGATAGCAAAAATTTTCGAATAACAGCTAATCATTACACGATTTCACGAATATTATTACTCTCATCGGAATAAAGAACAGCAGAAGCGACAATCGACACTTAATAATGTCCACACCCTTCACAGGGCAATCCAGCCTAAAGCAGCACCCATTTCCTCGCAACATTCTGCCTGTCATTCAAGCTTCCGCGCACATGCACTTTGCAAGAACGCGACTCCTCGCGCGCACAGTATAGTACAGCACTTGACAGCTCGCGCGTGTCCGCGCCCGACGCTCGGGTTACCAGCGAGACTGGTACATCGGTGCGGCAGCTCATTAAACACCCGCAACCCCATATATATATACGTATACACACACATGCGTCGATGGCCCTGATTTGGCCCCATTGTATACGAACTTTGAGGAGGGGGTCGCGCGCAGCCGGGCGGCGGCCTTCGCCATCTGTGCAGCTCTGATGCGAGCAGTGACGCCCCCGGGGCGATTCTCTCTCTCTCTCTCTCTCTCTCCTCTATCCTCTAGCCAGGAAAAACTAGATTTGCTCGAGGCTTATCCGCGAGCGAAGAGAGAGAGAGAGAGAGAGAGAGAGAGAGAGAGAGAGAGAGAGAGAGAGCGAGAGAAAGATCTGGAAACGTGCGGTATTAAGGGGCGAGTGATGGAGAGAGAGAATATATTCCGGACGATGATGTGCTGATGCCTGTGTAGAAGCTTCGACGAAAGGAGAGGATAATTGAAACGATGCTACGCGATAAGTAACTGCGAGAACCTTCGCTGAAATTCACTTTTCGGTGTGCCCTTATCTATACGTGAAACGCGTTAGTCATACTCTACGCGGGTTTCTTAAATAATTAACGCACAAACGCAACCCTTTGCGATCGACACGTAACAACGAGCGCTTAACACACACGTAGTATATATAATAGACCCTCCGCGTGTATTAATCACCGTGAAAATAATCGCGCTGCACGCGAAGAAGGCGCGAATCAGTGTATGTGTTGGGGTACATTGCCGGCTGAAAAAAAAAGAAAAACTCGTCCGCGAGCATTATTATATACACACATCGGGCGCAACAATGACAGAGTCGGGCGCGAGGGCGATAACCATTGTGCGCCGTCACGCTTTACCGAACAAGTCGTGTACACCGCCACGTATAATACGATTTAATACATCGACCCCGTGTGCAGTGCGCATATAGTCCGGTGGATCGAAAAGTGCCGGTGTATGCGCGATCGAATGATTTATGCAGTCGAGTACGAGAGTTCTGTAATTTTCTTATGAGTGTGTGTGTGTGTGTGTGTGTGTGTGTGTGTGTGTGTGTGTGTGTCCGAACTCGTATAGGTGCGTTGAGTAGCGCTGGATAATTTTCGGGCGAGCGGAGCGAATCGGATCGGAGGTTAATGAAGTGACTTTTGTGTATGAATACACGGGGTGCAGGGCTCTCGATCGACTTTTAATTGGACTCTGATGATTATTGGTTGAAGGTATGGAATTAATCGCGCCCATATTATAGAAGCCGGAGTGTTTTGACTTCTCCAGATCGTATAATTATCGCATGCACCGTGTGTTCCATATTATGAAGTGTTTCTCGTTTCTCCTTCACCGAAAACACACACAGACCAAAACAACATATGCAGCGGCTCGAGAACACCCAAGCTCGTTCCTTCCCGCGGCTGTTTAAAAGTACGTCTAATATACCTCCGAATGCGAGAGATAAAGTTCACACGAACTCGTTCCTTCCGAATTTTCGGAAAATCGCCGACCACCAGTAGCCGCAATACTATACAGCATACAAGCGTCTATACTGCACTCGACCACCCGGACACGTGTTTTCTCCCGAAAGAAATCGGCGCGGCCTCTTGAAAGCCCGTCGAGGCGGGGGCGTTGCAACGGCGGCGGTCTTTGAAATGCATCGCTAGACACCTCGTTGAGAGTGAAATACGAGGGATACATCATCGGCCGAGGATTTTCGCGCTCTTGAGCAGCTATATCGAGCTGATGTATGGCGCGAGGATCGGGAGGAAATTTTATATATCCAATATTGCGTAAGGATTTATGGTAGATGTGTGGGTTTTTTTTCGTAATTTTCGTGGGTTTGAGAGGAGGCGGATTCGAGAGTGTGAACTTCCTCGAGATTCCCGATCGGTTTGTAATCGATGACGCCTATTGTGTTTTCTTTTCTTTCGAGATCTTATCGAGCGTTGCAGGAATTATTGTTGGGGATTCTCGAGAACAGGATATATGCGTTGGGTGATTGAGTACAAAGATTTCTTTATATACGTATACAGGATAACTCAAAGCCGAGTGTACGTGTGCTTATTACTTGTCGACGATCCGATGGAAAAAAAAGCTATCGATCGGAAGGAACAGGAAACGCCGTTATCGAAAAAGCGAGAGTATACATAAATATAATAACGAGCGCATTAAATCGGTCAGTTTTTTGCCTTCACTTTTCTCCCGGAAGTCCGTTTTTACGATGTACCCACAAAAACTAACACTCGAAACATCACATTTCGCCTTTGATATACTCATTATAGCCGACAATGATGCAGTCCCCGGCATACCGCGACACACTGCGAGAATTAGTCAGAAAAAGCGACGGCTGCTCCGATGCACACGCAGGGGATGGGATGAGGAAAATCAAGCCAGCCGTGTAGGTACCTACATATATACAAACGCATGCGACAGCTCGACCGAAGAGCGTGTCGAATCGATTAGCCTACAGTAGGTACTCGCTTATACTGTGTGTGTTTTGAAAGCGGTCCTGTGGACCACCAATCTCTCAATTTCAGGGTATTTAGAGCGTTTAACGAGATTTTGACTTTTCCGAGGAGGACCGGTGCAGCGATGCTCGGAAATATTGACGTCGGCTTGTGTGTGAGAAGCCAGACGCAGACAGGGAGTATAAGGGTGACGCTTTTGATGTGAAAACAAATCGTTCTGCGACGGCGATTAGTTTGTACTTGTATTAGTGTATCGGCGTGTGCGGTGCTACTTCCCGAGTTTCCCGCACTTTTTACGAGCGAGAGACGTATTTTTCATTTCGGAAATTTATTGCGCGTAACGAAGTGCGGAATTACGTTTTTATTTCGTTTACACGATTGGGACGAAACGTTGGTTGCGTCGCTTATTGTTGAAATCATTATTTGTATGCAGCGCATACAAATTATAATTATTATTGTTATTCAAGCAATCCCTTACGAAAATAATGTACAGAGATCTGTGCATAGATATCTGCAGAGATTTCTGCACAGATCTCTGCACAGATCTCTGCACAAAATTTGGACCATTTTTTTTCAGTTTTCAGAATATTCTTAGAAGCAAAAAAATAATATAATGAGGGTCTATATAGGTGTTACCATTCAGATGACAGCAAAAAAACTCTGGTTGTGAACTCCAAAATTTTTATTTTTCAATAATTTGATTCAAACAAAAAATTTGTTTGCTATCATCTGATCTTGCTATCCTGGTAACACCTATATCGGCACTCATTATATTATTTTTTTGCTTCTAATAATATTCTGGAAATTGAAAAAAACGGTCCAAATTTTGTGCAGAGATCTATGCACAGATCTCTGCACATTATTTTCGTAAGGGATCCCATAAAATCATCACAATGATCCCATAATGCTCCCACAAAATTTCTCACCACCTAGAGCTCTTGTAGAAAACCAACAACGACAGTGTCCCCAAAAAAATCTACTCAAAACATTTTCCTTTCAGCCCCGCAAAAATTTCTCACACCACTCGCGCGCGTTCATCCCCTGTGTACACGTCCACTATCAGCATATTACCGGCCGCAACCAGCCGCATGATGTGCTTTGGAGCCTTCGTCGGTCCGATTTATTTAAACTCCGTCGAGCATAATATTATCGCGCGATAATAAGAGCCTATAATAATTCTCTCATACTTGTTGCAGCACACTCCCGCTCCATCTCCCACACTATAATATATCACTCGTCGCTCCACGTGCGTGACCTAGGTGTGAAAAGGCACGCGAAACGTGTCGACACATCAGCGCCACGTGTCCGGCACGTGACTCTCGCCACGATGAGCCTACTACTTACTCTAACGCCACTATACCACGAAAATCCATCCGGATGATCTTTTCTCGCTTTGTGAGTATAACGTAAGACTAGAGCAGCAGAGGATGACAACAATAATAGAAAAAAGAGACAATAAAATAATAATGACATCACTCGCGCGCGTGCCGGTTCGAGAGACTCTCGAGCGAGTCAGGAAAAAATAAAGCAGCAGCAGCATCAGACTGCAATTACACCCATAATTTCGTGCCTTTTTTATAAGGTGAGATGCGAGTCGCGCGGCTGCGCATGCAGTCTTCCTAATTGTTGGTCTAACGGAACATCTGGGCGCGCGCGACCGCACGAGACCAGAAGTCGCGGCCTGTGTATATTAACGGCACGCGCTCGTTCACGCGCGCAGATGAGCATAAGGATATTTATTATCGAAAGAAAGAGTCTCTTTGAAATCGGCACCGAGACAGATTGCCGAGGAACATTTTATCTTAAGCTCATATACGAGCGAGGGATGATTATTATACTTCAAAGGATTTTACGGCGCGCACGCGCACGTTATTTCGTAACGCCGAGCCACGCGTGGTGATGGACTCGAACAGATGACGTAAGTGAAGCTGTCGTTGGCAGCCCGGCACCAAGCACATGCGCGAGCGAATGTATAGTAGAGAGATACGAAGACGAATAAACGGACGTTACAACGCTAAAAGTATAGGCGACCGCATCGTTTACTTCAATGAAGCTTCAGTAGGCGCGGGCTTTATTGAATTAATAGAGAGGCAAGAGATCTCAGAAATAAAGTATAGGTAGTAGAGGCGTTGCGCGACGATCCATCCAGTAAATTTGGACTCTGGCGCGAGCGGATGACATGCCGAAGCTTATTCAAAGCTTTTCAAGCAACGCTTCAAGTATCCCCGTACTTAGCCAGCAGGTAACAAAGTATTGTTTAATTATGCCCGATGAGCTGCATTTGCGAAAGGCTTGGACATTTCGATCTAAAGAGCTTGATTGATATGCAGTTGTTTCATTTTTCATTATTAATCATTATCGGTGGTATATACGTTTTAGACAAAGAGATCGGCGATGTACCTATGCTGAATGTCGGTTCAAAGAATTTTGACAGTATAAAGATTTTGCAAATAAATTCAAACATAGATATAGCAGTCGCCTATCGTATAAAACGATAAAGAAGAACTCAGTAGTAGAATAAAAATACTTTGTTCATTTTATTTTATTTTCAGCAAATACAACAAATTTGGTGCAACATGTTTAATTCAACCAACTTTAAAAGACCACATCTATTTAATACACATCAGAGTAGCTTAATATTATGCAAATAAATTGTATAGGCTTATGCATCATCATTAATTTCTTGAAAGATATTGCACGCTCAGATGTCCTGAAATGAAAGCGTCGTTATCTAGTGGGAACTTCTATATTTCGGTCGGAAAATTCATTAGTAAATATATTACCTGTTTACTTTTTTTATAATTCTTAAGTTTTTTGCCGACAACTTCTATCATTTTTTTTTTTTTTTTTGAATGGCATTTCAGACTCGAAAGTTCAATGCCTCATTAGCCAATGCCTTCCAGTAATCCCCTAATTTTGTGGCAAACGCTAGTCCATTCGCAGCCGTCGCCGCCCGGATTGCAGTTAATCCGTTTTACATGTCGCCACCACCTTTGCGTCTAGTCAACATAGAGTCGCGACGTAGTTGGCTTCCTTTCAATTATAACGCGCTGTCCGTGCGAATGCATTTCCCATTCTTGCAAACATGATTTAATTATTCTGTTTATATTCGGTGACGCGTATAAGTTATGTAGCTCGTCGTTGTGCATTTTCCCCCACTCCCCGGTTTCCTCATCTTTCTTTGGCCCGTATATTTTTCTCAGAACTTTATTTTCGAACACTCTAAAACGGTTTTCCTCTGCTTTAGTGACCAAGTTTCGCATCCGTACAAGATTACCGGCATTATTATAGTCCTATATATCCTAATTTTTACATTTTTAGACAGCAGTTTTGATTTTAGTAGTTTGTTCACGGCGTAGAAGCAGGCATTACCCGAATGTAGTCTCTTATTAATCTCGGCTTTGATTTCGTTTCGATCATTTATAGTTGTGCCTAAATATCTGAATTCGCTAACCTTTTCGAAAGTAAAATTTCCGACTCTAAGATCCCCCTCTCCTTCGCAAATGCCCAGTTTATCCATAATCATATATTTCGTTTTCGATTCGCTCACCTCTAACCCCGTTTCCTCGGCCGCATTTATGAGTATTTCCGCGTTTCTCGCTACCGTTTCGCCATTATCCCCCACTATGTCCAAATCATCTGCATATCCTAGAATCTGCGTTTTTCCGTTGAGTGTTGCGCCCAGCCCGCTAGTCTGCATTTGTCTAACAACATACTATAGCGTTAAGTTAAAGAGTACCGTGGAGAGCCCGTCACCTTGTTTCAGACCGTCGTGTATCATGAACGATTCAGATACAATACCGCCTACTCGTACTTTTCCTGTACTTCCGTTCAGACATATTTGTATTAATTTCACAAGTTTCTTTGGTACGCCGAGGAGCACAAGGATTTGATACATTTTGCTTCGCTTGATAGAATCATACGCTTTTTTAAAATCTATGAATAACTGGTGTATTGTTTCGCAATATTCCCATTTTTTCTCTAACAGCTGTCTTATAGTAAACATTTGATCGCTCGTCGATCTGTTACGCTGGAATCCACACTGATAATCTCCTATATTATATCTTCCGCGAAGGGTGTGAGTCTGGCCTGTATTACGTTTGACAGAACTTTGTAGCAGGTAGCTAAAAGTGAGATTCCCCGATAGTTATTGCAGTCTGTCTTATCTCCCTTTTTAAAAATCGGTATGATGATGGATTCTTTCCAGTTTTCCGGCATTGTTTCATTTTTCCAAATAGAGCGTACTAGTTCAAAAATTTTCGATGTCAGCGCAGTGCCCCCATATTTAAGTAGTTACACGTATACAATCGTTTCCCCTTCCTACAGCGGCCATTATTGTTTCTTTAGTGTTTGATCGCCGGCTTATCTAACTTCATTTATAGTCGAGCATTCTTCATAGGAGTTTACAGGCGTGGTGGATTTCGCTCCCTCGCTCGCCGATGTTCCTCGCGGCGAGTCTTTACATGTAATCGTTTAGCAGCCGCATAAAAAATAGCCCTTGCACAGCATTTAAGGCAGTGGCGACGGATGCCAGAGCGTGTGGAGGGAGATTCCGCGCCTCATATTTCATTAATTATGATCTACTCTGGAACCCTTCCTAATAGCGTTAATTCCTAGGTACATCTCGCGCGGGTTATTTTCCTTACTATTAGTTTCTTTTTTTCTAATCTGATTCTTTTGATACTCGCGTTTTTTGTTCCTGTAAATCGCCCCCACTTGCCTTCTTATTTCGTGGTACTCTTCTACGGCCCTATCGCCTCCATTGTGTACGCTGTCTAATTTGGCCTTTTTACGCCTTTCAAACCAGAGTTCGCACTCTTCGTCAAACTATGGTTTGCTCTTTGGCTTTTTCTTTTTACCTAGCACTTTATTCGCGGCCTCTTTTATTGTTTTTTCGATATCCCCCCAAAGACTGTTTGGGTCGTCATCCACCTCCGTCGGTGCATCCGTTTCTTCGAGTACCTGAAACCGATTTCTCATTTCTACTTGATACTTAATTCGTTCTATCCCGTTCCGTAGCTTTTCAATATCGAACGTTTCTACTTTGTTCGCCCGTTTACTATTTTGCCCAGCTACTAATTTGGCTCTTAATTTGGCCACTACTAGAAAATGATCCGAGTCGCAATCCGCCCCCCTATAGGTTCTTACGTCAAGCACGTTCGTGTGGCGCCTCTTATCGATAAGAAAGTGATCGATTTGATTTTTCGTGGCTCCGTCCGGCGATGTCCACGTTACTTTGTGTATATCCTTGTGCTTGAAGCACGTACTCTTTACTATAAGATCTTTTGCCGCCGCGAAATTTATGACTCTAATACCGTTATCGTTGCTGGTTTCGTGCAGACTTTCCTTGCCTATAGTGGGCCTAAACATTTCCTCTTTCCCTATTTTAGCGTTGAAATCCCCCACTACTATTTTGGTGTCGTAAGACGCGAATTGGTCGATTAATTGCTCCAAGGCTTCGTAATAAAGATCCTTCACTTCTTCCTCTTTGTCCTCCGTAGGACAATGCACGTTAATAACCACGTAATTGTACCACGCTCCTTCGATGACGATATACGAGAGTCTGTCGTTTACGAATTTGAAACTTTTAACCGCGTGTATAATTCTTTTGCTAATCAGAAATCCGGTACCTAGGGAATGTCCGCTCGCGCCCCCGTACATAAAGGTGAAGTTTTCGTTTCCTAACATACCGCTATCTTGCCACCGAGTTTCTTGTATAGCTACTAAGTCTAGATTGTACCCGTCAGCTTCTTTTAAGATTTCCCCGTACGCGCCTGCTCTGTATAAACTGCGCACATTCCACGTTCCTACCTTTAAGTCCCTATTGATTTTGGTTTGGTTTTGGTTTTTTTGAGCCATGATAGTAAGTGGAACCCACGCGTTTTGGATCCTGTTCCGATCACAGGCGAATCATCCGTTCTAGAGGTGATAACCCCCATACCTCTCTAGAACTAAGTATGAGAGCTTTCCGACTTTGATAAGGACGGAGTCAGCTCATCGTCGGACACACTACGGAATCACGCTCGTATCCTAACGCCCCCCTGCAAGGCAGCGCGCCTTCGCTGGCTTCGTTGCCGTGTAAGACCAGGTGACGAATCATTCTACACATCCCCTTTCGGAGCAGTTGTCATCGCTCCCGCATTCTCCACGACAGCAGGATTTTTGTAATGTGTGCTAAGAGTGATAGATTATAGACACAGTTAGGTATGAAGAGAAAGTGACATAAAAAATATTGTGGAGTGTTCGTTGTTGTGGTGCTTGCGTAGTGTTTCTAGATGAATGCGTTCGATCGCCAGTGTGGGCTCATCATGCACCCACGCCCGGGCCTATCGGCTGTCCGCGGCTGCTTATTCGATTTATTCGCAGCTAATCTCTTTCTCAGGGGCCGTTCCTCTATCCGCAACCTGAGGACGCGCTGTGTAGTGGTGATAGGCACCCAACCGTCCGCTCTGGACGCACAGGATAACTTCTATCATAAAAACAAAAATTGATAATGAAAGGCTTGACCGACATGCAGTTGTTTCTTTTTTCATTATTAATCACTTTCGGCGAGCGACATAAGTTTTAGAAAAAGAGATCGGCGATGTATACTGAATGTCGGTTTAAAAAACTTTATCAATAAATTTTTGTCATATTTGAGATTTAAGGAAAACATAAATTTATATAAAAGACTGTGAGTTTATTTTCATCGAGCAGAAATAAGCACGTTGTCGTATATTTAACTTAATTACCCCACACACACACACATTCACTCATCAATAAGCTTCTCCGCACCCATTTATATTATAATGCTAATTTCATTTCGGTTCGAATCTCTCGTCAATATCAATATATATTCTCTAGTCGTTGCCAGTATTCTTATTTTCTTTTTTTTGCAAAATTCCATGGAATTCTCACCCTGTTCGCTCTAATCGTTTTCCGTCGTCGCCGTCGAGCTGCGGCACGTTGCTCTAGGTTGGACTCGGTGATGGTCTTTGTCTATTAATTGGACTTTAATATGGGCTGGACTCTGCCACCAGTATCTTTTGGCGATTCGCTCGTATCCCATCACCGCAACTATTATAATTTACAATACTTGGTTATCTTTCGTATGCTCAATATTACACGTATTCAACTTACCCCTTTCGGGAATAAACTAGACTCAACGAACAGTAGGTGATACTTGATTTAAGATCGAGGAGCCTCTGGCTCGTAGGCCTCCTCACGATCGTCTGACGACTTAGTGGAGAGCAAACTATCGCGATACCCAAAAGTAGCGCCACACATACAAACACACTCTACACCGACATATAACCCCCACTTTCACTCTTCTATATCGCAAAATCATCCAGGTGATTTTGTTTTGCTCGAATATTCTCGGCGCTCGAGAATATTCGATTTCACTCATTTTCGTACCTTACAAATTTTTGCAAATAAATTCAAGCATATAGTAGTCGCCTATCATATAATCCGCATAAAGAATACTAACTCGATAGTAGAATAAAAACATTTTGTCCATTTTATTTTATTTTAAGCAAATACAACAAATTGGGTGCAACATTTTTTTCTGTGTCAACCAACTTCGAAAACCACATCTATATTTAATACACTAAGCCTAATATTATGCAAACAAATTGTATAGCTTATATGCATAATTAATTTCTTCAAAGATATATTGCACGCTCATTACTCATCGTAATAACAAAGGCCTCGCAGATATTCTGAAACGAAAACGTCATTATCTAGTTGAAACTTCTAGTTTGGAAAATATATGAGTAAGTAAATATATAATAACAGTATATACCTGTTTACTTTTTTTTTAAACTTTTGAATCTGTTGCTGATGACTTCTACCATAAAAACAAAAGTTGATAGTGCGTAACCAATTAGCAGTGCGTAGACTAATTTCATTGTCATCGGGGGCTGATCATTATCAGATTGAAAAATTTTCTGCATATTCACAAGTTTTCTGTTTAAGGATCTAAAATTGCTGTCATGTAGTGGGTATATTTTATTTTCTGTTTTCCTCATTCTTATAGCACTAGATATCCAAAAATTATGAATTCCAGATTCTTGCAATCTTCTAATTATTTTATCAAATTCTCTGGCATATGGTGAAATTTTCGCAAGTATAAACACGGGTGAATTAGCGTCTAATCTACCTTCTATTCCACTTAAAATCCATCCTCTTTGTGGATGAGAGTAGTCACCGAGAATAAGAATCATCAAAGCAGTTGTGGTACAGCAAACGTTAACCCATTCTCTTTCACTTAGTATACGTACACAGGCATCGTTTCGTATGGTTCGTACAACCTTGAAGCTAACAGATGTATTACTTAGATCCAATCCATAAATTTTCAACGAATTATAAGTTTTGTTATAGATAGTGATATTAATACCTCTTGATCCATATCAATCACATCTTGCCAAGTATCTAAAGAATACCATTGTTTTTTATTGAAACTCATCTCAAACGTCGATTCAATTACTTCCGCTGAAAAAATCGAAGATATGATAACAAGAAGTAGAAACAACATTTTTTCTTTTAATTTTGGTGGTTCAACGGTTATTGAGAATCCGATTGCAACCATAGCAATATTGTATACAGATGCGAATCGCCTGTCACATCGAAGTAGACGTAAAAAGAATACAGACAAGACGACAACAACTATGATCGTGATTACGGATAGTATCAAATCCCAAGGAACTACTGATGCATAATACCCACTTTGCCGTATGATCACATGGCTGCCGTAATAGGGAGAGCTAAAATAGACCTCGTAGTTTTTAGGCTGGGACTATCGTAATTTAAACTGGAGATCCGAAAGTCAATATCACTGTGTAACGCTAGAGCCAATAAAGTAGACAGCACACTGTCAAACCTTTTGATTTTCATGGTAGAATTTAAGGTTTGAGCTATCGTTTTCATCAACGTATATTCCGTACCATAAAAAAACTATACTATTACTTCCCCATGAGGATCTGTATCACCGGCAATCAATACATTTTTTTCATCATGACCAGCACTCAAAACGTATCCATGTAAATTTTTCAATTTCTCATTAAACAATTTACGCTTTTCAAACAGAGGAACCGCTTCATAGGCGTCGTTAAACGGATTGTACTGATGAACAAAGCTGTTATTTACCTTTGTCGCCGTTATCGATGTATTTAATTGTTTGCTGCAACCTGTCTGAACGATTACTTCTATTATTGTCATATACAAAAATTTTGCTGACCGTGCAGATTTGAAAAAGCGACGTATATCGAATGTATTGTTTCTGTGGATGAAAAAAATCAGTATGTAGGGTCTTGAACCTTCAGCTTGAATCTTAATGAATAATCTTAAATTGTTGATTAAATCAAGTGTAGCGCTTTCAAAATTACTGCAAGCATCCGAGATCATTATATTTATTGCACTACTTTTAAAATTCAATATTAACATATGTTCTGGGAACTCTCGTGATTTTTTCAAGTCATAATTCGATAACGTTTTAGGATTCACGACGCAAGATTTAAATTCAGTCATCATTCTTTGTACTATTAACGAAGAAATCGGTGAAAGCTCGTTTGTTAATTATATTATCAATGATGTACGCTGCACTTTCATATCGTTGAGCCTGTCAACGATGTGGTCGATCCAATTTTGCCGATCTACTAGACTTGCCGCAGACGTTAAAAGGCAAGTTACCAAAATATAGGATATTCGTATCATATCTTTAGTATCTAAGTATGAATTCGATAGCTGAACTTCAGTAGCAGACCGATGTTCGCGCTTCTAAGAAGAAAAGCAAACTGAACTCACTGAAAATGCAATCCGATAAATATGGCAATGCATAGAGCGATAGAAGGACACGACAATGTCACTCAAATAAAATTTTTATAAACTTTCGTATTTGCTTATCATTTCCAATAACTGACAAGATAAAAAAAAACATTGTCAGTTGATTTAAAATTCTTAACTGGATGCATGAAAAATTTATTTTAAAATAGTCAATACTATGCGATCGTTCTTCAAACATGCATATTGCAATAGATTTAATCTTGCGTTTGCTTGTTTCTTCGATTAGTCAAAATTATTTTTACAAAAATACTGCTTATTTGTATGTTACTGAATTAAGAAAAGGTTTCTTTAAATAAAAGTTTTGATTTTCATTTTATTGCTTTCTCTCCGATTTGTGGAAGAAATACTCAAATAACATTGTCAGTAAATTTAGAATTCTGCAGACTAAATTGAATGCATATAGGAAATCCTATTTTTAAAAATTAATTCTGTGTATACTTATGCGGCTTATTCTGTTTTCATCATTACCAACATATAGGTTTTAGTCAAAGAGTTCTACAATATATGCCGAGATTTATAAGCTGATTATCAATTGAATCGAGAACATTGAGGCAAAGTAGATTTTTATTTCTTAATTTTTAAAGCAAATAATATATGAATCAGATAGAAGAATTCAAGTGGAATAGAAATATTTTGTTTATTTTATTTCAAGCATACAACAAATTTGGTGCAACATCGTCACATCTATTTTGATACACATCAGTAAGTTAATAATATTCTAAAAGGAAATTGTGTAGGCTGTAAAAAATGTTGGATTTATCCCTAGGAAATTAGAGCGTTTTAAAATGTGAGCATTGATTTTATTGAGTTACAAAATTTGCGATGAGCGAGAGTTATTACTTATTCTATATAACGATAGGTTTATCGAAACACGCATCCCTGAGCATACGCCACAATCACACCTTGTCTGATAGCTTAATGTTTATCCGGCAGTCCAGCTTAGATGATCGCGTAGATATCGAAAACGTTGTTTACGAATCGCGCGTCTAGCGCTTGTCAAAGGTTTCGCTATAAACCTGCATAAATTCCGCAAAGCGGTCGTCAACTTACACATAAATGTACGCGCATTTCGAAGTACAACCTGATTTATAATTACGTAGTCAGGCTACTCGGATTTGAATATTGGGATGCGCCCGGATGACACCGTCAGCTTGAGACTCTCCTCAACAAATGAAGCCAGCGGCCGGACACCTCGTCGCTGACTCCTTCGGTCCGGAAGAATGGCAAAACTTCCTGCCAGGGCTACGACTCCCTGCAGGACTCCAGTCTCACCGGGGCGTATTAGCCGAAAACTTGCGCGATGCAACAAAAAACTAATTTTATGACGTAAGACACTGTTCGGTTTAAAGCAAATATTTCGCTAGACACTTAATTTTACAACTTACCCCGATCTCGGGTTTTTCGTCTGCTAACAACGACACCAGCGGCTACCTGTGAAGGTGAGCCTAGCCCGTCTGAACTCTCGGGCTTCTCGTGTCGATCTGCCGAATTCGCACGGCGTCTGATTGCTCGCAAGCCCACGCACACACATACTCATACACCTATTTCCCTACTCGCTCGCTTTGATTTCCATCTCTAGTCGCGACACTCGCAGAGTGTCGTGACTCGCGCATCGACGCAACAATTTAAAATTTGTCTCGCGGCCGGTGAAACCGACCGTTACAACAAGCTTGTTCATCTGATTTCTTGAAGATATTGCACGCTCGTTACTTATCGTAATAAAAAAGGCCTCGAAGGTGTTCTGAAACAAAAACGATGTTACCGTCAGGTGTATATGAGTAGATATTATAATACCTGTATATATTAGTAGCTTTATTTATTATTTACCTTTTTTTAAAATTTTTTAATTTTCGCTGAAATAACTTCTATTATAAATACAAAAGTCGATAAGCGTAACCAATTAGTAGTGGCGTAGACTATTTCATTGTCAGCGGAGACTTGGCTCATCATCAGGTTGAAAAAAATTTGAATTATTCTGTATGAAGATCTAGAATTGCTGTCAAATCTAGGTTCATTTTAAATCGTATTGAATTCATTCTCATAGCACGTGTATCCAAAAACTAAGGGATCCCAGATTCTTGCAATCTTCTAATTATTCTATCAAACTTCTTCGCATATGGTAAAATTTTGCAAGCAAAAACACGCTTGAATCAACACTTAATTTTTTTCTACTTTACTTAGAATCCATCCTCCATTCGGGTCAGAGAATTATCAACCATAAAAGTCGTCGCAAAAGAGTTTTGGCCCAGCATAAGTTGATTGATTCATGGTGTATGTAATATACGCACACAGCATTAACTAGTCGTATCGTTGGTAGAACGTGAAGCCAGTGGATGTATTCCAAAGATTTACACTAAAACTCCGCACAAATTATAAAGTCGCTTCATTCCGTGGTGATATTCATACCTGAATCAATCACATCTTGCAAACTATTGAAAGAATACCATTGTTTTTATTGAAACTCATCTCAAACATGTGATTCGATTACTTCGCTGAAAAAGTCAAAATATGACAAGGAGAAATGCAAACGCAATTTTTTCTTTAATTTTGGTGGTTCAACAGGCATTGAGAACCGATTTGGCAAATCATAGCAATATTGTATGCAGATGAGAAACGCCTGTCACATCGAAGTAGACGCAAAAAGAATACAGACAAGACGACTACAACTATGATCGTCATTACAGCTAGAATCAAATCCCACGGAACTGCTGATATATAATATCCACTTTGCTTTACGACCGCATGACCGCTGCTATAGGGAGAGTTAAAATAAACCTTCGTAGTTTTCAGTCTGGGAGTCTCGAAAGTACTGGAGATGCGAAAATCAATATCGCTGTGTAACACTAATAGAGACGAAACAGTAGACACCACGCCGTCAAACCTTTTGATTTTCATGGTGGAATTTAAGGTTTGAGCTATCGTTTTTATCAGCATATATTCCGTACCATAAAAAAACCCTTGTTTAAGTTGCCCAGAAGAATCTTTATCTCCGATATTGAATACTTCTTTTTCTTCATGACCAGCCTTGAAAACGTATCCATGTAAATTTTTCAATTTTTCATTAAACAATTTACGCTTTTCAAACAGAGGAACCGCTTCATAAGAGTCGTTAAACGGATTGTACTGATGAACAAAGCTGTTATTTACCTTTGTCGCCGTTATCGATGTATTTAATTGTTTGCTGCAACCTGTCTGAACGATTACTTCTATTATTGTCATATACAAAAATTTTGCTGACCGTGCAGATTTGAAAAAGCGACGTATATCGAATGTATTGTTTCTGTGGATTAAAAAAATCAGTATGTAGGGTCTTGAACCTTCAGCTTGAATCTTAATAAATAATCTTAAATTGTTGATTAAATCAAGCGTAGCGCTTTCAAAATTACTGCAAGCATCCGAGATCATTATATTTATTACACTACTTTTAAAATTCAATATTAACATATGTTCTGGGAACTCTCGTGATTTTTTCAAGTCATAATTCGATAACGTTTTAGGATTCACGACGCAAGATTTAAATTCAGTCATCATTCTTTGTACTATTAACGAAGAAATCGGTGAAAGCTCGTTTGGTGATGATATTATCAATGATGTACGCTGCACTTTCATATCGTTGAGCCTGTCAACGATGTGGTCGATCCAATTTTGCCGATCTACTAGACTTGCCGCAGACGTTAAAAGGCAAGTTACCAAAATATAGGATATTCGTAACATATCTTTAGTATCTAAGTATGAATTCGATAGCTGAACTTCAGTAGCAGACCGATGTTCGCGCTTCTAAGAAGAAAAGCAAACTGAACTCACTGAAAATGCAATCCGATAAATATGGCAATGCATAGAGCGATAGAAGGACACGACAATATCACTCAAATAATTTATAAACTTTCGTATTTGCGTATCATTTCCAATAACTGGCAAGATAAAAAAAAACATTGTCAGTTGATTTAAAATTCTTAACTGGATGCATGAAAAATTTATTTTAAAATAGTCAATACTATGCGATCGTTCTTCAAACGTGCATATTGCAATAGATTAAATCTTGCGTTTGCTTGTTTCTTCGATTAGTCAAAATGATTTTTACAAAAATATTGCCTATTTGTATGTTACTGAATTAAGAAAAGGTTTGTTTGAAGAAAAGTTTTGATTTTCATTTTATTGCTTTCTCTCCGCTTTGTGGTAGAAATACTCAACTAACATTGTCCGTAAATTTAGAATTCTGCTGACTTAATTGAATGCATATAGGAAATCCTATTTAAAAAAATTCATTCCGTGTATATCGTAGTTTAAACGTTTATGTACAAATGTTGCAGTAGATTGAGCCACACTCAAGTTTGATTTCGCTTTATATTAGTCAAAGAGCACCTATTTGAATAATATGGGACTTATAACTGGTGAGAGATTAGGTGAGAGATTTTAGCAGCAGTGCTAATATCGAGTGGACACACAAATATCGCCGCTAATTATAAAACCCCATGATCATTACCTGCGTATTTGAAAGCCATTATTGCATTTTGGAGCAGCTAATCGGATAAATAAGAATTATACCTCTCCGCACGGGTATAAAGGATTTGGCAAATATCATGCGCGGCGTTTCTGCTTACTTTTACGTGAAAATTCTACAGCGTGACGATCTAATCTATTCGTATTTTGTCTTTAGCCAATTGGATAGGAACCGCCGGCAAAGTGTGTCACGCCTTGAATATGTAAAAGAATATATATAGGTATTATATAAGCCGGTGAACATCGCGAATAGCCTTACAGGTGTAACAGTAGCTTTAAAAATTCCTTCGAATTTGAAACAAATACTCAATTAATTTTTACTCGGTGCCATTGTTATCGTCGCGTTTGCTCGTTAAAAGCAAAAATATAAATGTCACAACCGCCAAAATGTAAATGCCAACCACATTCCTATAACGATCAATCTTATTAAACCACACACGCGCCGAATGAAGAAAAAAAAATCCAGTTCCCACAGCTAATTATAAGCATCTATCCCCCTCGATCCGCCTAAAAACCAGCGCAAATTACGCAAGTTAACACGTCTCATCCGATGAAAATGTCTCACTTTCACGCCGACTTTGCGCATTCGAAATCAGCCATCCAAACGAACATCGCGCCTATATGTTAAGCGCGATCAATCTCGCCGCGTACACGTGCGCCGGAATAAGACTTCGCACGCGCCGTCAGTAGAGTCACGTGCCGCAGAGGAGGCAAAACGACCCTAATTCGCGTGCACGTGGCGTATGCAATGTGTATAAGGGGGCGGTGTACTGGAATACCGGTAATTGAGATATCATAAGCGGCTAATTCCCGCGACGACACGTGCCGAAGACGAGGCGTGAAAGCGAGACGTTTAATGCGTCCTTTGTGGCTTTGGAGAGCGATTTGCGGGGGTAATCGATCGAGTGTGATTTTAGATTGTAGAGATGTCAATTCTCGGCGAACCAGTTTCTCGCCTCGTAGATCTGCAGGAGGTGAGTGATTTTCCGGGAGTATAACAGATCGTTACCGGCTTCAAAGTTCATGGGACTCGCCGCGCAATCGGCAGCCGTGACGATGTTCAGAACTAAGGCGCAGTGGAAGAACTCGTACTCCGCCACCTGTTTGAGTCCGTCGTCGAATTTTCGCCTAGAGTACTTCCCGACATCCACATTCAGCCTCTCGAGCATCAGGGTGAAATTGACGTAATAAAGGTCGAGTACTCGATCGAGATGGTTCAACTTGACGTGATCGTCCAGACTCGTAAAGATAAAGTAGACGAGATCGAGGAAGATATCGGCGAAGCAGTATGTCTGGAAGTCGATGAACTTGGCATCATCGACGATTCCCTCCTCGTCCTTGTGAAACAGAACGTTATTCGTCCAGAAATCGAAGTGGACGACGCTCGACCATAAATCGTGCGTCACCAGCTCGCTCTTCCAGTCACCCTTGCGCCAGGAAGCTATCCTCTTCACGCGGGATGTGTATCTGTCGAGACGGGGGTCGTTCCTGATTATCTCGATGAAGCGGGTACACGCTGCGTCCACTGCGCGATAGTCGTAGTCCGGTTTGCGGTAAGTTGATCTGATCGAGTTGAATAGAATGGGGTAGTTTAATTTCGCGGCTACGCCGACCGCGTGGAATCTGGCTAGAGTTTTCAGCGCTTTAGTAGCGTGTGAGAGATCCATGCCTGAAAATGTGACACAAAATTTATGATTCGTGCAAAAATACGCGCTTGATTGGTTCGCTCACCGATCCTTTTGTCGACGACGTAATAGTTTCGCAGCTTGAGATTTTCCAGTAAAATAACGGCATCACCGCTCGACGACACGCGACATCCAAAAAACTTTGGAAAGCACTCCACGATGCTGTCGTCCTCCAGAAAACCACTATCAAGCTCGATTTGTCTATAGAGCGGAAGAATACTCGCGTACATGAAAATTTCCTTTCGGAACAGCCTAATCCAATCAACGCCCTTAGTGATTTCCAGCACAGCAGTAGTCGGCGCAGTTTTCACGACGAACTCGAGATCCTCGCCAGGGGAGTCCTTAGTTCGTTGAACCTGAGCGCTGAGCTTGAGTACGCAGCTGCGAAAGTTTTCTCCCGCTGGTACGAGATTATCGACTGAATAATTCACTAGGGTCAAGTCGTTGCCGAAATTGATTCGTAATAGACTTTCCAGATCTCGAATTTCACGAGACATGTTTTATTCTCCACGCGACTTGTGCAGTCGCCGGTTGCTTTTGTGAAACTGGTGTGAGAATACTTATTACGAACATGTAACAACGAGTTGTCCAACTTCAGACACTATTAAAATAGTTATTGCCGTTGCGTAAGGATGCAAATAATAATGCTACTGCGAAAGGTTACGTAATTTCGTTACTCGCGCAGTTGCGAACGAATAAACAAACTTCGTTGACGGTAGACTGAGCGCGAATGCGTGGATATATCGCTCGCCAAAATTGCCGCGGGATATTGGGGCCGATGATCAGCTCTTCTCTAAATGTTTGCACCACCTGATTCGCCTCCGGCAAACTGCGATTCGCAATTGGATTATGCATTCGGAGAAACGCATTCGCCTAATCTGCGCTATACTGACGAGAAGGATATTCCTCGTTAGGTAAAAATCAATAACTCCCTCTTCTCGACACAGAAAAAATCTTCGAGCGAACAATTAAACCCCCGCAGTAACACCAGCAAATCGCCGCTCATCCCTGCGAGAAACGCAAAGCCTTAGAGCCAACATACACACACGGGTAGCTCTCGTTGCGCATAACATAAAAGCCGGTGCGGATGAAAAGCGCGATTGAAAGATCGCGCAATTGAAGGCACAGTGGGCAGTCGCCTCGAGGCGCGTAGGACGTATATCCCTTGAATGCAAATGACTCCGGCGCGCTTTTCAATCAAGCCGCACCGACGATCGGCTGCAGCGGCTCGGAAAGACGCCCTATTGCGACGAGAGATGCGCTCGTGTGTGTGTGTGCGTAAAAAGACGCAGTGCCATCGTTGAAAGCCAAGTTTTTCAACTGAAATTTTTACGAAAGACCGCCGTGTATGAATAATCGATCGATCCTATATCCTTCAAAGCGAATTATTCAGATAGAAACGGGATGCACGTTATATACGTAGCAGCGACGCGCGCACAGATGACCGACGCCCCCTGCGCTTGATCAGCTCTTAAGCCCAATCCAGATAACGAAGCAGCCAGCAGTAGTGAAGAGAATAAAAGAGCGACGAGTAGTGAAATCGAAATCACAAATTCGTATCGGCAACTCCCCTCGCGTATGTGTTCGAGATCGTCTAGTTTTTTTTTCTTTTTTCGTCGATAAGGGAACGGATCTGCAGAGGCGGTACTTTTGTGTCTATGTGCGCGTGTATGAAGAATTAATGTATTCGCGCGTGTGGATCTTTACCCGCGTCCGCTGTAAAGTGGGCTCTTTATGTAAGAGAACCTGGGGTTATTGAATTATTTATACCGGCAGCTTGGCGAGTGTAATCCGATTGATTTTTCTGCCGGGGGTTCTATGCGAGAGCCTCGAAAGCGTTATTTTTCTTCTGCGGTTTTTAATGCAATTCACCAACAACACTCCGTGCGCGCACTTTCATCGAATCCCAGAGTAATTAAAAATCCCCGATCCATCAACACGCGCTCAGAGAACCGCTCATTACTGCACCCCAGCCAGCTAAGTAGATTCCTAAAACGATAACGATCCCCATAAAGACAACGACGCACGTATCGAAAGGGTATACACAATATAATACAACCCCCAGAATCCACAGAGCATGGCTAACGCGGACAAAAGCTGACGCGTATACTATACGAGAGCAGAGTGAGGTCTGTCCATTAAAATCTCCTGTGGAACTCATCGGCTGCAGCGCAGCGCCTGCGATTAGATTATCGGCAGGCAGGTGAGACCGCTCGAGCGCGTAACTCCTCCTGACGTTGACGCCGCCAAGCCGACAATGGGACAGATCTTAATCTCCTGCATTAGTTCCTGCTTACCGGAGCCATTACCATTATATGCTGCAGCTCGCGACGAGTTGATGTCGTGTGTCGCTTTTATCTGTGTATTGTATGTTTATAGAGAGAGCCACGTCGTATTTATGGACGCGATACTTTTGTCGATGGTGTGGGTGACAATGGAAGATGTTGGCAAAACGCCGGTGCTCTTTTTCGAAAAGCTCGACTGCGATGAGTCATTGTTTGTAGTGAGTCTTTTTTTCAACAATAATGAGCACACACTGCATCGTCGGTGTACAGTGAGATATTGAGCATATTTGCGGTGGGCGACAGTACACGCGTCGACCCACTATATAATGTATAACACTACAGCCGCAGACATTGTCCGCAAACGCGCGCAAATCCTATCCACAGGCGCGCAAATTAAAAGCTCGCCCTAGTAAAGCTCCCTCGCAAGCTAATCCAACTTTCAATAGACGATACTCCTCCCCTCCGTAGAACGATTGTTATACATATACGAGGTCACATATATCTGTATATAAGCCAATGCATACTAATTGCCCTGACTAGTCGCTCGCGCCAATTTCCTTTAATTCCGCCCCGATTTTAATAACCGCCGGCCCCACTTCCACAGTTACACTTGCGATTGCGCGACCTTTCATATAAGTAGATGGGACATACATATATTCTGTAGACACACGCACACATAAGCTCTGCGGGAGAGCGCGCATTAATTTTCATCGTCGAAACCAATTCGCGAACTCTCCGAAGCATCATACTCCCCACACTATACGCTCTCCCCCTCCGCACTAACTATATAGTATACGTACGATGTGTCCCGGTAAAACTTTGAGGGGAACGAGAGAGAGCTGCGTCTTTTGTGCTACTCTCTCTCTCTCTCTCTCTCTCTCTCTCTCTCTCTCGCTTGCTGTCTCTCGAGGGAATGTGCTCTCGGTATTGCGTTTCAAGCTCCTGTGACCCTCTCTCGGGGACCGATCATTATCTCCTTCGAATTTGAGAGAGAGAGAGAGAGAGAGGAAGAGCGACGCGGTGTAACGGACGTGCACGGCGCGTGGATCGACTGCGCGTCGTCGTCCTTTTTCACTTCCTTATCCTAATTGCCTTTTCCTTTTCTCCCGACTTTCCAGTAGTGTTTCGTAACGGAGCGAAGGTCGACACCGCGATAAAGACCTTTCTTCGAGATGTTGCATCTGCGCCCGTCTATCAGCCGATAAAAAAACTTGTACAATACTTTACACACCGCCGAGCAAAGCTGCACTACTCTACATATACGAAATTACAATGCATCATCGGTAAGCACACTCGACGATCCGAATAGATAATTACGCGCTCTCTCACTCTCTAGAGTCATCAGAACCAGCAACTCTCAAGAGAGACTCTCGACAGAAAATTTCCAAGTCCAGCTCTGAAAAAAAAGAAAAAGCGCGCGCGCGCGCGATCGTGCACCTGGTGAACTCTATATACATTACACGCGTATATAACGAGTACCTCCGGCACTCAGCGCGCGCGCGCGCGCGCAGATGCCTATCGAGCCGTGGTGGCTCTCGAAAATTAAGTGGACCGTCTCGCGAGATAAAAAATAATATCGGCACGCGTCGCTGCTCGCGCAGGAGGCCAAACAAACACACGACTGCGCTCGAGACTTTTGTCGACGACGACGGCGGCGACGCGCGTATATAACGCAGGGAAATAGAATAAGCCAAGTGGGCGCGCAGGGGCTGCTGTTGCTTTTTTTCGTTTTGTCGGAATGAAATAGCGCGTGCTCGAGTGCGGCCGAGGTTGATGTAATTACGATGGTGAATCGCTATTGTTTATGCTACGCCTGAGCTACGGTTAAACGACTGTTAAATAATTTCTAATATGGATCGAGCTCTCGTTTTTTTTTTACACTGGTAAAACACGTTGTTTAAAAAAGAAACCTACATACAGCATCGAAGCTTAAAAAGCAATATTTCCCTTACATCTGTTGCGCAAACAGCTTCTTTGTCCTGTTTGCGATCGAGGCCATAGGCGCGAAAATGGAAAAGTCGTAAAATATTTTCCTAACCTCAGCCGTCCATACCTACGAGTCCCGCACCCCATACGCGATATCTCCACCCCCCCGCTCCCCCAGTAGTACACAGAGAGATCTCCACACGCGTACTTACAGGGCGGAGCGAGTCCATCCCCCTCGAGTCGATCTTCTCTCTCTCTCTCTCTCCCCCATACACAGTAAGAGTTCGCGCACTGCCACCCCGAAAAAGCGCTTTCGAATTGTCATTCGAACACACGCGGCGTTCGCGCGCGCTTTTTTCCGCTGCAGTCAGTCGCTCGCTCTCTACCTGCCCCGAAAACGTTTGTCTCTCTTTCTCTCTCGCTATGGTATTACGTATAGGGGGAGATGCGCGTATACGAAGAGGAGCACATAGAAGCCGTCGCTTCACGGCTGGACGCGCAAGGATAATCAAGAGAAAAAGCGCGTTCGTGCATCGCTGGTGTGTAGCTGCTCGTTCGGTTGACGGAGATTACGCGGAAGCGGGCACGACGCCGATGAGCGTTAACTAGATTCTAATTTGCCGTGGATGAGCGAGATAAGCCGGGCGCGTTTGTTGTGCAAGGAGGGGATTTTTTTCTCTCTCTCTCTCTCTCTCTCTCTCTCTCTCTCGCGTGTTGATAAAGCCGGATTGTTCGAGGTGGTGATTCTGATCGGTGTTCTGGAAATGAATTTTTAGGCGGAAGGTTTTTTCAATTCTGTTCATAAATTTATGCAATCGTCGCGACCCTTAGTCGATTAATTCACAGAATTATACAGAGTCCCTCCGATGCCAACCACACGACGTGTAAGTACTCCCTCGCACATGTAACAACAAAGAGGGTGCAGCCGATAGCCGCACAATGCGCATATCAAAATCAAGTCAAGCCTCGACATCCTGCATCCCGGGATGTTTGCCTTAATCGTCGTCCCACGCGCGCTATGAATTTCAAAACCAAAAGCATTCTTCTCTCTCTCTCTCCAGCTCACAAGCGAAAACACACGGCAACGTGCTCTCGAGTCTGTCACGGTTTTTAAGGGATTACACGTCGATTACGCGGCTTAATTTCTCTCCTCGCGCGCGCGCGTGCAACCCCATATATAGTCTATGGTTTTGCAATCAGTCAGCCGTGCTGTGACACGCTAAAGGGGTTGCCGCCGTGGCGGTTCATTTGAAAAAGCGGATTACGACCTCTCTCTCTCTCTCTCTCTCTCTCTCTCTCTTTCATTTCGCGTACAACGCGCGCAGTGTTTTTCGCGAGAACGACGATCGATGGATTCGATTTTTTTTTCGCAAACGTGTCACGGAGTCACGCGTATGCGGTTTCCGTTATTCGCGCTGCACCGAGAGCGTATTTGTAGCGAGTCATTGTTTACGACACCCCTTTTCAGGTTCCATAATAGGCGGCTATTTTTTATTTTCCTTCGATAGAATGAGCGAACGGCGACCGTAGGCGTGTCCGGAATATAAGGGTATGGTTGGGGACACGATTGGCGATCGAGATTTCACGCGCGCGTTTTTCTTCGTCAAAATAATAACGGGCTGGTACAGGAAGAGCGACATACATAGAATTGATGATAAAGGTCTACACCCTCACGAGGGTGATGCAACACCACGTGGTGGTAAGAGAGAAAGATTATTGTTTGCTTTGCAACTCACAGTGCCTTGATTATTAATTGTTTGTCGGTACAAAAGTTGAAACTCTCTCTCCGTTTATACAGAAACAGAGCGCCAGAGTATAAAAGGGGCTTATTCAATTGGACGTTATATTATTCGCTCTGTGTATAGTTCGCGCGTTCGTGTATAATTTCTAAGACAAACGAAAAGCTGCATCGGGAATGTATAGAGAGAGCTGAGCGACGACTGACTGAATAATTGCTCAGCGTATAATCAAGGGTCGTGCGAGTTTTTGCACTTCTCCCTGTGCATATAACTCTTTCGCTCGTATTATAGTTATCCCCGTCGATTTGAATAACGACGACTAATAGAATTAGACTTAGAATCTCTTCGAGACCGGACTATTCATGTATGCAGATTGGGTGTTTCTTAACGCTTCGCACGTAAAGCGAATCATTCGGTCAAAGAGACGCGGGTGTAAAAATCTACAGTATAGCATATTCTACTGGATCGCGCGTACGCGTAATCCAAGTTAAACGACCAAAACCAACAACACATCGCCAGCGTTTTTCCTCTCGTCGGGGGCACACACATATACACACAGGCATTCGCGGCGGTGCAAAAAAGTATTGGAAGTGGGGCCCCTATAGCTCTGGCGGCAGCCTCTCCAGCGCGTTATATAAGGTGCCCCCAGTTCCTTTTTCTCCACTCCTCTCTCTCTCTCTCTCTCTCTCTCTCTCTCTCTCTCTCTCTCTCTCTCTCTCTCTCTTTCTCTCTGTATCAGGTTAGGACTTCTTACCGAGAATTGCATGCTCGCGTAAGCAGTAGTAAAGTAAGCGTCTCGTCAGACTTCCATCGTTAGCCGTATCACAATAAAGGAGGGATTTTTAAAAAGGTCCATTAAAGAAAGCCCTTTCTCCGTCGAAAGTTAATCTATACTGCTGCGCTATACTACTGCTGCTGCTGCTGCTAGCACTGTATATATAACACCCGCATATCTTTTCACGCGCCGAGGAGTATACTGCCACAGAGAGACGTGCGACGAGCTCGTTACGCAAATTGTCGTCGTCGCCCGGTCCTTCGGACGCTCTAGCCCGGCCGTAAAGCACTCGTTAAACTTATCAAGCAGCGTAACGTAGCGCTGTCTCTTTCTCTCTTCCTCTTTCTGCGCAATAATTTNATACAGTCTCGAGCGCTGTATGAATGATGATGTATGCTGTTGGGCTGGGGGGCTCGGTAAAGGGTTCCATTGTGCCTACCCGTACCTCGTCTCCTTCCATTGGCTCTCCGCAGGGGAGAGAGAGCCGTGATATATTGCTACTGCTACACTCACTCGCGCGTTGCTGCAGCCAAGCTGTACTCGCTCGCTATACTGTTAATTTTATGCCCGACTTTTTGCTATCTTGCTTCTTACTCTCGCCCCGTATGTGTGCGTGCGTGTGTATACGTGTATGTGGCGTAGAAGAAGGCCCGGGGCGATGAAAATCCTCGTTATTTTCGCCACCGAGTGCGTATCGAATCCTTTTTTTTTTGCACCGCCGGCTGCTGCAGTTCTAATCAGCGAGGAAGATCAAACATCGGTCGGTTTTTTGTTCCTCGTCTTCTCGTGTGGTTGCGCGCGAATTTCATGCTCTTTTCTTTACTACTCTACTATAGATGATGGGGATTTTGATGGAGCGAAGGAAGTGACGTTCAGAAGAGAGAAAGAGAGAGAGAGAGAGAGAGAGAGAGAGCCGTGCGGAGAGAGAGTAAGCAAATACACGTGCTGAGGTACTTGATCTTTCAAACGTGGAAGTGCGGATACGGACGTTTTCAAGTGGTGCATTTTTCAAAGAAACGTTTACTCAGTTGTCTCTTTAGTTCTTCAGGAAATTATACAACAGGACGTGTATTTCTCTTTACTTGTTTTAAAATCATATACGAAACCTTTTTCAAAAATGCTATCACAATAGTATACACTACAGCGTCTTTTTTCGATAACAACGATAGAAACGAATTCACTATTCGAAATGAACGTAAACACTTCCTGGTCAATTGCAACCCAAAGAATCATCGCTTTAGTTTACCGTAAAACACTTGAGCATTCTAAGACAGGGAGTAAAGCACCCACAACTATGGGAGCGAAAGGCTTGAACTGGAAGAGTTGATCCTTATGCGACTTATTCTGTTTTCATCATTACCAACATATAGGTTTTAGTCAAAGAGTTCTACAATATATGCCGAGATTTATAAGCTGATTATCAATTGAATCGAGAACATTGAGGCAAAGTAGATTTTTGTTTCTTAATTTTTAAAGCAAATAATATATGAATCAGATAGAAGAATTCAAGTGGAATAGAAATATTTTGTTTATTTTATTTCAAGCATACAACAAATTTGGTGCAACATCGCCACATCTATTTTGATACACATCAGTAAGTTAATAATATTCTAAAAGGAAATTGTGTAGGCTTATCTTTCATTGATTTCTTCAAAGATATTGCACACTCATTACTCATCGTAATAAAGGCCTCGAAGATATTCTGAAACGAAAACGTCATTATCTAGTTGAAACTTCTATTTTGGAAAATATATGAGTAAATATATAATAACAGTATATACTTGTTTACTTTTTTTTTAAACTTTTGAATCTGTTGCTGATGACTTCTACCATAAAAACAAAAGTTGATAGTGCGTAACCAATTAGCAGTGCGTAGACTAATTTCATTGTCATCGGGGGCTGATCATTATCAGATTGAAAAATTTTCTGCATATTCACAAGTTTTCTGTTTAAGGATCTAAAATTGCTGTCATGTAGTGGGTATATTTTATTTTCTGTTTTCCTCATTCTTATAGCACTAGATATCCAAAAATTATGAATTCCAGATTCTTGCAATCTTCTAATTATTTTATCAAATTCTCTGGCATATGGTGAAATTTTCGCAAGCATAAACACGGGTGAATCAGCGTCTAATCTACCTTCTATTCCACTTAAAATCCATCCTCTTTGTGGATGAGAGTAGTCACCGAGAATAAGAGTCATCAAAGCAGTTGTGGTACAGCAAACGTTAACCCATTCTCTTTCACTTAGTATACGTGCACATGCATCGTTTCGTATGGTTCGTACAACCTTGAAGCTAACAGATGTATTACTTAGATCCAATCCATAAATTTTCAACGAATTATAAGTTTTGTCATCGATAGTGATATTAATACCTCTATCAATCACATCTTGCCAAGTATCTAAAGAATACCATTGTTTTTTATTGAAACTCATCTCAAACGTGGATTCAATTACTTCCGCTGAAAAAATCGAAGATATGATAACAAGAAGTAGAAACAACATTTTTTCTTTTAATTTTGATGGTTCAACGGTTATTGAGAATCCGATTGCAACCATAGCAATATTGTATACAGATGCGAATCGCCTGTCACATCGAAGTAGACGCAAAAAGAATACAGACAAGACGACAACAACTATGATCGTGATTACGGATAGTATCAAATCCCAAGGAACTACAGATGCATAATACCCACTTTGCCGTATGATCACATGGCTGCTGTAATAGGGAGACCTAAAATAGCCCTTCGTAGTTTTTAGGCTGGGACTATCGTAATTTAAACTGGAGATCCGAAAGTCAATATCACTGTGTAACGCTAGAGCCAATAAAGTAGACAGCACACTGTCAAACCTTTTGATTTTCATGGTGGAATTTAAGGTTTGAACTATCGTTTTCATCAACGTATATTCCGTACCATAAAAAAACTCTACTATTACTTCCCCATGAGGATCTGTATCACCGGCAATCAATACATTTTTTTCATCATGACCAGCCTTGAAAACGTATCCATGTAAATTTTGCAATTTTTCATTAAACAATTTACGCTTTTCAAACAGAGGAACCGCTTCATAAGAGTCGTTAAACGGATTGTACTGATGAACAAAGCTGTTATTTACCTTTGTCGCCGTTATGGATGTATTTAATTGTTTGCTGCAACCTGTCTGAACGATTACTTCTATTATTGTCACATACAAAAATTTTGCTGACCATGCAGATTTGAAAAAGCGACGTATATCGAATGTATTGTTTCTGTTGATGAAAAAAATCAGTATGTAGGGTCTTGAACCCTCAGCTTGAATCTTATTGAATAATCTTAAATTGTTGATTAAATCAAGCCTAGCGCTTTCAAAATTACTGCAAGCATCCGAGATCATTATATTTATTGCACTACTTTTAAAATTCAATAATAACATATGTTCTGGGAACTCTCAGGATTTTTTCAAGTCATAATTCGATAACGTTTTAGGATTCACGACGCAAGATTTAAATTCAGTCATCATTCTTTGTACTATTAACGAAGAAATCGGTGAAAGCTCGTTTGGTGATGATATTATCAATGATGTACGCTGCACTTTCATATCGTTGAGCCTGTCAACGATGTGGTCGATCCAATTTTGCCGATCTACTAGACTTGCCGCAGACGTTAAAAGGCAAGTTACCAAAATATAGGATATTCGTATCATATCTTTAGTATCTAAGTATGAATTCGATAGCTGAACTTCAGTAGCAGACCGATGTTCGCGCTTCTAAGAAGAAAAGCAAACTGAACTCACTGAAAATGCAATCCGATAAATATGGCAATGCATAGAGCGATAGAAGGACACGACAATGTCACTCAAATAAAATTTTTATAAACTTTCGTATTTGCTTATCATTTCCAATAACTGACAAGATAAAAAAAAACATTGTCAGTTGATTTAAAATTCTTAACTGGATGCATGAAAAATTTATTTTAAAATAGTCAATACTATGCGATCGTTCTTCAAACATGCATATTGCAATAGATTTAATCTTGCGTTTGCTTGTTTCTTCGATTAGTCAAAATTATTTTTACAAAAATACTGCCTATGTGTATGTGTGTATGTTAATGAATTAAGAAAAGGTTTCTTTAAAGAAAAGTTTTGATTTTCATTTTATTGCTTTCTCTCCGATTTGTGGAAGAAATACTCAAATAACATTGTCAGTAAATTTAGAATTCTGCTGACTAAATTGAATGCATATAGGAAATCCTATTTTTAAAAATTCATTCTGTGTATACTTATGCGACTTATTCTGTTTTCATCATTACCAACATATAGGTTTTAGTCAAAGAGTTCTACAATATATGCCGAGATTTATAAGCTGATTATCAATTGAATCGAGAACATTGAGGCAAAGTAGATTTTTGTTTCTTAATTTTTAAAGCAAATAATATATGAATCAGATAGAAGAATTCAAGTGGAATAGAAATATTTTGTTTATTTTATTTCAAGCATACAACAAATTTGGTGCAACATCGTCACATCTATTTTGATACACATCAGTAAGTTAATAATATTCTAAAAGGAAATTGTGTAGGCTTATGTTTCATTGATTTCTTGAAAGATATTGCACGCTCGTTACTTATCGTAATAAAAAAGGCCTCGAAGGTGTTCTGAAACAAAAACGATGTTACCTCAGTGGTATATGAGTAGATATTATAATACCTGTATATATTATGTATACAGCTGTTTACTTTTTTTTGCATTTTTTTAATTTTTCGCTGATAACTTCTATTATAAATACAAAAGTCGATAATGCGTAACCAATTAGTAGTGCGTAGACTAATTTCATTGTCAGCGGAGACTGCTCATCATCAGGTTGAAAAATATTTGAATTATTTCTGTATGAAGATCTAGAATTGCTGTCAAAATCTAGGTTCATTTTAAATCGTATTGAATTCATTCTCATAGCACGGTGTATCCAAAAACTAGGGATCCCAGATTCTTGCAATCTTCTAATTATTCTATCAAATTCTTTCGCATATGGTGAAATTTTTGCAAGCAAAAACACGCTTGAATCAACACTTAATTTTTCTTCTACTTTACTTAGAATCCATCCTCTTCGTGGGTCAGAGAATTTATCAACCATAAAAGTCGTCATAAAAGAGTTTTTGGCCCAGCATAAGTTGATTGATTGATGTGTATGTAATATACGCACACAGGCATTAACTAGTCGTATCGTTGGTAGAACCGTGAAGCCAGTGGATGTATTCCAAAGATTTACACTAAAACTCCGCAACAAATTATAAGTCGCTTCATCCGTGGTGATATTCATACCTGAATCAATCACATCTTGCAAACTATTGAAAGAATACCATTGTTTTTTATTGAAACTCATCTCAAACATGGATTCGATTACTTCCGCTGAAAAAGTCAAAGATATGACAAGGAGAAATGCAAACGCAATTTTTTCTTTTAATTTTGGTGGTTCAACAGGTATTGAGAATCCGATTGCAATCATAGCAATATTGTATGCAGATGAGAAACGCCTGTCACATCGAAGTAGACGCAAAAAGAATACAGACAAGACGACTACAACTATGATCGTCATTACAGCTAGAATCAAATCCCACGGAACTGCTGATATATAATATCCACTTTGCTTTACGACCGCATGACCGCCGCTATAGGGAGAGTTAAAATAGACCTTCGTAGTTTTCAGTCTGGGAGCTTCGAAAGTACTGGAGATGCGAAAATCAATATCGCTGTGTAACACCAATAGAGAGAAAACAGTAGACACCACGCTGTCAAACCTTTTGATTTTCATGGTGGAATTTAAGGTTTGAGCTATCGTTTTCATCAACATATATTCCGTACCATAAAAAAACCCTTGTTTAAGTTGCCCAGAAGAATCTTTATCTCCGATATTGAATACTTCTTTTTCTTCATGACCAGCCTTGAAAACGTATCCATGTAAATTTTTCAATTTTTCATTAAACAATTTACGCTTTTCAAACAGAGGAACCGCTTCATAAGAGTCGTTAAACGGATTGTACTGATGAACAAAGCTGTTATTTACCTTTGTCGCCGTTATGGATGTATTTAATTGTTTGCTGCAACCTGTCTGAACGATTACTTCTATTATTGTCACATACAAAAATTTTGCTGACCATGCAGATTTGAAAAAGCGACGTATATCGAATGTATTGTTTCTGTTGATGAAAAAAATCAGTATGTAGGGTCTTGAACCTTCAGCTTGAATCTTATTGAATAATCTTAAATTGTTGAATAAATCAAGCCTAGCGCTTTCAAAATTACTGCAAGTATCCGAGATCATTATATTTATTGCACTACTTTTAAAATTCAATATAAACATATGTTCTGGGAACTCTCAGGATTTTTTCAAGTCATAATTCGATAACGTTTCAGAATTCACGACGCAAGATTTAAATTCAGTCATCATTCTTTGTACTATTAACGAAGAAATCGGTGAAAGCTCGTTTGGTGATGATATTATCAATGATGTACGCTGCACTTTCATATCGTTGAGCCTGTCAACGATGTGGTCGATCCAATTTTGCCGATCTACTAGACTTGCCGCAGACGTTAAAAGGCAAGTTACCAAAATATAGGATATTCGTATCATATCTTTAGTATCTAAGTATGAATTCGATAGCTGAACTTCAGTAGCAGACCGATGTTCGCGCTTCTAAGAAGAAAAGCAAACTGAACTCACTGAAAATGCAATCCGATAAATATGGCAATGCATAGAGCGATAGAAGGACACGACAATGTCACTCAAATAAAATTTTTATAAACTTTCGTATTTGCTTATCATTTCCAATAACTGACAAGATAAAAAAAAACATTGTCAGTTGATTTAAAATTCTTAACTGGATGCATGAAAAATTTATTTTAAAATAGTCAATACTATGCGATCGTTCTTCAAACATGCATATTGCAATAGATTTAATCTTGCGTTTGCTTGTTTCTTCGATTAGTCAAAATTATTTTTACAAAAATACTGCCTATGTGTATGTTAATGAATTAAGAAAAGGTTTCTTTAAAGAAAAGTTTTGATTTTCATTTTATTGCTTTCTCTCCGATTTGTGGAAGAAATACTCAAATAACATTGTCAGTAAATTTAGAATTCTGCTGACTAAATTGAATGCATATAGGAAATCCTATTTTTAAAAATTCATTCTGTGTATACTTATGCGGCTTATTCTGTTTTCATCATTACCAACATATAGGTTTTAGTCAAAGAGTTCTACAATATATGCCGAGATTTATAAGCTGATTATCAATTGAATCGAGAACATTGAGGCAAAGTAGATTTTTGTTTCTTAATTTTTAAAGCAAATAATATATGAATCAGATAGAAGAATTCAAGTGGAATAGAAATATTTTGTTTATTTTATTTCAAGCATACAACAAATTTGGTGCAACATCGTCACATCTATTTTGATACACATCAGTAAGTTAATAATATTCTAAAAGGAAATTGTGTAGGCTTATGTTTCATTGATTTCTTGAAAGATATTGCACGCTCGTTACTTATCGTAATAAAAAAGGCCTCGAAGGTGTTCTGAAACAAAAACGATGTTACCTCAGTGGTATATGAGTAGATATTATAATACCTGTATGTATTATGTATACAGCTGTTTACCTTTTTTGCATTTTTTTAATTTTTCGCTGATAACTTCTATTATAAATACAAAAGTCGATAATGCGTAACCAATTAGTAGTGCGTAGACTAATTTCATTGTCAGCGGAGACTGCTCATCAACAGGTTGAAAAATATTTGAATTATTTCTGTATGAAGATCTAGAATTGCTGTCAAAATCTAGGTTCATTTTAAATCGTATTGAATTCATTCTCATAGCACGGCGCATGCAAAAACAGATTTGAAAAAGCGACGTATATCGAATGTATTGTTTCTGTGGATGAAAAAAATCAGTATGTTGGGTCTTGAACCATAAACTTGAATCTTACTAATTAATCTTAAATTGTTAATTAAATCAAGCCTAACGCTTTCAAAATTATTGCAAGCATCCAGGATCATTATATTTATTGCACTACTTTAAAGATTCAATATTAACATATGTTCTGGGAACTCTCGTGATTTTTTCAAGTCATAATTCGATAACGTTTCAGAATTCACGACGCAAGATTTAAATTCAGTCATCATTCTTTGTACTATTAACGAAGAAATCGGTGAAAGCTCGTTTGGTGATGATATTATCAATGATGTACTCTGCACTTTCATATCGTTGAGCCTGTCAACGATGTGGCCGATCCAATTTTGCCGATCCACTATACTCGTTGCACATATTAAAAGGCAAGTTATCGTAATAAATGGTATTTGTAACATTTTTTTACTATCCAATTATGAACTCAATGGTCGAACTATATCAGCAGACCGATGTTCATGCGTCTAAGACGAAATGCAAACTAAACTCTTGTTCTTGAGTTCTTGAGTAATTTTCTCCATCCGTCTCTTCAATCCTGCTATCTCCATATTCGCTGCAGTGAGTGACGGTTGAGGTGATGGAACTGGTCGAGTATTGGTTGGTGTTCTTGTAACCATTGTAATCTTGCCGGAACGTAAATGCATAAACTTTCACTGATCACTTCCCGAAAAATATTATCCCGGACGAGCCCCCAAAATGTTATGATCAGGTTCGGGTAATAAAGATATCAACGCGTATTTATAGAAAAGCACACATAAACTCAGACTCTTTATTCGAACGTAAGCACAACTGTTCTCATCAGCTGTCACGATCAGACTGAACATAAACAATAACATCCGCGACGTCGTTGATCTCGTTGCTAGGGGTTGCTATGCGCGATTCTCAGCGTTCGAATCGCGCAACGTTCGAGCTCGGTCATAACAATATTATATTCACAGAATATAAACACATTGCAATAGATTGAGTCGTACGGACATTGGTTTACTTTTTTCCTCGCTGTAAAAGAGAGTAAACAAGCACTGGTCTTTATTTACACGTCGTTGAAAGAACCTTTTTTTCTTCGATTTTGTGGAAGAGATAAAAAAAACTGTAGTTACAGTACAGTACATTGAGTACTGTAGTTAAAATGTTTACGTGTGTGGAAATCCAAGGCCAAAACGGAAAATAACCCGGTTCCTGTATGGAAATCGAAAAAAATTGCTGTATACAAGAGAAATGGCTTATCAAACCTTTTCTTCGGCAATATTATATAAGATTACTTGAATAGGGGGTCCACTATCTATAATGTATATCTTAGTACCTAGACGTGTAAAGCATTTTCCGACAGCAGAATTAAATCTTAGTACAGGAAAGATAAACCTTCAAATCGAAAAAAATGGTTGAAAATGGATATAAAAATTCGTCGAACTTTGCAAAAATGAAAAGTACAGCCTTTATACTTCGATGGCTTTTTACCCTATCTTCAAATGTTTATAACTTTACTTAGAAGGATTCAGTTTTGGTTTTTTTTTCAATTTAAAAATTTTTTCCTCTATACTTAATTCAGTTCCATTGACAGAGAACGCGTTTTCCACGTACAGGTACGTTGCTATGTAGCTTATTCTTCCTTGTTCTTCATCGCAGAAAAATTTACTCAATTATTAGGTTCTCGTAATTTTTAACTTAATTAGCAAAAAATAATACATTATCTGTTTGAGTTTAAACTTATTCAATCTTATCACGAGAATACAGTCCGGCAATGCCTAAGTGGAACTATACAGAACCAATAGGGAGCAATATTATACCGTTAACCATCAAACGAAAAAAAATGCAAACTACATCGATCACCAAATGGAAATCTTCATAGCACTCGAGCTCAGTCCATAAAATAAAACGAGCCTCGTCCATCCCTCTCAAGCCCACATTGCTATGACGAGTAAGGGTAGCCCGTGAAATCGGACACCGACTACTGCAGTAGCAGCAGCAGCAGCAGCAGCCGATAATAATAAAAAGAAAGAGAGTCGCCCGGCCGGATAATATGCAAATACGATCGGACACGGTTTTAGAAATTCGCCGCGGCGCACACGCCGCCAACAATGAGTAATAATAAACCGTGATAAATAGCCGAGTAAATAGAGAGGATCGGCATCGGAAAAAGAAAAAAAGGTACCGAACGCACGGTGCGTTATTCTCTGCATATTCCAGGTGCATTACGTACGTGTATGCGTATACTTGAATAAACACACGAGCCGAGCAAATATTATACGTTACGGAGGACTATGCGACCTATGCGCGTGTAATCTATGCATACATTTTTCGAGGCTCGTTGATGTGCGGGGTGCTTTAAAAACTCGCCCCGCGTGCGCAGTATTTGCTCATAGGCATCAATAGAAAAGACTACATTAGCCGTGGACGCGACGCGAGCCTGTTTGCACTGTCGACAGTTTTCGTCGAGGATTGATAGCGATATTAATTAAAGAACGTTCTACTGTATGTTTCTACAGGGAATTTTCTCCAGTATACGTATATACCTTATAACGCAAAATTAAACGCACGCGTCATCGGTAAACAAAGAAGCAGAAAAAACGGCCAAGTCGTCATCGGTAAAAAAGTGGTCCGCAGAGAGTCGAGGCTCGCAAAGGCAGCAGTTTCGAAATAAATCAGTCTTTTGTCTTATGTACAACACGAGTTGAAAACGGCCGTTGGGGATTTGGCGACGCGTCTATTCATTCAGTCACTGTACTGCAGCTATATACGCGCCCCAGCTGTATGTGTTACATATAAGTTGGTACGGGTGCACTGACGCAGAGCAACTGCGCGCGACGATGCACCATCACCGTTTACATTCAGCGTAATCGACGCGACGCTCTGTGTACAGTCGTTTATTTTCCTGACCGGTGATGCGCGCAGATAGGGTGACGTTGGAGATTTTTTTTTTTTTTTTTTTGACTCATCTCTTTGTCGTTTGATAATCATTTAAAAATCGCCAGGAGAGACTGGAGTGAGTTTTAGATTGATGGTTGCGAGGGATATCTGGAGGCTGGTGATCCTTTAGTTTTTCTTTAATAAATATCGTATGCTGACAAACAACGCGCTTCGTCATGATTGGAAATTGAAAGGTATTATTTGAAGGAGAGAATACATTTTAGATAAAAACGTGTTCATCCTGTTTCAGGTCTTGGTAAGCCAAATTACTGATTGCAGAGTAATGCATGTAGTTTTGTAAAGTAGAAAAAAAAATCCATCACAGTTTCGCATCAAAACCCAATCTCGTTTCATTCCGTCAACCACCATTTAACAACAAAGCCTATACACACACATAGCACAATACTTCCGAATCACCCTCCACATACATTACATCAAGACGGCAAAAATAATTCAGCTCGTAGAGACTCGCAATCACAAGCAACAAAAGGTCGTAAAAAAAAGATTGTAATTCCGAGCGAAGCAATTTTTTTTATATCCCTATGAAGCAGTGATAAATGAATTACAGGGGCTCAACGACACTTAAAAGCGGCTGATCCTTTACGTGTCTAGGGCCAAGGCATAAGAGGCTATACTCGCGCATTGGCAGCCTTAGTTAAGGCGCGGGTGGCGGTGCGGTGCACTGCTTCGGAAATGATTAGAATTAATGTCGTCAGCGCGCACTGGCCCGAGTCTCCGATTCCCCGAGGACTATATATACCTATATACGAGGGGATCGAGTAGAACTTTGTCCTTCTGCGTGCGTCTTTCTTCCTTCTCTTCCATCCTACTGATGGTATAACCGGCGTTGCAGCAGTGCGTTAATCGACTTTTCGCGAGGAGGCTGTATATACGGGCGATATAATTATAATGCATGCAAGGAAAATTCAAATTAAGGAAGCGCTAATCGATAGCACGCGCGCTAAGTGGATCAGTGGCTAAAACGGGGATGAATCGAGGTCAGCTGCTTCGCTGGAGACGAGATGCGTTTTGAATGGGATGCAGCGCGCCTGGATTATATAATCGAGATAATTATAAAATGTATACAATACAATTTAAAAGCTCATCATTTTATAGACCCATATCCGTCATTCTCAATCATACATCGTCAGATTCGATCAGCGCAGCGCATACACGAAGCTTAATTTTAAAAAAAGAGCGTTTACAAAGCGCTTGAGCCGACGGCAGCGAATCTCTGGCCTTTGACACTTATCACAGCAGTCCCTCGCGCGCGATACGTGACGAAGCCTCGCGTGCAGTCCCTGTGATGCTGCGTCGCGCCGCCGACGATGCAATTAAGCTTTGGTCATTAATTTTTTTTTTCCTTTTGATCGCGATTTCGTTGTATTCAATACACCACGGTTACACATACGAGTGTTTAACGGGTGTCGCGTCTCGCGCGGTTGTACAGACACAAAAGCTGATGTATTCTTAAGAATAAGGCATTGAAAGATGCTAGACGACGGCGAGACGTGTTCTCGTGGCTTCTCAACGTGTGTGCAGCGCAGGTGCAATCAGGCGCGCAGTGACTTTCTTGCACGCAACGCTTATAGCTATATGGCATAACGCGTATACGCGAAAGGCGCGCGAAAAACGCAGTCTCCGTCTGTCTCTTGCGCGCAGAGGCTCTCGCTGCGTATACCTACGAGTAAGTACGTACTATTATCATAATTGAAATCATCCACAATCGCTAGACAAAAAATAACTGACGACCCTCTCGCCGAAAAAAATCAGGACAGCCCGAGTGGCTCATCTCTTCCCCCTTCTCCTTCTCCTCAAAAAAAAAGTCCTCCAAGCGTGAAAAAGAGCGTACAAGTTTAAAGTGTCTTTGCCGCGGTCAATAATGAGCTGTGCTGCTGCTGCTGCTGCTGCTGCACGTTGCCTGGCGACGAGGCCGTCGGCGCGATAATCCAGGAAGGGTAGCTTGAGATGACTCGTCGGCCAGTTCCTGGTTCACGCTCGCCCGGAGCTGAGCTTCATCTCGCCTCCCGAGATCGTCATGAAGCGAAGGTTCGGTAACAAAACGATGGATCACTCCAGTGAAGATTCAGCCATGGAAGAGAAGAAGAAGAAGGAGACGAAGACGAAGAAAGAGACGAAGGTGAAGCTGTTGCTGAGGAAGGTGAGGGAGACGTTCGAACAGCTGTGTGGCTTCGCGTGCGACGACCTCCGCAGCTTCGACAGACTCACCGCCGCTATGTATCGGCCTACTGATCCTGCCTGTCTTGGAGTTTGTCGCGCACTTTTCGGTGAGATTTGATTTTTTTTTTCATTTTAGAAATCGTAATTTATCGCTCTTACGTAACGCCGATGATGTGCGCTCGAGAACAATCTACGCGCACGACACAAAAAAGGGAATTGACTCTATTTGACTTTTGAATTGAGCGAGAGTCTGCGACACGACGACGACGACGACGACGACGACGACGACGACGGCAATTACAAATGTACAGAAGCTATACAGCCGATTTAAGCTCTATTACGGTCGTTATTGCACTTGCGCACGTGTATGTCGCGAGCGCTGCATATGATTTTTCGAGCGGGAATTCGCTGCATAATCTATGCAATTTCTGCGATTTCAAAGATGATTCAGCGAGTTATTACTCGTAGCAATTTGGCGAGTATAGTCGATCGCAATTTTCGAATAGACCGGCGCGCGGAATACCCCAGATGCGCTGTACCTATATAGGATACAGAGTGGAGCCGGAAAGACCGTGTAGCTACGAGTGTAATGTATGTTCGAAACGATTTGAAGCCCGTTTAAACTAGTTACCAAGCCTGATAGATTGGGCGCGTCGACTCTCGCTCTCCGTATGCTTGTATTATAATTTTAAACATGTCCAGCATATGGGACTAGGATGCGAGTGAATACTTTATTGTATTGTTCGCAATAATTAATTCACGTAAAAAAAATCAATTCTTCAGGACTGTGCATGGTTCTGGACGTGGTCGAAGAACGCGGCCTTGCCAATATCGATCTAAAATGGGGCGATCCGAACGGTTGTCACTTCCCTCTGATTCACGGACTCCGACCTCTGACACTTCCCTGGATGGTCGTCCTCTACAGCGTGATGTGGCTCGGCGCCTTCGGCATAATGCTCGGCTACCGATTCAAGCTCGCCTGTGGCCTCTTTGTCTTGCCCTACTGGTACCTCTTCCTCATCGACAAGAGCTACTGGAACAATCATAGCTACCTCTACGGAATCGTCTTGCTGCTGTTCTGGGGCACCGGTGCTGACAGATACTTGTGCGTTATCATGATAATAATAATAGCACGTTTACAATTCGACGTAACGATTTTTTTTTCCTACAGTGCGATAGACGCGAAGAAGAGCAAAGAGAAGAGCGTGCCGTACTGGAACTACTTCATCCTGAAGTTTCAATTCTTCGCCCTGTACTTTATAGCCGGATTGAAAAAGTCGAGCTGGGAGTGGCTCGAGGGTTACGCCATGTCGAATCTCTCGAGACACTGGGTCTTCGAGCCTTTCAAGTAAGCTGCTTCGCAAACAGCTTTTGTATATTCGATATATTGCGATTCTTATAGCTCGTTTAATCCCCTCGATTATTAATTCGCGAGGCTATTCAGAGTAGGGGATAATTAAAAAGATGAAAAGTGTTATTGTATACGAGATTATTGTATACGAATTTCAGATTGGTTCTATCGAGCGAACAGACCGACTTCTACATCGTTCACTGGTTTGGCTTCATCTTCGACCTGACCGTCGGCTTCTTCATGATCTTCGATGTCACCCGGATACCCGCGATGTTCTTCTGCACGGCTTTCCATCTCATGAACTCACGACTCTTCAGCATAGGTATTATTTTATATAAAGCATTATATATATATATATATATATATATATATATATATATATTTATGTATAGACTCGTAATACACCGGATCTTACACAATCCCGTCTTGCCCGTATTATACGTATACATCGAATGCACATCACACAGAGCTCATCGAACGCACGCAATACGTGACGAAACACATTCCACTATATACCGCACATCTTCCTTCCGCAGGGATGTTCCCTTACGTGTGCCTGGCCACAATGCCGCTCTTTTGTCGCGTCGACTGGCCCCGGAAACTGCTCGAGGCTTGCACGCATCGCCGGGAGAAACTCGACGGCGACGAGTGCACTAGTCGGAAGAGCCGAGATTATTTCGCAAAAGACAATGAAACCGAGTCGGACGTTGCCGGACAGGATAAGGGAAGCGACGGAAGGAGTAAGAAGAAGCGCGTCAGTGTCTCGAGGAAGCAGAAACTCGTGGTGGCGATGCTGCTGCTGCACGTCGGGTTGCAGTTCTTTCTGCCGTATTCGCACTTTGTCACCAAGGTATGTGTGGCACTTTCGTTGCGATTTATTTATTCATTTTTTTGTACGGAATGATGGGAATTTGAAAATAACGAAAGGGTTACAACAACTGGGTGCCCGGTCTGTACGGCTACTCCTGGGACATGATGGTCCACGCGTGGGACACTGTGCTGGTCGTGGTCAAAGTGCGAGACAACGAGAGCCAGAGGGATTACTTCTTGGATCCGGGGGTCTGGGTGCCAAACGACAGATGGGCCAAACACGGCGACATGGCGCGGCAGTACGCCCACTGCATCAAGGTATGCTATTATTATCGTCGCTGTCGCTTTTAATTTCAAGATTTCAAGACACTAAACTCGTCTTCTTTTTGTCGAAATTCCAGGACAACCTGCAGAAGCTGAAAGGCCGAGCGTCGAATATGTCGGAGCCCTGGGCACACCTCTCCTCGAATCTAAGCATCTACATGGACGTTTGGTGCTCGCTGAACGCCCGCTTCCAGCAGAGGCTCTTCGATCCCAACGCCGACATGCTCAAAGTCGACTGGCATCCCCTGAAGCCCGTCTCCTACGTCATGCCGCTACTCCGGCAGTTCAGCTCTTATCGGTACGTCGAAGCAACAATAATAAGCGAGACCGCAGACTTTACAGAATTTCGCATACACAGCTATATATAAACGCCTGCTTATTACGATCGCAGCTCGGAACTCGAAAGAATCCAGCAGGATGTATTTTCCTGGTCGAATTACACGGACGTCCTCTTCGTGGCCGACTATCCGGGCATGCGTCTTGAGAATTACGTCGACTCGGAACTGGCGAACGTGTCTCTGAGTGTACTCGAGGGCGAGGTCACCTACCGCGATGAAGAGGAAGCCAGTGCTCGGACAATAGGGAAAGGCGGCACCGTGAGGATAGAGACCGGAAGATTCCACAAAGTCGAAACCACCAGTCCGCATCCGGCCTGCTACATGTACACCTTCGCCAATCAGACAAAGCAGCAGCTGGCATCTCGAGGGTAATTTTTCCTTCTCTTTGCATTATTCTTCGCTTTTCTCCGCTGATGCATTATTCCTCCCGCGGATATGCGTAGAATGTGAATGTGTATAATTGCATGACGCTCGCGGCAGGTGTGCGCTCGTCTTGATTCTCTTCTGCCGCTGCGTAAACATCGTTTGTACAATAACAATATTTTATAAAAAAAAAAATATATATATTCTCCTCTCTATGCGCAGTATAAGCGAACCGACGAGAGTAAAGGAGGCGTTCCCGTTGCTGAAGGAGATCGGTTATAAGGTCGACGCGTTTGGCCGCGCACTGGGTCACATAACTAACGCGCTGCTGCACTTGACTCTGGGTGTGCCGATGATACGTAGGATTCCGCTCGACTGATCGGCTATCGAGATCTGATATCTCATAATATACAGTCTGTCTTGTTGTAAAAATGTGTTACGTGCTGTGTAATGCTTGTGTGCAGCTTTATCTTACAGAACGAGTTGTCGTAATGCGTTACGTAATATATGTGATAATGCTATTTCGATGATGCAGTATTTTATCGTGCAACACCGGCTGCGATGTTTTCGTCGCAAGCTATATATTTTATTCCAATAAATCTTGCTTTCTATGAAGATACATGCTCGTTATTCTTAATATTTTTTCTTATCCTGTATTATATTCTCGACAATCGTTCACGTGCGCGCGAAAACCGGAAAGTCACTAGCAGATAAAAGAAAAATTTAATTGCTGTTTATACGTTTATACAATATGAGTTTTATCGCGTCGATATTATCGTCTGAAATCAGCGACGATCTGATAAAAGCGTGCGTGGTAGCGTCAAACGTACATTGTACCGTTGAGCTAAGTATACCGATTCGAGACTGTAGCCTCCACTCGAGCGCGACTCCAGATTATACAAAAACTCTAATTTTCTCTAAAACGCGTGTACACAGTTGCACATCTTTTATAATTGTCAGTCCATTCAAGAGAGCGCATTCCCGCGCCTTCCCCAATGTATATACATTGACACACTCTCGCGCGAGCGTCCACATATACAAGTGTATCCGAGTTATTTGAATTATCTGCGCTCGTGTCAAGGCACGAGGTACGATAAAAGTCACGACGACGCACACTATCTCCGCGAGACTCGTCCGAGATACACGGCGGCATACAACAACATTGTCTCTCTAAGCTGTATATACAATGTACATATAATTAAAGACCGAGCATAGCCGTGGATCGCCGAATAAAGCACGAGAGTAAAAGTGCATCGCCTCGACGTCATGAATAGCGCGTGTGAAAACACAACGACGACGGCGCGCGGCGTTTCGAGGACGGCAAAGCGATGCCAGAGGCGATGAGAGTGTAAGTATAAGCGGCAGAGTTTTGTAATATATTAGTGCCCGTCGCGCGTCCGCCGAGATAAAATGGATGCGCTAGCGGGAAACGGCGTTCCTGCCGAGGATCCTCTCACCATGGCGTTGGATAAACTGGGCCAGGGTTCCGGCTTCCTCTGGATGATCTTCTTCTTCCTCATGTTCCCGACGATCTTCGCTGGGATGCACTCCAACACCTACATCTTCATCGCCGAGGTGAAAAGCATCGACGAAAAAGTCTAATAAAGTCCAATTTTAAACTCTATTATAAAACAAATTTCGTTCCACCAGATCCCGAGCCACTGGTGCGCAATTCCGGAGTTAACCCAAGCCAACTGGACAGCCGAGCAGATCCGCAATATCTCAGCCGTCGGCACAGGCCCGTCGTGGTGCAGCAAGTACGACTACGACTACTCGCACTTGGCTAAAATCGGCTTCGAGGAATCCTTAAAATACGTCGAGGAGCATCACGAAAGCGTCGGCAGTGTCGAATGCACGGAGTATAATTACGGGGACGACGTCGAGCGAAAATCGATGGTCGAAGAGGTGAGAGTATATTATAGTATAGCGCGCGCATTGTCGTGTCCACGCACAGATGATCAGACTCACGACCGCATAGACACGCGCGCGACTCTCCTCTTCAATAGGCGAGAGATGTTGAAATAGGCGCTCATTAATCGACACACACACGGCGGGACCGCAGATGTGCCTTTTGTTTTCTTTTTATTTACTCTTTGCGGTGTAACGCTTTTTTACACGTGCTCCTCTGCCGCGTCGTGTGAGGTTTTCGCATATATGTATATGATTCGTGCGTTTAAGCGGTATCGCGAATAGTCATGCGATTTGTTCATAGATACGTTCCTTTTTTGTAGTCACGGGTGGGATTTAGTTTACGTAATGCAGAATTATGTACGGAAGTCGAGAAAAAAAGGAGAAACGTTTGTTGGCCGAGTGAACAAATTGCCGTAGATTGTCAATGTAGCAATTATCGTCTTTTGTGCGATCGCGCAGTACTCGAGACAGGCAAAAAACTCCTGATTCAATGCTCGCTATACGGCTGTATAGTGTATAGTTTAAAAAACGAAAAAAAGCACACCTAAGCTATCAAAAAAGCTCAGCTGAAAAGGCAAACTGGCTCGGTTCGCACAATAGCGTCAGAGAACAAAAAAAAGGAGCGAAAACCAACAAATCTCTCTGCCGTATATTCGCAGTGGGATCTCGTGTGCAAAAGGGCACCGCAACGAGCGACGACCCACATGGCCCTGTCGCTAGGCAAGCTCATCGGCGCCGGTGTTCTTGGCGTGAGCGCCGACAGATATGGTCGGCGAACGATCTACTCCTTTGGTATCGCCCTCTTCGTCATCGCTGGACCTGCGAGTGCCTACGTCCTTTCGTACTGGGGCTTCGTTGTTCTTCGACTGCTCACTGGTGTCTGCTTCTCCGCCATCCAGTTTTCCTCCCTCACTACACGTGAGTATATTAAATTTATTACATGAGTAATTCGCGATGATCTGAAGGACAAAAATTTAGCTTAGAATCTATAGTAAAGTCCGTGCGAATAAAAAAACCATGCGAAGAGGGTTGAATAAAATAATGCTATAAAAACTATCAACGCGAGGTGTATACCTACTGCACGGACGTTATAGATGTCCGTGCAGCAGAAAAAAAAACTTTCAACAGGCACTGTACGAAAAAAAAGAAAGAGAAAAACGAAAAGTCGCCCGAGCTGTCCTTTTTCTCTAGTCTCCGAACTGCAGCAGCAGCAGCAACAACAACAAAAGGGCTAGACAGTATAGATCCACACACACCTGAGCCGCACACTGCATTGTTCTGTCGCTCTGGCGGCAAAAGTCGATCACATATATATACCTGTATATCGTTCTCTCTCTCGCGTGTGTGTTGCAGTGACAGAAGTGGCCGGCAGCACGCACAGGCAATGGATGGGCATAGCCTTCAATTGTGGCTTCGCCAGCGGTTCGATCCTCGTCGCCGGAATATCTTATTTGGCCAGCGAATGGAGACAGGTACAAGTCGCCACCTCACTGCCCAGCCTGATACTCCTTTTATTCATGTGGTAGGTGCCAACGACTAGCCGCGCGTGTATAATAACAATGCTCTCTCCCTCTTTCTCGCTTCGCGCCGTGCGCCTCTGTAGCCCCAGGCGCTTATCTTTTACTATTATTTTTCTCCCTTTTATGCTTCTCTCGAAGCTACAGGAGACGGAGACTCGTTTATGCTCCACTTTTTTCTCCTTTTACTCTAGACGCGTCCAATTTTGGATTTCGCGCGCGTCAGCTTTTTTTCATCCCCAATTTTCAAAAGCCGGCGAAATTCGACTATATCGCGTGAAAGTAATGATTGCCGTGCGCAATGCATTTGAATTTGATTTTCACGACAGGTTCATGCCAGAGTCACCGAGGTGGTTGATCTCGCAAGGGAGGCGGAAGGAAGCTCGAGCGATACTCGAAAAATTTAACGGACCCATCAAAGAAGATGATCCCCGCCAGGAAGCGGACGGTAACGCGGCTATCGAGCAGAATAAGAGCGAGAAGACGAGCCTGCTGTCCGATCAGATCAGGGGACTGAGAATGATGTTCAGTCACAGGGAGCTTCAAAAGAGGGCGATGATTTCCTACTTCGCTTGGATGACCGCCTCGCTCACTTATTACGCCCTGGGTATATATTATATTATAATATGAAGGTGGTCTAATTTTTATGACTTAATTAATAATTAAAATCGTTACTCGCAGCCCTGAACGTCGACAACTTCGCCGTCGACTACTACCTCTACGCCGTCCTGCTCGGCGTGACGGAAATCCCGGCGTATCTGGTACCAACGCCGATACTGATGGTTCTGGGCAGGCGACAGGCAAGCTCGGCGCTCTTTATAATTTCCGGACTGCTGCTTCTCACCATACTGAGCATCTCGCGCGAGGCCACGGCTGTCATCGTCACGGCCAGCCTCGTCGGAAGGTTCTGCCTGTCCGCGGCCTACGGCGTCTTTATACTCTACACCTCGGAGTTCTTCCCAACGGTAGGTATTATTGTGTAGATCACGCGTAATTAAACTTTTAGCGCAAGAGCCGTAAAAGCGAGGAGTGACCTTTGCCGCGTTGTATAAATTATAATGCGATGAATCTTGGAGGATAATAAATAAAAGATTATTATTGCTAATAAAATATGTTTCAGATCTCGCGCAATTCGGCCCTGGGCTCGAGTTCGGCAATGGCACATGTGGGCAGCATAATAGCGCCCTACAGTGTGGTAATTCTCGGAGAGCTGGCCTGGTGGGGTCCAAGCACACTCTGTGGTTCCTTAGCCCTAATCGCAGGTTTCACCTGTCTTGCCCTACCCGAGACTCGAAATCGACCGCTCGCTGATACCGTGGAAGAGGAGGTGGCCGAAGGACGGGGCAATGTCTCGTTCAGCAAGAGCTTCAAGTGCGCCAGATGATGGTATAGAGCGAAAGAAAGGACACTTTTGAATTTTTATCGTTTTGTTCGTCGATCGTGTGACGTGTTTGTTGCCGTTGATTTTTTTGAGATTTTAATAGGTTCTAACTTGTAGTATGTAACGAAAACCACTCTGTTAGTTGTGATTATGACGTTTGAAAAATGTTATGTTCTGTTTGTAATTTTAATTAAAAAAAAAAAATTGGATTATAATCCAAGCGAGGATTTGCGCAGTAATTGAGTGTATTCTTTTTGAGAAATATTAATATGAATACTCAAGCTAATAAAATAATAATAATAATAATAATAATAATAATAATAATAAAAATTGAAAACCAAACTCACGGTGTTTGAATCCTTCCCGCCATCATAGCTCACATTTTATCCGCCAATGACAATGATCCATCTGATGCATTACCAATATGGCTGAAGCCGCGCAGCCCGCACACATGTGTCATGCTTGGTGCGTTCACGAAAATTAGGTTATGTTTACTTCACAACATGGGAATCTAGCACAAGAGAGATCATTGTAGATTTTTTATAGTTTTATACAAGTTATTGTTGTTCTGCTCATGCGTTGTATATATATATATATATATTTTTTGTATAGATTTTAAGGTAAGTGTTTCTTAATGTGTATTTTTTATCTCACACATTTTGCTTTAATTTGGTTAGGTCATAACAAACTTAATGTCTGATTACAGGAATATTTAGATAACTGATCAACATGACTCGTTTTGCAAGGGCCAAAGGATCAAAATCGTCAAACGAACGATTGCCAGATGAGCCGACACCGTGGCATGTTATGAAGCAGCAGCTGGAATCGAATTCGGAGTCCGCTAAGGAGCCTCATGCAAAAACAAAAACCGCCAGACAACTGCTCAATGAAACGGATGATCTTTATTATGCCAAGTCTGTGGGTAATGTTAACACCGACTGGGCAGAATTTGATGCCCCTAAAAAGACAAATGGTATAAAAAATGGTAAAGTCAAAAAGAAGCAAAAAGACCAAAATGAGAATGTCAAGAAAGCTGTCAAGAATGAAAAGCTAGAAGAACCTAAAAAGGTATCTTTAAAAGCAGAAAAAATAGTGGAAGAGAATACATCTGAAGATGTAGGTGAAAGAGGAAAGAATGAGAAGGCAAAAAGGAAAGTCGAAAATACATTTCAAACAGAAGATCAGGGAAACCCCCCTCTAACAAAAACAGAAAACACAAACGAAGACATAAAAGAAAGAAGGAAAAATAAAAAAGCAAAAAGGAAAGCTGACTATGCATCTCAAGCAAAAATTGTTAAAACAGAGAAGCAAGAGAACCCTTCAGTGAAAATAGAAAACACATCCAAAAGTAAACCTGAAAGTGCTGAAACAGGTGGTAAGTTAAGCAAGAGACAAAAGAGAAACCAAAAGAAGCAAAATCAGAAAACTGATGAGAAAAACGATCGTGCACAAACTGCTCCATTTAATGCCGAGGGAAATGATTGGGACAATTCAGTGAGTTTTAATAAGAGAAGGAAATTCAATGACGATCAAGACAGAAGACCTATGGGCAATGGTGGTCCAAATAATTTTAGAGATAGAAACTCTAATTCTAATTTCAATGAATACAAGAATTTCAGGCGCTTTGGTAACAACGTTCCAAAGAAATTCCAACCAAAGTCAGCCAAACCTCGAGATGATAAAGAACATCCACGAAGAAAACCAGATGAACCTGCAATGAAAGTCACAATCAATGGAATGGATCTTGAAATTGTCAAATATGATGGATTTCCAGTCAAGAAAGAAGATGCTGAGAGATTGACAGAGCTTCGTAAAGAGATGGTTCTTAAAGGTATACCTAAATCTGAAATAGATGCAGCTATGAAGCTAGAAAGAAGAAAATGTGAAAAAGCTTTGGCACGTGTCAGAAAACAAGTCTGTTTCCACTGTAGAAAAGCTGGACATAATTTGTCAGACTGCCCAGAACTAGGAAAAGAAGAAGCGGGCACAGGAATTTGTTTTAAATGTGGTTCCACTGAACATACACACTTTGAGTGCAAAGTAAACAAATCTGATGATTACAGGTACGCAAAATGCTTCATCTGTAGAGAGCAAGGCCATATTGCCAAACAATGTCCTGATAATCCAAAAGGTCTATATCCTGATGGTGGTTCGTGCAAAATTTGTGGTGATGTAACACATTTGAAAAAAGATTGCCCAGACTTAGTGAAAGAAAAAGAAGAAACAGCCATCACTCTTGATACCATCAAAGATGCAAATCTTGAAGTATTAGATAACGAAACCACTAAAGTTAAAACGGAAGCTAAACCAACTAAAAAAATTGTAAAATTTTAAAAATAGAATAAATTTATAAAAATTCTATATGTATCAATAAAAAATCTTATTTTTCAAAAACAACAAACACTAGAAAAACACTTTTAATAAAAAGCCCATTATTTATTATTATATATTTTACATTTAATGCCTAGTGTATAAAGTACTGAACAAATACTTTGTTATACACAAATTACAGACAGTGTTCATTGCAAATTTAAATTAAATTGTAGATATTCAGTATTTTATAGTATTCTATTTTACAATTACTTATAATATCTATTCCTATCATGTGCAATGTCAATTTTCTACTGATTTTTCAATTATTCACTCTTTAAGAAATTGTAATATAAAAAATGAGGGTGCACTTTTTATAGCAATTATCATGCTATAAAGTATGAAAAAACTATTATACCTTTCCTGTTTCAATTGCATCATTATTTTAAAATATACACTCTTTGTAATATTGTTAAGACAACGTAACTTTAACGTAAAGAAAGAGATATTCAGCTATATTTGATTAAATATAAAATGTTAGTTTCACTATCTATTTATATCTAACTAGACTTTTATAGATAAAGATAAATGCATGTACATACATTATAATTATTAACTTGTCTTCTAATTTTTCATATTTAGTCCAATTGTAACAAAATTTGTACAATAGATTTTATTGATTTTTAATTAAAATCTTCAAATGCTTCAATGTACAGTCACTTTATTTGATGTAATTTATATTATTGTTTTTACTATATTACAAATTTCTTTTAAAATTTAGACTGAGAAACATGGTCTAAATTTTCATAATTTAGCTTTATCTAGTCAGCTACACACTTAAAGTGTAATTGTTCTCTATTATTTGCTTTTGTATATAGCTTTACTCTTTAACTCAATGATATACATTTAGCAGAATGAAACAAAGAATATTAAAATGGTTCCAAACGGATGAGCCATTATAGAATCAATTTATGAAATGCTAGAGTTCTTTATCGCAAAATATACATATCATTGATTTTTCAATTGATACCATTGAAAATTCTTGTACTACTAAATACTTATATGAATTATTTATAATTGTTTCACCAACGTCCAAGTAAATATATTAAACCATACTGTTCAAAGAGTAACATTTATAATATAATTTTGTTTTGTACAAAATTCTTTATATAAACTCCACCATTTACTATCTCAACAAATTCAGTTCTCCATGTATAAGATTTTAGACAGTTCTGTTTTAAATTTTAAATTAAAATTGACATAATTTATATAGCATTTAAAATAGAAACTATGTATCAACTGAATCTGTCAAATAACAGTAAAAGTAGTTTTAATTTATTAAAGTTTTAAATCGACTTTTTAAATAAAAAATTATATTATCTATACAGCTTAAAACGTTATAAATAGAGCTAGGAATAATGAAAGATACATCTTATTAACAAGGAAGTCAACAACTTGACTTCATAATCATATACAATCTTAAAGTTCACCAAATGTAGTAGCATTTTAAAATTTCAAATTGATTGATTCAATGTATGTACCATCTTTGGTATTATTACAAATTATTATAAATCTATCATTCCTGCTCTATATTATTCAAGTACTTAAATAGAAAACCTTTTTCTTATGAGTAGCTATGATGAACATTGCAGCGGGCAAACTATGCCATGCTATCTTCGATTGCCCTGCTAAGTAGCTTCTGCTTTATGTGCAGACTCAATAATCTCTTTCAAACACCGTCCAAATTCTTCAATGATCAATTTTTGTGACGTCTCATCGTCAAACATATTTCTTTCAGCTTCTTCAGCTTGAGCTATCAAACATTGACATGTCATTTCTACAACTTTATCCGTCAAAAAGTTAAACGGTTGTCTGAAAAAAAAATCACACGTTATCGATAATTTACTTAGATACAATTGTGAAAGAAAATAAATAATGGTGGTGTATAGCTTAACTACCTTGCACCAGTATTTGATGCTGCTGGAGGTCTGAATGTTGTGTCAGATATTTGTTGCATTTTCGCTTTGTTTAAATTCAATTGAGCCGTTCTAACTTCGACGGCTTCGGCCAAATCCTTCAATGATTGTTTATGCAATGCTGGCTCCTCTACGTTTCGGCAACCAATACATTTACAGTTTTCAGAACACGGTATTTTTGCCTAAAAACACATTATCGTTACTTACATTCTCGATTATCCAAACAAACTTTAAGATATTTCTTTTCAGAAAATACCAAATAACTCACCTCATAACATTCGCAATAATTCTTCAAACAACCGCTTCGTTTGCAATTACAACCTTTGTTATGTCGTCTAATATCTTCGCCGGTTTCACGTCCTTTTCCAATCTTTGGACGGAAAGCGTTGGGATTCCGTTCTAAACAAGATTTGATCGCCCGTTGTCGTTCTTCTTCGTTTCCAAGGTTATTGGAGCAGTTGTTGCAGTTGCACATATGACAGAACTCGCCGTTCGCAAAACAATCGCAGTATCTGCACGCATACATTTTCAGAGGTTTAATAATGCACAAATGTATATAGTTTCAGAGAATAGATGCTTCTAATGGAGTGAAACTGATTAGAATGAATAATTCTACCGTTCTCTACACCGTTGCAGAGGAGCGCTCTCGACAGTCATTTGTTCACTCAGTAGAATAAAAACAAAAGAACATCACGACTCGTCAAAAACTGATTTAAACGATATTTTTTGTATTTTTAACATTATTTTTATGGTAAGGGATCTAAATTTTACTTACAATTTTAGACATTGAGATTTTGTACAGTTGCACGGTTTTCTAGGCCTAATACCATTAGCATCGGAATTATTGAATGATCTCGAAGTTTTCGTATCCGATAACGAGCCACCTGATGAATTTCCTATGGAACCTTGTGAACCTTGTGAACTGTTTAGTAAAGTCGGCGTTGATTGTTGAGATTTACTTTTTAATTCATCTGCCTGCTATGAAATAAATAAATAAATAAATAATTAAAGATAGTTTGATTGAAATTTATGAATTTTATAAATATTGGTAATATTTTTTTAATTGAAACAGAAAACTATTAATGTATTTAATCATTCAAAGTTATTTGATTAAAGGTTGAATTACTGAAAAAACTAATATTTATCTTTTTTCAATTACTAACTAATAAACTGCTTAAAAAAGATATAATAGCTTACCTGCTGGAGATACTGCGCTGGAAGAACTACTATGTTACCAACATTTGAAGCAGTAGAAAGAACAGCTTGTCCCGATGTAAGTTGACTTAGAGCAGATGCAGGAATAGTTACAGTACTGCTTTTTGATGATCCTCCAACAGGTGCAGAGGCAGGTATTATTAATCTTTGACTGGTACCTGACATTGATGATTTTGGTGCTACTGTTCTAAGAGTTTGATTTCCAGTATTTAATGGTACCACCTATATTAGTCATGAAATCATTATTTATAGATGTTGAATAATAAGATATATTATGCATTTGGAAAATTTTTATTTTTGTCACACCGCTAACCTTTACTATCTGTTGTTGGCCACTGATTTTTTGAGGAACTCCAACTGTTTGGAGTGTTGTTGATGTTTTCGTCTTTCCAACTGTCATAACATTACTAGTGCCTGAGGATGGTGTACTAACGAGTCGAACATACTGTACCTATACTCATGAAAACAATAATAAAATTAGTTAATTTTTCCACTTACTGCATTCTATGTTGCATGAAAATGTATATATGCATACCTGATGCCCAGGTACTTGCAACTGATGTACTTGATTGGGACTGATAGTTTGATTAGCTGGTATCCTGATAATAGGATTACTGTTATGAACAGTCCCTTGTTTTAGTGAACTCTGGAAATCATCATTATTACTTATTAGATTCATTCAAGACAAAACTAATTTAAATAATTATAATTTTAATCTTACTTGTCGGATGATAACTTTCTGTGAATTCTGATGTACAACTTTCGACGATGAACCAGCTTGTGAATTAGACTTTGATTGTCCAGAAGCTGGAGCTGGCAAAATTTTTGCAGGAGACTTAACAGCAGTGTTTGGAACAATAGTCAGCTTTGCAGGTTGAGCTGATGTTGATTGCACCAACTTATTTACAATTATTCCCTGTAATTGATTTGAGTTAATTCAAGCTCATTTGCATGAATTTTGTAAGACAGAAAAATTTGTACCGTTTGTTTTTGTGATGCTGATGGTAAAATATGTTGTACTTTGTTTGTTGGAAGTAGACCCATTTGTTGAGCTTGTGCAAACGTTATGGTTTTAGTTGGACTTCCCATACCTAGATTAGGAGTACTACTACTCAAAAATTTGATCGTTTTTCCCTGCTGCCCATCACTTGGCGACGAAGCTATTAAAACTTGTTGCCCACTTTGTGGTTGAGTGTTGGTCAAAATCATTTTTGTAATAACCTACATATTTGCATAAAATTAGTTAAATTAGTCTTGTGAGTGAATAGAGGTATTTTATGTAACAGTATTAAATTGAATATTTTCTTACATTTCTGTTTTGCTGTGAATTCTGGGCTACTCTCTTTCCAGATTGAACTGTTTTTATACTTTGCACATGACCCATTGAAATATTTCCAGATGTCTTAGTGGTCAGCTTGCCACCTTGCGTTGATCTAATTTGTACGATATTACCATCTGGTGATTTTCCTGTTATTAAACTTTGTGCTATTGATTGCAATTGATTTGGAGATGCAGATGCAGGATGAGAAATTTTCAAAATTTGGCTTGCACCACCGCCTGTTGCTGGAGAGACAATCATTATAGATTGACTTTGTGATGTTTGACCAACATTTGGTTTTATCTGAAGAAAAAAAGAGGAAATTCATTGATTAATTGATTGATTTCTACACTTAATTAATACTATCTCTATTACAATGATACACAACATACTTGAACAGAACTTGAAGTAGACACCCTCTGCAAGCTAGGTTTTGTTTGCAAAATCAAATTCTGACTACTCTGATTAGCAGTAGTATAAATGATCTGCTCAGAGTGTACCTCTTGGGAAACATCAGCCATTTCCACATCTGGTATGATAGTTTCAGATTCGGTACCCTCCATGATAAGAGTGCTATCCTCTTCTGTCGTCATTACTTCTTCTGCATTCATACATTCTAATTCAGCTTCAATATTTGCAAGCGTCTCATAATCACTCGAAGTATATTGTTCCTCAGTACTAGCCAAAGTTAAAGCACTCAACTCGCTATCAGTGAGTGTTTGAGAACCCAGAGCCACAGGTTCTACGAGTGTCCGGGTACTTTGACCCTTGTTCACAGACATGGTGAACTTTTCTGTATTTTACACTTTTTTGTCAAAAAACCTCCTAGAACAAAAAAACATAAAAAATGGTTAAATCCCTCCACTTTCCATATATAACCCAATTCAATGAGCATACTATTAATAATTGTGATGAGTTCACACCTCAGCAAGAATCTCAACAGAAACGCAATTTCATTGAAGATTTTTACGCAAACGGGCATCTTCACACACAATTTCCAATCGAGAATTTGAAAACGAAGCACATTTCAGAATCTCGAAAAAACTACTGTGCTATGAGATTTAAAAATTCAAAAATTCAAACTCAAGCCCAAAGAGTAGCGCAACGCCGAGACTCCGAAATCTTACACTTACCCGCTACGCTACAGCGCCTAGTCTTCAAAGCCAAACAGCAGGAATTGAATTTTTAATCCTCGTGACGGAAAAATTCGAATAAAAACGCAGAAATATTCGGAGCGTACGAAGAACGAAGGAACATCAGCGCCATTGCTGCTCCGAACGCGCCATTTTCCGTGGGGTAAACTTGAATTCCACACTCAAATAACACAAACTACAACTGTACTCAATTACGAACGATCGATGCAATTTTGCTCTTCACTCGAACGCGTTACATTCTCAGAACTGAGTGAAATTCGGGAATTAAAAAACCGAAATACGCCGAATAATCCAACTTAACCTAAAATTCGAAAGTTCGTATCTCGGACAGAGGTGGAGTGAGAGAACACGGAGCATTAGAGAGCGACAGAGCTATAGAACAGCTATACCTATATGCTATAAGAGCACAGCAGTGGGGTGGGGACGGAACTCGAAATAGTGTTGCTTATTTTTCGTCGCACGCACTCTTCCATTCTTTCTACTTGGCTTACTCAGCCCTTGCGAATGTCCAGAGAGCGAACATAAACCCCTTTTAAAAATCGTCGGTCCAACTCACCTTTGATCGATCGACGATAAAAACAAGACTGAGGAATTGTTCAAAATCACGCGCCCACCATTGAGTATGCCAAGGTGCACTACACTCGGGCGCCGAGTTGCAACTGAAAACGGACCCAATAGCACTGGGAAAACGTCCCAGCTGGAGATCCAGGAATCCCGAGACTTCAGACCTTCCTTATCTTCTATCCGACGCGTAATCGGCCGGGCAGCTGTTTTTCGCGCACTTTATTACGATTTTCGATTTCGCCATGTTATCGGCCTTCCGCGGCTAAAAGCAGCCCGTAGAACGCCTCGGTTGGCGCTGAGTTCGACCAATGAGATGCCGCGTTGCGCGTTCCGAAACGCCGCCAACTTGTTACGATGTCGATGTGTGTGTATAAGTTCTTATACACAATTGGAAACGATGATTTTTCACTCTATTCTTTCGGGCGGACTTGACTATTATTTTCAGGATTTCTCGGAATCGAGACTGATTATCGTCTCGGGGAACTCCGAAAAGCGCGGGACAACGTTTCCTAGTCGACTCGAAATAGGATCGAGCGATACCGGAAATCGAGCTTCGGGAATTTATAGACGCGACTGGACGCTCCGAGATTGCAGAACCGTATATTCGAAAAGCGTTTAGATCGTACTACCATAACACATGCGCAAAGTGCACGCGTCTGCATTGTAATTGTTGAATGAGTATAAGTGTTGTACTGTTGTAGCGTGGCTTTGCGCATCTTTGACATGCACTTTCGCGGACACGGCGCACAGTGTTGCCAGATTTCCAGATACAAAATTTCAATCGAATGTTATTTACTTTTGCTCGATTCTGACTTTATTACAATTCATGCAACTCTAGCTGGACCAACTTGATAAGCTCAGTAGGTTGTTTAATTAATTAGATGTCAAAATGATTCGCGGGGTTTCTATTATCCGATGATAAGTACGTGTATTGAAAATACACAGAAATTATCGATCCAAGGTTATGGAAAAATGGAGCCGATTCAAAGCTAGATGACTTCAAATAAATGCGTTCTTTAAGATAATTAACTTTAAATGATGCATGAGTTTAGCACGTGGTAGGTTAATCGGGAAATAGATGAACAACCCGAAAATTCGTCTTTGATATATATTGTTGATCTGTGGGATTTCGAAAATAAAATTTTGTAGTTCTGTGCTTTATGTGGATATAAAGTGTAAACACAATATTTAATCAATTTTTAACCAATTTTTCGAAAAACTTGAATCATTGGATGGACTAATTATGTCAAGATTTTTCAAAACATGCACACTAGCTTTTATCTTCGATTGTCAAAACAGAAATAAAAATCAAATCGTAAAACTTTATCTTAGGACATTAATAGCTGTCGATATGCACAGTAACAATAAGTAACTTTATGCATAAATTTGCAAAAAAATATTTCTTAACAAATAGGTTAATAAAAATTAGGATAGTTTATTCTATTATAGGTAGTATAAAAGTTTTTATATATAATTCATATACATTAAAACATAAATATGTGTTTTTCACTATCACAGTAGTATTAGGTATCAATTTCATAAGCATTCAATATGAAGCATATCATATTGAGATTTATGGACAAAAATCTAAGAATTTTTCAAAATATAATATAAGCAATTGATTTCATGCTGTGGACAGAATTAAGTAAATAATAGAATTTGTATGTTCTATCACTTGATGAGGATCTGAATTCATAAAAAGAAATGTTAAAATATTATAGTATGTACATAAATAACTATTTTGCAAAAATTGAATACTTACCACTGTCTAAAGAATTAATTCCTATTTGAGTGAATTCTGTTTTCTCATAAACGCCTACTAGAGGTATATTTGAAAATATTTTTCTAAATATTTCAGTTTTTTTTAATCTTTGTTGGAAAGATTCATTATTATTTGATGATACCATTGCAAGAGCCACTGTGTTTGACTTTAAATGAATATCTTTTCTGAAATTCGTCAATTTATTTTCTACTTCTGCATCGGATAAATTCATCTTTAATACAATTGACCAGGAATGTAGGGCCAAACCAGATATTCTTATAATGGTTAGCCAAACTAAAGAATTTCTGCCATATCTTGAATATGTTATATCAGATATTCCACCACCCCATAGTGAATATGAACCAGGTTTACACCTGTAAAATATTTGAAATAAACATATTTAAATCTGCAGTATGTAATAATAATATATTATGCATAGATGAATGAACAAATAAATAAATGAATCAGTACTCAGTAGTATACAATTATATGTTAATTCTGAAGCATGAAATTTACCTTAGTTTTAAGCTATTAGCAAACTCAGCTAGAAAGGAGTTACTATCTAAAATCATTTCCTCTTCATCAAGGGCATCTGACTGATTTCTAAGAAAAATAAAACAATTGTGTTCATCTTCAGTAGAAAGCAAGGAACTTATTGCTTCATTTGTAAGCTTAGACATTGTATTACGTTTTGCATGATCTGGTAGATCTGTTTCCCATGGTACATACCAATCTACTTTTAATTTAGTAGTAGATGGTAATGCGATTCCTATTCCTAGATTTTTGACAGTACAAACTTCTTGAGTATTCAAAGATAATCCTGATGATTCAAAACATCCATAAGACATCCCCACTTTTAGACGTCTAGCATAGAATAAATAAACTGAAATAAAACAATTTGCAATCATTTTCTCAAACTATGTTAATGTCTAAAGATCAATAATTTATTAATTTCATACAGTTGTCATGTTCTCTTCTAAAACTATAAGTTTTATCATGAAATAAGAGTATAGAATGTGGTAATGATCTTAAAGAATCACTGATATGCCATTTAGTTTGTAAATATTTGAACGTATCTTCATCATCATCACTGTCATCGTCATCAGATGTTATTGGCAAAGCCAAACTTGTAATATCATTGCGTTTAGAAATTTCTACATCGACTCTGTGATGCCATGACCTTCAAGATCATTAAAATTGAAATACGTAATATTTGAAAAAATGTTAACATGGTATTTATACATTTGTTTATCAAAGAATATTATTGAAAAAAAATTAATTTCAAATTTTCGCTTACTTGCATACTGCAGCTGCTCGGCAAAGATCTTTAAGACTTAAATATTGAAAAATTTTATCCAAAACATCATACAAAATACCTTCTGTAAAAAAATTGTTACTGTCGCTTTCTTTCCCTCCCGTTTGTAAGTTTTCCATTACAATTTTCGTTAATCAATCTACAAATAAAATTATCAAGTTATCATTTTAATATTTGTACATAAAATAAAAACAGGAAAAATTATATATATTGCTTACTATATATATTTTTTGATATGGTATTCTCCATAAAAGTATTAGCAGATATATATTTAGGTTATTATTGGCACCAGGTTGTATAATCTCCTTGCAATATGTACAACTATAACGAACTTGCAAGTATACCTACGTACTACGTGTTCACGTACGCGAATATGGGCTTTTATTTAAATAGTGTTTTTTCAATAAAAAGTCAATAATTTACCTTTATTTAGCTTAATGAATTTTGTATTCGATGTCTTGAACAGCGGCGAGCTTGTGCTGTAACTTAGTAAAATTTTGATTCTTGTTCTGATTGGTAGGCAGAAAATAATAATAATAATAATATTTATATTTTATCGGTTTTTGAAATATATTGTTTTGCCATCGTGGCGCCGCTGATGTTTGCGTGGCGCGGTTGATGATTTTAATATTATATTTTATATAATATGTCGATTCACTTATAACGCAATACTGATGTGTATTATTATAATATATTACTATCTAAAAAATTTTAAGAAGACGTTGAATTAAAATTTGTTCTGCGCTATACTTGGTGCAGAAATTACTTACCAGGTGGGGCCTATAAGTAGGTATACATACCTAGTTTTGAAGTAACTTTCTCTACTCGCGAATTTAGTGATCTATACTGATCAGCCATTATATTTGCGAAAGTAAAATTAAGTACAAATTCATGCGCATAATAACAAGTAAACATAAGTATTCTGAATGCTTCTAAATCATTTTCTGGTTTTGCATTTTGCGCATATATTTCAACGGACGCAATGGTAGAAAAACTGTTTACTTATAAAGTTATCTTGCGTATAAAATTCTGATTGAATATTTACTTAGACCCACCGTGCAAAGCAAGTTCTATAACATTCCCACCCTGCACGCAATATTATATATACTCAAACATAACAACGGACAATCTTATACTTCATTTATTCGAAAATAGTTGACATAAAACAAGGACAATACCATTCAATACCTGTTGGCGAAAAAGTTGTAGATCGCGCTCCGAGTCATCCAGATTCCAGTGCGGCAACTGCGGCAAGCAACAACATAAGAGCATAAGTACAGCGCATCGGCTCGTTCTCACTCGTACCTACTCGCGGAATCGCAAATCTAACCAACAAAGCTGCCGCAGTTGATATTGTGCAGAGCGAGAGCACAGCGCTCTAGTGGTTGGCGAAGTCTCATCAGAGAAAGATGGTCGTCACCATGGCCTCGGCGATGCGTCAACAGCTCACGAATTTAGCTCATTCCGGCGGTTCTCACAAGGATCAAGCCGAAAAGTAAGTCGTAAAATCAGATCTTTATCCTTTGTCGAAAAGTCTGATGTAAAAAGTTTTCTTCTCTTGCAGGTACAGATCGTTCCTGGACGCGATCCTCACATCGTCCGGCGACGAACTCACCGAAACTTTGAAAGTTTTCATCGAAGCAAGTACGTGAATTACGACGGCTTTTTTTATTAGATTCTGTCCGCCGAATTGTTTCTGATCGTAACTTAATTTTTCTTTCAGTCGTTAACGAGAATGTGAGTTTGGTTATCTCCAGGCAAGTGTTGACAGACGTCAGTAATAGACTGCAGGTGCTGCCAGACGAAATTTCAAAGGCAGTTTCCCATTACACATTAGATAAGGTATTTGCTAGATTTTTTCAACGATCCATACAATCATCCTATGTCCAGCGATTCACATTTGCAATCCTTTGTTCAGGTACAACCTAGGGTAATTTCCTTTGAGGAGCAAGTCGCCAGCATCAGGCAACATTTGGCTGACATTTATGAACGCAATCAAAATTGGCGTGAAGCAGCTAATGTTCTTGTTGGTATACCTCTAGAAACTGGACAAAAGTAAGTTTTATTTAGTACTTGTGCTATGTTTATATAAATTCACTAAATAATTTTATCCATTATTTTTTTACAGACAATACACAGTAGATTACAAACTTGAAACATACCTCAAAATTGCAAGACTTTACCTGGAAGATGACGATTCAATCCAAGCAGAAGCTTTTATAAACAGAGCATCCTTGCTACAGGTACTTTTTTTTCAATCTCTTATTTTCATTTCCTCCTTAATGAATTTTTTAATATAGAGGCATGATTCATATTTTTCAGGCTGAGTCAAAGAATGAACAGTTGCAAATTTATTATAAAGTTTGTTACGCCAGAGTATTAGATTACAGAAGAAAGTTTATAGAGGCTGCTCAACGATATAATGAATTGTCTTATAGATCAATTATTCACGAGGATGAGCGTATGACTGCACTAAGGAATGCTCTTATTTGCACAGTTCTTGCTTCAGCTGGTCAACAGAGGAGTCGTATGTTAGCTACATTGTTTAAGGATGAGAGGTGTCAGCAGCTTCCAGCGTACTCCATCTTGGAGAAAATGTATTTAGATCGAATTATTCGTCGTTCCGAGCTAGAAGAATTCGAGGCTCTTTTACAGCCTCATCAAAAAGCTTGCACAGCAGATGGACTTGGTTCAACCATTCTTGATCGTGCTGTTATTGAACACAACTTGCTATCAGCTAGTAAACTGTACAATAATATTACTTTTGAAGAGCTGGGGTCACTTTTAGAAATACCACCAGGAAAAGCTGAAAAAATTGCCAGTCAGATGATAACTGAAGGAAGAATGAATGGTTATATCGATCAAATTGATTCTATTGTACATTTTGAAAGTAAGCATGCAATTCATATTTTCTTGGACACTTTTAAACTATCTGAAGTATAGTGAAATCTAATTTAAATAATTTAATTATTGCAGCACGAGAAAGTTTACCAACATGGGATAAACAAATCCAGTCTCTCTGTTATCAAGTGAATCAAATTATCGAAAAAATCGCTCAAACAGAACCAGAATGGATAGCAAAAGCTATGGATAATCAGATGGTACATTAAATTTTCTAAGCAACTAAATTTTTAAGTACATTAAAGTTAATAATTGTTTGCCTACAGTTTAAAATTTAAGAATAATCCAAGTGAAGTACATACCATCAGTGCCACTAATAATTAATAACAAAAAAAGTTTGTAATGTGAATACAATATTTATTCTATTATTTGAAAAATATTACTCTTAAAGTTAAAAAGAAAAGGAACACTTGGAACAAGAAAGACCAGTTTCTTTTGTAAATAAATCACTACTTAAAAAATCTCAATTGCTGTGACTTATTTTATTGACACAACTGTCGAAAAAACCAACTAAATGAGTATTTCATAGAAGAGTAACTCATAAATACAGAAAGTACTATAAAAATTAATGACCTACATAAGAAATTCACATAAAAAAAATTAAAAGATGTGTAAAGTAAAACATGTGTGGAAATTTGTTATTTTTCGATTTAACTTTCTTTATTGTTGTTCTCTATGGATAGTTCCATATCGTTTTATACTAGTTTCCAACATCGTACTGATACTAAACTTTATTTGAAAGATGAGGCTGACTTTTAAAAATTCAACAATCTTGATGCTTTTTACAGCCATATTACAGAACTTTTTTTTAAATCTTGTCTCGATGAAATTTTATTTGCGTCACGTCTTACGCCGTATGTTTTACAATCTTAATCCTGCGGGCTGTGTAAACAAATGACAAAACTGTCTTGTAAACAATATGCATTATAGTTCAGGTGACCCTCTTGTGGGTAAGTCTACCTACATTACATTACAGGCAATAACCGGTCTGAAGCATGTAATCGTGACATGGTCATTATGACGCAAGTGTAATGAAGTATTTTCATAGGGGGCAGGATTCACTTTGATCTTGAAATTTAAGCATTCAGCTCCAATGCGAGACCGACCTTGTGACCACCAGATCCAAAGTTCTTGCCATCAATGTTTGCAGAGAGAGTGAGAGTAACTCCTGTAAAAGAAATAAAATTTCATCATCACACTGTGAACAAATGATTCGTCGTGAAAATTATTTCGTAATTCTTAATGTCTTAATTTTTCCATAAATTAAAAATGTCAATCGCTTAGTAAAAATAATAGAATAATTTTTTAGATATTTAATCAGTAGTTAAGTTCCACAGCACATAACACAGTCATGTCTACAAGCATTGTAAGTTGAAGTCCACCGTAGGTTAAATCTAATTATAGATCAGCACGTGACATACTATAAATAACAAACTATAGGCTATTTGCTTACGGCACTAAGTAATATTTAATATTCTTCAAAAGTTGGACAGATTACAGGCAGGGACAATTATAGATTTTCATGCCTTTTTCTTCCAAAATTATATTATAGAACAAAATTATTTTTTCAATGTTTTTAGTGAAACGCGCTTGGAATAAAAAGTTCTTTTAGAATATATAACTTACCACTGTGCAATTTCTGCTGGTATCCCAATCCAATTTGGAGTTGAGAGTTTACCTTGGCCCTCACGCTGACGTCGCGATCGAGATCGTACTTGGTACCAAGTCCAAACTGCGTGACGTTGTTGCTGGAGTTCCAAGCAAGATTGACGGCACCTTCTAAACCAGGCTTAATCTTGTGGTAGATTGATCCTCCAAATTCACGTCCATTGTCGCTGTAATATATTTCATTAATTAAAGACTATTCGGATTGTTGGTAAGTGAAAAGTGAAATATTTCAATATACTTACACAGATGTGTGAAGATGGAAATCAGAGGCCTTGAAGCCAAGTGCAAAATTATTCTTAGTAACTTTGCTGGTTTGGGAATCAAAACCAGCTTGGTAACCGGCTAACCAACCTACAAGACAAATAAAAAAAAAAATTAATATTGTACAATTTGTGAAATTGTATAGATCAGTTATCTCCATGTTTTACTTACCCTGATATCCTACTACTGCGGTGGTATTGATCAGAGGACCAGCGGACAGGCTCAGATCAAAGTCAGCAGTGACAGCAACATTTTCGTGTTTGTATGTGCTCTTCAGCTTACCAGTTTTGTTTCTATACAATCATGAAAGGTATGAATATTCAATAGTCCCAAAAAATTTTCAATAGACACAAGAAAACAGAACTTACCCAGTCTGAGGAGAGAAAGTGGAACTGTAACCGATAGTAAGACCTTGGAGTGGCTTGTCAGCAAGAGTAATATCAGCTCCAAGAGTGTTGTCCGTATTCCATTTTTCAACAAAGGTCAGGCCGTACTCCTTGATCTTGTACTTGCTCTCAAGGGTACCGAAGACCTTGCCGGTATCTTGGTTGGAGACTCCACCAGAGGAGAATTCCACACCAGAGTCTGTCTTGGTACTGACATCGAGCTTCAGGAGACCAAAATGGTATCCCTTGCCGAATACGTCGCGGGCGCTCTTTCCAAGATCACCATACGTGGGAGGAGACATTTTCTGTGACAAAAGAGTGTGCAGACATGTGATAAGCAAATTATAGACATCAGGTGGCAAAGATAGTACAGAAGGAAAAAGAGATGAGGCGCGTACTGATTGTTAAAAAACATGGGCAAAAACTATTCGGGAGCTCGATTGTTGCAAAATAGCGAAAAAAGCCGTCGCCCACTGCAGTATATCCCCGAGAAATCACATGACCTTGTTTGCGGAGCGCGTATACGCTATTACGCGTAACCTATACTAATGCTTAATATCAGTCGAAAAGAAATCTAATAAGCTGACAGAAAAATGTCGTCGATCGAGCTCGTCTCCACCGAGGATAGAGCCAGCCCCGATACTCCGCGAGAAACACCCTCCGCAATAACGTACTTGATCGTGAAATCCAGTGATTTTTGTCCTCCTCGACAAGGGGCGGAGAGAGAGAGAGGGGTCAGTCAGCGGAGGAATATATGAAAAATTGAAGGATTAGGTCACGCGACGAACTGCAATGACGACTGACCCGATTATTTCGTGGTAACCTTCGCGCGCGGGCGGTTAAACAGTCGACGTCGCGCGCGCGACTTTAAAGAAATCGATCGCGCTCCTCGCCCCATCAAGATCGGCTAACCTTCAACACCCGCCCCCTCGAATTTTCCAAAAGCCAATAGTAAGTAGGTCGAAAACCTTCCGCAGAAGTTAAGTAACCCAACTCAGAGTAGCGACTAGGAAGTTGTCGAGTTTCGCCGCATCGAAGACATCGGGCGCCCGGGAGACGGTATTGACCTGTCCCAGCTATTACATAAGGCGTAAATTATCAATCCGCCAACGGGCGCAGGAGAGAGAGAGCGCGCGATACGCTTCCTAACCTCCATTTAACATTGGCCCCTCTCGACCGTTATTCCGTCCATTCATCCGGAATGTAATATCCAATGTATCGCTGGGCTATAAACGCTGAGCATAATCCTCACGGCAAGCCCCGCGACACACGCGGGCTCGTCGACACGTCAGACGACCATTTTCGCGTTGAAGCGCGTGCCGGTATCCATCCCCAGAGCCTCCTCTCCGCGGACACGTGCACTCGGGGGATCGGTCGCGAGATTCGTAACTCTTGGTCGACGACAGATCATTAGTGTGGAAGCGCGAAGAGATATGCAGAGATTTTGATACTCACTTTATCGTTGCTGATGCGGTTGAGTCGAACCTAGCGCAGAAATCAGCGGTGCCTTGGGCTCCTCCGTGTGTGGAACTATAATATGCGTGCGTGCGCGCGATAGAGACTCCGAAACGGACTACTGATGGGGGAGAGCGAGCGAGAGAGCGGTAAACTCGCGAGTGTGTGCAGTTACATATATACGTACCCGTACATGTAGGTACGGACACGGGCGGAGGGTGTGTGTGCGTGTGTGTGCAGAAGCTCCTCGTCGTCGTCGTCGGGTATCGGCGCTGCTGCGCCTGCGCGAATTTGCCCTATACGCAAACTATATTGCTATCGCTATATATGCTGCTGCGCCGGGACGTGTACTAAGTCTGTCTCTGTCTGGCTGCACGAAAACGCTTCCTGGAGTCTAGCGGGGGTCTGCGCGTGTATATACAGTACACTTATACCACCACTATATATGAGAGAGAGAGATCTGTTGGCGAGCTAAGCGCATGCAAGGCAGAGTGTATATTGCGTGCATTATGAAATCGCACTTGTTTTCTATGATTCTCGACGGTTATAGTTTTATGAGTTTTTAAACGTTTTAACTGGGCTCGATGGCTTGAATATTATAGTCAGGCAGCATTATACACTGTAAAAATCGAGTTTTTGTAGCGCTTTTTTATGCATGCTAACTCTAAGGAGGTTTAGATTATTGCTATACTCATTGGAAAAATTAAATGAGCTTTCGTCTGGCCAAGTACGCCTGTTACCACTTATAAATACAATTTTTTTTCCAAATGGCAAGATCGAGTATAATAATAGTAAAATATCAAAGCGCAGTCAGAGTTTGTTTTATTTCATCAATCGTACATAAAATTGTTTAAGAAGATGCTTGTCTAAGTTGTGCTTAGATATTCCACAATGCACATTCATGTTCCGAAATACTCGGAGATCGTTAACTTTGCGTATTTGGCTCCCAGCCACTGTCTGTGCTCTTTTTTGCACTATAGCCGGCACTTGCCTATATAACGAAGTTTTGTTTATAATCGCCGAACTTGTTTACACTTAAACTTTGATTTCGATTCTGACAGAACGATCGAGAAAGTTTTGGAAAACACTGACAGATTCGACTCTTTTTGATGAAATTTTATTTTTAACAAAATGACACTAACTAATATTTATTGAATTAGGGTAAGTTTGATTGTTCTCATGATTCATATGCTATAAAGTGATGTAATAGCAATATATTCACTGCATGCAGTCTTATAATTAGTAGATGGAACCGAGCACTGCAAGACTCGAACCGCGCAGTAACAGTCATGAGGAAAATCGTAAAAAAATCACAAATAGGTGAAAATGAACGTTAAAAATACATATATATGTATTTTATTTTGAATATTTCTTTAATATTTAATTATTTATTTTTAACAAGTTCTATCTTTTTCAAAACTATAATATAATATAAATACATTCGGATAGTTTCATTCATAATCCAGAGTTAAATGACGCGCACTTAGCAGTTCACCACACACTATACGTAAAAGGTTCGACGACCTCCAACTATAACCACGAGAGTTACATAAACGCGTCAATCAAAATACACATAAAACTCGCACTGACGCGTCCAACCTCCAGCATCTACTTAGGTAAATTCTAACGGAAAAAAATTAGACCTCACAACCAAAACACGCGGCAAATTCAAATATAACCCGCGCGTCGAAAGCTCTGGTCTCTTCTTCTCCTCTCTGCCCGCACACGTAGATTTTCACAAAAAAAAGAGGCTCATCACTATACATCACATCACCGACGGGCGTCAAACTTTTGGAAGCTTCTGTACGCTTCTCGACTAAATAAGCTCAACTTCTCTCATCCTTTTCGGATCCAAAAATATACCCGCGCAGCGGCCAGCGCGAGAAGAACGTTCACCCAACGGGCAATGAGAAGAGAATAAACGTCGAGAGAGCCGAGGGCGCGCGTAGTACAATCTAGATTTTACCATTGGCAGCACCGCCTGTGCACCGTCGAGTCGTGGATATTTTTGTTTTTCAATAACGCATCAATATAAAAAGGCCGCGTAGACGCCGCGCCGAGTCAGTTGGTAAAGAGCTACAAAGCAGTTAGTTTGCACCTTATATCCCGCAAATCGGTGGAAGCGCGCGATTGAAACTTTCGTTTTGTGCGGCGTATCATTTATATAGTTTTTCGAATAATCTCGAAATCGAAGAAGCGGTATACAATCGTCATGTCGGCGAAGAAAGCGGTAAGTTAGTGTGCACTGGTATAGAGAGAGTGTATAACAGTGTAACTTGCGTATACATAAACGCTAATTGATCCACTTAACGCTCGACGTGCATATTTAGAAGCTCTGTCTGCCCGATAGAATATGCAACGAGAAGATCGAGAATACGAGCGGAGCTTCAGCGAAAAGCTCATTTTGTCTTCGTTTTTATTTCAGTGTGCATTAAGCGAATGAACAAAGCTTTTCTTGATTTTAATCGCTTTGTCTTTTTTAGACTATAGATATTAGTAACAACGTGAATATTTTTAATGATTATATCAGACTAGATGCTCTAGAAAATACTAAATGCTATACCACTGCATTCCGTTCCACATTCGCAGAGCCCATCGGACATGACTTATTTTTAACTCACCTACTTTCGAAAAAGTGATAACTGACAATTACATCAGTATTTCTCATAAAACAAAAATATTAAAATCATTTCAACAGGACGATCAGGGCAGCTACAAGATCCAACAGAACGATCAGGTCGGCCGATTCCTGGTAGCCAGTAAGGAATTGGAGCCAGGCGAGCAGATCCTGACGGAACTTCCGTTCGTCGTTGGTCCAAAAGCTGCGACTTATCCAGTCTGTCTATCCTGTTACTCGGTATGGCCTGCTACGGAGGACGACAGCAAGCCCCTCTGCTCTCGCTGCAGCTGGCCGGTCTGTGGTCCCGAGTGCGAGAACCACCCGCAGCACAAGGACTACGAGTGCCCGGTAGGTATATAAAGAACATCGATCTAAAAATGTGTTTTCTATAAATGATCATCATTTCCTAAATTATTATTTTTAATTTTTTTTTTTTTTTTTTATAGATTTTCGAGGCGGCTAAGGAAAAGTTCAGCATAGACGTCGCTTTATCCGAGGAGCACCAGAACGGCGTCCCGCAACTCGAGTGCATCACGCCACTGAGGCTTTTACTGGCTGCCGAGAAGGATCCCGAGCGCTGGAAGAACGAGATCAAAGACATGGAGGCGCACAACAAGAAGAGGGCTCAGAAGAACCAGTGGCACATCGACCACGTCAACATCGTCGAGTACATTAGGAAGCGGCTGAAACTGGATAGGTACTTATTGTGTTCTCTAACAGCTCGTTATCCCGCATATTCATGCGTCATCGCAAAAGTAGTGAGACTAATTCTCGAAATAATGATTCATAGGTTCTCGGAGGAGGACATCCAGACAGCTTGTGGCATCCTGGACATCAACAGCCACGAGATCCGGACGGTCAAGGGTTTCCTGGCTCGAGGACTCTATCCGAAGGTCGCGATCATGAACCACAACTGCGTCTCCAACACGGCCCACAGTATCGACCCCAACGACTACAGGATCTACCTCAGGTCGGCCGTGAAGGTACCAGCGGGTGGAGAGCTGTTTGGTAGTTACACCCACGCACTACTGCCTACACTGCTGCGTCGTGAGCACTTGCTCGAGAGCAAGCACTTTGCCTGTGCTTGCAACAGGTGCAGCGATCCGACCGAACTGGGAACTCACATGTCCTCGCTCAAGTGCAGCAAGTGCGATAACGGTGTCGTGCTGCCGCTCGACTCTTTAGGTGAGATCCTTATTTTATTTTTATAATTGTCTTTTAATTTTTAATCTGTGAATTAATTTTTCGATGTTATGAACACAGATGCCGATAGTCAGTGGAAGTGCACGCACTGCGAGTTCTCGACAAACGGACAGGCAGTAAAGAAGGTACAGAAGATAATCCAAGGGGAAATGGACCAAGTCGAGATGTACTCCGCCGCTGACGGCCCTGATGCCATTCAAAACAGAGAGACCTTCATGAAGAAGTACCACTCGGTCTTGCATCCGCGACACGCTCTCCTCACCATCCCAAGGTAAAATTTTATTTTTGCAAGAACAATTTTAACAAGTGTTGTTATATTGTACTGAAAGCTCACTAAAAACATCCCATTTCACATTTACAGATTCTCCCTGAGTCAACTCTACGGCCGAGTGGAGGAGTACTTCCTGGACGATCTGCCAGACATAATCCTCGAGCACAAAATTGAAATGTGTCGACAGGTCCTGCAGGTTCTCGACGTTGTAGAACCCGGTAAAACTCGCTCGCGTGGAATGATCCTGTACGAATTACACGCACCTCTGCTTTTCATCGCCAAAGGCCAGTGGAATGCCGGGGTCATCGACAACGCCGGTCTCAAGTCCAAGATGACCGAAGCCGCGACTGTTCTCAAAGAGTCCGTCGATATCCTCACTCTGGAACCAAAGGGCACACCCGAGGCGGATATAGGAGAAGGTGCGACAATGGCACTCGCTCAGCTTGAACAGTCGATTAACGATCTGTAGATCGTTATGATTTTTATTATATTATATGCAGGGGAAGAGCGAAGAGGGATTACTATATTTATAAGGCTGGCTTTTGAATGTAAGCGTTAATATTGAGTTTTATTTTTATCAGTGGCGTACAAACAATGCATACTTTATTTTTATATTGTTGTATGTACAGTGTATGTTGTATAGTATTATTATTTGTATCTAGTCAGGCTCTTTATATTTGTACACGGTATATCGTTTATAAGTTGCTTCGTACTTGAGCGGACGTTATTTAGTTTGTTTCTGTTTACGAACTCTAGCTACTGATACTTTGTTGCAACATCGACAGGAAGAGTATTTTTATTTTTATTTTTATTTTTATTTATTTATTATTTATCTAACAATAGATTGTATAAACATATTATTCAAGACACTACAAAACATTATCTTTTGTACATATCAAACGTTATAAATAAACAAGAAAATCGATATGTAAAAAAGCAGCTTGTTCTATATTATTCTCCAAAACCTATATCAATCATGCGAATAAACTATTTTTGATTTTCAATAAATGAACTCCATTTACCTAAGATTTTTTAAAAAGCATTAAATTTACATTTTTTAATTATTTTAAATATTCCGTAGAAAACACGCACACTTAAAGAATATAGCTTTGTATAACGATCGAGTATGTGCCGATTATACGCTTTCAATGGGCCGATCTAATTTTACGCGCGAGATGCGCGCAGGCCGCTGCACCGCGTATGAAACAACTCGAATCTCTCGACGTGATACCTGACGATGCGATCTAAGAATAGATCGGACCCTTTGAGATTCGCAAGCGAGAGCGAGAGATTGTGTCTGCAGCGAATTCAGTGCTGAGGTTACACGCGACATCGGACAGCTATTTGATTGCGTTTCAAGCCGAAAGATAAGAGGGATAGAATGGACGGAAAGCCGGCGAACAAAGCCGCTAATGCCAAAAAGTACGAGCTGGCTTACTCAGCTGTGCTGGGAAGGTATGTCAGCCTAGAGTCGTTTGGAGTTTAACGCCGACGTTTATTGACGTAGCGTGCGTGGAGGCGGTCTAATTGGTTTATGATTGATTATAACGAGTATCGTTACTTCCATCAATTTTTAAATGTATTATTTATATATGTCGAAGTGTATTAACAATTAATTTAGATCGAGCTTAAATGCTATACTTGCAATCAATATGTATATATTGATTGACATTGCGATCGAGCATTATTTTTCTTACGTAACATAAAAATGGTCATCGATACAATTAATAGCTTATAAAAGCTAGTCAAACTCGTTAATTAAAATCGAAAATTAAAAAAAGATCGTGATTTAATAAAAAGCTACAGAGCTTTATTAAATAAGCTCGTATAACCTTATCCAGATACCTAGTAGCAGCGAAGAATCTATCCGCCGGCGAGGTGATATTCCGCGAGGATGCCCTCGTCGTCGGGCCAGCGATGTTCGCCAACGACGTCTTCTGCTTCGGCTGCATGCGACCGCTACCAGGCTACCTATCCAGCAAAACTCGCTACACGTGCTCCAAATGCGGCGTCGCTCCGCTCTGCAATCGAGCTTGCGAGGTATATCATACGCCTTTATCATTATTTACACACATATCGCAGTGGTGAACCAATGTGCGGCACGATGCCTTGCAGGACTCGGGGCTTCACTCGACGGCAGAGTGTGATCTCTTGCGGGAGAAGAGGGACGTGATGTTGGAGAACATGGAAGACTTGGTGCACACGTTGATCCACCTGAAGCTCTGGCTCATCAAGTCCTCAGAAAGCAGTCAGGATGCTTGGGAAAGGCTTTCGAAAATGGAAGCCCACATGAACGAGAGACGGGGCAGCGAAGTCTGGTTCGAGCGCGAGGCGAACGTCGTCGAGGTAAGATCTATTTTATAAACATTTCAAAGCGATCAAGTACAAAAGATAGTATATAGCTGACGCATCAAAAATACGCACAGGTCTTCCGAAGATTCGGACTGGTGAGGTCGGAGAACGAGGCAGAGCTGGTCCAATGGCTTTGCGGGGTCCTCGACGTAAATAGCTTCGAGTTGCGGACTCCAGCAATGGGCTTGACTGGCAATAACAGCGGCTCCCCCCTGCTGAGAGGTCTCTTCCTGGAGGCCGCGCTTATGGCTCACTCGTGCTGTGGAACGGCACACATCGCCGTGGACGACCGATTTCAGATGACTGTGTACGCCGCTGTACCCATACCAGCCGGAGAGACCATCACGTTCAATTACACGTCCTCCCTCCTGGTTAGCTTTATGTGTGCTCGCGCTTTGACTCTGATCATGTGGCGTGTCCCTCTATTGCGATGTAGCTGGTATCTAGGAGCTTGTGATCTTATTTGAACTTTGACTTTGAACTGATGTAGAAAAACTACTAACTGCTGCTTGCAAAATTTAAATTGACCATGCAGTAACGCAGGCTTAAAAAAAAATAGCGAATATAGTATAAGCTTAATTTCCTCATTCGCGCGTCTTTTTATATGTATTTACCATCAGGGCTCGATAGAGCGGCAGGAGCACCTGCAGGTAGGCAAGTACTTCCGCTGCGAGTGCAGCATGTGCGTCGACCCTCTGGAACACGGATCGTTCGTCAGCTGCATACTGTGTCCTCGATGTAAAAAGGACTACGTGGCTATTCAAAATGCCCGCGATAAGGATCCTTACGGGCGTAAGACCAAGTGGCAGTGCCGCAAGTGCAAGAGGATATTTAGAGGATGTCTCATAAAGAGCACGATCGACATTGGCAAGGATCTGATAGACGACGTCGGCGATGGAAATTGCAAGGTTTGCTGTTCGATATCTGATTCGAATTTATTAAGGTGTTTTATGAGAGCGAGCTTATATTTTCGTTTATGTGTAGGCGATGGAGAGTTTACTCGACAGACTGTCCAGTACCTTCCACACGAACCACTTCGTCATGCTGACTCTGAAGCAAAAAGTCCTTGCGGTCTACCGAAAAGAAGTGAGCAACCTCAACCCACAGAGGAAAATCTTGCAAAAGATGCTGGAAATCGGCAAGCAAGTGGTCGACGTCCTGGAGATCGTCGAGCCCGGCATATCGAGACTAAAAGGTTCCTATTCTTCACACGAATAACAAATAATATCTTTCTTTTTTCAATAGAAAAAATTCTCATCTCAGGAATACTACTGTACGAAATGCACTTACCGATCGCGATTCTGGCAAACCGATCGTACGCCTCGCGTGAAATAACAGCTGAGCGCTTGGTCTCCTGCTTGGAGGAGTCGCGAGCCTGTCTGAAACGCTCTCTGCAGATGCTACTTTTAGAGCCAGCGAGTACACCCGAGGGTATGTTGGCCAAACGCGCGCTCCAGGAGATGAAACACCTCGCGCAAAATATCGCCGACGCGCGAGCTCTGCAGTTGCAGCAGAGTACCCCCCAGGAGGACATCAGCGTCCGCGACAAAAAGTCTGAGAGAAGAGGAAGCCACAGGCAGAGCAAGAATCGAAATAGAACCAAGTGATATTTATGGCTTATATTTTGTTCTTTTTTGATGTGGGAATAATGATGTGATGTGTTATATATATGACCATGTGTTTTGTAAACACAAGATGGCATAAATAATTGTTGATCGATGATGAATAAAATATAAATAATATATATGGAAGTATTATCCACCCATAATTTCATAATATAGGTATTTTGATTAATATATGAATAAGTATTTTTGTCGCTAACCGCTTTTTAGTACAGCTGTGTAGATAGGTATTTTTCTCCAAAGTTTTTCGTCATGAATAATATGAAAGTTTCGGTCACTTCGCTTATACATATACAGGTACGTATAATGTGGGCGCGAGCGTAGTGAAAATCGTTAATGGCATCGATGCAGGGAGAATATTGATATCGTATAAACACATTAGAAAACGAGGTCAAACGGGGGAGGAAAATAGATACATATATACTAAAATACTATAATTTTCTTCTAACGGTTCATTAAGCTGACTAAATAATACAAGTCAAGAATGTATTATTAAAGTAATACAAGCAGAAAATAGTTATTACCACATTTGAAGATAATCACAAATAGCGCTATTAGAGCCAATCATTCGACAAACTAATGAAACATTCAAACCACCTGCCGCGAAAGGCGGGCTTGTAATCAGCGCCACCTGTCGGCACGATATACCGCGCGCCGCATGCATATACCGCGATTTTCCCTAAAATTCTTTCCCTATATCTTTTTGTGTCTGCAAATGTTTTGTTTGAAAAATAAGAAAACGCTGATGTGCAGCGTAAAGAGCAGTTCTAGTCGGTAAGAGATTGATTTGAAAAGCTCGAAGCCTGTGCGGGAACAAGCCTTTTGCAAGACAGATATGCGCCCGCGAGTTTTGTATGAACTTAACCTTGTTTTCCAAAGAAACGTACATAAACATTGCAAATATATATTGTAGTACTAACATCATCACTGTTTAAACAAACCAACCGAATGAACACACATCAATGAGATATTCTCAGAGTGGTAATCATTATTATTAATTCTTACACCTGCTGCACGTTGTGTAACTATAAATATACCACTATGTTTCTCTAATTCTTGGTAAAATTCCTTCTTTTCAGTTAATACGTTTTTTGTTTAAAAACCGCATCAAAAATGATCGATCAAAATATAATTGTAATGTGCTTTTTGGTTTGCCTGGCGGTAGTATTTAATTTTTCATTACATCGTATTGAGGAGGGCTATGTAGGAGTTTATTTTCGAGTAAGTTAAAATAGCTATTCCTTATTTGCACTACTGACGTCAGTATGTGCCTCGAATATTTTAAAACACGATTCATTTATATTCCCAGGGTGGAGCACTGCTGCCTCAAGTTAGCAGTCCAGGTTTCCACATGATGGTACCACTTTTAACAACCTTCAGGGCTGTTCAAGTAACTTTGCAAACTGATGAGGTCAAAAATGTTCCTTGTGGAACTAGCGGAGGTGTCATGATCTATTTTGATCGTATTGAAGTTGTAAATATTCTAAATGCAAATAGTGGTATGTACATCAATATACCTTGATACCTGCTTTACACACTAATGAAAATACATGGATTGTTGTTTCACAGTGTACAATATGGTTAGGAACTACACAGCAGACTATGACCGTTCTTTGATATTTAACAAAGTTCACCACGAGTTGAATCAATTTTGCTCAGTCCATACATTGCATGAGGTTTATATTGATTTATTTGATCAAATCGATGAGAACCTCAAGACGGCTTTGCAAAGAGATTTAAATGAAATGGCTCCTGGTCTGAGCATCTTAGCAGTAAGAGTAACCAAGCCTAAGATTCCTGAGACAATCAGGAAAAATTATGAACTGATGTAAGTAAATAATTTCACTTAAATTCTATAATTCTTATCCTTGCACATCCAAGAACAATTTATACATTTTAGGGAGGCAGAGAAGACTAAACTGTTGATTTCTACACAGCATCAGAAAGTAGTTGAAAAAGATGCTGAGACTGATAGAAAGAAGGCCATTATTGAAGCTGAGAAAGAAGCTCAAGTAGCTAAAATTCAGTACAATCAAAAAATTATGGAGAAAGAATCACTTCAGCGTATGGCAGCGATTGAAGATGAAATGCATTTAGCTAGAGAAAAAAGTCGTTCAGATGCTGATTATTACCAAATGGCAAGACAAGCTGAAGCTAACAAATTATTACTGTCAAAGGAATATTTGGAACTAGAAAAATACAAATCATTGTCACAAAATTCCAAAGTCTACTATGGACAGGACATACCAAAAATGTTTTCATTAGGAGGGTGTTCAAATGATGCAAATTTAGGATCTTCTATCAATCGAGTCACTAGTGAAAAAGATGAAAATTATAATGAATAATTTGTTGTTTAAAAGATTTGGATTGAATTGAAATATTCCCATTTTTTGTAGGTAACTGATGATTGAATTGCAAGCGTTGATATGCACATCGATGACCTTTAATTATTACTTCATTTAAATCTAAGACAAGTTTGACATATGCTTGAAATTATTTAATTGTACTCGTTATTTATTAATGATTGTGAGAAAGTTTGTTATTTATAGTTTTTTTTAGCATTGTAAATTGTACAGCTATTGAATACAAGCCTACAATATACTTAATTATTATAAAATACAACCTAATATTTATTATATACTTCACCAAGGTTTAAGAATAAAGTGGCAAGATTAGTATGCTTGCTAACATGGTTTTTTTAACTCTAAAATGGTCTTTTCAATGATTCTTCATAAACCTATCTAAGTGAATCGCTCATTTCTCTATCAATTTTAATATTTCATTTTTACTTATCTTTATACGTATTATTTAATTATTTAATACATTAATAAACTACGTTTTAGTAAGAATAAGAATATATTATGGCAGCAATTTAAATCTCATTTCTGCATTCTGCTAGAGAAAAAAAACTAGATCATAGTAACTTTGCTTGTCAGTTGTGGTAACTTAACGCATTTGCGTCATCTTCGTTGCACTTTGGAATAATTGGAATTTGGTTTATGATCACGTATACTTGCATCTGTCAAAAGTTTTAACTTCAAAGTTATTATTCGAAAACGACAAGTGTTAAACAACAGAAATCTACAAAATGACGGCTGTGAGTAAGAACACCCAATGCTAATTCTTGCTTTAGAACAGAAGGCAAATCTATGTTTGTTATCTTGAGTTTGAGGTTATAAAGTTATCTGTTTATAAAACTTGCCTGTAATGTATAATTGATTATTTAGATAATATAATATTAGTCATAAGCTTATTATAACTATGATTCTTCATAACTTATCATCAAATCCAAATCTTTTATTTAGGATTTAAAGAAGTTCTTACATGGCCTACTGAATCGAGTTGAAGGATTGCACAGTATTTTGATAACAGATAGAGATGGGGTACCAGCTGTATTTGTAGCTAATGAAAAAGCTCCAGAACTAGCAATGAGAGCAAGTTTTTTGTCTACTTTTGGAATGGCTACTGATCAAGGAAGTAAGCTTGGTCTCGGAAAAAATAACACAATCATCTGCATGTACAGCAGTTACCAGGTACATAAAATGAGATTATCTTAAATTCTATACTCTTAGTAATAAATCTCAACTAATTAATGTATTTTGTAACAAATAGGTAGTACAAATGAATAAGCTACCTCTAGTAGTAAGCTTTATTGCTAGTCATGATTGCAATACCGGACATATTCTGGATTTGGAGAAGAAGATCGACCCTGTGCTCAGTCAACTGAAAAATGCGGTTGCGGATGCCTGATGGTTACCTGTTGTTCACTATGGGTGATAATTAATGCAACATCTCTCAAAAAGTGCATTATGAAAAAAGACTTGGACATTGCTGTGCAGTATTACTCATCCAGTAATGCAAGAAGAAACAGCACCAATGTTTTGTTTTCAGACAAGTTTTCATGTCTGGCAGTGCAAAATGTTTTACAAGGAAGGAAGTATGTCTTGATGACTGTAAGTCGATTTTGTACATTGAAAATGAAATGATTGAAATATGATGTTGAGACGAAATCTATGATAATAATTAAAAGTAACTGTTTGTACACTATTTTTAAAAATAGATAATATTTTTAAAGTTTTTTTTTCTTTATAAATTTTGCATACACATGGTAATTAATATTAGTGGAAAGAATTTAGAAAAAATATTACGGATATACTTGTAGCAAAAAGTAAGCGCATTGTGCTTTGACCATGGCTCTCTGTAAATACAAAAGTTTGATGGATATTCTCAAAGTATAGATAATCACAGCTCATACAGCAATGGCTTGCCCTCAAAACCATTAAGTATATTTTGAGCGGCCGCAAGCGCCATATCGTTTCGGGTTTCCACAGTTTGACTGCCCATGTGGGGGATGATCACTGTAAATAAAAGTATAAATTTAATAGTCTTTGTATACTTTTTATGATAACCAAATGGATAAATATATAATATACGCTATACGCAAATAAATTGTAAGATACAAGTTGTAAAGTATATCTCTCATCAATTTTCTCATCCCTATGTATTGCAGCGATTAAAAAATTCGTGCTCACCAGCGTTGGGAAGTTTCAAGAGTTCGTGGTCGACGGGAAGTGGTTCCGGCTCGGTGACGTCGAGACCAGCAGCAAAGATCGTCTGGCTCTTCAAGGCCCTAACGAGTGCATCTGTATCGACGGTTTTGCCTCTGCCAATGTTCACAAAAACAGAAGTCTTTTTCATTTTCTTGAAAGCATCATCGCCAAACAGCTTGTCGGTTTCTGGGGTCAGAGGCACACAAGAGATCACAAAGTCACTCTCCTTTAGAAGGGTGTCCAGGTTTACGAATTCAGCGCCAAGATCGTCACCTATAGCGCAAAACGAAAGTTTTAGTTCGTCGTTTTACTTTTGCTGTCTACTTCTGAATTTTGTAATACTTATTACCGGTCTTCTTTCTGGAATGACCAGTGTAGAAGAACTTTTTAATCTCGAAGGGCTTCAGTCTCTTAACGATTTCCTCGCCAATGTTGCCGAGACCAACGATTCCAACGGTTTTGTTGCGTAAATCGTGGCCCAACAGCCACTGGAATCCATTTTCGATCTTTCCTCTGCAAAACGTTGTGCCAATTAATCAGTGCTCTCATTTTAAATTTAAAAAAAGGCATAAAGAAGCTCGATGCAAGACTCACTGTTCTAGTAGCAGTCGACCCTCGTGAGCGCGTCTGGCTGCACCCAAAAGCAGGAAAACCGCGGTTTCGGCGACTGCGGCCGACAGAACCTTCGGTGCATGTCCAACTTTGATGCCGCGCTTCTTTATTTCCTGGATGTTCATGTGGTCGTAGCCGGCCGACGGCGTCGAGATTATCTTCAGCCTGCTTCCTGCAATAATATTATTCGTTGTTTAAAAATTATTTTCAAAGTTGTTTTCTTTTTTATAACAATTGGGGATGCAGTTTTTTTACCCGCAGCGTTGAGAAAATCTGCGTCGACGTGGAGCTTTCCCAGAAGAGCGTCATATTCGGGCAAAACTTTCAAAACTTCGGCTTCCGTGGGCCAGTTTGGTTTTAATACTGTCACATCGCACCTGCGAAGAAAATATTATTAAACCTTGTATTTTGCATCACACTTTTATTGTAGCTCCAAAAAACATTTCTTTTACTGTCAATTTCAAATACACAATATTCGCGATTGATTTCGTCACTTCTACGACTTCATCGTCCCAGATTACAACAACATAAGCAATACAATACGTGACAAATCACATGTTTTCGTGCTGTAATCTCGCGAACAGGGCGTTTACACACACCTGCGATGATAGCTATATAACCCACAAAGATGTACCAACTAAATTCAAGCTACAATCGTTTATAATATTATGTTCATCAAAACGAGAAAAATAATTAAAAAAAAACGCACATTGTCTTCAACAAATCAACGGCGACCTGCGGCGTGTCGTTATGTGCAACTAAAACTCGTGGCTTTCCGCTCATGTTGATGTTAGCAGCTCGACCGGCAACTGTACAAAACCATTGGGTGCTAAAACGCAGATAGTAAGAAACGCACAGCTTCATTCTCTTATATAACAATGCCGGAGATTTCTCGCGCAGGCGCGTGCGTCGTTATGGTTTTTAAATTACTTTTGATAAGCTTTCTCGTTTTATGAGACACGGTAGCTGTCTGTGTTGGTGGTGCATTGAAAAAACCACCGTTTAGAGATTATGATATATCGTCTGGTTTCGTATCGGCGGATCGATTGTTAAGGTGTGGATGATGCAGCGGAAATGGCTTGCGTATACTGCTGGCAATTGCTGGTTTGTTTTCATCATATACTGTGATAAATTTTGGCTACTGTTTTTCCACAGTCAAGTTTAAAAACTTGTTTGGAACAAGGGAAGTGGGTTTTAGATAAATTAAAGACAGTTATTTTTTGCGATTAACATTAAATTAAATCATTTAATGTTAATTGCAAAAATTATATCTTTTAAAGATCTTAATTGGAAAAATTTTACTCACTTTATAATAATAATAATGTTATTATAGAGAGGAGGATGATGAAGTTCTTTGTTTGCTGCATACGGATTGTCACTACGGTGTAATGCAGTTTCAACGATTCAGTTCTTATAGCTATCTTACTTATACTCCGCATTGTCTTTTTGCTCCCATTTTTTTCTAGAGCTTGTACGTTACGCTCGGTGTGATTTCGGATTAAACTGTATAGTCTAGGAAAAAAAGCGCCTATAAAATGCGCTTGGCGGCCTTACATTTTATGAGATTATGACACGCATGCGACTTCTTTACGTTCATGTTCCGTTGATGGATTCATACTGACGATACATTTCTGTGAGTGATGTATAACACGTACGCCAGTCGGTTTATTTTAAAATTATTCAATATTACTAAATTGTATAAAATATTACATCTAAGTTTTATATCGTTGAAAACAAACTTTACGAAACCGATTCGAAAAATGTGAAAGACTCAAAATTGCAGTAGTGTAAATCGTTATGCAAAACACGCACTTTACAAGCGTCCCGATAGTGTGGAACTAAGGTGTTTACATTAATGTTACATGCCTCTCTCGGCTAAATTAATTGATTATCCGAGTTAAATATTTCCTCTTTTACTTACAGCGAACAGGAGTACATGAGACGGTTGTCGCGGCTCCGAGCTATGTCTCTCGCTAGACGGAAACCGATAAAGTTATCAGTAAAGTCATATGATTTAAAGAATTGACTGATGTAGTGTGCTTGCAGCCACAAACCTTATTATACACCTACAGCTTCTTTAAGATGAAATAAGAATTATATATTATTTATATATCTTCAAAGCTCGCGAGCCGGTGTAACGAACACGACCACAAAGGTAATATATATTATAATGTACAGGAGTGTACTAAGCTCCGACGTCGGGCGAATAAACGCGAGTCATCATCCGAGAACGTTACGAGTATCAGGCGACTAGAATCGCACTCGAGGTGTGCCTCTATATATTGACTTTATCGCATGCGTGTATGTGTGTTCGTATAGATTGTAGCTCGTCGACGACTTATGGACGTCGGAAAAATGTTATATATGTTACGAGCGTTATGTATAGTGTATATAATACATATGTGCTTAGGCGCTATATTAACCACGTATTTGTCTTGCGTGCAGCTGTATATGCGAGCGCGACAGACTGCATGCAATATAAGCTGGAAACTCAAGACTATATTAGGAAAATATCAAAAGTCGTAGGAGGAGCTGCGCGTCGTTGTTCGCGCGCGTATTAAAGCAGCTGAATTATCGAACGCGGATATTCTCCAATGAGAGCTTGACTTTGAGAGCTGAAATTCGATTTTTTTTTTTTTTTTTTTTTTTTTAATTAAAATGTGTAACATGAATGCATGCTTCTTGACGAATAATTATGCGAATATGTCTTCAAATATTTATGAGAAAGCTATACTACAATTACGCGTATAATTAATTTTGTGACTGAGTTATTTTTTGTGGCGATGAATAAAAATATATATAAAAACAAACCTATTATTCTCGGTGAACATCAAATATATTTTTTCGATATTATATACTATAGAATATAAAGACACTTGCAATTATTATTATATTAACAAAAATGCAGTTACTGCGTATTTTATTTTAGTATAAGTTAATCCTCGTTCTGTTCAATTTGGACATAACAAGGCTAATTCAAGGTTGTCCCAAATTAAACTTGAATGTTAATCAACGAAAAAATAAATGCTAACATAATATAGCAGTGCGGTTTTAAAAAAAATGCACTTTGAATTTTAAAAAACTCGAATGATAATAGCTATATATATATATATACATATATATATATATATATATAGTCTCTATTATTTTTAACTTGGCTGAAAATAATTGATAAGATTTTCAATCTCCCGCCGCTCTCCTTTAATAAAAGCATAAAAAATTGCAAAATTGCAAAAAACACTATATTTCGCACGAAAAGTATCTAGGTAATGAAATTTAAAAATTTGCTGAAGGACTGAAATTCGAAGGTTTCGCTCTCAAAGCTGAAACCTAAATGTGAAAGTGCTTTACCAATTACCTAGTCTTGTATGTATGTATGTACGTACGTTTGCTGGATGACTGCATGCGTATTTCTATACACTATTACTATACATAGGCCCCTAATTCTAGCTACTCATAAGTCATATATGTCTGATGAATGCATAGACTCGCGTTCACGTCACTCACGCGTATAGCGGCGTTCGCGTTCGCGGTATACTTATCATGTGCTGTTGGCATCCGTGGACCTTTCAAAGCACAACGGTATGAACAAAATTCGACTAAATTCCTAAGGCTCGTGTTTATTATTTACGATTAAAGAATAAGTCGCATGAAGGCTGACAAAAAGGTGAGCGAATCAACTCGTACATCGCGTTTTTGTTGAATTTTCTCAGCAATTTGAACTTGAGGTGTCAAACGGGAGTAAATAAGAGCGGATGTCCTAGAAGTTTGAGGTTATATCGTGTAACTCCAAACATTATGTCATTACTAAATTTACTCTGAATCTAAACCAGTGCGCGTTGAAATTCGTTCCGTGCAAGTGTATTTTTATTCTGAACGAAATTATTCTTGTTCGTTTTAGCATAAAGATGCGTGTATCACCTCAAAAGCTGTTCATCCCACTGCTCGCAAGTTTTTCATTAACAGGTGCTGCAGTTGTACTGCTGTATTTTGTAAATAAAAAGGTAAATAATTCATTTTCAATTCTATATACTTTGACAAATTTCAATAGTTCATTATACAATGTCCCTGTCCCTAAAAATCATCTATTTATAGAAGAATGACGAAGAACAAAACATCAAAAACAAGAGAGTTGAACAAAACTCTGTGGAAGTTATTGTTCCTCGTCAGTTTGTTCCTGTAATCATTGGAAGAGGCGGTACTATGATTCAAAGTATTCAAGAGAGCACCAATACAAAAATTAGGTTTAGAGAAGAAAGCGATGTAGATTTACTTGAACGAATATGCATCATCACGGGAAGTCTAGAAAACATCAAGCTGGCAGAAGAAAGGATCAAGGCCATATTAGATAATCAGCCGATAATTGAAACATACGAAACATGGGTTCCACAAAGGACTATTGCGAAAATGACAGAAAGAGGAGGAGAGATACTCAACCTCATACAGAACTCATCAAATGCAAAAATTATTTTAGAAAGCTCCCATAATGTTGCTGACTCAGGTACAGTATACATATATAAAAGTTGAATATTCATAACAGTTGTTTTAAAATAATAAATCTGTTCACAGATGCCAAGAAGAGAGTCATTATAAAAGGCACAGCAGAACAAATTGCTAATGCTCTTTTGCAAGTTGAAGATAAAATAAGAGAGGATAAAGATGCAAAGGCAAAAGCTGAGTCGAGCACACTGGCCAGAGTTCCTAGAATTAAAACTTCACCTCCACCACAAGCTATTACTCCTGACAACAGTCCAAAAGACTCAAATCATTCGATTTTTGGTAGTCAAGGTGATTTATGCAACATCACTCAAATTAATAGTGATGAGACAAAAATAATTTTATTTTTAAATTTTCAATTTCAGCCAATGAAGGCCTCATGGAAGTGTTTGTTTGTTCAGTGGAAAACCCAAGTCAATTTTACATCCAGGTTATCGGTCCTACCAATGCCAAATTGGATCCACTAATAAAAGAAATGTTTGACTACTATCAATCGGAAGAAAACAGAGCAATGCACGCCCTGACAAATGTTGGTAACAGTAGGAATTCTTGTATCTTGTGACTTTTACAATTGAATTTTTTCTCATTTAGTTTTCACCTTTATAGATTACCGTGGGACAAATGGTGGCAGCCAAGTTTTCCATTGATAACAAATGGTATAGAGGTGAAATCGTGGCAAAGCTTGGAGATGAGATGTACGACGTGTACTTCGTTGATTTCGGTGACCAAGATAAGGTAGCAGAGAAAGATATTTTTGAATTACGCACAGATTTCCTCAGTCTCAGAGTTCAGGCTATCGAGTGCTGCCTGGCAGGTGTCAAACCTCGGTAAGTTTTTCAAATACTATTTCAAAATTTTTTTATTTTCTTTAACAAATAATTTTGCAAAAATATATTCTTAAGCGTTAAGTTATGCGATTCCACGTTAAGAAATGCTCGAATGTATTTACAATTCAATCAGTCGCGTTGTTCAGTACGTAAAAAAATAGATATACATATATGTACAATCAACTGCTTAATTCGCTGTCGTTCATACTGGATCTCGAGCTTCCCATTCCAGCCTCGCAGACTTCGTTGAACAACTCGGGATTGACCTGCTCCATCATTTTCCACGCAAAGTTTTTAGTAATGCTCATCGCGTTCTCTTCACAGTAAGCTAGACCGGCTCTCTTGAGAATGTCACAACCGAATTCATCTGCCAGCAACAAGCGGGATGCCACGTTTTCGGGTGTTATCGTTTCGGTCAAGCTTCTCTCGCAGTGTTCCTTCAATCCTGAAATAAACAAAGCCATCAGCGGAGTCAATTTATTTTTACGACTCTGTTGTTAATCACATAATACGTAGAATCGTACCTTGTAACCGAAATCGTATCGCTAGGGCAAGCATCTGAGGCGCTAATTGATCCAAATTATCGACGTGGTCCGTGTAAATGTAACGCAACAACTCTTCTACAACTTCTCTTGATAAGTCCATCAATTCTAATTTGTACTTAATCTACACAGAAACAACAATAAATGACACTTTATATATAGGACAGTCGTCAATCACACGAATCGTATATATTGTGTATTTGTGCAATTCGTTAAAAGGTCAGTGCTGTATTTAGTCACTCTCGGGTTCGATATAAGTATACGTTTTTATTTTCTAAATGATATACAATCCGCCGCTCATCGTGAAGTATTATATGGCACCACAGCTTTTAGTATATAGCTTATCGTTACAACATACAGTTCCCTCTCGGAGTTAAAAAGCGCTAGCGAGTGTAGTGTATAAGTCACAAAGTAAGCAGAGGGGGTGTTAATGACTTGGCCGTTAGATTCCACGCTCACAGCTCAAGGTGTGCGGAACGTTTGGCCTCGTCGATAAATCCTCAAATAGTTAAACCAGACAAAACCGTGCATTTGAAAAAAGAGAACAAAAAAATGCGAAATCAAAGCCCAAGCACACTCAGGAATCGCGTTGAATCAGCGCTTCCTTATCCCCATTGAGACGTACGTCGGCGTTATTGTTGTTATTCGGGTGATCGTTCTCCTGGTCCTCCTCTTTTTCATCCTCCGTTGGCTCGATCGTTCGGATCATGCTCGCAAGGACGTCGCTGCGGGCCGTTATCACGCAGCTGTGCACCGGGATCTCTGTCGACTTTTTCTCGTCCTCCATCGAGCAAACGAGCTTCGTGTCCGCGACCTGAGGATGTTTTAGCAATTTTGCCATATCCTGCGAAAACAAAAGATTCATGCGTGGAATTCCTTGAGTTTTTTTTTTTTTTTCATTACTGGGTAAACAAGTATTCAAATGGAAGCGATAACAGCGCTGTTGACACTGATATTTGATGCTGAATTAATTTCGTCGCAAGTCGAGATAGTATAAAGAGAGAGATAAGTCTAATCGCGCGATTTTGAGATTTCCCACTTAGATTAGAAAAGCTTCTGAGTATAAGCTCCACCGAGGCTCTGGATGAAACCGGTTGAAGCTCGAAGGTTTTAATTCGATAATAGCCGCAATAAGCATCGCAAAGAAGACGCAGTAATAATAGCATGCAGGTGTGCTCTCGCAGACATCATTGTACAACATATACATATATAGATCTCGCGAAGGAAATAGAAATCCCACCTGTGACAAGCTGTGCTTCTCGCTCTCGCACTGTATGATCTGTATCTTGACCATGACTCGAAGCTCTCCGTTATTCTTGAGATGTCGCTCGACGATCGACAGGTCCCTGTAGCCAAGGGAAATTATGTCAGAGCTCGAGCGCAGCTCCAGAATCGTCCTGCTGACGTTGCAGTATTCCCAGTAGTTCACGTCTGCGTTGAAAACCGCGAATTGAAAGCGAATCTTTGCCTGCTCCACTTCCTCCACATTGCAGTTCAAAATGTTCAAGCATAGCACCACGGGGTTGGTTATTCTCTTTCCTGAAATTTTACGATTTCCAATTTAATTTTGAAATGATTGACGCGATATACATCACGTGCAGCTCATCAGCGAGAGTGCTCATTTTCGAGCGCAGCCTCCGCGGTTATTGCCACTTCTCTCGCGTCATTTTCAATAATGAACCGGCCGCAACGTGTCATCGTCACGATGCGCGTACTCGTTGGCTTTTCGCGTTATTAACCCCCTTGAAAATCTCGATCAAGCACCCCCTGTTGAAAAAAAGCACAATATCGGAATATTATATGTATACCTTCAGGGCCTTTCCAAAATCTGATGGACAGGTTCCAAGAGCTATGGATACCATTGACGTTGAGGTCAAAGCTCGGGCTGTCAAAGCTGTGCTTCTTGGAGATGGTCTTCTTGTAGTGTGGTATCGGCCAGGTGTACTTGAAGATCACGTCCGAGACCGTCGGCACCAGTAGTTCCATCGTAGTAGTATAATAGTAGTTAGTGCAGCGAGCGATTAAACTTGGATTCCCCCTTGAATATCGCCGGCAGCATGTCTGCAGCAGTTTCGGTACACATCAATAACAACGGCCCGCGTGCACATAAGAGAGTTTATAAATACAAGTTCGATGCTCGAGATTAGGCTGTATATACCGGAGGATTTTAAGGCTGCAATTTGCACTTGCGAAACTGTGTTGTTCTCCGCGAGTCCTATCGAGCAGCCCAGATCTCGCCCCCTGCGTTATATAATTGCGGCCGAAGCGTTTAAGAGATCGTTATTGCGGTTTTAGGTTTAAATAGGCTTTTATACAGGATGCATGGATATAGTGTGTTTCTGTATGTTCAGCGTCTCGAATCGAAAGCTTGGCACGGAAGACGTAATTCTGTCCAAGCAAAGATCAAAGCGCATCAGCTCGCCAAGAGCTGCCGAAAACAAAATCGAAAGATCAAAGAATATAATCAAGCCGAGAGGCGCGAACTCTCGGGGGTTTTCGAATTAGGCTCTATATCCGAGGAAGCTTTTCGTAATCAATCGAGCGAGTTATGTTCTAGCTAATATAAAGAGAGAGACTACGGGGAGTCGAAAGGAAGCTAATTACTTTCTCGTGCACGCGCATTCCTGTATACACACATACAGCGCATAGTTGCATAGGATTTGCGCGAGATGCCATCGGGATTATTCGCAACCCGCGCGTGTGATCATATAAAGCTCATGTAAATTGCAGAGCTTCATGATGCGAGCGATAAGCGCGTGATGCATGCGTTATTGAATACAGTTATATTATACTATGAGCTTCAATATCAAAACATATATACGCATCTGAACACTAAAATCATGCAACCCGTATACATTTCTCGGGTCAGTGCGCCTCGTGTCAGATCGTTACTTCACATAACAAGGCCTGAAATTTTTGTCCTTCTCATACAATAGAGCTATACGCTTGAAGTATATAAGAGTCGCGCGACTCGCCGCTCGAGAGAATAGCTCCGATAGGGGAAATTGTCTATTTTTATATTTATACTCCACGGGCGATAAACGAGCGGCTGAATTTGTCTCGAGCTCTCTCTCCTATCCAATTCGTACAATAAATCGCTGCCGAATTTTTGAGATAAGATTTCAACAGAGGCACTTCAGCCGAAAAATTTCCGATTGATTCGCAGAGCAAGTCTCTCTGCGATAGGGGAGAAAGATACTGTTTTACACATCGCGTGCATTGTACACACACAAACAGAGAGCTGTATAAACTCAGAGGGATAGCTATAGAACTGGGTCGCGGTTACGCGGAGATCGAATCGACTGCAGCGCAAACAGACTCGTTGGGATAATCGCTGTCTAATTGATACTGGGCGAAACTCTCACTACACAGCTCTATGATGTGTACGCGTGGATAACACTGCGTTTATACCTACGTACGTACATACATGCAGCGAATTAAGTCGCATCCCGATACTCGATTGCTTCCACACGTGCGAAATAGCTTCCGCGTATTTCGATCTGTATGACTCTGTTCGGTGTGAACATGCACGCTAGCGTGAGAAAGCGATAAAGTTTTCGTAATTTGTCGTCGTCGCACGCTAATGCGAGTTTCATCAAAGCTCGGCTGCGAGTAAAATCGTTTATGGGCCATGATGTATATTTTATATGTATGGGTGACTCATACTGCAGCTCGCGACCGATGCATATCGCTGCAAGCGCACGAATACATAATTTTGCACGTTGTTTGTATCGTCGCATTCTATTTACGACTGACTGCGGATTTTAGTATTTTGTTTTCCGCGGCGCCGGATTTGAATTTGTCTTTCGCGCCTAATGTGCTGTTTGACGATACCCCATAAATATATTTGGTATTTAAGCAGTTATAGCACGAGCGGCTGAAGTAGCAGGCTGATTAGCGCTGGCGAAATTAATCGGCTCTGTGTAATACGCTAGAGTGGGATAGTGAAGTCTGCTTTAATAATAATTTCGTTCTATGCTATTGTGCACCGCGCACTCACGCCGTGTATTATAACTTGAACGTGTCGGTAAACAATGCGACTCCGCTTAAAAATTCCTACGCAAGACACATTCGGCTCAAGGAAAATACGCGGTAAAACGTATAATCGTAAACTCGATTACAGTAAAAACGAGCCTCCATATAACACTCCAATCGTACGCTTGTAAAACAAAAACAAGCGACGCGTCACAACCGCGCCGAAAAAGTGTTCTTTCCGCAACGACTCTATATGCCTCGTATATATCTGTGTATATCGTGGGACATTTTGTAATGAGTATAAGCCAACGCTCACAATCCAGCTGCGATCGATCTATACCTCTTTCTCTCTCTCTCTCTCTCTCTCTCTCTCTCTCTCGTCGCGGTTTCCGAAAAACGACGGGATAGTGAAAGTGCGTCGCGATATTGCATCTCACCGCAATGAGCGGTCCATTAGCTATAGACGCTTGTAAAATTCTATTTTCATTCGCGAGCGTCGACACGCCGTGTAGCATTATGTTCGGTGAATGTTTCGCGCGAGAAGTGTGGAGGTATGAGATTGATCGGCGTGACTGGAGAGCTATGAGAAAAGCAGCTAGAGGATCGGACTTAATCAGCGGAATGATCGCTTTGCCGTTTATTGTTTTTTATTACGAGGTATTTAGCGTTGGATGAAGGAGAGAGAGATTTTTCGTTTGATTTGTTCGTTTTAGGAGAAACGAGATTATGGTCGAAGTGAGATTTCGAACAGGGAGTGTATGCGTATACGCGGTTTCTCGGAGCAATTTCAGCGGAAGGATATACGTGTTAAGTTAATAGCTCTTGGGTTCGTTATACGGACGCGAGAGCTGCTCAAAAATGATTATGTAAGAGAATCTAATTACATTGTTGTTTATCGTTGGAGGTATATCGATTTGGAAATCTTATCGCGATCGTTGAGCGAGAAATAGCGCGTTGGAAGATACGGTTCTATATTTTTCACGCATATGTTCGATCTAGACAATGTTATTACAATTTTCTAAGTGTATAAAGCAAAGGTTTCGTACAAACAATACATACGGCGTTAAAACGAACTCCAGATCAGCCCAAAACGCTCATCACATGCTGCCACAGTCCCAACAATTTTCTCGCTTCCAAATCTTCAGCAGCGGTTCTCCTTATAGAAGTCACTGTGATACGTATAGCCGTGAAAATCTAAAATCCAGCGCAACTGCAGCGCGAGAAACGAATCGGCGCGACGCACGTCCGCGACCAAAGTGGCCGTCGAGACGTGAGCGAAGAAAACGTTCGACGTCCGATAGCAGCAGTAGCAGCGGCACAAAAGTCGGTTTCTCACGCGCTACGTCGCACACACTAGACTGCCGCGACTATTCCTCTCGTGTGTTCGTACTCACAGGCAGCTATACTCTCGACTCCCTCTCTATGCCATTTATAAAACGGAATAAACGTTGCTGCCGCCACGAGAAACACGCTACACTGTGTGTATGTCATATACGCAAACACTGCAGAGGCTTGCGTGAAAATAATGTGTTTTTCAAGCTGGCTTGTTTACGGTGGTTCTCTCGCCCCCTTGTTTTTGCATTTGGGAAAATTTCAATGGGAAGATAAACGTTGAAATTGTGTAGAGCTGTACGAAAATCGTTGGTGCGAGAGAAGACTTATCTCGCCGAGGTTCGTGTCTAGCTACCGATCGCTTATCGGATGATCGTTTTAGGATAGCCGCGATATCGAGGGGCTGATAAAAAGCGCGGATTTTATTGAACTAATGGCTGTGCGCTATACACACGAGCCAGCTTATAACAAGCGATTCCTTGTTGGACTAGAGCCAGGCACAATTTCCACGTGAATTATCAGCGTGTTGTTCGTGAAAATCTTCAGATTTTCTTCGTCTATAACGTGATACTGCGTCAGTCCAATAAGTCAGACGTTTAACGAGGAGTTTTCCATGATGCGCTGCCTGAATTGCGTCTGTTTCGAAAGGTCGTCCGTAGGAGATGAATTCACGCAGCATAATGAGTTCCAATTGTGCAAAAGTCCCGTTCTTAATTATAAAACTCACGGACGTAATCGAATGAATGAAGTCGATTCTGCTCGCCAGCTGATTGCGGAAAAACGCGAGGTTATAACAAGACACCTCTGTTTTTGCCAGCTATTATCGTCTCGTTAATTCCTTTCGCCAACCTACTCCCTCAATCCCTCATCCAAATCGTATCCGACGTCGAGGCCGTTATTCGGTCGAAAAGCTTCATCGTCGGGTCACTGTTCTACCCCTTTACAGTTCATACAGCGTCTATACAGCGCGAACCTAGGGTAAAACTAGCCGTCGCTCTTGAGTTTTGGCACTTGCCCCAGACAGGCGCGATCACTCGCGCGCAGTTTAGCCGGAATATTTATCGACGTCGTTCACCCTCTTGTCACACGCGCTGCACTTCGCTGAAATATGCATGTGCATCTCCTGCGGCACTTGTGCCAAATATGCTTCGCGCGAGCAAACAGAAATAACGATAACACAAACGCGCAGCTATCCATTGCTGGCGCCGCATTGTTCGCGGATATGACGCCTCGCGAGAGCGTTTATTATAGCGTCGTTCGTTGCGACGACGGCGGTTATTCAAATTTCAAGGATCTGCAAGCTCGTGTACCACTGCTATGACGGCATCGAGGACGGCATTGTTTTAACAGCGAAATTTTCCGATTTTTTCCAGATCCGGCGAGTGGACCGGGGAGTCGACGGAGGCTTTCGGTCAGCTTTGCGAACTGGCGAACTGGAAGCCGCGCGTCGCTAAGATCAGAGGATACAAGGAGCGACCAGTAGGCTTGAGTCCTAGTAGACGGGAAGGCTCGCCCATTCCTTGCATCGAGCTCTACGATCAACGCGACGATCAGGTGAGTCGTATGGATATAAGTAGAAACGGGCGGTGTCTGGTCGGACGAAGCGACGTTTGAGGAATGTTGTACAATAGGTCGCAGAGTCGTTACACTGTTACGACTGTTGTGTGGTTTGGAAAGTTTAGGCGGCTGCACAAAAAGTGACCGGACTTGCTTTCTACGGATGTCACTGTATACATTTTTTGTTTTCAATCGATTTTGACACTTCTGTGTAATTGCTAACCGTACATTTTCTGAATTACAGCTCATCAACATCGGCAAGGAGCTGATAAAACTAGAGCTGGCGGTTGCTGAAAATGAGCCCTGGTCAGCGGCGAGCTCGACGCTCTCTTTGTCTCGCCGAGCCAAGAGTCCGGAAACGTCGCCCGCCAATGGCACCCGCCTGAGCAACGGGAGCAACAGCAGCGTCATCGAGGAGATCGACTTGACGGAAACACCGCAGAAAGCCAAGGTATATGTATATGTGTGTAAAGAATCGCTGTTGTCTTGTTGTGTATATAGGTACACAAAGAGAAGTAAATTAAATGGAGACTGCATTTCGCGCCTCTAGCCGATTTCCCGCGAGACTGGCTCCGATATCGAGTCGCTTCTTTTTGCCTGGCGCGAGTATAATCGTGTCGCGCTTTCTCGGAAATCCTAGTAATCACTCGCGGCGACACCAGCGCTGATACTTTACCACGACGTGCTGCTGATGATGCTTTTTGCTGCTTTTCTTTCCGAGCGTCGACTCGGAGTTTTACGTAAGCTCTCGCTTGTTTTCCCTTCGATACGCTAGAGATGTATTATTTCGGAAATATTTATTTCCACTTCACACGCGTCTACATACATACATATACTAAAATATTCTCCAAAAGTTTATCTTTGCATCTCTCATTCCAGCCGCAGAACATCGAGGTCATCGATCTGACGAGCCCGGCAAAGAACTCGAGGCGCAACAACAAGAACGTCAACTCGTCGCGTAGTTTCCTCGACAACGAGCGCGACTCCCAACGGTCGAGTAATGGTAAGCCTCGCGGCAAACCTCTGCCAGCCAACCCCTTCAAGCGTGAGAGCCAACAGGCGACGCTCAACATTGTTCCGGCCGGGTACGAAGACAGCGACGAATCCGACATGGAGTACTACTAGTCTCGAGTTTGAACTCTGCATCGAGAGTGTTGAGATTAAGATCTTTCTTTTGTGACACGCCGTCGACGAGAAAGTTTCGGATAGAAGATCGCTATCTCGATGTTCTCGGTGCGAAGATTCTCGAGAGCAACGACACTTCGCGCATAGAGCGCAATCTTCCTTTTTTTAGTTATTAGTATTTCTTCCTAAGTTTTCATTTTTGCGGTTTTTTAAAAACTGCGCGAATGCAGGTTGCATCAGTTGTTTGAGTGATCCTATAAGTCAATTCTGTTATGTTTGGAAAGTTTCTAGAACTTTGGCGGATTCGGGTAGGAAACTTGTAACATTAAATGATTAATGATCGATTGTTTGCTTTTCCTTAAACTCGTTGCCTATGGGCTCGTTTAAATAACTGAGCGCTTCACTGCTCCGATTTTTGTTAGACAAAAGTTTTGCCTTCTCCGGAAAGTTATTGGTTAGTTATATATTGTAAGAATCGGCACGTATTTGTAAGACCGTTGTGTTTTTCTTGCTATGTTATTGGCCGACTAAATGCAAAGAGAATTTTCAAAACGACAATATTTAAGCGTCGATAATAAGCATGCCTTAAGATTTACAAAATACCTGATGGAAAACCGACTAACAATATATATTTTATAAGCATATTTGTAGGCTTCCTTAACACTTAAACATATATTGCGACTGGTTCGCTGAGTAGACTGTTGTTAGAACATAGATAGAACGCTGTGAAGTTTTCAGTGCGACTTAACATTAATCTAACAAATCTTAAGTTTTCACTGTGCCAATGCCGATGTACGATGTTTTAGTTATTCAAGTCAGATCTGATCACTATATTTACTCTGCAAAAGAGCATAAAAGACAAAAATTGTCTAGCTTTGCTTTTGAAAAAATGCATTTTAAGTTTTTCTTTGCGTTTGATTTATTTTTTACTTGTTCTGCGATGAAAGCATTTTTATTTTACTTTCAAAAGACCATTACTTTTACTTTTGCTCATTGATTATTAAATAAATACTATTAATTAAAAAAAAAAACGTTTTAATTTACTTATGAGTATTAACAGATCGTGCGGCGATATGTGTGATTCAAGTAAAGGCTGTACAAGCTGTATATCGAGCGTCTGCGATGTTGAACGATTGACATAAATATAACATATATTTTTAAAACAAACATGTACATATACAATCACTCTATATTTTTATAAAAACTTAGTAATGTTCGTATAACAATAATAACAGGCAATCGATTGACTGATTCATTGTACCAGCACGATTAAACACCGCAAATAGTTACGAAGATGCGAGCAAAAAGCGCGAAGAAATCGCTCGCGTGTGCTAGGTGCGCTCATACTCGGCATGGATTTTTCTCCAAGATTTTCTATACCTATTGTAAAATTAACGAGCGTGACGTGAAAAATCGAGCGAACCTCGTTACTTTCCGATGTCAAGCTGTAAAACCATTATTCTCATAAGAAATAATTTATATCCACGTCGAGCAGTTCCAGTTTTATACGTTCGACTTAAACTGTACCTCTTGAAAATGATTGTGAACGAAAGATTGAACTCTAAAATAAAAATTCTTCCACCAACGCAAAATTGCCTACACTCTTCTTTTCCATCCATTAATCATCGGCGAGAACTTAGATCATATCGCGCACGCGGAAAAAGAGATGCAGCGACTGGCGTTTTTATGCAGAGATCGTGATCGGAAGTAAAGTGGAGACTGGAGAGGGAGTGAAAGAGAGGGCTCGAGAAAAAAGCCTCGGTGACATCTCTCTCTAACTCAGCTGCCATCACGCAAGACTTGATCCACGGCGGTGAACGCGTAATTGACTGTCGGTGCTTGGCGGTCGCGAGTTGGGGGATATTCGATCTCTGCGGGCGAACGAAAGCTGCCGCGGCGAAGCGAAACCGTATAAAACGCCCAGCTCGGAGAATTCGGGCTCAGTTGAAGCAAGGTCTTACTAACTGTGCCTGCAGCCTTCGGATTGGTAAAGATGACGAGCGGAACTATGTTAAAGAATATCTTAGTAAGTATATTATTTATATTAAGACGCGCTTCACGCGCAGTTATAGCATGAGTGGCCAAAGCAGTTTTAGCATAGGTGGCACAGAACTATATCTAGACTCGACGCGCATATTGTTATGAGAGAAACAGAAAAGTGCCTGTGCAACACCTATTTTCACCTGCCACAGACACGGAGAGTTTGAGCAGTGATGAAAAATCCAGTCCAAAACTGCTCCAAAACTGCAAAAAGGTCGACTTTAAATTTAGTTGATCAATAAATTTTTGTTTAATATGAAATAAGTTTCAAATAAAATTGTAAGTAAATTCTAAAAACCGTTTCTTTCAGCGCCTCTTTGCAGTGACAGCCTACTGTGCAAGTTTGGTCCTGGCAGGTCCACGTTACATTGCCATCCCTATCGACGGCGTGGACGTGATCGAGCTGAACCCCATAGGTCCACCCCCATCCATACCTCTGGCCCCCGGACCTAGATATCCTCGACAGGCCGAGGGCTACATGCCCGTAGCTGTCTCATCACTGCATCATGCGCCGGAGCCCATGATCGAACAGACAATTCAACTTCAACCCGCCAGGCCCGAGCGATCTGTTTCAGCTCACACAGCTCATATCCTGGACTATGTTGATTTTGGAGCACACACTGGACCCAACGGAGCCTTCAGCTGGTACGCCGATTATCCTTCGCATCACTGAGCAAGGACTGGCCACAGGAGGCTGATAATTATTCTTCATATAAAGCGCAGAATGGCTGCTTGAATTCTCACGTTGCGATTCTGAGTTTTATCGAGTCCGCGAGTAAAAAGTGTAGAAAAGGAGCAAAAACGCTAGAAATGATAGTCGGGGAAAGCTGGTTAGCAAATCTGGGACAATCTCGTTAGGCAGTTTTCAATCTGCGACTTTTTGAAACTTCATTTCAGGACGAAACGCTCCGCGACTCTAGGTATATTTATGTGCACGAGAAACTTTTAGCGCTGATTAAATTTCTTGACCGGACGAACGAACCTCCTTGTATAATCTGCGGGATGACTGTATTGTGGAATGTGAAATGACTTTGCCATCGTTAGAGAGTCGTAACTATCGTTGTTTGTTTTATCTTTAAAAAAGAAAAAGTTGTTTTAAAAAATTGTTGATGTAAAAATTGGTATTGACAACCTCGATATCAAGGTGTATATAATGGATGAAACCACAATCTATATTTATCAAAATTTCAAATTTGTATTATATTATTGCACACATCAACGACCGATAAGTTTATGATATAAGTAAAAGTGTTATAAATAAAATAAAAAGTACTTGTTAGCAAAATGACAATGTGAAACTTTCATTTGAAAATCCTGCATTGCGCTTGTCATATTTAAGTACAATTATTGAAAAGACTATAAGAATGCTTTCTAGGCAGTAAAAGTAATTTTTTTCTCAACACTATGACAAAACATAAAAGTAAATGTGAAAGGTACACTAAAAACAACCACGATACGGTAATAATATTTTTATTTTCTTTTCGGTACATTCTTTTATACCCACCATCTCTTTGTTAATACAGTCAATACAGCGATGGAACGACAGTATTTCAACAATCTCACAACAACTTGTCATTTTTTTTTTTATTATATTATTCTTAATATTATTTTAATTTCATCTTCAGAATTTTTGTTTAAACAAATGTTCATCCTCGCTCACCATTACTCTCACATACTCGATTTTGAAATATATCCGCTCTGGGTGACTCGTTCGCAAAGTAAAACATCTGCGAGTACTTTTATATAATCTCGTACCCTAAGTTATCATGTATATCAGAAGAAAAAAAATAAACAGCAGCGATTCCATTATGCAAAAACGAACGAAAACGTTTCATATGTAGATTACATTTATACAAAAGAGAATCTCGACGATTATTGATTTATTTTCTTTATCTGTCGGGGAGGTTTGCGCAGACGCATGTGCGCGAAAAAAAATTATCCGCTGCTTCCGCACATCTTCATTTTTTTTACAAATATGTTCGCGCGGGGCTTTGAGCGGCACCAATGATAGATAGTCAATTTAAATATAATAATAAATACACTCTATATAGTTATCTTTTTAATATACATCTTGCGTGAACAAATTGACATAATACATAGTTATGATAATTATGATAATAATGCACTCAAAAAAAGCCTTTTATATTTGAATTTTCGTATTTGAAAACACCAATCAAGTCTGTTACTTCATGCTTGGTGAGCACCTTATGCACTTTAAGAAACGTATATATCCTTTCACGAAGATAAAATCGGCAATAAATATCTTACAGCTTAAATTAACCGAACACTAGATAAAGCTCTGGCGAATTAAAACAGAAAAGAGAAGAAAAAACAGCAATGCGCTTATCGTCTGATCGTTGGAAGCTATATTCGTGGTCATAATGGAGTTATTTCAAAATCGATGGCAACAATCAAGTGATTTGCGTCGGTACTTCATCTAAGTCACATTGAAACAGTTTTACATTTAAATTTGCTGTTACGGGAATAGATATATCCATCGGTATATCAGATACTATGTTTGTTTTTATTTATTTTTTTTCATTTTAATTTAATTAATTATATCAGTTCTCTAAATTAGTTAACACTCGATAGATGTACTGGACTTATTATTTTACAGCTTTTGACATAAAACACGAATAAATGTTTGTCACATCCCTTGCTTTTGGTTCTCGGAAAAGAATATCGACAAAATTCAACGTCGCCCTGATTTGTTTTTTTTTTTAAATTGTTTAATTTATAAATAACAGCCATTGTGTGTATTAACCTACCATAAAATAATAAATATATAATAACACGTATTAAAGTACATCAGGGAGCTTCTTTCAGTATATCTCGTTAAGTCGCGAAAAAATTCAACTTCAAATTAAGTATAAAAAATACGAAATAAAATATACGATCGTGTAACTAAAAATATATCCTTATGCAATCATTCTGCACAGTACAAGAGAGACGCGCACGAGGGGCGCAACAGTAGTAGAACAAAAAGTACCTTCTAAAATAACATAACTTGGTAACAGAGTAACTTAAATAAGTTAATAAAAATCCGAGTTAAAGAGTAAATTGTAAAGTCAATACTGTTGGAACACCGGTAAATTGGCAATTAAATACTACCTGTTAGTGTCTGTTATTACGCCTAGGAATCGCACGCGCCGTAGTCTCTCGCGATCGGATAGCTCGTGTGTATATATGCGCAATTTTGTACAATCAGTTTTGAATAGTTCATGCTTAAACGGTATGCAACACGATAAATTCCTAGTACTCGTCAAAGTTTTGTCTTCTTCCATTTTTTAAAATTAAAATTATACAATAACGTAATAATTGTCATCGATGCAGGTACCCAAATTTCTTTTATATTAATTATTTATATTATGAACAGTTTATCTCATTATAATAATATATATGCGTTTGCCGACACAGCGGAAAAATATTACAGCATCATATTATATATATCTTAGTACATCCTTCCCCTCAAGAGATCACAAGTATTTCACCTTCTTTCTTCGTTCGCACGAACCATCTTATAAACGAATTGTCCATTCGTCCGCAAAATTAAGTCATTATCGAACAAAGTTATCCCACGTCTCTTTCTATACACATGTGCATATCAAAAAAAAATCAAACCAAAAGCTTTCAGAAGAAGACTTTTCCAAGCCGAATGATTAGGTACAAGAATTCGCGATTCTCGACGTTCATTTGACGAATGACATGTCACGGAATTTTTTTTCATCTTCGTCGTGTCACGAAATGCTAATAAAGCGAGTTTTAAAGAGTAAAAACGGAAAAACATACAAAACAGTAAAGCGCGTGTAAGAATATTCTCTCCGTCAATGACTTAACCTGGCGTTAGTGCAACGTCTAAATAAGAAGACGAGTTTCCCCACATCATGTACAGTTCATTGCGGCATTTCCACTAATAAATATATGTATGTATATTTTTACAGCCTCTTCGTTACACACACCTGCCCCTCATGTCTCTATATAGAAAACTCGCACACGAGTAAGTATATAATCATCATATTTATAGTATATATATCCAGCTCTCCATTCAACAAAATAGACGGTACACATGCCTCCATATACGTAGATGTACACCGGTACATATACGAGTACGTGAGATATATTAAAATACAGAGCAACCGGCGCGCGCTAAAGCACACGTGTGATGTACACTCGCAGGAATATTTCGCGCGCACGGACGGTTCGCACAGAGTGTGTTCAATCTGCGAGTATTGATCGAGCCGCGGCGCGTATTACGTACGTAGCCTCTCTTACATTCTCTCAACGCTTTATTACATATTCCGCTACAGTATGTGTGTGTGTGTGTGGCTCTTCGCACGTGGCGAGTTTTTTCTCATTTTGATTATTTAACCGAGTCGGCGAGATCTCGGTGCACTATAGCTCGTTATCGCTCGGATAACTGAAAAGTACCTGGAAAAGTTATTGGCTCGAGATATTTTTTTTAAGAAGTCGCGACAGACTAATTTCTTTCTTATGCAGGGCATGGAGTATAGATTCGAAAGTTCTTAAGATGGCTATCATATTACACGGAAAATTACAACGTACGATACCTGAAAAAGTCGAGTAGTTTGCAGAAATCCTCATCCGTTTCTTTGTATATTCAAAATAGACATTATTTTCGTCTGCACACCGACGCTCGTTTGCGCAGTGGCATATCATCGAGATACATTATACATAATATAGCTATAGCATTGAGATACGGAAAAACGTTAAAAAATTCACAAGATAGCTTCCCCTCGCCAAAGGTGCGATAAACCATCAGGGACGATCGCCGCTGACTACTCTGTGTATTGTATACCTATATATGGCTAAACGGATCAAGGTACATTGATTCAAATTTTCCGCGCGTACAGTTTTTCCTGTCAAGCGACGCTCGATTAATATCCGGAGCATTAATTCACGACGCTGATTGCATATACGGTGTCGGCGCGACGCGAGAGCTTTTAATAAGATTACTCGCGCGACTTAGCTGCCAGCTTTGGGCGTCGCGCGCGCGAGCTAATTTCAAATACACACAAACGAAGCTTACACCTAATTACTCGGCTCGCTCGGTTATTGACAAGCAAAGCTGAAAAAATTCAATATCGGCGCCGATCGTCCCTACGCGACGCACAGCCTACACGAGCGTGTGCGCGAATTGACCAGGTACAAAAATTCGCGGAAGAATCATCATCATCATCATATCATCATCATCATCATTATCATCATCATCCAATACCTCTGTAGTTCGGGCATATGCTTCTCCAGCGCCATAATATCCAGCCATCCAGTTCACATGGTGTACTGGGAGAGGAGGATGCGAGGTGTGGACGTAGCCGGAGTGGCGGTCCCGGGCGTGGCGGGAGTCGGCGGAGGATCGTTGCTGCTGCTACTGGTGGTGAGGCTGGCCTCGGGTCAAGTGGTGCACCAGGCAAGCACGACCTTCTTGAACGGCACGAAAACCGCGCGCTCCGGCTCGCTGCGAACATACAACAAACGTTCCCGCCTTCCTTAATTTTCATGCAGGTATGTAGCTCTATGTATATACAGTTAGAAGTAGGTATAGAGGTACGTGTGCATACTATAAAGTAGCTATAGAGAGCTCGTTTCCAGGGGTAGTCCGTGTCGCCCGGCCGAGTTTCGAGGACTCGAGGGTAGGGGGTATGCTGGCAGTGGCTAAGGTCAAGGATCGGCTATTTTCGCGTCGCGCGTTTGTGGATGAGAAATCAAGGTCGACTGTGTATTATTCTGCGAGCAGTACATGTCTGTGTGTGTATGTGGGCATGCCGTCTAGGAGGGCGCAATGAAGGCGTACGTCTGTAGACGATGTCGGCGGGCTTCATTAATTCCGCGCGACTATAGGCGAGCTTGCGTCCGAGGATTTATGGCTGGCTGTAGGTATTTATGGAGAGGGTGAGTTTACGTGCTCGGCTGCTCTGCTCTTGATGGACGGCGCGTTTGACTATAGCTGAGGCGGATGGGTCGTTACAGTTCGCAGAAGCGTATATCCGTAATGACTGTGAGCTGGTGATAATTGAGTTATTTTCGTGCAATGTAATTTGCAAGGTTTATTTATTCCCTTCAAATGTGTCTGCATTATTTTCCGCTCATTATGAGCTCTTAATATAGATAAATGTGGAAGCTTACCAATCGAAATAGCGCCTGCCATGGAAGGTACCGTCGCAGGAGCCGCTCTCGTTCGGCAGTTCAACGCCCACGTGGACTTCCTCGCGACCGGCGACAGGTCCGACGTAACGCACGCGACCCTGGAGGATCCTACCCTCCGGGGAGATCACCTTCACCAGATGATCCAATTTGAGATCTCGTGGTATCTGTTGGAAAAAGAGGAGCAAACGTACCCCCAACTCGTTAGTCGAATTATAACTTCCCCAAATCTTGAATAACTTATTCTATCCAAGAACTACTTAAAGAAGTCGGCAAATTTAAAACCGAATCTCATAATGGAGTTCAAAATTTCCATCACTCAGAAAGAGTGAAATAATTCAAATAGGAATTCATTTCCACTTTGCTAATTAATTACGTTTGCGTTTGAAAATCCCAAACTATGAGGAGAATGCGCTCTCCGGGGCTTACCAAAACCTCCTCGACACGTAAAGCAAATTCTATCCTCATTCCAGTCTACTCCTACGATCTCACCTTTGGCAAGTAAGGTCTGGCGTCCTGTGGCGGATTCCATTCTCGGAAGAGGTCGGGCTCGGAGTGCCTGCGCGCGCGTCTTCTGCGCGCCGAGTGTCGACCACTACAGTGTTCCCCGGCGGCGACGGCGGCCGCCGCCGCAGCCGTCGAGAGGGTCAGCATCGAGTCGATGCTGCGCCTCAGGTAATCCTCGGCCTCGTCGAGCAAGGATTCTGTCGAGTCACCGCTGTTGTCGGCCAGTAGCTCCGAGCGAAGATTGGGCAGACTGCCTCGGATCATCGGACATTCTGAAACACGAAAATAAAAAAAATAATAATAAGTATAATTAACGAGGCTCATCAAGACAACGGATTGTTTTACGCGGTCATAGTTACGTGTAATGCATAATTTAATCTCTATGGATTCAAAGTAAATGACAAATTTTACTTTTCATTACGGGCAATCTTATAAGACCGAAATTGAATTCGAGCGTCTTATTCCTCGAGAATCTCTTCTCGATATATATATTTACCGGCGCGCTCTCCCGAGGAATCAAAACTTCCTTTCAACAGAATCAAATTACAAGGCGAGTTTCCTGCCTACGCGGAGATTTCGATAAGACCGAGGGGAATTTTTTCAGGGTTGCAAGAAGATACTCGCGTCCTCTCCGCAACGTCTATCAGGCTTTGTATTACAGTCTCAGAAAATATCGAATCACTAAAAATATATATATTTCAAGTGGTTTCCGTTTCTTCTAAAGAATATGAAAATATAAACTCGCGAATGCATTAGAGAACAAGACGAACCTTGAAAAGTGACCTTGGACCTGGTCCTCCTAGGCGGACTACTAGCGAGCCTGGCGACCAGCGCTGCTGAAGGTGGCTGCACGTGAGTCGGCGACGAGGGCATCGATGACCAGGTGGACCTTGTCAGTTGACCCCCGACACTGCTCCCCATACTCCCACCACCTCCACCTCCTGCTCCGAGCATTCCATGACCTCCTGCACCGCCAGGGATGACAGCCGGGGTCCGCCAGCCGTCGAACGAGGCAGCAGCATTGGGCCGCCAGGAGTGACGACGCGATGGACCGAAGTCGCCGCCTGGCGATGGGATCGAACTCAGACTGCCTCGGTAGCGTGCAGAGTAGAGATCCGTAGAGAGGCGACAGTCGCAGGGACTTGGGAGTCCAGCACCCCCTCGGGCCCAGGATTCGCGGCGGTTGCTTTCCGGGGTGCGCAGGCCTGCGCAGGTGGGACCTGCCAGACCGGTGGCGCCACTGCGTGAACCGTAACAGTGCGGCTGCGGAAACTGCAAAATAAAAACATGATTTTGAATTTTAATTTTTAATACATTTTTTCTAAAGATAACATTTAGTTTATCTATGATTATTTTAATTTGTGTAGACGTTAAGGGAAACGAGAATTCTTAACAACAAAATTGTTGAAATTCATTAACAAAAAACTTCACTAGACACGCTGATAACGGGCATTAAAACCATGTATTCCGACAGACGCAACACCTCTTTCATAATTTATTCTTGAAATCCTTTATAAAATTAATTACAAGTGCAGTGTGCATATTTTCTCTCAAACGAATTTCATTCTCTATTTATTTTTTAAAACACGCTACACTAGAGCGAGAGTCGACGATAATAATCACAATACTATTAAACGCAGCTATTATACTGCGCCGTCAACGCGTAATTGTGTGAAATGAGCTGTAATTTACGCATGCCTAGGCGCCTCCTTTGCAGAGGACTCTCGTGATTTTAGTTTGCTTATAAATTCCCCGATAAAACAATATACCAGCATAAAATCTCGCACTCAATCATATACCTATATCAATCTATAAATAAAGTATAATTCACACCGAGATAGCTTCGTAGTACCACTTCAAAGTCAGTTATAAAAAAAATCAAAATCCGAAAATTTAATTAGATTTCCCAAAACTCCACTCCCGCGAATCAAAAATAACTCACTCAGAGTTATAGCATCAAGCGATTAAATTGTTTATTCTACGATTCCAATCAAACGAAACGCCAACACACCTGATTATGCGGCTCGTGGCAGAGATGATCGGCGCTCCTAGACAGTTCCGGCACCATACTCGTGAAACTGATGTCCGACAGCATGACCCGCCTGGCCTCTCGCGTCTTGTCGGATAATCTCAGCCTTCCCGGAACACCGGCTGGCAGAGCGAACTTGCTGGGCAGCGTGGTGAAGGTGTGGGCGACCTTATGCGCTAGGTAGCTCTCGGAGCGCCATTGCGCCGGCAGTGCCGATATATCCGTCTGAGCTCCTGACTCACGACGAGCACCAGTGGAACCAGAACTACCCGGGCCACCGCGATCCATCACTGGACGCAGGGGTGCGGAGGATTTGCGGCGGCCAGCCGCCAACGCCTCGCGGTGGATTATCGGCCTGTGGACCGCGTGATTGTGCTTGCTTTATTTTCGAGGATTAAATGTGGATGAATTTTTGAATCGATCATGGTTACGGTGATATAATCATACAGGATGTATTTTTGTTATTTTGCGAATTGTCATTTTAGTTTGTAAGAATATCGATTGCAGTATAGAAAGGGACAAATAAGTGAACTGAAAAGCTATTATACGTAACATGACATTGAATTTGAAAAAGCCGTTCAATCGCTTTGTATGAAGAACGAAAGAAATAAAAACAGAAATAAATTTTCCGAAGTCAACTTTGTAATATCGAACTCGAAGCTTCAAAACAACTGACCTGTAAGCTGCAGGAGGTGCCGCGAGTGTATTTCTTCTGGCGGCGTGTCTCGGGCCGAGGTCAACCTCTTCGAGCATTCCGCATTTGCTAATATCCGTCTCTACGAGAACCGAGATCTGGGACCACTTGTGATTGAGTCGACTGCTAGAGCTTTCGTCGAACCTGTCGACGCTCTCTTCGCGGTCGATGCTGCTACTCTGCGACGAGACCGCCTCGTCGACCGAGCCCGCCTTGTCGTTGATGCCGTTGCCACCGTTACACACCAGCATCGTATCGCCGCCGTCAGCTGATTTGGACTGGCCGATCTTTAGCACCGATTTGTGCTGTTCATTCTGTACAACGTAAAATCAAACAATCTTTACACGAATCTTCTGCACGCAAACTCATTGTATAACATAACAGCGGCAATAAAATTACCGGCGTAGGCGTACGCGCCTGCTGTTGCTGCCAGTTGTCCGCGTCAGTGATCGACACGAGATCCTCCTGCAGTCCGACATCTCTGCAGGTCTCCTCAGTGGTAAATATAAGCTCGATATCATCGAGCTCCTCGGACTCGTTCTCCGACTCGGCGGAGACGCCTTGGCTGCTGAGCTTGTTTTGCGGCTGTTCCTCCTCCTCGTTGTTTTCTTCAGCGTCACCAGCGGTGAGGGAGTTTTCGCTCGCGGATTTTTCCTGCTGATCAGCCGCGGCCGCGGCTTCGTCCTCGGCCTCTTTTTTACTGCCACCGTCGACTTCGTCGCTTGCTGCTGGAGCTGGTTGTTCGGCAGCGACGGAGGAGGTGTCTGCTGGAGGATTATCCTCGCCTCCGGTCGACGAGGGTTCCATCGTTTCGGCTTCCATTTTCGCTGGTTCCTCCGGCGGCCTGTGCAAACACGAGCAAATCGCAACAAATAATTTAAAGTAGCGTATAAATATACGTACGAAATTCTGACAAATCGCGATCGTAAAACGTTCAAATCTCTCTCAGGAGAGAAAAAAAGAGTCGCGACCCTTACAAATCATCCGATATAATACCAATAAACTAAACGGTTCGACTTTATCATCGCGTTGTGTATTTACAATACAGACGCTGCAGGAGGCCGACCGGCTGCAGCGATATTTCCCGAAACGAGCAGTAAACCGAGCTAGCCAATAAAAGCGATTTCCAGAGCTGCGCGAGAATTTAGTGTTTTTTTTTATAGGTATAGGAGCGTATAAACGCGCGGAGAGCCTTTTCTCTCTACAGGACGGCCGTAAAATTCTCGGGGCTATCGTGCGCGAGCGATTCGATATACGCAGAAAGCTCGATGCAATTCGCGAGGGGTGTGTGTATGCGTTATTCGGAGTAAGGGGTAGAAATCACCACAAAGGATTTCGCGCGCAATATCTTTCAATCTCGTGACCTTACTTGCTTTTGTATATATATACTCGCTTATCGCTCTATCGGCAGCAAACAATCCGTTTGATCTCTTTTAGCACAGGCGCGCGAATTTAATGCTTTCGAAGTTATCCGGATAAGTATATTTACTTTGCCTGCGCGCGAGAGTTTCCTATTGAAAGAGCCGAATAGTTAGCTACAGGCTTTAAGCTATATTCAAATTGTCGAATTTTGCATTACCGACACCGAATAGCTGGAAAAAATAGTTCGAAGAAAAAATAGTTTGTTAACGAAGCCACGTGTGTAATGAAGACAGAACGCGACCCAGTGTGGACTTTTCCATCGCCAGCGGCGGAGAAAAAATCTCTCTCTTCCAAGGCACTTTGCGAGAGCAGCGACTTAAGTATGCGAAAACGTGCGCGCATATTTTCAGAGAAAACGGCGCAAAAAACCGCGGAAAAATGAAGTCACGACACGAAGTTCTCTCAGCTGCTGACGCTGCAGTGAATATTCCAAAATGAAGCGATTTCGCTTGCTAATTTTCAACCGCGTCCCCCGAGTGTGTTGTTAATAATTCACAGAGATAATATTTCGCGTTGGATTTGCATAACGAAATTCAAAACTCGCCGCAACAACAACAACAACTAGAGCGCACTGCACTAATATACTCACTGTTGTCCGCCGGTTACTGTCTCGTCGAAACTGACGCTCTTGGCGCTCTTAGAGGGCTGCTGTGGTGGTGGTGGTGGTGGTGGTGGGCTGGTCGCGACATCGCTGGAAAACTCGCCGTGTCTGTCGAGCAACCGCTTGCGCAGCACGTGATTCTCGAGGGCCAGCCGCTCGACGGCCTCGTTGTAATTGTCGCTGGAAAAATCCGGCGGCGCCGCCTCCTTCAATCGACGCAGCTCCTCGCGCGACGAGTCCAACGCCGTACGCAGCGATATCACCGTCTGCAACGTATAGAAATTCAACGATCATGTGTTTGCGTTCCGAGAAATTACACTATATTATACTCCCTCATGAGTGATGAACGAATTGCGGTTCTATGCAGATCGGATGTGGGTCGAGGGAATAACGCGCGCGACGATTGATCGATCGAGCGGACGATTGTGTTTTTCTTGGGACGTGGAGTTTTCTAGTGTGGAGAGAAAAAAGTTTTGGGGTGAAACAACACACGGGAGAGAGAAAGAGAGTTTCCTGATACTTTCTTCGCTCGAGTTGCTGCATGGATGGGAGAGTGAGAAACGTCGGCGTCGATGTTTCTAACGTGTCGCAACGCTATTAATAATACGATCCATTTGTACTATACACACAGCTCGTTTATGAGTATCACAACAAAAATCGTCCAGTCTAATTTTTACCCTCCAGTTATAGTCTCGCACAAAACGCATTTAATGTGTATGTGTAAAACGGCTCAATTAGCGTGTTCGCCTCGTATATTAGGTCGATTAATTTACTGCGCGGCGTCGCGCAACGCCTCGTGATGATTATGATGATCTCGATATATAGTGTTATTATTTCAATGCCGAGGCCGGGTCGAGCGCATAACCGTTATATACGCATCTCTATTTTTCGCTATTCACGCGTATTTACACACCGCGAGAGACTATAGAGTATACGGGTCAGCTTTTACGATTTAATGCACATGAGTCATTCGAAAAATTGCATCGCGCGAAAAAAAAGACTCTAAAGTTTCATTAATCAAGTGCCTAGCTTCGTCAAATTGCGCGAGTTACGCAACTGATCCAAGCCCACTTTTCTAAAACAAACCGGCTTCTTTTTTTCAAACGCATCGCACATATACATATACACACAGAACAGAGCGAGGGAAGTGCGCAATTAACGCTTGCGCGGGGCTCGTCGATCGCTGGCAATTAATCCGTTTAACGACGGCTCGTAAACACGCAAGAGCTTCGCGGAACTCCGCGGTTCGAGTATCGTGTCGGATGTGAGATTCATTGCGCTGCTGCAGCAGTGAAAAAAGCGAAGCCTGCGAATTAAGACGTCGATCGCCCCGACGACGACGAGCGGTATTGTCCTCGAGCTTTATTTCTCTCTGTATTATACTCGAGGAGAGAGAAGTTTTTACACGGAGAGAGAAAGAGAGATTCATGCCGTGAACAGGGCTGAACTTCTCGTTGACCTAGTTTCGTTTGCAGCCGTTGATTGGGCTGACGAGCGCGACTCGATACGAATCAGATCGCGTATAAATCGACGCTTCGGATTTTCGGAATTAAAAAGAAACACCGACTACGAATTCCACCCCCGCTATCGCTAACGATGAATATTTAAAGATAAGTATAACTCGCGAGACTGTGTGTCTATGTGTATATATACATATAATACGGAAACTACTTGCGTCATCGCGGAAATGAATGCATGAAAAATAAATTAAAGCGCGCCACTCAATTTCGCGTTACATATTATACCACGGTATAACTCGAAACGATAAAAATAAGTGTACGAATCCTTGCGTGCTCGATTCCAAGAAAGTAGCTACCGCGATTCACCTACAATAGCGAAGGTAGTATTTTTTCGCCGATCAGCCGCACTGCAAGTGCCGGTGAACAATGGCCCGAAAAGAGAGAGAAAGGAGAGGGATGAGAGCGAATCGTCGCTTATCTAGAAGAGACGCGGGAGACAGACGACGGCGAGGCTGCGATAAAGCACTCTCGAATCGCTTTTCATTCGATTGCCCTCGATTCGCCGGGGCTGCACACACACACACACGTTATATAGCTGGTCGTCTATCGTCTTCTCCTCCTCCGCCCTCTCGCTCGTCTCTGTTTTTTATAAAGTTATATGCGGAACTTTGCCGCGTAGTTCAATGGCGCTGATGGTACACACGTTGCTAAATTGATCGAAAGCTGCGCGCCTCAGAGGAAGGCTTCTCTCTCTCTTTCGACTAGTTTGCGCCTGTTACGCCATTGTGTGTAGTTATACGAAGAGTAGGAGTATATAGCGAACGCGCCGTGCCTGGCTATCGGGGATGAAGATGACAAACAAAGTTCAGTCGACCTGCGCTGCTATACGTTATATCTATATACACTGCGCTGAAGCTTTTCTCATTGGCAGAGGTTAACCGGTATTTTCGCATCGGATGTAATACGCGACGACGGCCGATTATTATCGTCGGTAGTTTTTCGCTTTAATCGTTACAGGATCGTTATATACACAAGCTTGATGGGCGATAGTTGCTCGAACAGCTTTTAACGATGACGAAGTCGCGATGAAGCTGGTGTACGCATGGGTATATGTATATGCATGTGGAGGCACCAGACAAAGCGTATAGCGAAGTTAGCGAGGAGTCTTATTAAAAAGTTTTCCTTATTATGTTACCCGCGAGCGGACAGTAGTATATAGTCTCGCGTTATAACGTCGAGGAAATGTGTAGAACTCTAATACACCCCAAACGACGACGTGTATGACACCCGCGTTAGTGCACACAGGAGAGAGTGTGTCTCTTTAAGCGGGAAAGTTCGCGTCCGTAGAAATGAAATAACGAGCGCTTTTATCCGTTCACCTCATCTATTCTACTCCGAGCGACAATCAAATCAATTACGCACATCAGCGACAAACCTCCCGGACATCTGTTGATTATACTAACGAAAAAAAAGCTCGAGAGAGAGAGAGAGAGAGAGAGAGAGAGAGAGAGAGATACGAGCTCGAGGACGAAGGTCGACTGTGTGTTTGCATCAACGACGGAGCGTCGATAGGCTATTTTTACAAGTCCGTATAAATAAGCATTGCAAAACGCGCATGGCGACCGCAGGTGCATAAATGCATACATACACCTCGCCGGCTCTTTCCACGTATATTATTCAGGCCGCGAGTTACATTAAAGAAGGGAAAAAAGCTCTATCTCGTCCCACACCCTTATAACGTCGCCAACGCGGAGAGCTTTTGTGCGTCTTCCGCATCTGCCCGTGAAGGAAATCCGGATGCGCCGATTTATCGGAGCGAAAGACAGGGAGAAAAGAGGATTCTTTAAGGGAAATAAATATATCTCGGAGAAAGAGAGAGCCTTCTGTGCTACTCATGCGAATATACACGCGCTTATTTACGTAACTGCGCGACGTTAAGCGGCAATTTCAAGCGGTGAATTTTGCAGAGGATGAAGTAGGCGAGAAACCACGCACGCGTCTTGGCTTTATCCGGTAATTTCTCTAAGTGGAGTGCAGCTTTCTCGAGTATCGATTTTCCCGATGTATACGAATAGCGTAAACACAATGAGAAAAGCGCTTTACTGTCATTCATAAAAATTCTCGCTCTGCGTGTTACAAAAAAGTCATGGCAGTCGAGTATTAGAGGAGTCCGTGTATAAATATCAACCGGCCCGTAGATACAGCAGCGCGTTAGCATCAATTCGGCTTATATATTTCTCGCTTACTTAACGCTCGCTCGTTCGCTTACGCTCCCGGCTATCTCGGGCATAAATCACGCTAATGCTACGAGCAGCTCGTCCGTGCCAGCGCAACGTTGCATCTCTTTAAAATTTAAACGCCAATTGATCTAATTTTCCCGCCCTTTTTCTCTCTAGACGCCCCTTTTTACAACCTACTTCGCGAGCACGATTATAACAAGAGCGTCTGTAAGAGGCACTGTATACACTTTACTGATTTGCTTTCCGCGATCGAGCTGCGCTCTTGCGTTAATGGCTTGTTGTTTGTTTTTTAATGATTCATAGTTTCCCGCTCGTCCAGCTTGGAACAGCTGTGCTGTGTTCACACAGTCTGCACTGAGGAGATTGTATGCAGTTCTTTTCTAACGCGACGATGCTCGAGGATCGTGCGGGTATAGGTGATGTAATGAGCAAATATGGATTTGTACGACACAATAGAGGATACACGCAGAGGCTTTGATCAAATAAGTATGAATCGATCCTTTGAGAAACACGAAGGAAATTAATTTTATTGTTTGGATTGATGTAGATGGTATAGTTCCAACTTTTTAATCAAAGTAACATATGCACACTAGACGGTTTTTAAAAAGACTGTGAAAAAATAATGTCTTCAGACAAAAAAAAACCCATCAAATCTAGTTTAAATCCAAGCCTTAATTCACTTAATTTCTGCCTCGAATAATCCCACGCAAGCATATCACGTTTCATCGAATAACGACTCGATAAATCCCGGTTCGCTTTTCATTTAAGCATCTCTCCGCGCGGCCGCAAATTTACTTTCGTGAATCTACACGACGTCTGCAGCAGCAGCAGCGCTTCCTAAAAAAGCCAGTGCATCGCGCAGCTATAAGAGCCAGGAAAAAAGGAGCCAGCCGTGCTTCTCGCGATAAAAAGCGTTCCGTGCCAAAGGGTCGTTCAGCTGTTCGTTGCACGCTCTCTCTCTCTCTCTCTCTCTCCTTCTCTCTCACGCCCATCCGGGAATTTCAACTTGTTTACACTACTCCCCCACAGAGAGAAGACGATCGGAGAAAAAGAGAGAAAAAAGGGCCGTCAGTTGCGTGAGTATCGCGCTGCTGCACTCTCACCTCTGACGTGCAGCTGATGCAGTCGCTTCCTCTCTCTCTCTCTCTCTCTCTCTCTCTCTCTCTCTCTCTCTCTCTCTCTCTCCCTCTCTTCGGAGGCCTCTCGACACGCGCATATATATACAGCACTGTTCTGTGCGCGGAGAAACTCGGCAAAAGCCTCTCGCACGGCGTTTTCGTGGCGGGAAATTCACATCGATTTTGCGCGACGAACTCTCTGCTCTCCCTCAATTATCGCGGCTTCACCGCACTATATACACGCTCTCTCCTATATCGTCGATAAAGACGAGCCGAACACGGGGTGTATTATTAGTAGCGAATGTCGTCGACGTTCGATAACGAGAGAGACGTTTTCGACGACGCAACTGGTTACGAGCGATTGACCTCTCGACAGAGGCAAAGCACACACTGATGCCTCATCGAAGGTATACACCTACAACCATAGCTAGTTGATTGATGCGATTGGAAAGGATTATCAGACTTTTTGTGGGACACGGGCAAACAGATTTGACCCGGTGTGCGCTTGTGTATACGATGCATTATTGAGCAGTGGACGATTATTGAGGATACTGTACTCGTGTTTTATTCACGTACATTTGTAGTCGCGATGATGTCATTTACGCTCGGCTGTGAATCATTTATAATTAGACTAGGCAGACTACTATGAATTCGTGGTTTGACAATTTATTTTTGGTCTTTAATACGCGTGCGACACCACGAAGTTTCACCTTCGGTGGTGCATTTTTTTCTGCTCTTCGGAGGCACGAAAATAAGTTTCGTCCGTGAATTCAATTTGCGATGCGCGCACTACGTGTGGGTCGACGGTTATTTTTAGATAAAAATCATGCGACGAGCAAAAAAACCTTCGATTTTTCTCAAAAAGTTAGATAAAGCACGCGTGTATATTACCGAATCGAATCACATGAATTATTCAATCGCTCGTGTACAAAACAAACGGCAAACGCACTCTCTCCACCTCCCTAAACTCGATTGGATTATATAGAGAAAGAGTAAAACTCGATTACCCAAGCTCGACTGCGAAAACATCAAATGCAATATTGCAGAGTCGCTCTGCCGATACGGATCACGCGCGTGAAAGCGTGGGCAAGCATTTTAATTCATATAGTACATAATCCGCTATTTTCCCCACTTTTTCTTTCGTATACCCCCGTTGAATATCAGACTCGTAAATTTCGTAATTCCAGATTCATATCGCCAACGTAGGAATATTACCCACATCAGCCGAGCATCGCGACTTCTCACGTTTCGACGATCCACGCGCTCGCGCGCGCAGAATAAAACATGAAGTCTCAAAAGAAGAGAAGAGAGAGGTATAAAGAGTATCCTCAAGACGAGAGAGAATTTTCCGAGTTACTACTGAGAGAAAACCGATAGTTTATACAAGGCATTAATTATCGACCATACAACAAGGATAGAACAGAGCGGAGCGAGAGCATATTGTAAAAAAACAACAAGAATCACTCTCAGCTGACCTGGTGCAGAGCTCTCACGACGTCGAGCCCTGGCAAACCGGGCGGCAGCCCCCGCTGAGTATTGGTAGCGAGCTGCTGATGATGGTGTCCGGTAGGAGCTGCGCCGGCTGCTTCCATACCTCATGCCCGCCAGAAAGGCAGGCCGGATCAGCGCGCGAGGCCTCCCCCGCCCCGGCAATCCTCATGCCGAGACCCGCTGCCCTTCTCTATTATACGCCGAAATGCCACCGCCACCAGTGCTGCTGCTGCTGAGCTGAGTTGTCCTCTCTGTTGCAGCGTGAATTTTTTTTTCTCAGTCCTCGTTAGTACACCGCTGCGTTTTTTTCGCTAAGCTTCGCGTGGGTCGCTCCGGGAGTTTCTGTTGCTTTGATCTGCGGAGTTAAAATTTTAGAGAGTTAGGATTTATTCGTAAGTTTTTTTTTTATAATATAAAGCTGTGTGTGTCATTCATGCATGGAACCACTTTTTCATGTATTGATCCGTTAAGAATCAATTGAACGCTGATGCGAGGAAACGAATTGAAAAAAAAATCACTAGTCCAGAAAAAATGCCCTTTGCGGCAACAAAGAGCGCCGACGGCATCAGGGCTGTGCACGAGCGCGGAGAATAATTTGTAATCGATGTTTAATGCATATCAAATGCGTCATACACACATGCTGCACGGATCATGACGCAAACACAAGCGTCGCGTGCATGTGCAGTATGTGCACCACATGCGTACATATTGCTTAAAAACATCGATGTCTTCGGAAATCAAGTGGGATATTGAAAATGAGTGACGGTAAAAGTGACGTTAATCGATGGACTTTTCGAACAAAGTATCGACGATAAAATCAATTGTGTGCGGTTTTATATTCAGTCGAAACGTATATGCACGAGATGACCGAAATTACAGTCCTAATGCCACTTGTGGAAGATCGATGGAATCGACGTCTTCGAATAATAATACGCATTAAAAAGGACGATCCGAGAGTCATTTGTCTCTCCACGAAGCGTGGGTGGATGAAATAGCGAAATTAAACACACGAAGCTACAACCCGGATAAGCATCTTGAATATACCTTCCGACGCCCGAAAATCGATCAAGTAGTAACGGGTCGAACCGATCAGACGACTAACAATCTACTAAGATTCGTAGAAAAAATGTCCCATATTAGAGGTGTAAAACCGTCTCATTATAACCATGTCACTCCCACAACCGCTGACTCCCCTTTCGTCCTTTTCCCCGAATCCTACACTCCTCTCTCACCAGCCGCCGACAACAACAACAACAACAACAGCAGCGTAGTCCATCACACTATGAAAACGCGGACGCGCGTGAAGAGTCACGGCCGCCGACAAGAGGTGAAAAAACACGGTTGAAAAGGGAAGGGAACACGAGAGATGGAATCATAATATAAAGTACCGTTGGGAGCTATATACAGCGAGTCATGCAGGCGCGCGATGATGAGCCCGCGATAAGCTGAATGAAAGCGAAGAGCGACTGTACACTAGCCCGCATGCATGCGTACACGCTTCACTTGACTATCTCACTCGCGGCGTGCGTACACTCGCTGCACCATACGTATAGTAAACTTCTTCCTTCCGTGATGCGTGTCTAAACAACGGCGGCGCGTGGGTCATCGTCGAGGAGTAAGAGAGAGAGAGAGAGCAACAATGAGTAGTGTACGTACATGCCACATTCTAAATTAATAGTATAGGCTCTCTGCGCTCTGCTGGAGAAAACACCGTCTGTGTGTGTGTGTGTTGTGTGTTATATTGTATGTGTGTGTGGGTAGAGTTGTCGGGTGGAAGGGAGAACGAGAAACGTTTCGAGCGAATCGATCTCCGCCGCAGGAGTAGTAGCGTTGCATATGCTGCACTGAGACTTGCCTGTGTGTATATATGTATAGGTGTGTCTGTGGCGAGAGCTAGGCTAGACGCGTGTGTTGTGTATATCGTGAAAGGGCAGACAGATAGCCAGATAGGAGATAGGAGTGAGAGAGAGTCTGATGCGCGCGCGATGCATCATGCTCGCGGTTTACCTATACGAGTCCCGTCCCGGAGTCCCTGGCTCTATATACCTGTGGTCTAGGCTTCGCGTGCGCTTCGAGTGCAGATGCGGATTTCACGATTCACGTACTCTAGCTACTCCTGATCTTGCTGATTCTGTTTTCATTGATTATTACAGAATAGACGATGGCTTTTTAGAGGCTCGTATTCTTCTTTAGCTTCACCAAGTTGAGAGAGGGAGAGACTGTACCACACAATATAATTACAGGGTTACAACGCACGAATAATCGAGTCTGCAATTGCGCACAAAGCCTCTCGCTTTTCACCGAGAGAGCTGCTGCTGCACACGCATTAGTTACATGACGCAGTCGATGTGTGTTACGAGGTGGCCAGGTAATACTCGCTTGCCGCTTATACTGCCTGCAGTGAGTTGTATACACGCAGTGTTCTCTCTCTCTCTCTCTCTCTCTCTCTCTCTCTCTCTCTCTCTCTCACTCCGAGAGCGCGTATACACAGCTCTCCGCTAATCTACTTACTCGCGTGTACTGCCCGCGCGAGGAATAAAAACGCGATCGTAAAACTGCCCGTTTTCGCCGATTGCCCGTGAGCTTTACCGTATGATTTTTACAGTCTCTCGACAATGACGCACGAAAAAAAAAATAACAAGCAACAATAAGCAGTGAATGGGGTAGCGAGAATAATATATACTTAGGCGTGTGTATACGTACTGGGGCCGGAGATACGATAGGAGTTTCTCTCTCTCTCTCTCTCTCTCTCTCGTTCAGTGTGTCGTGTTGTGTGAGTAAAATCGATCGTCAGCAGGCTGGCTAATCTCCTCGGCACCGACTGGTGTCAGCTGCAGGTTCAACGGGGCGCCGCTCCTCCTGCGAGCGGCGACCGGAGCAAGAAGAAGCAGCCGCGGCTGCGGCGGCGGCGCGGGATCAATATGGAGCGCATCGCGCGACTGCTTCTCTCCCTCTCCTCGATTATACTCTGCTCCCTTCGCGCACTCCGATACTCTCTTATATACCTATTTCTCCGTGTAAAACTACTACCTGGACTCGTACCTATATATAATACAAACTCCGTCGTCCTATCCGCGCGAGAAGAGCCGCAGCGCGACGTCGGATTTTATTGCGCGTACGCACGGAACCGTAGCTGTCTATATATACCAACGATGGTTATATACGTACGCGAGAACGTTGTGTATCTATTTTGTGTATATTATACCGTAGGAACTGCACTACGCGCGGAGCGGAGGCACTGCTGCCGCGGCTGCGGCGCGCGAAGGACTACTGTCAACAATAGAGAACGCAGCGCGAGCGACCGCGAGACAGGATAGAGGGAGGGAGCGAGCTGTCAGAGAGACGACTATAGCAGCTATAGCTCTGTCTCTCTCCGAGCTTGGACTCTCCTGCCAGTCCTGCCGAGCAGCGGCGGCAGCGTATATGTATAGCCAGTATAGCTATCAGCTGCGCCGTGGCGGCTGGCTGGCTAGCCTGCTCCGCTTGGTTGGGGTCTACTCGCTTTGATGGCTGTGCGAAAGAGGAGAGGACTCTTCCTTCCTTCTCTTTTGTTTTTGCGCAGAGTGCGCCGGACTTGCGGCTGTCTTTTTCTACTCTGGCGAGTGGCGAGGTCCCCCCCTACTGATGCACTGAGACTATGTATGTATATAGGGTTTTTCGCGCAGCTAAACGTGGACGCGGCATTCGAATTTCGAGATAGTGTACAACGGATTGTGTCTGACAAAGGTTTCCTAGTAGAGCAATTCACATTTGGAAAATTGGAATCGATAAACGAGTTGCCTGAATCGATGCGTAATATTACGGATTTTCAGAGTCCTTTAAAATATTTCCACTGCAGACTGCAGAGCACTGTGGAAATGTCCCCAGAATGGTGAGAGTGCAGAGTGTGGGTTCCCCTAGAAATCGTTTAAATGTTCGCCGCTCCAGTGGAACGTAACCTCAACACGTGTTACAAAAATAGAGCTCGTGCTGCTGGCTGCAGGCTCTTCTTATGCTGTTTAATTACAATTTGTAAAATGACACGCTTGTTCAAGAACCTCATAATATTCAATGCGCTCAAAATTCCAGTCAGGTATAAACATCCGCCTCATCATTGGGTAAGTTCTTTTTATCACCTCTTTATAGTACATTGGTATCCGAAACTTATTCACTTGAGACCTCTGTTCACTTGTGTGTATTTCAGTCTATGTTGAAGAGAAAAAAGCCATCCACCAAGAAAGCACTTGCTCACTTTGATGACTTTTACCAATCGGTTTACGGCAGTGATTGGGCACACATTAGGTCAGCTCTGCTCTCTGAAGACCACAAATATGTCGCTGTCCTCAATAATTTTAGTGATACTGAGAGGATTTGTGAAGAATTACAAGTAAATTTTATATATATTTCAACTTTTTCATTCTTTTGTCTCTCTTTGCAGTGAGATGATGTGACTAATTGTTTTCAGGCTCTAGGTGCAATGAATCTAAAAGACATTTATGAAGCAACTGAAAAAAACATTCAGTTTCATCAAGCACTGACAAAAAACAAAGAGGTTGATGTTGAAAAGGTGGCTAAAAATGTGGGTGATATTTTATCAGAAGAAAAAATTAAGCACTCCATCTATCCAGAATCTTATCAGGCCCCTGTAGAACTAAATAATGTAGAACGTGAAGATATTAGCTCCTTCAAACCTGTCCAAATGCATTCCATTGAAAAAGATCAGTACATAGTGAATGATTGTAATCGTATAATAAGTTCTGCATCAGGTGTATCAGCCTCTCAATTGTTTGAATATGTCCCTGCAACAAAAATAAAAGGTTTGTGCATATTTCTATTTAAGAAATTAAAAGGTGAATAGTCATTGAAATTTATTGATTATGTTAAAGGAAAGGATGATTTTGTTTTGGAGTCCGAGCATTACAGCTACTATACACAAGGAGCTGATTTTGTTGTCAAGAAAGAAGAAGAAGATCGTTTAAACTTTCCTGAGAAACTGTTACTTTACACATTTGAAGAAGGAAGTTCTACAAAGTTTCCAAGAGCTAAAAAAGGAAGCACTCAGGTTTTAGGTATTACATCGAATAATTAACAAATTCTGTTATTTTTCTTTTTTTAACCTCTCTGTAATCAAGTGGTCCCTTTATTATTTACAGATTACTTTGTTCTGGATGGTGCTTCAGTGTTACCTGTGTTATCTCTAGATTTGCAACCAGGAGACACAGTTTTGGATATGTGTGCAGCCCCTGGTGGAAAGACCTTGACGGCTTTACAGACTTTAAATGCTCGTTTGATAATTGCCAATGATGTTCAAGAATCAAGGATAAATAGGATAAATAAATTTATACAAGAATTTCTACCAAACATAGGAGATTGGGATAAAAAGTTCTTCATTACACAAAGTGATGCAAGGTACATTGAGGATAAAGACATTTACAATAAGGTAAAACATCTTTTTTTTTTAAATAAAAAAGCTTTAACAAATTTTCTGAAATACTCTAATAATAGAATCATCTGTGTTTTTAATATAAGATTCTAGTCGACGTGCCCTGTACAACAGACAGACACGTTCTTCATGAAGACGACAATAACATTTTCAAAGCAACTAGAGTAAAAGAAAGATTAAGGTTGCCCGAATTACAGAGCGAGATTTTAAAGTAAGAATATAATAGTCTTTTAAAAGTATACGAGTTCACTTTTAAGTTGTGATAAAGCTGAATCTTTATTGCATTTTATTTAGGAACGCACTAAAGATCGCAATGCTTGGCGGTACAGTTGTGTACTCGACGTGCTCTTTAAGTCCCATTCAAAATGACGGTGTAGTTCAAATGGCTCTTAAAAATGCTTTCGAAGAATCTAACGTCCTCTATGTCGTAAAGTATGTCGAATTTTACGTAATTTGGAAACGCAAAGAATCAAGATAATGATTCACAGTCGCTTTATTTTATTTACAGAGATCAAACTCGCGCATTGAAACCTCTGCAATTCTTGTACAACTTTAGAGATTTTGTACTAAAATATGGCCACATAGTTGTTCCTTCTAAAAGCAGGAATTGGGGCCCAATGTACTTTTGTAAAATGGTCAGGGTCCAGTGAGACAAGTAAGTAAAGTCAAGTAATGAATTTTTATATTTCTCGGTAAATCTTTGTATCATACATATTCATCTTTGTCGTTTTCTTTTAGTTAGAATACATTATGTCATAGAATTTATTTTAGAAGAGTGAAAAAATATTGAAATTATTCAGCTAAATTATACATCATAGACTAAATGTACAGATCTCTTATAACTATATATAAATAATTACAAATCCTTAAACTTTTATATATTTTCACAAAATAATGATCTAACGTAAATGCCCCATATACAACGCACGCGTGTATTGACTATATGAATATAAAATGTAAATACAATTGATTTGTACTGTTTGTTGAACTATATATGCGACGAAATCATAGTCGGTAAAAAATGGAAACAAAGAGCGATAGAACTATACATATTCTAACTATTTTTCTCGTTATAAAATACTAATTGTAAAAATGCCATTATTTATAATATGAAATTCATGAAAATCTTTTCTTATCGGGACATTTACAGATTTTTGTTTTACTCAGGAGAAAGACTTTTGCCATAACATTTACTCATTTTTTGAAGTTATATCATCTATTAATGTCTCGCTTCTTTCAAAGGAACTGTTTGCTCTGGCCTCTCCGTATCGTGGTTTGAGGACTTGACCTTGTTCCAGGGCTGCTCCTCGCCGACGCCAAACATTGTATAAATCAACATCTCGATAATGTATAGACCTACTGTTACGAAGAATATCACCCTCCAAGCCTCAATGGTTTGCTGTAAATAGACAAGTTTGTTAAATTTTTATGTATTAAACGAATGTTACGTACAATTAATCTCGATATAACGCTTCACTCACGTTGTCTTTAGTCAATTTTCCCACGAAGATAGGCACAACTAATCCTGGTATGGTCGCGACGGTGTTCGTCAGAGCGACGAGCGTACCAGCGAAATTCGGGGCTAAGTCTATGTGGTTGGCTAGAAATCCGCAGTACATTCCGCCGATACACGTGACGCCTATCGTCATGAGCAGAACAGTCACGTTCTTGTCGGTCGCGTACGAGGCTCCGAGCAGGCAGAACATAGGAACGGCAGATGCTGAATAACGAGAATAGCACATTTAGTAATACGGTGCGGATTAAATTCAACGGTAACATATTAAATCTGATGTTAATACTCACAGAATAGTGTACCGATTTTTCTCGATACCGTTACCGAGATCCAATTCTTCTCTTGCGCTCTCGCGAGGAATTTGCTGAGACAAAGCGTGAATATCCACATGCAGAAGTATGGCAAGGCTGAGAGCCACGCATTCTGTAAGAAAGTATCATCTCAATGTTTCGCTCGAATGTACTTCCCGTACTCACGAAAAAAGAAAAACTTACTTCTTTAAGTTCGTACTTGAGAATTTTCTGCATAAACGTTGGTAGCTCCATGAGTATCATGTACCAGCCGAAGTTGCTGCAGAAATGAGCAACTACGATAGCCAAAAACGGCGGTGACTTTAGAATCTGAAACCACGGCACTGTCGACAGTTTCTGCAAAAAATAAAACAACATAATGAAACCTAATGACAGGGCAGAGAGAGAGAGAGAGAGAGAGAGAGAGAGAGAGAGAGAGAGAGCGCGCTCGCAAAGCGTGTATTTTTAGCCAGCTTGGAGGCAGCTCTAATTATCCTCTCTCTAACGTTCAATTAAAAATCCCCAATCTCGCTTGCTATTGCAACCCCGTCGCTCTGACCCTTCGAAATATCGAGCGTCCAATATTTAAAACGGTCTGCCCCGCCAGCCTGTGTATGTACGTACATACTGTACATGCACATCATACGCTCTAATTATAGGCATCGCCCTTATATCTTGCGTCTATAGCTATACCCAGCGCATTCGACTCGGGCGTATCTATATCACACGACGTATGAGTATAATTCATACTCGACTCGATAGATATTTGGAACAGCAGCAGAATTTCAGAATACTCACAATCTTGTGCGACTCCTTGGTCTGACCGAGCGAGTTCATGATGAATTCCCGCTCGTCATTACTGATGATGATTTTCTGCTGCTCAGGCGAGTCCTGGACTATGATGATCCAAGCGGTGCACCAAATCAGACAGAGCAGAGCCTCGATGTAGAAGATCCACTCCCAGCCGAGGGTTGCCGCTATCATACCCGAGAGCAGTATCGCGATGACGGTACCCAGGGCCGTTCCTGAAATAAACATCGTCGCATCACTGCTTTGGAACAATATTGAGTCAGCCGCGGTATGCGTGTGTGCTACTTTTACGAAGGAAAAATTCGTATTTCTGCACGCGAATAAATTTCCACTCGCGTCTCGAGCTCGATCCGGCGATTGATTTTTTTTTTCGCTCTTTTTCCTGTGCAACGCTCGCTCGGAAATTGCCAAAGTCAACGCGACGTGAATTACGACTTGTTTATATTCCGCATTGTGCAGTATTTGCGTTTACATGCACGCGGATCAAATGTTAGATCTTGGTCTCGGGGGCTCGGACGGTAGTTTCGTGTCCAAGCGCAGAAATCAATTAAGAGTTGGCTTAATTTCCTGGCCGAGTGGCTTCGCGTATATGCACATGTGTACGTACATGCATAATGGATACACAAATCATGGTGGGAAATGACGTTATTTGTATTGCTCCTCCTGAGCAGGAAATTGAGACAAGTTCGGAGCAGCAGCGGAGAATTTTCCCTCGGAGTTATAGCTGTACTCTGTGTATACTATGTATACTCCAGTTGAACTTTAACTCGCGCGGACAAATTTACCCTTCCCCGAAGCGGAATGAAAGAAAGAACGGTTTTCGGAAACGCCGATAGGATAATTTAGATCGAAAGGCAGATTGCTGGAAAAAGTATACATAGACATTTTCCACTTGTTGTATATACGTACCGGCGTAGGCGACGGATGCGAGGACGCTGCGCTCGTTCGGCGGAGCCCATCTCGAGATCATCACGTGCACTGCTGGAAAACTGACGCCCTGAAAGGCAGACGCGTATTCGTATGAGAAGAAAAATGTCATTGAAAAATTTATGATATTATGCGAGTTTCCATTTTCACATACACAACGCGGAGATAGCTGCTGCATCGATGAGAAACTTTGCGCTCGGGATTTTCCGGAGTGGTAGTTTTATTACGGATTTTTATGTACGAGGCTATACCTGTATATCGTGAGTTTTATAAGGAACGAAGACAGGCGATTTCAATTTTAAATTTCGTCGTATCCTCGAGAGATCTTTACACTTTCGTGCGAGTATAAGGAAATATATCCGCGTATGTTTGTTTTCCGCGTGACTAATAGTTTGCGGAGTGGCCGGCCAGCACGCACTAGAATTCGTAGATTAAACATCCCGTATATAGTCAGCTAAGCCACGACGGTATCTTTTTCATATTTCATACATTACTATACTATAACATACGTATATTCTAATTCTGGATTCACGTTGAATTTCGGAACCCGATGAAATTATTTTTTACTTTTACGAACAGCGGTCGCTTTTCAAGAGGAAGAAGTCAGCTCAGTCACGACAGTATCTTTTTCATATTTCATACGTTACTATACGTATATTCTAATTCTGGATTCACGTCGAATTTTGAAATGCGATGATATTATTTTTTTACTTTAAGGTACAAACAGTTGCTTTTCAAGAGAAAGATACGACATTCATCCGTCAGTTGAATGCACTAAGCCATCCTTTCAAAACATTTTCATAATGTAGAAGAGTCTCCAAGGAACGACCCTCCAGAGGATAATATGTATAGGTACGTACACGTGTCACGTACGAAATAAAAGATATACATGGACTTACCCCGCCAAGACCCTGGACAATTCTCATGGCCATGAAGGCCCCGTAGTGGATCTCGGCAGCCATCGGCATGAGTAGCGACGCCACGACGTTCAGCATCACCGACACTGTCATCACCCACTTGGCCGAGACGTACTCCGCCACCATACCTCCTGGTATTAGCGACACGATGTAGCCCCAAAAATACGCGCTATGGATGTAGCCTTGCAGTTCCTCGTCCCACACGAACGGCCCGTCCGGCGGCGAATGCAGTGGCGCCTTTTAACATAGTTATATAATACATCATGTACCTCGAGCATTTTGTTCATAGTACATAATAGCCGCGTCTGCGGAGGGCTACTTGTTGCGGTTCACGAGAGTAGAGATATACTGTAACGGCCTCGAGCGGCAGCAGAGTTTTTGCGAACTGAGCACGTATATGGAGTGTACGTAAGAGCCGAACGACGTTTATGCAAATGGCCGTGTGTGTAAAAAGGGGTGAGCTTTTTTCGGTGCCGCGCGAGCGCGAGAGCTTTTAGATTTATGCAGCTGAGCGAAAAGCAAAGAGGACGACACGGTATTGAGTATATAGCAGTAGTGTGTGATGGACGTCTCTTCATACTACGTACGCAGAGTAATAATAATGCAATCATTATAGGCGACATAAATGAAAGTCGAGAAGCTCGTTCTCGGCGTGGGTATATATACGTGTTTTTACAAAAGAGAGCGCGAGATACGTGTTCTCGCGCGCTTATTTTTATTTCTCTCGAAAGCTTCGAAAACACGTCGATAGCTGCGCGAGCTTTCAATCGGGCGGAATAAAAATAAAGTAAAACGCGCACGCTATGCACACTCTACGGTTTTAAAGCGGAATGCGCGCCGTTATATTACATAAGCTAGCTGTCGCTCTCTCGGGACGGAAATAAAAATTTTTATTTCAGGTGGGCGGCGCACTTGTAACTGGATTTATTCCTTCAATCACGTTTAAAAAAACGTAATGATAAAGAGTCAAGCTAGGTGAATATATATACATACCTGAGTGGTGTTAGAGGTGGCGTTAGTGGCGTTTTTTGTCAGCTCCGCGACGGCAGTGCCGTTGACCATCGCGACCATGGCTATGTTGAGGTACGACTTGAACCCGTAGATGATGGCCAGGCCGATCGAGTTCATGATCGCTATGATATACCTCATGGGTATCATCTTTAAACCTTTTTGACAAAAGAAAAAGTCGAGTCATTAGTGTGAAGTCTGTATTGCTGGATGTATATGAATATACATGAGAATATGTCGAGGTTGAACGTGTCGGCGTTATACGGGAGTAAAACCGTAATCTCTTTATTGTCTGCGCGACATGTCAACGGGTAAATGCGTTTATAACATTCCAGGGGGCGCATATTGCAGGACAGCGTAGAGGATAAATTCATTACGACAGCGAACTTTCCTCAAAACTCGTCTATCGTTGATGTATGCAAAAAGTGATGACCGGATGTTTTGAAGCCGTTGACATAGAGCGATGTGATTGGTAATTTTTCAATTTGAATACTTAAAAAGATTCGTCAAATTGATTATATATTTAGGCAGTTTTTATTTTATAATTATTTTTTAGTCTTGAGAAAGAGAAGCTGATGCAATAGCCCCAAAACAAAACAAATTCCGCACAAACTAATGTATCCCTGATGCAAGTCAATCGGCGAAAATGAAAAGCGCGGCGAGCAAAGTCCCTCCCGTAAACACATCAACAGAAAACCGATAACGGACGCTTCCGCAAGGCGCGCGCGCGCGCGCTCGCAAGTACAACAGGTTTTGGCGCAACGTGATGTATACCACGTAGGTATACACAGAAGCGTGGGCAACGTGCCAATCGCCATGCACGACACCTTTTCGGGTCTTTGACTTTCGATTCCGCACTTATTTCTTTCATTCCTATCGCCCATATGACGAGCAATGGAAAGAAAAAGTCTCGTCGCTCGCCCGAAATAAAAATAAGTGAGCCGCCTCCCACTCCTTCGTATTTAAATACGTAGACAACCACGTGCTCCTCCCGCGCGCGCGTTCGCCTCAATATTATTTCGAGAACGAGACCATCACCGGAGCAGCTGTCTATACTCTATACACATCCTCGCATTCTCTCTCTCTCTCTCTCTCTCTCTCTCTCTCTCTCTCTCTCTCTCTCTCTCTTTCTCTCTCTCTCGAGGCTGCGCAGCGAGCGCTTTACGTTTCCTCTTTTTATTTCCACCCACTATACATATGCTCGACTATACGGGTGTGTATACGTATATAATAGACGTTTGCTCACGATGCGAAATTGCGTCAACCGCGCGCAGCGATGTTGCATCGCGCACAAAGCACATACGCGCGCCCTATGAACTCGCGGTTCACTGGTTCGACGCCGTCGTATTATATACATACGTATGCTGTATATACACGCGGTGCGCTTGTCTTCTTTTTACATCGACACCGTCTATGGCTATACGTATAATATACCTGCTGCTGTTATTATGTAGAAATCGATGTAATACTTTTATAGCGCCGCGCGTTTTATGGTGTGCGCCACGAGGCCGTACGTGTAAACGTGTATGCGCTATTGTTTCATTCGTAAATATAATGTGTGCGCTCAAAGCGTTAAGTAAAGGGTGTATAAATGCAAGTAGGACTGCGAATATAATTTGTATTATTGTTTCTCGTTCGTGCCGAAAATTCGCACGAAGCTGGTCTCTTTCTTAATATAATGCTCGCGAAATTGGCTCGAGGTAGCAATAAAATCTCATTCCCCGCAAGCTCTTCTGCATACGACTTTCAAGTTGATGGAACAGCTCGTTGTTGTTTATTCAGCCCGCATTGTCGAACGATAAGTTGGCTGAGAGTTCGATGTAATCTATATGCGCACCTATTATATCGGTCGTCCCTTTCAAGTTTTAAGTACATTCGTTTACATGCGACGCGTATATGAAGGAGCTTTTCCCCCCGAGTATAAGTAGGCCAGAGGAGAGATGCTCCAGTATGCGGGATACGCACCAAGAGGAATTTGATTTTCGTTTTTATGTAGGTAGAGGATCGCGAGCCTGAACGCGAAAAAATTTTAGTAATCCTTCATATACATCCGATACGTATTGGAATCTTGAAGTGTAAAGCTCGAGAGAGCTTTGTTATAAAGTTATTATTATAAGAAAGCGAAGAAGAAGAAGAAGAAAATGAGAAGGTTTCTCGTTAAACTCGAGCAAGTATATTGCGTTATAGCCCGGGGGTAATTGCGTGGAATGATAGCGAGTGATGCAAGTTCTCGGCCGGACTCGTGATTATGCGCGTTTATTCGCGAAACGCGAATTTCCAGAAAGCCCGTTACGCTAATGAGATCATCGCGCACGGTGCATATACCTACGACTCGAGTTTCATCGGAACGAAAGCTCCGCGAAGTTCACTATAAAATTTGCATTCGCCTCTATATGTATATATACAATAGATCGTTATACGAGCTTTCCTTATCTGAAACAAATGCACGCGCGCGCGAGCGGTGAAAAGCGCTTTGTTGTGTGTACACAACAGTTTAGAGAGTATATATAGGTTTATCTGAATTCGGACCTGCATATAGACACACAAAAACTTATCGCTCGAGGCTTGCGGGTTAAGCTTTACACTACACACAAAGCTTATATTATATTTATAAAGTTAAGGACACGTGCAAGTAGGTTAATTATCCGACGGGAGAAACCTCGCAGCTGATGCTTTGTTCGAAGGATAGAAAAACACGATGGATCCCATTTGCCACGACAAAGAAGCGGCTACTCCCTTTCCCTCTCTCTCTCTCTCTTTCTCCCCTCAATAGTATATCCCCTCGAATAATTCAATTCACGAAGCTAGCGCGTGAAACTCATCTAGCCAATATCGAGAGGCCCATAACTCATCTCTCCAACGAACTTTGCCTCCGGCTATATGTATTATGATGCGCGAGCGGAATATAGCACGTGTGCGCTTGCGAGCGATGGGATCGACGCCAAAGCGAATAAACTACACCTTGTATAATTACCAGATTTATCGCCCGAGCCAATTTCCATCGAGCCGACGACGGCGACGACGAAGCTAATTCGGCTAGTTTAGCGAGATGAGATCTCTACGTATAATATGCAGATTTATGGCTGTTTTTTGTCGGCGCTATCGGGCCCCTCTTCTTGAGATATACTCGCAGGCGCGCGCTTCTGAATCTTTGATGAGTCGTCGTCGTGCGAGCGACTTGTACTTTTCCGCTTTTCTTCCCTTGTCCCCATGTAGGGACGCGTGTGGGAGGAAGAAGAAGAATAAGAATAAGAAGAAGCCTAACGTTATAAGTCCGTAGGGCAGGGACAAAAGGCGGAAGGCGCCGGGTATTCGCATATAAAAGCATAGCGTCACCGCTTTCGGCGCGAAAAAAAGCGCGCGCGTGTGTGTTATAAAAGTGTGGACGGAAAAGGCGAAAATCGATAGGCCAGAGAGTCGACGACGACGACGACGATGGATGGACGGGATGCTGCGGGGACAGATGTACATGGTTTTTTCCACACACTATCCGACGATTGATCTGCGAGCGAGAGAGAGAGAGAGAGAGAGAGAGAGAGAGAGAGAGAGAGAGAGAGAGGGAGAGAGGGAGAGAGAGAGAGAGAAGCCTTTATTTGCTCGCAGCAAAAAATAATACAAATTCATAAGTTATCACAGTTTTTTTTTAATAGTATAAGTTTTAACTCTTAATATTTTAATCTTTGTAAAAACTCACACGTACACACACATACACATATACATAATATCACATTTTGAGATCACAATAAAACCAATATTTTCACTTATTGAATTAAGTTTGGTCAAAGACCTATCTACATCTCACGATTACAATCTTAATTGCGCATTAAGAAAAGAAAAATACTGCCTAAAGGCTAAGTCAGACTAGAGTAAAATATAATAGAGTAAAATACGAGAGAGAGAGAGAGAGAGAGAGAGAGAGAGAGAGAGAGAGAGAGAGAGAGAGAGAGAGAGAGAACAGCCGGCGGAGAGGAGACTCCAAGGTCGTTACGGGTGGCGATGGCCCAAGGTGACCTTTGCCGCGAGCGAGATTATCGCTCCCGCAGGGGATGTCTCTCGTCTCGCTATGCACATACCGTATCTCTATACTCTCTTTGAAACTTAGGTGCATCGTCGAGGAGAAAAAAAAAGCGCGCGCGGGGTGAGTATTGCGTGAGCAGCGCGTTATTTTGATTCCGCGGGTAGGGAGAGAAAGTTGGGAGAGCTTTTCGCCGGGTCTGACGAAATCCAACACGTGACTCCGCGTGCAATGAGTATGTATACGTACGTACGTACGTACGTACGTGTGGGAGCTGCCGACTGCTGTTATAAAATCCGCGCTCACGCGAGATGCAATCGCTCAAAGTACTCTCTCCCCTGGGTGTAGCAATAATCGACTTGCATTTATAGACTCTCTCTCTCTCTCTCTCCCTCTCTCTCTCGGCGCGCAAATGGAAAAAAAGAGGGAAAAAAATCTCGCGTACCTCGTCGGGCTTCCTCGGCAGTGGCCATGGCGAATTATCCTTAGGCTGCTGCTGCTGCTGCTGCTGCGAAAGTCGTGTATCAGCTGAGCTTGGTCCTCAGCGGTTTCGGTGTCGTCCCGATAATGTTGATGATGGTCCTCCTCGAAAGAGCCAAAGCCGACTGAGCGGCCGATGGCTCCACCGGTCTCCCAACTGTCGCCGCCGTCCAGGAGGAGCCGTCGTCGCCGCGCAGACACCCGTGACTCATTCACCGCCACTCACTTATATCCCTCTCCCGATCTTCGCTGCCAATCGGTTACTACTACTACTACTACGAGCTAAACTCCTCGGTCCGACCAAACATGGCCCGTTACTACTTGCAAGCTCAGTACTCTTTCTCTCTCGCTCTCGAGTTCCGCACGGATTGCAGGCTATAGAAATGCGTGCGTACGAGCTCGGCGCCGCTCTCGGACTACTCGCTAGCATCAGCGCGCGCGCGGTGCCGCCGCTGGCGCCGAGCGGAGCAAAGCAGCCCCTCCCCTCAAGAGAGAGAGAGAGAGCTGCGCTGTACGCCGTGTGCCGATGTCCTATCCGTGGACTGCACGCCGGGCGAGCTGAGAGGCTATATACATGCGCGGCGTACCTGTTGTGCGTGGCAACGCGCGCGCAATATCGGCATCGATCTTCTACCGCTTCTATACGGCACTCTCTATACGAGCGCGTTGAAGCTCGCTACCCTGCCAGCGTGCTTATGGCGTCCCCTAGCTCGCAAGCTCTCACCCTCTTGCTCGCTCTCTCTTTCTCTGGGTTACCGAGGTGTCAGAGGGGGTGGATTTTTCAGAGACCGCCTCGGGGGCTAGAATTTTTTCTTTCTATAGCTGCGTGTGTGTGAAAGCTCACCCTTGCGCAAGGAGGGAGTTCGATAGAAGCTTTCTTTTTTTTTTCGTTCGAGAGCTTGCGGAGGAAAGTGCCGCTCATGTATCTTCGAAACCTGATCCTCCTCTACACCGGAGTCCTGAAATTACGGTCCATCTCCGCTCCCGCCATTAACATGTCGATAGAGATCAGACTCTGGCTACTGTGCCCGATATAATAAAACTTCGAAAAATAATACAGACGTCCGCTCGAATTCGTGCGTAACGACTCGGAACGTTCCAACGTCGCTTGAATCATTAATCGAAACACAGCGATGAAGAGCGGAGTAATTGCATCAGTCCCTCGCGTGTTCGTAAATCGTCGAAACGCACCGCGTCGTGTGTAGGCTCCGGTAGTAAAGATAAGGGGGTAGGCAAACGACCTCACGAAAAAGCCGGAAATTCACCGGACACGCGGGAAAATGATGCATGTACACTCACACACGCACATTCAGTAAAGCTCGATATATGGGGTGGCCGGGTGGGGCAGCGTACACAGCAGCGCACAACCCCGTATAGGTACATGCTCGTCTGTGTCTTTTCCCTCGCTTGCGCGCGCGCTCTTTCCATCGATTCCGCTGCTCAGAGAGAGAGAGAGAGAGAGAGAGAGAGAGAGAGAGAGAGAGCTGTGGATGTAGAGCAGCGCTGCTCGTCTACAGTTCCTGCGTATATTCCGTTGTTATATACGCGGCTGATGTCGCCGAGCTGTTCTATACCTTGTCCTATACACATATACATATACACAGATGCAGCTGAGTTTATGACTTTTCTCCGTTATATACCGCGGACGGATCGTGCAGAACAGTGTGACGCGGAAGCTGCGCATAAATCATCATCGGCATCCGATAGACGCGCTCGACGAGCCTCGGATACACATCTATCGCGAGCTCGATGTCATGGAATCTACATATCGTCGAGAATTTACCTCACTCTGCGATCTATCTATGTACACACACTCGGCGCATGAATGCCGAGCGTTTTCGGGGGCGACGCGTATCGAATTTGAGGGAGGACTATTGTGTGGTGTATAGAAGAGCAAAAATGTAAATTTTTCTGTAGCACGCGCAGGGAAGCGTGATTTAGAGACGAGCCGGGATGTTTCTCGATGCTTGCGGTTGATAAGTTTTCATTTTACTCCGGGGGATGATCGCGCGCGCGCGCGCGCGAGCTTTGTCTTATCGCGTAAATTATAGTTTTTCGCGTGCATGCGCTGATTGCGCCGCGGCTATATAATTGCAACTAGCTTTTTTCAGATTCTACTGTTGTGGGAGTGGGTGATTTATAGTTTGAATGTGTAAAAAAAAGCGTTTGATCGACCGAACGATTCGAGTTCGATAGAAATCAGGAGAAAAAGCGCCCGATAACAAATAGCGTCTGAAATTTCCGTTCGGAAGGCAATATAAACAACGTGAAATTTCATTAAAAGTTGCTGAGCTTACCTATATCGCACCATCGTACACCTATAGCCGCGCGAGTACACCAGCAGCAGCAGAAGCAATAACAGCAGTTATATCGAGGACATTTCCAGATAATAACTCTCAGTCGACGCGCTGTAATACAGCTACATTATTACTTTCCATTGTCGCGACCCTGCTCGTGCGCACACGGCATCGATTCCATTATTGTATATACCTATTATACGTACACATCGCATGCAGAAAAACGAGTTATCGCAATTTTCGCCCGCGCGCGCGCATTTTAATTATTTCGTCCATCTCCGCCCGGAGAAATTGCGCTGGGAATCTCTAATCTCGTCTCGGCTCCTGATACTCCGAGCTCATGCTCTCCTCTGGTACGTTTGTATCCTCTTCGCGCAATAATTGAAAAGAATTGCGACGTCGTGTCTCTCGTATAGTTAAATTATCCATACGCGAGAGAGGCAAGGCAAGAGAGGGAGAATACGTCACGTCGCTAGATAATCGATATTCCGGCGTCTGTGAGGATACTAAACCTGAAGAATTGATGGGGATCGCAATTAAAATTTGAAACTTGCAGCCTGTTGATCGATTTCATCTTAATTGTACGCTACCGTTCGAGTTTGTATTGTAGTTTCGTCATTTTCTGCGGAGGCGCTTTGTTTGCGTGAGGGAGAGAGACTCGATGAAATCTGCTTTGTGTATGCTTAACGTCGTTGATCGATCGAGTTTAGATGTACTGATAAAACTTTTCCAGCAGAGGTTGTCCGCTTGTATTATAGTGTAATATAACGAAATGCCGCGCGAGATTTCATATACTAATGCAGCATTTCGTCGGATATATACCTATACTGATGCAACGCGCGAGTCAATTTGGCGAAAGTCAATGTAATTGCCAGTTACGAACCGATGATTGAAGATAAGCCTTTGTACAACAAATTTTCAATAATGAAATTACTGAGCTGCAAATTTTTTAATTTTCAAAATTTGATCTATGTCATCATATTGCAGCTAACTATCAGCTATTACACTGTAATAGCAGCTAATTTCTCACTGCAGTAATTTGGATAAATGTAGCTATTATTGTAAGCGATGATTGTTTACCAAAGATCGATTTTTCGATCGTACACGAAAGTTCCCGGGCACTTATCAGACGAACTTTTGTGAAATTGCATAAGCCCCCTCGTGTCTGGCATCTGGTTCGCGGTTCGACTTTGCGTCACTTTGAATCACTCGGAGCAACAGTAGACTCGAAATAGCGAGAGCATCCAACGTTTTTAACTTTGTGCAACGTTTGACCTTCGCTCCGATTAAACAAAGAAAAGGGAGTAAAAAACAAAAACGTTGGCGTTCCATTTGTCGTGCACAACATCGGAGGCGATTTATCATTTATCGCTGCTCAATAGAACATTTATTTATGCAACTGAGAATAGGTGCAATTCGATAAATCAATAGCAATAAAGATATATGCATGCTCGCATGTACGTGTACTATTGTTCGTTATCTGAATGAATTTTTCATTAAAGGTATATAGTCTCGCGAAACAGGGAGCATTAAAATTCATTACATATTTCCTTGACTTTTGAAGAAAAATGTAAAAATTATGCAAATATCGGTCTAAATTTTCTCTAGTTTTAACAAAAGCCTTTGGACGAAATGAAAATGAAAAAGCTTTTCGAGATAATCTCTCGCGGGTACATAAATTCTGAGAGAAAGAGCTCGGGAATCAAACTACCATATTGCTAACTATATTTAGAAGCAGACCGCGGTGGGTATAGTATATATATATGTGCGTGCGTGAGATTTACGTGTGTCATGTGACCACATACAAATTAACAACCCCGCGTATATGACGAACAACGCGGTAATATGATGAAATGTTGTAAATTGAATTAAATCCAAAGATCCATCAGATAATTTCGATTCACCTACTTAGCATTGCATACAAATTCACGTGTGTTTATAAAAAAAAAGAATAAACGTGTAATCCAATTTTCTTTCTCTAACTATACCATCGTGATAACCAGTCAGTTTGTTAGTGTTCGAGTTTGACGTTTAAAAATTTATAACCAAGTTTTTGGCACAAAAAGGTGAGATAATTAAAATTATAAATGTGTAGAGAAGTAGTGATCATCGGTCGGCGTTTGTGCATCGACGCGCGATGAGCGCTGGCGCAGAAATAGGAGATAATTATGTGCGAGAGATTTACGCCTGGCTCGACGAGATACCACTCTCGAGACCAAAGCGGAATGTGGCCCGGGATTTCTCGGATGGAGGTAAATTTGAATCGGGATTATTTTTGATTGACTCGTGATAGAAACGAGGAATCTACTTTTTCTTTAAAACTATGATTAGTTTTGATGGCTGAGCTGCTGAAGAGGTACTATCCGCGACACGTCGACGTTCAAAATTACATTCCCGGCTCTAGTATAGCCAAGAAAATCGATAACTGGTGCACGCTGAACAGAAAAGTTTTCCCCAAACTCAACCTCAAACTCAGCAAGGAAACAATAAATAAAGTAGCTCAGTCGCAGCCTGGAGCAATAGAAAAAGTTTTGTTTGAAGTTCATTCCAAGATTATAAGAGATTGTAATGCTGATAGGAACTCATTGTTCAAGGATTGCGAAGAAACTTGTGGGGATGGTAAGAATTTAAAGCTTAATTAATTGTATTATGTGAATGAACTAGTTAATTTAAATATTTATCAGAGCTGTTGAAGAATGCCACGAATCCTGAAGATTCGCTAAATCCAACTGTGCCTAAGAAGGCCTTTCTCAAATTGAAAAAGGAATTGGAAGAGAAGACACAAGCTATTCACATACTTCTGAAGAAAGTTGAACATTTAGAGAGTATGCTTAGATTCAAAGAACAGAGGATCGAAGATTTGACATCTCAAATTCAGTCTTACACTCGAAAAACTTAACTTTACCCAAGGTATATACAGTAAAAATATTGTCCATAAAAATAAACTACAGATGCTTAGTAAATTATTCTCTTATATTTAATTCTTATCTTGAGTAAACATAGCTTTTCTAAAAAAGTAAATTAGATGAAAATTTTACATACAGTATAAAGTAGCCGTACATTATATGTCACCACTATATCGCTGCCCTCATGCTTGGAGGTGAGACAAGTATCACACCGTCACCTCTGACAAACAGCATGGGAATGGTTCTCTTGGTGGTACGGTAGACTTCTTCGTAGGTCTCCTCGTCAATCTCAATGGTGGTCACAGTCTCCTCGACTTCCCCCAGGACCATGTTCAAGTGCTGATCATAGGCCTGTAAACAATGATGTTTCTTGATACTGTTTTGGAGCATCGGAGGCTACGAGATACTCACATGAAGACGGCCACGAAGTTCCCGCTCGTTCCTCATCTTCACGTAGATCCTCTCGTCCAAGCTTAGCCTAATCAAATCCAGCGGCTCCTTGACATTGATTGCCGTTACCTGTGGTTGCGTTTGAGGTTAGAATAAATATTCGAAAACTGTGCAAGTCGTTCTCCGTTTCATGAGAAATTATGCTTTACCTGCTCAGCGTCATCTGCCATGGTAAGTCGTTCAAGCGATTCTAATCTTACTCACAAAGTTATTGTTTTCTAACTTGGAAATATTCGATTTGTTTTATTCGTTGACGCACATCGTTTGTGTATTTTATCAGAGAAAACCACTGTAGTGCGGGTCGGCGCCCGGCGGGAGACACATGGCGCCACTGCTCCACTACACAGTGTTTCAACCGCGCGCAAGCTTGCAATTTGCAAAGAAGCAATAATATAGAGATTGATTAATAAAAGACTTGAAAACGTAAGAGTCTAACTAAACGAGCTCAAAAATCATTTTACAGACAGTTGCCAGTTACAACGAAAGAAAATAAAAAATAACTCAGCGGATAAAAATTAAAAAAACGACTAGCAAACTCTCTACCATGCCGACGCTCGAAACTCGCGGAGCGCTGCGATCGAGTCGAGGCCGCCGAGAGCGCGAGTTCACGACAAAAAGCTTCACCGTCCGGAAAATCCAGCGTCGCGGGTCGGTCTAGATCGCTCCAGTAGTTCCATGGGCGGCACAACCTACCATATCCCGCATCCACTCTCCCGAGCTCGCGGAGCACGAGCATCGCAGCCGCAGCCTACTACTCCACACAGACAGAGAAGGAGCGAGTCTCGCGACGACTGCGGCGGCCGAGCCAGCAGCAGCAGCAGCAGCAGCAGCAGCAGCGTAAACGCCATTTTAACTGCGCGCCGTGTGTGTGTTGTGTCGAGATAGAGATAATACCTGCTCTCTAGCTCTCTGCGAGTGTTCTCTAAGTGATCAGGGCTCCGGTGCGCGGCGAGCCTCATCTCCGTGGTGTAGCAGCTGTGACCTCGAGAACCGTGAGAAATACAATATAGCCGCGAGGCGACAGTGGCTCGGAGAGACCCGGCTGGGAAGACGCGGCCCAGCTCTCCCCTATACCTATACGTGCGTGTGTCGTGTCAGTCTCTCCTACACACATAAGGATCTCCGACTGTGAAGGACAATACGAGAGTTATGCCAGGGCTGGTGCTGCCGAGGGCTGCGGCGCCGGGCAACATGGTGAGTACTGGCTCCCGTTCGTTCTTTATCTACGTAACACCGCAGCATACATTGTGTAGCTGATGCGATTCACACGTATGCATATATATAAGCTACGAGGCTCCGATCTGGAATCGAAGCTCGCTGCTGAGACCTCCGGGAAGTCGCTGTATGTACGCGTGTTTTCTTTTTCGTACTCGTCGAAGGGGAGACAGTCCAGCTCTATTCCCAGGCGAGCGACTCTTTCTCTCTTGCTCCCGTTGGCCGTGCGCTGTATATGTCGTAGACCTCTCGCTCGCACTCGCGCGCGGGGATCCTTGGAAGAGGGCAGGGCCGTACGCTCGCGACGGATAGAGAGAGAGAGAGAGAGAGAGAGAGAGAGAGAGAGAGAGAACGTCGTGGGCGCCGGCTACGCGGGGGGGTTGTTTAGCTGGAGAATGGAGTCTCGAGACCGAGAGTGAAAAAAATGGGCTGTATATATAGGAGGTGTCTAGTCAGGTGGACGGTAATTGGATGTTTATGTCTACGAGGCATTGTGATCGATATTGTAGAATGTTGTGCCGTGCGAGAAGCTATAAATAATAAACCTCGAGGGACTAAGCGATGGCTAGACTCCATAGATAGAACGTAATTTTTTTATCTCGAATAAACTCCTCGGTCGTGCTTAGGTGAAAGCGATGCGATGTGTATTATCAAAAATTTTCAAGCGAATACTTCTATCACTGAATCATATCTCTTTAGCGGCTGATACGTAACGACTTTCGCATGTACGTAGTTCGCCGAGCAATCGTTGCTGCACTTGAACGTTCGTCTATACTACGTCAGGGCGCGATATAGAATTATACCGTACATTCTCACTCAAGAGGATAATTAGCCAAGTGATTAGGTCCGATGCTGAGCCCCTTTTTCGCACTACATGCCCGCAGTAGTGACGCACACGTGCGTCATCGACTGGAGGAGTCTCTCTCGGATTTACTAGATTGTTAAATCATCGAAATTACCGGCCGACCGGATTCCAGCGTGATTTTCGTTAACTCGGCTGCGTATAGGTTATAACGCAGATAGTCAGGGCTATGATATGCAGCCGTGCGGAAGTATACACACACGGCGTAAACAGACTGCACACTTTAACGAGTTCTCGCTCTTGCGCAAAAGCCGTTAGCCGCTCACATCCGAGCGATTGTTGTTGTAGTGTTCTATAGTCGCGGCGCTTCGCGTGTAATTGCCGTAATTGCTTCGTTTTTTTTTCTGCCGGCGACGCCGCTATCGATTCGCCAAGACAAAAACCGGCTCCGCTGTGCAGTAGAAGCACACTTGCGTTTCTCGTTATTCACTTTGTACGCCCGGAAAAATTCCTCTCTCTCGCTGTGTACTTCCTCTTTTCATCCCTCTTTCGACGACGCTTTTTTTCTCTCGCGCTTTATCGGGGAAAAAACGCGATGTGAAAGGTGCGAGCGTGTCTAGGTAGTCATCGAGGCGAGCAAGTGTTTTTAGGTATAGAGCGAAAGAGAGCTTATATTGCAGAGGCGGCGTGTGTAGAAGGAAAAAAAGTGTCGGGTAATGTGAGTTGAATCGATGCGAGATAAGGGCGGCACTGGTCGTTTTTGCGATAAGCAAGATACAATACTTATATCGTTGCCTGGTGCGCCAAGAAAAGTTTGAGACCCGCGTGGGTATTGTTTTCGCTCCGCTTGTGAAAGTCTTTTGACAAGCCGTCGTTGTAAATCATCGCGTGAGAATAGCTCGATGTCCAAATATTGTCCCGCACGCATCAACAAAACGCGAGAGTTCTCATCGCACAACAATGTGTGAAAAGAGAGGATAATAATAGGCGAACGTCACGCGAGAATGACAGTCGACTTTTTCTCTGAATGCATGATAAGGAGGTACGCGTTTCGTGCAGCTTTCACTCCAAAAGCTGCAAGAAAAAAGAAAGAGATGCATCTCGCACACAAACATCGCATGTGACAGAGATTACAAAATCCATAAGCGCGAGACACCAATCCCACGGCTGAACCTAACCTCAAAGCGTAGGTATACTTCTCGTGTACGGGGGGAATACTATAGGCTGGCTACTGCTGCTGCGTACGACAGATGAATCCGTGAACGCACAGGGCAGAGCTGTGTGTGTGTATACGCGTGTTCCTGAAAAAGTAAGATATATGTAATGCGGGACGAGATGATAGTCAACGATTCGCACGGAATCCCGGGCGATAAATCGAGATATGCCCCGCCCACGTGAAAGGGTCGTTTTGCTTCTGCGGACGCTTTTTATATCGCGTGTTCGTTTTGGAGCAAACTGGACGTACTTTTTACACGAATAGATCGTCATTCTAATTGATCACGATGACGCTCATGGCCATCTCGTTTGACATACTCCATTTCGTTTGCTTATTTAACTGTAACGTCGTCAGGCTTTAAGCTTCTTTCAAAGTCGATTCCACCTGCGAGCAGTACTTTTAAAGCAAAGCTTGAATAAAAAATCAGGAGCAGCATCCGTCAAAGGTGTCCCTCTCTCAGCTCCGAAATTTTTCGCTCCAAGAAATCCCGAGATTTACTTATCAAGCTCGATGCTTCTCTCGCTCTCCGACTACTATGTTATATTACACCAGCACCGCGAGAGAGTATCAACTATGCGCGTCGGTTCGTTGGTAAGGCCAATTAGGCCAGGCGGCGCGCGGCACGTTGACTCCGCGGCAACACGGCGGCGGCGTCTCGAGATCAACGAGCATGCAAGAGAACCAGCCGAGAGAGAGAGAGAGAGAGAGAGAGAGAGAGAGAGAGAGAGAAGGGAAGAGGAAGAGCCGCGGGGCAAGTTCCTTCCACACTAACCAACTTGCGCTGCTGCTCTATGAAACACGTACACCTCGTTGCCGCCGCTGCTGCTGCTGCTCTCCCTTCGCATGCTGTGCGCATGTATAGTATACGTCCCCTTCCAGATGTGCCAATTTCGGAGCTTTTTCGAAAGTGGCCCCCGCTAGTCCCTTAGTTTGCGCGTGTAAAACGTGCCTAATACGACATGGAAAGATTATCCTGTAATCACCTCACGCGCATGAACGCTTTGAGGAACCACCTCGTAAACACACCGCGTTCATTAAAAACACTTATCGAGCCTATCTCTGAAATGCCAGACGTATACTCTTTCTCTCACTCTCTCTCTCTCTCTCTCTCCGTAACCCCCGTACGCTCGTAAAACTGTCAAGCAGCGTAAACACACGGCGACAGATAGTCAGCCACCCGCACAGCATCATCAGAGCTGCCATCGGCGCTCATATGCAGATACGCATCCCGTCCCATATAGGCTAAAGGGTCGCTCTCTCTCTCTCTCTCTCTCTCTCTCTCTCTCTCTCTCTCTCTCTCTCTCTCTCTCTCTCTCTTTCTCTCTATACACACACAATCGACCGGCCCCCTCGGTACACGCTAAATTGGCAGCAATTTCCTCGGCCTCTCTCTCGTAGCGGATGAAAGACCGTGAACAGCTTGAAAAAGTCCAGTTATCACCCGCATTCCGAGCTTATCGGTAAAACTGCCCAATCTTGGATTTTCTTTTCTCTTCCGGTGCTTGTATTCTCTTTCTCTCTCTCTCTCTCTCTCTCTCTCTCTCTCTCTCTGCGCTACTCCGGCAACGATGCATACGGTAGGTGGATGAGTTGCGGAGAGATAGAGCGGCGCGTTTCCGTTCGCTGCTATAGTGTGCGTCATCGCTCCGTTGTGGAGGAGGTTCTGTCGTCGGTGCGTGCAAGCACGCGATGTCGCTGATCGTACAAGAGACATACTCGCCTTTTTCGATCAGACCGAACGAATATGCGATGATTCTTTTGTTCGTCCAGGAACGCGTGCGTGTATTGATTTTGGGATGGTGTTAGGCCTTGATTTTTCGAGCTGTCCATACAATATGGCGTGCCTCTTTAAGCCGGAATTCATCGACTTTGTAACCTGCTTATAAGAGCATTTATGTATCGGCAGCTGAATCCCCTTACACACAAGCCGTCGATTTACAGTTAGGTATGTTGCTGGTTTTATTGCGCAAAAATCTTAATACAAAGCGATCCAGGCAATCGTAAAGCATTAGAATTTCTCCGAAACCCATTGCCACAGCTCCCGCGTGGGCAAGCCTGTGCAGACACGCAAAACAATGTATCTATCCGCATAGTCATTAAAATCATTAGACACGACAAAAAAAGAAACCGCACGGCCATAAACATTCCTCAAAGCAGCAGATCAACTCTACACTCGTCATAACCACGCAGCAGCGCAAGAGCAGCAGAGAGATCAGCTTCAATAAATTCGCCCGCCAAATAAATTTCCTCTCAACTATACGCTTCGAGCCAATCGGCTTATAAAGAAGCGCCGTATACACGTCAAAGAACGTCGAGGAAAAATAATGTTCAGCACGCTCCGTTCGTCCAGGAAATCGCGGTGCGCTTTTGCTCTCTCGCAGTAAATCGAAAGATTCCACTGCTCTGCTCAACGGCTTACAGCGAGATCGTCCGTTATAAACCCGGACGTTACTACTAGCAGGCGTTGCTGCTGCTGCTGCTGCTGCTCCTTCTCTGCAAAAAGTGCTAATCGAGCGCAAAAAGACCGCGGAGGAATCGACGCTGCTTTGAAGTATAGCTGCAGGTTTTCATCGATCTTTTTCTCTCTCCTCTTCAGCTCGATGAACACGAGCAATTTCCTCGTCGCTCGAATCTAATATCGTCTCGATTCATACGCAAGATTAATATATTCCTGCGCATCCGGTTGACGACTCTTTCGCTCGAGATCATCGCCTCAGATGAGAGCCACTGCAATCGCTGCTGCACATAAGATCGTTGCGTAAGAACGCGCACGTGCGCGCGCGCGCGAGTGTTTGCTTCGTGAGCGAGAAGAGAGAGGCGTCGAGTCCTGATGTATACATATATACATATAACCTGCTCCTTTTTGCCTCTTACTCCGCGTGATTCGCTAACACAATGCGCGGATAAACGTGTGTGAGAATAGGCGCGATTCTGCGAAAGCCTCTGCTCTGCTCCTTTTTTCCTGCGGCGGCGGTATAATTTTCACTGCTATGGAGCATGGAAAATATACATATACGCGTGCGTGTGCGTGTGTGTGTGTGTACGTTTTACGTGTATACTTGTGTTGCTCGGGTTCTTTCGTGCTGCGGAGTCTTTGTAGACGTAGGGGGCACGTTCTGTATGTGTGCAAAGCATTGTGATGAGGTACGGTAGCGAAGTTCTTACTACTGCTTCTGGAAGTTGTAGCTTTGAAGCCGCTGCATGGAGTCGTTGTGCTCGTGACTTCTTTGCTGTCAGCGAGATGAGAAATACTGTTTGGTACGAGGCTTTGATACAGAAGCGAAACGTTAGAAGTGCTCTCGGGTGTGATTTGGAGTTTGGAGTAAATATGCGAGTGAACTGGTGGATGTTGAGTCGCGCCTGGGAGAAAGTTGAGTTTAATAGTTTTCAAAAGTTTAACTTTGAGTTAATTGAAGGTATACTTATTACATTACTGTTAGACGTGTGCAGAAAAAAGCGATCGCTTAGTTCATTCGTATTCTGCTGCGAAAGATTCCGATTTTTTTACTGCAATACTCGATAGAAACAACATTACTGGTATACGAGTATATTATTAGAATTTTCGAAGTGACGCAATGCAGCGAATCACATCACACGCCAAGTTATAATGCTTTCGCATTCCTCGACTCATTATCCTTATTGCTCTTGATGATTATGCGCATCCAGTGCGCTTTGTTATGCTCACTGCTGGCCAAGATGTAAAAGGTTCGAGAGAATAGCTTCACTTTCTCCTCCGTCGACCATAAATATGAACGACAAAGAATAATCTTGTGAATTGAAATTGGCAAAGATATATATATAAAATTCATTCTTTATCCTTCAATTTTTCATCGAACGCGCGATGAATTTAAATCCTCGTGTGCCAGATGGCTCTGATAAAGACTAGGTCATCCTATCTCTCGTCTCTATTATATTTTGCTTCCAGATGTTCCAATATAGAATAATCATGCACCTATAACCAGAAGCATCGATCGAGCTCTGGACAGAAAAAAAATCTAGTCCTTTCACCTTTATTGAACATTTCTATCAGTAGAAATAGAAGAGGAAACAGCGGCAATTTCCTCTCGAACGAGTTAAAAATGCAAGGATCTCATCAAGCTTCCTCTAGTAGACTCGTATGTATACATCGTTGCAGCGTGCATCTATCTCCTCACCTGCATTGACGTCAACCTCGTGCATAATGTGCACTGCATGCACTGCCAGGGAGAAATAAAGAGCGAAAAAAATAATGCGATGAAAAGTTGGCGCTTAGAGATGCAGAGGAGGGTACATCTAGCTGGAGCCGTTCCAGCAGCTAGTAGCTGCTGCCGCGACATTTCAATGCGAAAAAGATTACACGGCCGAGTTTTTTTCTTTCAAAAAAAGTAGTATACACTCGTGTTTTCGCTTTGCGTATATTTGCACTGGAAGCACGAGGCAGCCGAGCTTGCTTTTTTGATTAAAAAAATTATCGCGATTCGCCGCGTTTGCTGTTTTGATGCCTGCTGTGGAGAGAGGCCGATACCGCAATCTCTTTCCACGTTTTTATATTCTTTTGAGAGCTAGTTTCCTTTTTAATGAAAAAGAACTTCTTTACACAATGTCAAAGCGATAGATAACAGTCGGTGTAATTATTATTTTTTTTCATCGCTTTAATTAATCCACGAAGGCACTGCAGTCGTTTCAAAGACTAATTACGTCTATATCCAAGGCTGATGCAACCGCTATTTGCCGACTGCAGCGCAGAACTGTGTAAAATTTAATCAATAATGCGGACAAACAGTAAACAAGCTTTTGCGCCGAGACGAACACTGATTGAATTCCCAATAGCGAGAGAGATTGCGGACATTTAGAAATCGCATTGGTTCTATCGCTTTTCACTCAGACGTGACTTTTGAAACGTCGCGCCTCTTTTTCACTACACTAAACACTCGTTTGAACGTCGATTTTCTCGGCGGAGTTTGCATAGTCGATCAAACCGGTTGCGATGATGTCAAGTGACTTTCCAGAAAACCAGCAAGATGCATCTTCCATAAATATAATCGACACGACTCTCACATCAGTCGTCCTCGGCGACCGGACGAGAGAATAAATACCTTCATCTCACCTCTCTAATATAACAACTGGGTTAATCCCGGAAAGCGCAAGAGCGGAGTCACCAATATAAAATACTCTGCAGAATAAGCATCGACTGCACTGCCTTGCCTTTCAATTCCGAGCCTAAAATCGATAAGATTATTTCCATTCGCGCGTGCCAGAGCTGCAGAGAAGACGTCGACGAGTCAGCACAGTCGCGACAGCAGCAGTGTTACTTATTCGGAATTCGCCGTCGTCGTCGACCTAGCAATACGTGTAATTCCGCCGCAATGCCAGTGTGCCAGTGTCGCTGTCGCGGCAGTTCTTCTCTTCCTCTCCTATACTATATACTATGCTACTGTCCGCTCTGGCCTGTTATATATGCTCGTCCAGACGTAATCCACAGCTGCGAGCAAGCTGCTGCTATTATACGTGCACACATGTGGTGTGTGATGTATACGCGTTGCGACGAGAGAGAGAGAGAGAGAGAGAGAGAGAGAGTGTGTCTTCTTTTTCTATGCGACAAATAAAAGAGAAGAGAAAGAGAGAGAGAGAGAAGGGAAAAGGTTCTCGGGTCAGGCCCCGAGGGCTTTGGCAATGATCTGGCCGAAGGCCAACTCCGATGTGTTGTGCTGTTCGTTTGGATGGATCTCTCGCAGTGTCGGCGATTATTGTTCTCTCGGTGTGGAATTTCGAAAACTTGAACAATGCTTGAAAGTACGGCTTTGCCGGTTTTCGGTCAAGTGTACCCGATGCTTGATGTTACGGTTTGCTAGAGAGAAAAGCGGCCAAGGCTGGCTTTGTTAAAACGTGCGTTAACTGGCGCATTTGTGCGTTGGCATAGAGACAAAGGCGTATGGAGAAAAAAAGTAACGATTTAGAACTACAAAGGCAAGTTCTATCGAATCACCGAGGGTTCTTCGCAGTGTAAATATTGATCCAACTCGTTTGACTCGAAAGTTATTTCAGAACAGCGGTACCAAAGCTCAAAATTGATTGAAACACCGGCTCCTAAATCTCTCCAATAACAGCTTTAATAGATCTGAATTCAGCATAAATATTTAGCACTCCTTTACTCGCTCGCAGTTCCAGTTATAAAACACACACGCTATATCCGAAAACCAACCGATGCAAGCTTGGCATGCCTTATCTTCCGAAGCCGTTCGTCCTCGTAAAACCTGCATCGCATCAACTCTCTCTCTCTTTCTGCTCGCGAGCAATCCGTCAAGCCGGGCAACGATTGCACAGAAGCCCGCGAAGAACACATACATTATGTATACACGCCTCGCACCCAGTAAACTCGATCTCTAAAACGGGAGCCGTATATACATCGAACTCGTCTCTCACACTGTGCTGTGCGCGGTTATATACCTAACCTACGCCATACTTGTTGCGCGGCTCTCGCGCGAGGAGAGAGAACAACCTCCTCCTCATCCTCCTCTCCGGTTCCGACTAGACGCGAGTCGCCTAGTACTGTCCGTATGTGTGTGAGACCGGCTCTCGCGGATCCTCCTTTCGAGGTCGACGTCTCCTCACGCAGCATGACGAATAATGTGCCGACTGCTATAGTATAACTGGACCACTGCCCGCTATAGTGTGTAATATTTTTTCTTTCTCTTCTATACTATTATATTATGGCTCGAGCCCCTTCGAACAAAGTCGTCATCCCGTTTCTCGTATAAATGCGCGTATCGAGCGAGGGTGGAGGGAGAGCTGCAGGGAGTGTAGTATGCCGTTGAATGTGTACTGCGATGAGGGGCGACGTGCAAGAGTCGGTCAATGAGCCGGTGCGGCGCGCCATATCAGAGTGTATGTACAAGTATCGAGCGTTCACTCGGTATTGCACATAGGGCGGGGGTTTTGGTCTGCGTTTTTACTCGGTTAGATGCTTCGCTGGCTTTTCGCCAGTGTGCAGTATACCTATTGTACTTAAAAAAAATTTTTTTTTTGGTCGATAACACGCTCCGTAAGTGCACCATTGTGTCCTAATACAGATTCAGTTGATTTCGACGACGAGATTCAATATAGAGGACTGTACGCTCCTTCTGTTAAATTGACTCAACCGAGGCACTCGAACGTGTTCGGCATTTTTTCCATATACATCCAGCCCACTAAACTACTCCTTATATCGAACGGTGAAGAAGTCGCGGCGAAAATCAGCTTCCGCACGTACACCTATACCCCGCTCTCCGTGTTCCATCGCGAATTTCCGCCGGAGTTGCGTGCGAGCGTATATAGGTATATAATACAGTTGGCCGGGCAGTATTTGTTCGATTGCGCCTTCCGTCCGGAAACGGGGGACACCTTACTGGGGCAGCCCGAGCGTGACCGCGGTGCTCGATGAGGAGTCAGTCGTATTATATATAGTAGTCCGGTTCCGTGTGTATGAAATGCGTCGCTGGGGTGTAAGTAAGGAGAAACATCTCTCGTCGATCACGAGAATAGCGGTGAGATTGTTTTTTTCCTCTTGGGTCGTGTGCGAGGATGGATTGTGTTGTAATTTCCGAATTGATTTTCCCACAATATCAATAGCTTCGAAATAACAACGCGTTCACAAGATGATTCCTCGATGAGAGAAGAAGAGCAGTATCATACTTCAGGTTAAACGACGCGAAAAAACCCACTTGGAAAATCACGAGAAGGAAGAATGAAAGCTATACACTCGAGAGCAAATCCGCGTCGATCAATCCTCTCTCTATCACAGGCAGCAAGCTGTATCATGGCGAACCACCTAAATTCGACACTGAAGCTCACCCCTCGTTCGAATTTTTCCACACACACTAGATCGAAGCGATACACCTACACACAGAGAGCGCACCCCGGTCGAGCCAAAAGCTCTCTTTCTCTTCCTCTCAAGTATATAGCTCTACACGGCGCAGAGCCGCGGGGGAGAGAGAAAGAGAGCAAACGCGGCAACTACGCCCCTCTCTCTCTCTCTCTCCTCGTCGCCGGCAGCAGTTGCCAGTCGGCTTGATCAATATTGCAAGAAGACACAGCAGCGGCGCCGCCGCCGCCGCTGCTGCTGCTGTCTCCGAACCAAAGCCGTGTACTCCTTTTTAGCATCTCACCACGTGCTCCTGCTGATCTGTATTGTATACACCTGACATCACGTCTTGCTGAGAGAAACTGCGCGCAACCGTCTCTCGAGGCGCGTGTGCCATCGATGAATGCACTTTAATCATCGATTCTCCTTCGCCGCACACTTTCTTTTATTCTTGCGTGCAGCGTGTGTGTTGCCTCTGCGTCACGCTATTCTTCTTCCGTAAGGAGGTGGCGACGGGTGATTATCGTATACGCAGCTTTATTCTGCGGTTTTGGAGCGAGAAACTCCTTGATCGAAGATTTGCGGGAAGGTCGTTTTTTGGTTTCCGCTTTTACGCCTTCTCGAATATGCTTTAATCATCCCGAGTGCTCTCTCGCATCGGAACTTCCAGTTCAGTCGTCCTACAGCGCTGTAATTTAATCATCGGGAGTAACTGGATGGATGTAAATATTATCGAAGTACTTCACTTACATCTCTTGACATTACGTGTAATTATGTAAAAAATTAATCAAGAATCTCCGGCTACATGTTTTAATCACGTTAATTCTAAACAAAATTCCACACTCTTCCCCCCCCCCCTAAGCCTGCGTAATTACATTAAGTTCAAGCTGCAAAAAGAGTCAAGCACATAACGAGAAGCCGGCGTTAAAAAGTGTTTTTTTTTTCGCTCCGATTTTCTCGCGCTCGAGCGATCTGTTTCGCGCGCGTAAGATCCGCCGACGTTTTCCTTTTTGAGAAGCCAGAAGGGCTGCGAAGCTCGAGTCAACGAGCACAGTAGACGTGTTCAAAGGATATCGTAGCGTAGCACGTGCTCGCCGAGAGATGATGGCTGCGTATCTTCTGTTCTCTTGTTCCTCGGGATCAGACTGACTTTTTTCACACTTTGTCGGAGATTGTACGTGGGAGGGAAGAAAGGATCTCTCAAAGCGGAAAATTTGTAGAGAGTTTGACTTATCGCTAGTGTCAAACGATACTCGTACGTCTTCTCATTGTTCTGTCAACAGAGATGATATTAAAGCGTAATTATCTGCGAGTAAAAAAAAAATTAAACCCAACACCTCGTCATATCGACAACACATCGCTTTCAAAACCTCGGTGCCGCACACACTAGTATACAAAAGCCACGGCGGCGGCGGCCCATCAACGAAGTAAACGTCCCGATGAGAGGCGAATAATGAGCCTCGACGCAGCGCAGGAGGTCATCACAAAACCGACACCAAGTGAGTGTTGTCCTCCGGGAGTCGCGGCGTTGTTACGCTGTGTTCGGCTTTTTTTGCTGCAAAAAAGGCCGTTGGCACACATGATGGCGGGTTATTTAGTACGTACAGCGAAAAGAGCGGATGTAAAAAGTCCGTGATGGTTCGGGTGCGTGTGACGAGGAAATATGGCAGTAAGCGAAGCGTTCTCCCTCTCGTTTTGAAACGCGAGTGATTAATTGGCTATAGAGAAGATGAGGCGTGGGTTTTATACATAGAGGACAAATTTTTGTCGTTAAAGTCCAACTTATAAATAGATTATAATCCCCATTAGAGTCCAAATCGCGGTGTAAAGTTTTAACATCATGCGAGCTCTCGAGCGCAAGGACCTCGTAAATGTCACACGCCGGAGAGAGAGAGAGCGCTGTGAGTTTAACTTTGTTACAAGCTTCGCGCGCACTTGCAAACTGGGCTGCGGACTATTTTCGAGTATCCACCTAATTCGTTTATAGTTTATATTAATCGACCAATATTCTTCATTAAACATACCCGTGCGATTTATCAACAAAATTCTAAAATTTAATTAAACGCGTTGAAGTACATAATTCGTTACACTAAATCAAGTCGTCCGCAAACAACAATAACGAACTCAAGCTCCGCGCCTTATCAGCCTCTCAACACGTGCTCTGTATCACGGTCTAAATCTACTACTCGGTGGCGCGGCAGCCAGAAAATCGATTAAACATGTGCTGCCCGGGGTCTAAAAATACAGAAACACGTACAAATTTTGTGGCCATCATCAGCAGCCGTATAAACACACGCTGTCTGTATACTCACCTCCGCATAGATCGATTCCTCCTCGCTTGTGTATCAAAACTCGAACATACGATATCGGATTTCTCGTGCGGTTCCTTTGCAAAGTATATACATCAACGGCGATGATATCGCATATCCGCGACACGACGAAGCTAACCACTTGACCTCGACTACTGTCGGCTGTAGCCGCGGCTATTTACGGAAGCAAACTGATGCATCCAGCATGTGCAGAGAGTCAGAAATTCGTGTCGTGTCGCTCTCCTGGGGGGCTTTTCGACTTTTCACTTTCCCGTGTGAGTCGAGGTGCAGTACACACGTGTTATATATTTAGAAACCCTCTCGACTATGCGGCTTTCTTGAATTTCGAGCGACTGCCCGATGATGAGGCGGAAAGCCCAGAACTCTCTCTTTCTCCTTTTTGCTCTTTGAGATCTCGACGTTTGTAGCTTAGTTGCTTCGCTTTGAGTGCGCAGCTTTGCGAGATGTTTTGAGCCGGTTTTTCGTACGTTTCACTCGACACTGAGGAGATTTTTGTAGGTCGGATGTGTTTGGTCGCTGCTCGTGGATATTTTTATTCGGTTCTGCGATTCTGATTACGCTGCGTGAAATTCAAATTCAAAATTCGCTCGACGCGCGTTTAACAGCTGATACATCGCATTCCGACGACTCTCTGAAATTATACCTATATACTTCAGAAATTGAAACGCATTCATTATTAGCCGCGCCGACTTATTGTGTTTAAATGCGCACGGCAGCTCTGTATCCCCGGAACGAGAATCTCAGAGTTGTAATTAAGTACTATTTTTTTTCTCACGCACGTAGTAATCCGCAACGAGGTCAATGAACTCTATCCCACACACGCTATAATACGTTCACCTCTTCGTATCATCAACCTGTCCCGAAACCCTCTCATCGACGTCTTCATAACCCAGTGTGTATATAAATGCATCACGCAACTATATATGAATTCAACCAAGCATCTCGAGGAAAGAATCACTTGCGCACAGAGCGTATGTCACGCTAGACTGGCACAAAGAACCGTATATACGATAAATACAAGATGTATGACGTATAGACGTATATGCAGAATGCGGCATCCAGTCGGTGTGGCCTATATGTGTGTTTATATACGCTAATTTTTTTTTCGAGGTTCATCCGCGCAGACTAAACATCGTCAATAAAACGACGAGTGCAGAGTGCTATATATGTATATACGAGAGTACGAATCGATTAATCTTGTGGAATATAAACGGGGCTCGCTTTGCGAAAACAAGCGTGTAATGAGGATGTTTTGTGTCAGTGGGCGAACGAGAGAGGCGCGATGATAAAAAGCTACGCGCAGCCGCAGTTAGTATCAAATTAGGCCGTTGGACACACTATATAAAATAATTTATGCCTCGTCGTTGAGTCCTTGTTCATGCGCAAAATAACCGATGAATTTCGATCTCCATTAAAGGCTTCTCTCTTCACGCAAGCTCGAATGAACGGAAAAAATATCCTTCCGGACATCGAACTCACGGCGCACTGCACACATCCTCGAGTCGATAAATACACAGCTGGGCGGTGGCACGCGAGCCTATATACATGCTGCGGTTTCTCTCATGTGCAAAACGCGCCTCAGCGAGCCTGATCGCCCACTTTTGAGAGTCGACGCGATTCCTTCTCAAATTAATGTCTTGGCGATATGCCATTTACTGAAAATCATCCTACTTGCTGTATACACTATTATATATATACAAGACAGCACACGCGTAATCTGATAATTCTCGTGTGTTACCAGCTAATAGTGCGATGCATAATTATATGCGTGACACACGCGATAGCACGTCGTCGTTGCTGTATACTATCTTCCAACACACTTATGTATCGATAGCTGCTATTTGTATATCCCTTACGCAACATTGGTGCCTCGCACCTCATCTAGAACCACAAATCTCACACTATATGTACCCGTTCCCCTACACACCAACTACACTTACAATCTCCAGATAGCCGCTGCTGCGACGAATAAAATTAAAATATATATATATATATATAACCGCAGATCCAAGGCCAGTTTGACATCCTCTACGTTCGCCTTCTTCCTGCGTGTCGTGTGGGAGCCACTGGCAGCACGCGAGGGATAAGCGCAAATGATATAGTTCTCTCCTAGGTGCGCTCGACCTCGCCCTCGCACCTCTGACTCATTCGCGCACGCGATATGTATTCATCGTCGGGGTGACCACTCTGCTTTATTATTTTTTTTTTCTATGGCTATGTGCATATACTCTGCTGGCCAGACGAGGGCTTGGAGTGGTCTGCTTTCGAGTGCTCGGTATTGGATGCACGTATACCTCTTTCTGCACGGTACATGGGATGTGGAAAATATTGATAAAAAACGGACCTGCTTCGATCTATAAATATAATGCTGGAATATCTCCGCTCGGCTTTACGATCGCGAGGAAGAGGTTTACGAGGAAATTACGGTATTATTACTATTCCACGCGCTAAAACTGCAAGCGTAAAAAGAGAAGTCGTATACAAACCTTAATTAGCCTACTATCCTATTTCGAGCTGTGCGCGCTGCACTTGTCTCTTCGAGCGATAAAGTATATCTGCGCTCGCTCGCTCGCGACGTTAAGTCGCGCAATTAACTTCCATTTTTCGCTGAAAGATAGCCGCTTTGCTGTTTTAATATTTCTGAAAGTCGAGGCGATATTATTACGTTCGCTTTCGAAAAATAAGTACGAAGCATTTACAGCTTCTTAACGAGCGTTAATCCTTATTATAAAAGATTATTTTATTTTTCTGAAACTAAAGAACAACCTTTGAATGTTGCAGGTGTCACGCGAACGGTGAGTCCCCAGCGGGACCAAGAAGCCGGAGAAACGCGCGACACAGTAGCAGCTTGACAGCGTAGCAGCCCCAGCGACGATTAAAAGTGCACAATGCCGCTGCCAAAACGACTCGTGGAGCCGGTGCACGTGGCACGTGGTACCATCCACGATGACTTTCCGCTACCTTCGGAACTTGAGGCTGTGACCAACGGTACCCTCGCCAACACCATAAGACAGCTGTCCAGCTTGTCCAGGCACGCCGAAGACCTCTTCGGTGAACTTGCCAAGGAAGCCCATGGACTCAGCGACAGGGCCAATTCACTGCAGGCCAGGATAGACAGGCTAGCGGTCAAGGTTACCCAGCTTGACAGCAATGTCGAAGAAGGTGAGTTGTAGAACTCGCAATATGTGCGGACTTACATTTTAACTAGTAGAGCGTCAAGGTGGACTTCGTCTACGCTAACTTCAAAGTAATCGAAGTAACTCGGATTTGTCTCGACGAACGAACTTGCTCGTAGCTGAAAACTTTCATTCTCAGAGCAAACTTTCTGCATAACTATAGCTCACGTCTATTCTCTGTTCTTTTAGTCTCGCTCCAGGACATCCACATGCGCAAGGCATTCAAGAGCTCGGTGATCTTCGACCAGCAGGTCGTCTCCAGGGACACCATGCCCACCGCAATGATGGAGACCTACCATCAGTGCGACACACCACCTCCGCTCGACAAGCTCAACGTTTACAGGTGATGTGTTCTTCCATTCTATACCCATTACCCATACTGTTGTTGTTGTTAACGAGTGGATATATGAGAAACCCAGGGGAAATCGGAGCGTGTCGCATTTGCTCAAAATCGGTTAGCCTGTCCTTTTTGAGAGATTTTTGCGAACTAGTGTTATGATCTCGTCGTCTATGATCGGACAACAAATTAGCTGGAATGTAGTTAGTGAAAAATGAACTTCTCCGCGCTTAATTGGAAAAGTTCGGGTTATAATACTGTTGAAACGAGCAACGGCGAACTGTGTGCGCTCCGAATTTCTCACCGCGAAACTTTCCCGAACATTCTCATCATTGTCAACGTTTTGCTCTTTCAGGGACGACGGCAAGGACGGCTTGAAGTTCTATACCGATCCCAATTACTTTTTCGACTTGTGGAGTCAGGAGATGCTCAAGGATACTGAGAAGAAGCTGCACGACAGAGGAAAGAAGGTAATGTCAAACCTTCGACAGTTTTTCGTACTAAAGACGTTGCATTTGCATACCTCGATCTTATGACAGATTTTTTTAAAGTTCCGAGGTACGCAGAGACGACGTAAATTTTTATACACTACTGCATTGAAATTTAACCAAGCAATTGTATTGTGACATATTAATTTTGACAATTTTGAACTGTCCCCCTGGTATAGACCGAGTCAGAATATGCCGAACCGTTCAGAGAGGCAAGTCGATGGTTTGGATCTTTGTAGTTTTTTACACCCCATCATTTCAAAGCAATTTTTCTACTGCGATCTCGAAAAAAAGAAGATCAACGAATAAATCATTCTTGTATTGACTTCATTCTCACTTACATTTGTAATATCGACTTCACCCTGTGTGTGCGTGGTTTTCTCATTAACCAGTGTTCTCTACTTGATTTTTTTTCTGCTAATCATCTAGTTTACATACGCAGAGTTGCGCGCTAGCTGCTCGCTTTCGATCTACCATACTCTTAGATATCGCTATTATAGAAATTAGCTGATAAATTATGCATTTTCTATACATGTTTATACATATAATCTCTCTTGTCTTCGTGCTCGAATAGCCCTCTTAAATATTTATATCTCACTATACTATATATAGTTACTATCACATGTATTGAGCCATGTGGTCATTCACTTCTCATTTTCATCAGCGACACATACACGAGAGGAAAAAGAGATCATTCGATCATTTTACTATACCTTCTTCCCCTTTGTACACACCGTCTCGCACCGCGGAAATTGAATTAGTCATGTGTCTAGATGCATAGTTTATAAAGTTAAAGAGCGCGTTTAGCTAGACAATGCCTCGTTGAAGGCTCAATCGCTTGTTAATTGCGGAATAATGACTACTTCATTTCCGACAATCTTCTTTGCTTGCGGAGCCGACTGATGACTGCTCGATGTAGAAAAGTAAATTTATGATAGGATACCGCACTGTACAAAAATTCAGCACCTAGGTACATTATGAGTTTGCTAAATTAGTGGCTATAGACGGCTATTTAGGGCGTTTTAAAGAGAGCTTGAGCAGGAGATTCGTTTGCAGAGTTTTTGAAAGAAATTGTAAATTTTTATTTCTAAATCTAAAACTTCTTCGAACGAATCTTGATAAATCAAAAGCAGTCAACAGTCTGGCCCACATGTACACAAAAAATCGCTCATCGCGTCGAGCTTGCACTTCTAAAAAGTACTTTTTTTCTCCGAGCTTTTACCAACTTACTTGACTAATCCGTGCATTTTCTTCTTTCACGGCCAACAGCCTCACAGGCCTCGGAACGAAGGTGGAAGTGGCGGCGGAGGTCGACACAAGAAGCGTGTGAGGCAGCCACACAACACCCGCGAGCGTCAACGGCAGATCGCAGTGGGCCATGGCGAGTACATAATGCCTGCCCAGGGCATCCAGTATCGGCCGCCTCACAGCATACCGGACGAAGCGCTGCTGGGCATGGTAATGACGGAACCGAGACCGCCAAGACCCAACAGCATCGAGCTGAGGCGCAGCTACCCGCCGGAGGAGCACCAGCTCTACAGTCCGCCCATGTCCGAACACTATCGGGCGGCAAACTACGCCGGCCAGGTGCGTCGAGCTTTCCGAAACGAGAATTTTTCTGGAGTCAAATCGTGTGTATATTAGTATTAATGCAATGAAATCAACTTATAGGTGGGCTATGACGATAGTGCATACGGCTCGCACTACGCACCGGGTCAGGGACATTCGGGGAGCGACACGTATCAGAGTCCTGGAGGACCAGGAACCCCTAGCAGAGGCGGTAGGAATCGACCATCGCAGCCACCGCCCGCACCACCCAGCAATGCATCGAGCAACTCAACGCCGACGATCGCATCGGCTAATAACACGCCAACGAGGGGTAGGTCTATGAGCACGGGTAGGGACACCCTGCCACCACCACCGCCACCTCCTGGAGAGACTATGTCACCACCTTCAATGAACGGTGAGTCATTTTATTTAGGATACAATAAGCATTGAGACGTTTTACAAATTATGCTGTTAATATGCTGAATGATCTATGTTATATATGTATATTATTTATATCCAGGTACGATTCCGTCTCACTTGCTCAATCGAAATGGCAGCCGGTCAAATAGTCCATTGCCTAATCATCAACCAACGCCCACGTCTGTGGCAACCGCGGGTGGCGTCCATCTTGGCCAGATGATGCCCATGGGTGTGGACGAAACAGAATCGGTACCGCAGGATCTACCACCGCCACCTCCGACTCCGGATCCGGTACCAACAAGACCCCCTTCACCACCCTGCAACATACCACCGCCGCCTCCGCCACCGCCACCACCACCTATTACAAATGGGCCGGCGATGGCGCCTAACATGCCCATGACCAACGGTGACATCGCCAAGATGATAGCGAGCAACCCTCCGAAGCTCAAACCACTGAAGAGCATCGTAGACGGACAGCTACGAAAGCCTGGTAATCCCAATAATCCAGCGCCTGTTGATCCTAGAAATGATTTATTGAAGGCCATCAGAGACGGTACGTTTGTTTATTATAAGAAATGATTAAAGCCTAAATGCCCCGAATAAGGCAATTCAATTTAAAATGATTTTTTTCGTTTCTTTTTCCAGGCATAAAATTACGAAAAGTGGAAAAGAGTGAGCAGAAGGAGGTAGAGCGAGTGAATGCTCTGAACGATGTGGCATCGATTCTAGCACGACGTGTCGCAGTCGAGTTTAGCGACAGTGACTCCGCATCAGAGAGCGAGTGCGATAGCGAAGGCTGGGGCGAACAGGACAACACGAGTGCAACGAATGCCGCGTGACCGGCCATTTCCATGCCGCCTGCGAGCACCGCAGCTAAGGTTGCTTGAAGCTCGGGCACCGGGCTCTTCTTCTATTTCGAATTGCGATTTTTCCGTTTCGTCGTTTCAGTACTCGTGACGAGTGCGCGGCTGATTGACGCAGCTTTTCGTTGTTTTATGTTTTGAAAGAACAAAGAAACGAGTTTGTTTATTCGTTATATTGTATGAAAGGAAGGTTAAACAATTTTGTCTAAGCGTTTATATTTAATTAAATAATTAGAAATTTGTTTATTTTAAATAGTAAATCGATGAAAACGACAAAGGCTGCGGATATCTGCATCGATGAGTCGACGAGTGACGAACTATCAATATACTTCGCTTTAGTGTCGTACTATAGCTAGGTAGGTGACCTTTATTAACAACCAAAGTATTGCCGGTATGTTTCTTCTTACTTCTCTTACATAATAAAAAAAGAAATTATCAAACTTCCGCAACGGTTCTTTCGAAGAGCACGCGTGATGATACGCTGACGAACGAGAATTGAGAGACGTCTTCGAAAAATAGTGCGATTGAAACGTATATGTATGTATTTTGTCTTGTAATATGAGTTAGTTTTATTTTGAATTACTTAAACAAAGTCAACAGAGTAATCTATTTTTATTACGTTGATTTTTTTTACAACGAGTATTTTATTTTTCCATTATCGATTATTGAATCAGCTGCATTTTTAACTTTAATGAAATCAAATGACTTTCTTGGTCAATGCGCATTTCCAATAAAAATTGTACTTTTTGTCGAGATCGTTAAGTAGTCGTTCTAGTTTTAATTGTCAAATGGTCTCAGAAGAAAAAGATAAAATTCAAAAAGAACGCACAGCGTTAGTTGAACTGCGAAAGGTAAACTGGAAAATATGCTGTTTTTCAGATACTTGATTGCTAGTGCTCATTTCCCAAGTATTTACTCTAATCATCATACACAAAATAATTTAGACCTTGCATAGTTAACATTTACAAGGAAATCGGGGATGATTAGTCAAAATAAGTAGTAACTCCGCAAAAAAGCTTCAAAACGTTTTCAAGAAAAGTAGAGTCAAAGAAAAATACTCCATTGGACATAATATGATGCAGTGAATTTTATAAGCATGGGTACTTTCTTACAGGAAATTTTTATAGGGTTTAGTGGAAGGCAGTTAAGAAACGAATGAAGATGTCTGAATCGAAAGCATAATTAACTAACTGTTAACTACAATGAATGAATGTTCCAATCAATCTTTGCTTGAAAAATCAATACGATTGTGATTTATTTTGAATCGATGTTGCTAATCTTTGAAAGATAAAAAAAACTGAAAAAATGCGTAAGAGTAAGAAAGAGAGAACAAAAATCTAATGCGACGTGTATGCGATAATATAAAGATTATATAAATGAGAAAAGTATATTAAAGAAATATATTATATCGATCGTTAAGATTATACATAATCTTACGTGTTGAAGTAACGCTAAACATACATTAGAAAAGAAAAATGATGAAAAAAGTGAAAAATAAAAGATGTATACAAAATTTTTCTTTGGATTCCGCATAAGCACAGCTATGGAAAAAGTTGCAATGATTCGTTTTGCTAAAGTAAGAAAAGTCAATGGCAAGGATATTCTCGTGTGTATGTATTGCGGAACGCATAGTCGAGCGTTGGATTCTCCTATGGAGATGTGCAAGCGTCGACGCCTGTCCTTTCTTTCGACTCTAAAAAATGGTTCTATATTGGCTTTGCCATTGTTCCCAGGTTCTTCGAATGTTTTTGTATAAAAGTATGAGTGCGCTGCATTTTTCGTGTGTGGCTATGGAGCGTCTGGTGTATTCTTTTGTGCATGGAATGTTAGAGATGGTTTATTATATACACGAAACTCTTGAGAGTGCTGAGAAGATGATGTGTGATTATTCATCGGCAACGACACACCTGTACATTTCTTCTTTTTAAAGGCAAACAAATAATAAAAACGGCGTACCACCAAAAACGCCAATTATATAAAAGATTATAATATAATGTAAACGATAATCGATGACTCTTTTCTGTAATATGTTTATATATAAATATAAAATTTATAATAAGCTAAAATATATATATGAGGAAAAATGAGAAAATCTCTCAATTGTAAGAACTCTAGGATTCATAAGTATTTTTAGCTAGCTATGTAACTCGCCAACTACTCTACAGTATTTAACAGGGGGATTAATGAAAACGTTTAATTAAAAAAAAAATAAAGGTGAAACTCGATTTTGTAATGTCGGGCATACGAGGAGTAGGTGCGTGTGCTACCGATGTAACCTCTTTAACACCTACATCAATAAATATTGATTAATGTTAATCGCTGTGAATCGTGATCGTATAAACGTATAAAAAGTCTACGTGTTACCGAAAAAAAAACATTTTCAATACAGTGTCAGCAACTGCTTTTTGAACGGAGAAATTGTGCAACTTTCATACTGTATTTTTCATGAAAATAAGAAAAAACTTGGCACTCTAGCTTTTTTGAACGTTGACGAGAAAGTGCTCGAATTATTCAATTTTCCAGAGCCATCGTACCATCTTCATTCATGCAGAGTCTTCAAGCATTTATGAACTTTCCTTTTCGCCGCGCGTGAAATTTCACAAGCATTGAATTTACAATTTTATAACAAAGCAAAAACAGGGCGGCGAGTGGCAAGTGTCAGGTGAAAAACTGCAATAAAGTTAAATAAATGCACTTATTTAAAGTAAAAAAAAAACATACGTGTTTCGTAACGCAACATACGCAGTGATCGCTACAATAAATACAAATAATTGTACTACTACTGTCAACATTATTACATTTGTAGTAAAACTGTACAGAGCCAAATAAATCAAAAAATTTCATAAATTTCAGCGAGGTTATGAAAATTTATTTAACGCGCCCGACTCGTCGTTTAAAACTGAAATCAAACGACATTTACTGTTCCATTGTGTTTTCCTTATACATGTATATATTTGGTTCAATTACGAAAACCAACTTATTTGGTAAAATTTTCGCCAAAAGTAGGATTTCAATGGATAAAATATTTTGTATACAATCCAGCAACTGACATAAAAAGAGTAAGTAAATGAGTTATTTCAATAACTGTGCGTAAATATTGCACCGTCCAAAAAGTCTGATAGAACCCGATGAGTCTGGATGCAAATACCTGATAAGAATGCGATTCTGTGTGGTGTTTGCAGCCGGATTTATCGGGTCATATTAGTGTAATACTAACTTAACTATTTATTATATTGTATTTGTACTCATACAGTTTCGTAACAATAGTTTGCATTGTGAAAAAGTTTTATTTTATATGATTATACTCTTGCAGATACCGCGGGGATTGACCCGATATTATATTACTTTTTAAATTAAAAATAACTCATAAACAATGCTGTACATACGCATACAGGTACATTTATAGAATATTAATTTACGAATAGTTACTTTCATGAACTTGACCTTTTTATTTCTATTTATAAGACTCGATTCAATTATCTAACAGCAGGTTATTTACTCACAATAATTCACGAAAATCAGCAATATAAAACTTTTAATAACCCTTAGATAAAATCCTCCTATCTTGATGAAAAATAAATCAATTTTCACCATATGATTCAATGAAAATCGTTATCTGAACTCGATGGATAACACAAAAGAATCACTGATCCATTTCTTTAAATTTGGTGAAATCTCTGTTTCTATATATACCGGCCTTAGCTCAAATCTCTATCACCTGAATGCAAAACATTGCTATCCAGGTTTGTATATGCACACATACAATACCTATACATACGCACAGCTGCGGCCTGGAAAAACGTCAGTCATTGGAATATTGCTACAGTATATGTACGGGCGGCGTCTATAGTTTCACCGCAGCGACGTCGGCGACTCACGGACTCAAGTGCTCCATCAGATACTGCGCATTCTTCGGGAATAACGGGTCGCGGCATCGTCAGTTCCGCAGCTAATTTTGCAGCTAAAAGAAAGAGTAAATAAATACAACAAAAGATGCCGGTGAGAATATCGTGGCCCGTGGTCATAGCGACTGTACACCCAAACCTTGGCGGTTGGGCTGGTGGTATCATTACACGGAAGAACATCAACCCGTGGTACGAGGTGAGTGATAATTGCAGCTAATTTTTTTTATACTCGAAGGTTTTCTTTTCCTTTGCGATAATGCGTTGCGCTGCACCGTACCTGACTAGCGACTTCTAATATCGCGTTTCGGAGCACTGTTCTGCTCCACTTTCTTTCACGTCGATTTTAACATTCAAATGAGCTCGGGTTTGCAGCGTAATGTATTTGAGAGACTTGGATGCAATTGTCGTTTTGATTAGTTTCGCAGTGCAAGGTGTGTTTGCTTCGAGTGAAATAATTTTTTTTTTTTTTTTTTTTTGCGGAATTTGGTTGGTTGTGCAACATTGCTCAAAGTATCGAAATTCCGACTCGTCTTCTTTTAAGTGATCAGTCTTATGTAAATTTTGATTCTTAATATTATTATGACCGTATATTATTAATTCATTAATAAGATATTTATCGTTTACTCGCTTGTGTCTAGTTCAAACGAATTTAACGTAAAATTATATAACGTTGCGTATACAGATTTAGTCCTCGATCGATTGGCAAAGATTCGTTGAATTCACGTGAAAAAATCGATCCCTCGACCGCAAAGATTATACATCTTATCTTATTCCAACTCTCTGATATAAAATTGCATCACTATGTCTATACAGTCGCTGAAGAAGCCGACATGGACACCACCCAAATGGGCTTTTGCGCCAATCTGGACTACGATTTACTGTTCCATGGGATATGCCTCGCACCTCGTATTACGCGACAGCGGAAGTTGGGAAAATGCAGCTCTGCCATTGTCGATTTATGGTGCTAATTTGGCGCTCAACTGGGCTTGGACGCCTATCTTCTTCGGAGCGCATCAGGTCAAATGGGTAAGCTGCTACTGTTTATTATATAGTATAGACATTCCAGCAAAATCATACAATTGAATATTTTACACATTTTTTCATGCAACTCAATGTATGTGAAATAAAAATTTTCTTTACGGATAAACCGCGATCTAATTGCACGAATGAGCTCATGATGCACAATTCCGACGTGAGAATAAGTGAGTGGTGTTTAACAATTATATAATTCCAGGCGTTGTACGAAATAATTGCTCTATGGGGTACAACCGCCGCCATGGGCATCGTCTTCTATAGAGTGAACCAGACTGCTGGACTTCTAATTGCCCCCTATCTGGCTTGGAATACTCTTGCAGCTGCCCTCAACTATGTGATATACAGAGACAATGAACTGAATAAATCCACGGTAACAATAGAGGAGAAGAGTGAGAAGAGCCAGTAAAGAAGCCTTAATGCAGTTATTTAGGTCGATGTTTACCCTAGAGGATACTTATTTTTATGTGATTGTTAAGCCCTGTTAACCCGTAATAATTGCGCGTACTTTAAACTTTTAACGTGTCACATGCGCTTTTGTATCACGTTTCATTTTTGTTTAATAAAAGGATTTTTGCACTAAAATCACAACAAACTCGTTATTATTTTCCATTTCTTTTCAATATACGCGTATTTATTATTAATCGATACGAAATAAAGGTTAAATAAACATCTATAGATACATTACAACATATTCGTATGTATATATATTTATATATATGTATAATCCAAAGGTCACTAATCGCATCCTCAGTTAATAAATCATGTAAATAAACTAAAAAGAATCCTCATCGTACTTTGTTTAATTTTCTTGCTTTTCAGCTTCGTCGCCTTCGCTCATCCGTTAGTTAGTTCCTTAAAAAGATAGCGTGAATCGAATACGTGTTGGGCTTGGGCGGGAAATTGCACTCTATTGCTGAGATTTGTCACATGCGCTACGTTGGATCTGTGGCGTAAATGTAGCCTTGCTGCTGCAGGACGTACAAGCGTTTCTCAACGGCATCTTTATCTGCAAAGAGATGAAAGCGAACAATGGTCAATTCGTCATTCGCTTTGACTGTTATGTTCACGTTTGAGCGGGCGCATTCTCGAAGTTGTATAAATTATAAATAAACGCAATTAAATCAACAACTACGTAATTTGTCACTGATTGCAGAATGTTTTATGAAAGGTTTTCTACTTATTGACAACCAAGAAGATAAAACAGAAGGAAAATATTAAGAAATGCTTATGAAAGCAACTTACATTTGATAAGAAGAGCTCTGTCTTGACTATGACTAACGTGTTGCGATAATGAGTGCAGCAGGATCTGCGCTGTGTGATACCTCTGGAAACACTCAGCGGGGTTGCCGAATAGTTCATCCAGCGCTGCTGACTGGCACTGTAAGAAACATCCAAACGTTACAACTTGAACCGAGATAATTTAATGTATGTATAAAAGCGATTTATTTACCATTTGTATAGCGTGATTATAAAGAATTTTATCTGCTGTCGCTCCGGTTTGCCGGAGCAGTCCAGGGCTATTTAATTGCTTGCACTCAGCTAAACAGGCCCTAAACTTCTCGTTCATTGTATTCACAACTGAAATATAAAACCAACTAGATTACATTCAAATTCAACGAGAGCATAATCAAGCTAAAAATTTGAAAAATGGGCTTACCCTCCTTGACGCTAGCCGTTGGCTGCAGCCTGCCAGCCTTTAGCTGCTGCGTTGCGAGGCTCAGTCCTTGACTGAGCAACTGCAACGCCTTGACCAGCAGTATCACCTGTTCGGCCCTGCGCCTCGTCGCCGCGTTGCTCGGCTGGTCGATAGCCCCCAAGGAGGCACCCAGCGGTCCAGCCCTCGTCCTGGCGACTTCGCAGACGCATTCATTGAGCGCAACGACAAAGTTGAGCTTGGCCAGTATCTCGTTGTGCTCGCGCTCAAGGAGCGTCTCCTCGGGCAGCTCCGGTGCAATGAAGGTCAGCGGCTGCTCGTCACTCGCCATCGAACTCAGCTCCGGGAAGAGATTGTGGAAGCTGCCAGCCTCTGCATTTGCGAGAAATTCTTCTTTTTTGTTAGTGCGCGCAAGGTCAATAGTAGGTACACACGTGGTGCGTGTGGTAGGTAGTAGTCACAGAGCCGAGTCACAGAGCACACAGAGAAGAGAGACAGAGCTTCGGTCAATCGCGTGTGCCGTTTTGGTCAAATAGATAGCGAAGTGTGTTTTTTTTTAAGTAAGTATGTGGCGTTTGGGTTTAGTACAAGCGTTTTTGATTACGTCAAGAGTTAGTTAGTAATGTGTAAGCGATGTGGTGTAGTTTGTAGGTATGATACTATGAGTTCGTATTTTTTTATTATTATACAATAGGCATACATGAAGTCATAGAGATTTAAGCAAATTACGAAGCATATGAAACTTATGATTAAAACAAAACTCAAGTGAATTCATTTTGTTTAAAAATCAAACAAATGAAACATGAATAATTAAGTAAACTCTGTTACTTGTGATCATATAACTAAAAATGAACTAAACATAAAAAACAATTCTTAAATATGACTTACCCGAAATCTCAGGTAGAGTGACAGCCCTAGTGCCGAAGGGTATAATGGGCGACTGCCTCAGCGTGTTGTTGTTGTCGTGCAGAGCTTTAGTCGTCGGCGAACCCAGGACCGCCAGAGGTCCAGTGAGCAGCGGTGACGAAGCACTATTCGCGCCAGCTGAGCGTCTCAAAGGTGACGTACCGCTTGACGTATGGGAGTGCCTCGCCACTGGACTTACTTGCCATGTGTTGGGTGGTGGAGGCGTTTCGCTTAGTCTATGAACAGAAAATGTTAACTTTAATTCTGCAACTTCATTATAAAAAAATATTTTTATCAACATTTTGCGAATCATAAAAATTGAATGCTATTCATATACATTATTATTTAAATGAATGCAAAATTACTTCAATTTTTTATAGGCGTATAAGCAGACAGATAGCTCAAACAGTAAACATCGTCATCTGATGACATTCAAAACATATTTACCTGCGACTGGGCGGTGTGCCGATGACGAACTGTACACTCGGTGGGCTGAGCGAACCAATGTCCACTGCCGCGTGATGTCTGTGCGAGTCGGTGCTCCTCTTCATGCTGATCGGTTGGCTGCGTGGCACAACGCTATTACCCGCCGACGATCTGTTCGCCGACACCGGGAACCCGGAGCCCACACTACCGCCACTATGGGCAACGCTGCGTTGATGTGTCGTCGGTACAGGAATCGGCTCAGAGATCGGCAGGTAGCACGGTCTCGGCGGACTCGCCGCTGCTTCGCGACTGCTTTGCTTCGTGTACCTTTTGTCGAGACGGAAACAGAGACAAATAATGTATACATAGGCGTTGAAAATCGATGTGTAATAAAGAGTGCGAGAGCTAAAGATAGATTGGACCGAAAATAGATGCGAGTGGTCGGTTAGGAGAGAGGGTTTTTCAGAGAGATATGATTGGCGGATGCAAGCGATCTCTGCATGTTTGAAAGCTAATGTTATCTTCTTTTTATATATACAAGATTCATCTTGCATACTACTCCAATACAAGTAAACGATAATGATTACTTACTTGACTTGTAGCGGATTGGGATTGTTGTCCATGTCACTACAGAGATCACTGGGTACAATTACAAAATCATCCTCTGGACTGGAAGAATGACTCTTGGTTTCTGGGCCGGACCTAGTGTCGCAAGCTGTACTTTCAGGTGCAGGCAGCGTTCCGGGAGATGCAGGCAACTCCACGGGAAGCAGACTCGGACTTTGTCTCGGTCCTTGCAGGAAAGGATGACTGAAAAATTCATCAAAGGGCATCCTATCTATAGCGTTGCGCCTCAAAAGTCCCATCAAGAGGTTCGACAGTTCTGGTGAAGTTCCTGGTGGAATTCTGAAAAGTATATGCGTTGACAAATTAGGAAGAGAATCTTCAGTTTTTCCGTGTATGGTGCATAAAATATTTCCATCAGCTTACTTTGGACCAAGATTGGCATTCTTTTCGTAGAACAATTTCAAAGCTTGAGGTGTGTGCGCCTGAAATGGAGCTTTTCCAGTGAGACATTGAAAAACTATAGTTCCTAAAGACCAAAGGTCAGCCTTTGCATCGTACTGCAGCGACATAATGACTTCGGGAGCCATGTACATAGGAGAGCCACAAAGAGTGGCGGCCATAACACCGTCTTGTAGAAATCGCGCAAAACCAAAGTCAGCTGGAAACACACATGAGCTGTTTATTATCAAAGCTCCTGTTTATTCGCAAACATTTGTTTGAAATAATATCTACCAATTTTTAGAGTAATCTGATGAGGTTGAGGGCACATCCTTCCACAACTGTGACTGAGTAAAATATTCTGTGGTTTCAGATCTCTATGAACAACTCCTTTGGCATGCAATGCTTTCATTGCCCCAGCCAGCTGCTTTAGAAATACTCTGATAGTGTCTTCAGACAGTGTTCCTTTTGCTATTTTGTAGAAAAAACAAATCATGATTATATAATTTTTGTATATCTCATTTCAATCATGCTCTACTTTTCAGCATTCGAATACTCACCACCTAGATAATCCGCAAGATCCCCACCATTGCAGTATTCCATAACAAGGAAGACATTATGATTGGACTCCTAAAAGAAAAAAAATCAGGTTACATCATTCTAATCATTGACTTGTAAATAATTCACCGAGTTGCTTTCCACTGACCTTACAGTCCAACAGAGCCACCACGTTTTCATGATGCAATTCTGTTAGCTCCTGTGTGACAGAAAATGATATTGGTCAGCACCAGCTGTTATAAAATTACTTTGACAATTTATCTTAGTCATAACCGTTTCTATATTTGTTCTTTGGTTTTTGTACTGTTTATATTGGATTACTTCAATTCTTGCATTGTTAGTTTTTTCATTATCATTAATTAGTTTGATTGTTTGTGAAACTTGCATTGAACACTTTGCTTTTGAATACAAGTTGTATAAAATTTATCAGTACACAATCCTTACCTTTAATATCTTGATTTCCTTGCCAAGCAAATTTTGAGATTTGGCTAGACTCTTCTTGGTAATACTTTTAATGGCCACTACAAAATTAGTTTTCTGAAACAACAAAAATAATGACATCATCAGCGCACTGCAGTTTCTTTGTTTTTATTTACTTGACTATATCATCTAAACTACACATCCTACTTGCAAGTAAATGCAACAATTCAACAACCTCTTGTTTATTCCAGTTGATTAGTCATGCACCAGCAAGTTCGAAATTTCAATACCCGAACAACGCAACACTGTCTTACCATCACATGTGTCGAAAGCACTCATTGTACAACACTCAGCCTCATACAAACAACCCACCCACGTACACATCCACAAAATATAGTTGAAAACAAAACCATTTTTCAGTATGCACAAAAGAAGCAAGACAACTCACCTTACGATGCCTGCCCTTGAAGACGACGGCGAAGGCGCCGTGACCAATGAGGTCCTTCGTGCTGTACTCGTAATCCCCGACGAATTCCATGTTGTGTGTTCGTCTCTCGTTTCGTTCTTGTGCACACCTATATATATATCTCTCTCTCTCTCGCTCTCAACGCAGCTTCTCCAGCCGAGCCACCATTACTGCCAGCAGTGGTTACTTCGACGAGACTCTTCTCCTCGTCGACAGCTCCACCGGCGTTTATTCACCAATGATGCTCGTCCCGGACGCATGAACACATCGGGCAACACAACAAAATCAAATCAGACACTCGGCAGCAAGTCGATCGATAAGACGACGGTCGTGGAGAGAGTAAAGTAAGAGAGGAGAGGAGCTAGCTCTGCGTTGGAGGAGGGCTTTTCCTTTTCCCCGAGAGAACAAAGAGCCGTAGCGACGACGACGAGCTTCACCGTGTCGACTCCATGATCGACGCAGTCTACATATTGCGTAGTGCGCGACACGATTAAAAAATACACGCTCCGAATAGTGGTATATGGACTATATGGTATATTGCACTGGCGAGATATGGCGACGGGGAATTTAGGTGGCTGCTCGAGCAGCAGCAGCACAGAGCTCCCTACCCTACTGGGAGAGAGCAGAGTGAGAGTGAGAGAGAGAGAGAGAGAGAGAGAGCGAAAGCGGAACTAACGCGTAGAATGCGAGAATCGACTTCGACTGCACTATTCGATCGGTTTCGGTATTCGACTTGTTACCAACACAGACGGCTGCGCGCGCATCGAGATGTGTATATACATATAGTACAGTATACTGTGTTGACACTATCACTATGTAGCAGAGGAGTGCACGAGTGTTGCATGGTTTGTTTGGTACCTACTACTGCGTTCAGCCGTTCAGCGTTGGTATAGCTAGGTAAGTATCTCTGGCGCGAAACGCGAATGCCACCTAGACAATGGCAAAACTGGGACGGCCAAATTATTTTTCACTATGTTTTATATGCAATCTTTCGTGAATTTGCTCTGTCTTGTTAAAAAAAAATCTAGATCAAACCTTTCTTCTTTAAAATAATACTTTATTTGTTGGCATTTACGAAAGTAAATTAAACTACCGTCCCAAAAGTGCCAATTTGGGCCACAAAAACACCACAAAAACGGTACAAAAAGGGCGCTGTCGGCGGTACTTACCTAGCGTATAGCGAGCTGGATACGCGGATAAAACGACAAGTTTTTAAGGCTATTCAATTTATTTGATATATTGGCTTTGAATAAATGTAAAAATCGGAGTTTTCAAGAAAATTTAAAATTCATAAAATGAACTTCTCGTTGGAAGCGTCTTCATACATTCTTTTTCACCCACGCCGCGTTGTTTATCTCTGCCTCTTGACAGGAAAGCGATGGCGTGGTGTTGATGACTCCCGCGTCCTAGTACACAGTCATCTGCGTATCGCCATATATACGCGAGAGTCTGTTGAATGTTTCACGCGCTATAATAAATAATAATATAATTGTCTTATTATACTTCTTTGTTGCAGCAGCATCGCACTTCCAAACTACGAAGATACTTGATACATTGAACTTGATCTAGAGAAGTTACATATAGCTATATTTCTCAAGCCAACGGAACCTGGCGATTTCTATACTCGTTTCTTGAGCAATTTGCTAATGCAATACATTTCTACAAGCGCAGAATTCGCGATCAACATCACGTACTATTATACTATGACGAACTGCTGCATCAATCGCTCACCGAGACCACAGCATTCAGATTTACCCGATTTCCAATCGAAGGTAGATCGTTTAATCCGTCTGGTAATCGACTACGGCGCCGACTTGCAAGTTTGCGGGATCAGTGGCATAAAAGGAAATCTTCTGCACTTCGTAATAGAAAACGACTCGATAGATATGATAAAATTTTTTCTGGAAAAAGGAGTTGACTTCAATGTCGTTGACGCCTACGGCATGACACCACTGCTTTACGCGGCCTACATTAGCAGCAAAGCCGACAAAATTATGCCGTTCTTAATAGAACATGATGGAGCCGATGTTTTTGCGAAGGATAAATTAATAGGCCAAAACGTTTTGCATCTAATGACTTATAATAGAGGCGAATACGTCGATCTGACCAGATAATTCATCGAGATGGGTGTCTCGGTTCACAATGGGACGACGAATTATAATCTCCAGCCGGCACACATGGCTGCCGGGAAAGGAAAAAATTAATTGGTAAGTAAAATAATTACTTTTTACACCTGATGGTGCGAATGTTATTTTGAACTCCAGCTCAATTTCCATTTCCTGATTGTTTTCCAGTTAAAGCTGTTTTTAGACTACGGAGCAAACGTAAATGCGTGATCGAAAGGAGGCCAAACTCCGCTGTGCATCGCAGCTAAGCCAATCTGTGCAGAACTGGTAGTGCTGGAAACTTTAATCAAACGAGGCGCGAACGTTAATCTGCCTTCGATTACTGGTGGTACACCGTTGCACTATGCCTGCCAATTCTATAACGAGGAAAAAATAAGGCTACTTGTGTCTACTGGCGCGGATATGCTCGCCGAGGACTGCAACGGCAAGGGGCCTTTCGATCTTATCGATCGACAAAATAGCAAAAATCCAAGCACCGAACTATTAACTACTGAACTCGAAGCATTGTGTTTGTCATAATCATAGTGAACAAGGAAATTGTCCGTACTGGAGGCTCGATCCCTAAAGCGATTTTTGCAAAAACTGCTGCAGCCATAGGACCTTGAAAAAAATACAATATTGTAAAGCTATTGCAGTTTTTTCACAAGTGCATCGTACAAAGGAGCAGATGAATTGCTCATTTACTATGTATACATTGTACACCTATTTACAGTGATATACTTGAGCGTCCTCAATGGAGACTCCACAAATTATATAAATAATATTTTATTCTCGTGTATTTTCATTGTGTTAGTGTGTAAGCACTTTGCAGTGGCATATATCTTTAATCTGATTGAGCGTTATAGTGCATATGTATGTATGTATATTGCAACTATATATATGTGTATCTAGTTTATTTTGTTATACAAACCGCGTGTAATATTAAGTGCTTTATACTAATAAAAATCTATGTACAATATTTCTGTACAACAATTTCTCTTTCTAATAGCATAAATGCACCCCTGAGGTACCATGTTCTAACCACTCTCATTCGATTCCTAATTGCGAAAAAACACAACTTTCTAGGCCCGGTGAGTCCCCCGGAACCAGCGCAAAGGCTTCCATCCAGGCCACATTGTTGTGCTTGGGCGCCTGATCTAACCCTAGTATGGTTTTATTTTTTAATGTTATTATTTCAAATTTGAAGCACTTGTAAACTAAAGGCGGTAACTCTCGAGCGCCATCTTTAGTCTGTTTTGTGAATCACCCGAAAAACCGCATGCGCTTGCGCAAATGCTCATGCTCGACGCTCGACGCCTCGACACATGCAACCGCACACAACACCGCAGTGACATCAGATCGAGCATGCGGTGATGTGAAGTGCTTGTCTGTTATGCTGTACGAATACAATAATTCACGTTACTATATTGTTAATCAAAGTTTCATGACTCATTGAAGTATTTTATTTGCGTTTAAATCTGTACATAATTAGTTGCTTTGTAATAAGTGAGGTTAAGAGGTAAAAGCTCGTTGTTTACTGTTGTTTATATAGTTCAAATAAATATTCACATTGCTAATTACGACAATAACATTGATTAGTTACAGTTTCCAGAATACTGCACATTTAGACAAAATTATAATTTAATTGGGTGAAATGGAAGTGTAAGTAAATAATCAAATATTTGAAATTAGAATTTACTCAAACTAAAATTAACATTTGATTTTTTGTCATAGGCTGAAGGAGTGTTCGGCTTATCTCAGTAATTATGAAGTGTTAGATATCCTTCAGAATATTAAATCGAACAAAAAACAAAAAGCACTGAATCAGTTAGCAACCATCACATATCAGACAATCAGATACTTGGAGGATACTCCATGCAAAAAGCAAAGTCCAGAAAAAATTAATTCGTTTCTCCAAGCATTAGAACCATTCAAATTAACAAAGTGTGAAAAGTTGACTTTATTAAATCAGTGTCCAAAGAATGCACTCGAATTACAATTGGTAAAATTTTAAACACTTATATGCTTATAAAATTGTTCATTTATTTCTTGATTATCAAATACTTCATATTCATTCACATAATATAAAATAATCTTGATGTTTTTCAGATAATTGAGGACAGTGAAGATCGATTGACAGAAGAACAGTTTGAAGCTTTACTAAAAGTTATTGCAGAACATTTGGACGAGGAAGAGCAAAGTGCTGACTGAGGAGCATACTTTTTGAAAAAATGTTTTTTACCTTGTTTTTATATACATTTGTTTATAATAAACATCCATCAGTATAATATTGTTTTAAATAGTCTTGTGCGTACATAATTTTCATTAGCCCATTATCTCTTCTGATCTCCAAGATCATCTATCGAATCCTCATCAATCTAAGAAAACAATAATTTGTTACAATTCTTTATTTAAAATCAGCAGAAATAAAAGCTGATATTTTGTTAAAATTACCTGTGGCCATTTTTCAGGAATCACATCAAACAAATCATCTTTTACATCACCTTGTATCACAATCTCATCCTCTCCAGTTACACTTGATCCACAAGCAAATTTGCTACCAAAAAACTTTGCCGCTACTTTCAAGTCAATGTCTAAACAGTAAATTGAAATAATAATTATTCATCTAAAAAGTTGAAAAAATTATTACATAAACTTATTAAATAACTGTTTGATCTAATTTTGTATGACAAAATTATGACATTTTTAAATTACACAATTTTTCTTTTTAGTAACAATATGTAGCAGAATTGAAATAATTCATTAATCAACAGTTACTAGTCATTATCAGATAAGGAGTAGCAGAAATTTAAAAATATTATATAATCATTGAAAATTAATAAAAACTTCATTTTGGCTCACCAAAGGTACTCAGTCCTGTGACAACTGTTACAGATTTTTTCTTTCCTCTCGGAGCTCTGGAAACTGTGACCAACTTCTGTACCTCTTCCTTCTTCTTTGTTTTGAGCATACCCTTTCCACCTCGTTTTTGTCGTTTCTTTTCATCTTCAGTACCTCCAGCTTCTATGTTTGCATCATCCACTATGAAAGTTTTGAAAATTGCAATCTTAATAAAGATTCTTTGATACTTCATTAAAGCAGACAAAGACTGATGTAAAATGTTGGGTAGTTACCTAGTTTTACTTTTTCGAATTCAGATGGCAAATTCTTTTCAAGCCATTCTTTGCATTTTGGATAGTCTGGGTAATATTCACAGTACTAAAAAAAATATAAGTAATACTTGTGTTAATAATTGAATAATCCTCTAAAATTATCTCAAATATGTGGAGCAGTGATAAAGCTGTGTTCGTGTCATTGTCTTTTCAAGTCAATGACATTGCATTGGATTAATAACTTTTTGTGCACAAAATTTACCTCGATAGGAAGGGAACAATTTCCACAATATTGAACTTTAATTGGATAAACAGCGTCAGGATCGGGTCCTACTCGAAGTTCAGGTTGTTTTCCTTCTTCAGCTGACATTATTCCAAAATCTAACCTCTATACGGATGGGAAAATAGAATAAAATTTAGTAATAATCAATGTACCTAGTAATTGATCGCATAGTGAGATTTTTACTAGCAGTGCTAATAAAATAACTAAAATAAGAAAAGCATAATTTTATTAGAATTCAACTTTTTAAAACAAATATACTCACAAAATTTTAAACGAACTTCCAGGTTAGGGATACAATATACCCCGGCAATCTCTGCGAAAGTTCGGCTAAAGACCGCTAACGAGTAACGGCGCTTTTTTGCGCAAATCCAATATATATAATTGATTAATTGTTGTCCAGATTGTTGATCCCCTCGATGGCCTCGATGCTATTCTATTTATCATAAAATTGTTGTTTTTAAAATAAAAGTGAAAAAGGATTTTTTAAATATTATTAATGTTCTATACAATTAAAAATGTTAAATGGATAAAAAATAATAAAAAATAGTATCGTGATTCATGTATTTATCATATTATAATTATGCTGTAGTTAAATATGAGTATTATAAAGTTAAAAGAGGTGTGTCTAGCCAATATATAATATTATATACATAGTTATACACAAATAGATTATCCACAGACAATCATGCTAATAATCGTACAAAAGAGAGTAAAACAATTTGGTTCAACTTAATTCCTCTTAAAAGCTCTGCAGTAAATTTTATTTTTTTCCATCGTCATTTTTAGAGACATTCCACGGCATCTCAAACAGCCGTAAGTGTGACTTTTTATACCGCAGTAGAATCAGCATAACCCGTTCCCTCATCATTGATTAAAATACCCGCTGGTCTGCTCATCGATTATACATTATTCCTCGTTGAAAAAAACTCCCGTTCACTATTAATAATACACAACTCGCACTGAACTGCAGATCTCCGCGAAAAAATTTAAAGCCCCGACAGTGTGCGCATGCGCGGCGCGCCTCCGCTACATCCTAATCTCCGTCCAATGATAGTCGATTCTCCTGAACACGAGCCGCCGGCGCCAACGGAAGAAAAGCGGCCGCCGCAGAATCGGCGCAGAGTCGGCAGAGTAGCAGCACAGAGGCGCAGGCACGTGGTGCGCGCATCGTCGTCTCTCTTTCCCTGATCAAGTGATCAGTCCTCCTCGCGGTTATATTGCATCTGCATCTATATACTACATACTATACTCGTCGTTCTGCTCTACTACTCCACATTAAATTAAAGCAGTAGCAGCAGCGAGTGCGCGAGTCGTCGCCAGGAAACGAGTCGTCGCTGGTGCATCGGAGAGAAGCTAGACTATCGTCTATCCCACATATAATATACTCGCGACAAATCGAGGAGGTTCAGAAAAAGTGCTGAGAGACATTCTAGAGAGAAAGAGAAAGAGAAGTGCGCGTGTGTGATAAAGGAACGTGGGTACGGCAGAGGTGGAGGATAACCGAGTAGGACGATTACATCCAGGGAGGCATGGCACTGGGCTCGCAGGTCGAGGCTCCGCAGGACGAGACTGCCAGCGTGAAGGTTCAGCCGCTGGTCAACGGCAGGACAAGTAGCGGCAGCTCGAGCTCAAGCAGCGAAGCCGGTAAGCCAGACAATTATGTCACACGCAATCTCTCACTCATTCGCTCGCTCTCGCTCTTTCTCTCGACGGCGACGATGAGGATGAGAGGTTAAGGGTAAGCAGTCGCCGCCGCTAGTTACGTAACGCCACGGCGCGTTTGAAAAGTCGATAAAGCGCGCTGCGATGTATGGCCCACGCGACCGGATCTCCACACATCCCGGGGTACGACTCTCCTTGCGTCCTAACAATCATCCTCGTCTCTTGCCGGGAAACTCTCGCGCAGGAGCCCGGCAAGACCAGAACCGGTTACATAACTCGCGTGTGCGCGAGCGCGCGCTCGAGGGTCATGTGAGAAGTTGAGAACGCGCGAGCGCTAAGTAGTCGTCTTTGCGCTGCACCGGGAAGCGTCGTCTAGCAGAAGACGCAGCGAGTGTGATGGACGAGGATGACGGTTCTTTTTTTTTCTTTGGCAAGGGTGTACCTGGGGGGATTCGCGCGATGGATTCTCGGGAAGTATTTTTAGACGGGTTTGATTGAAGCTTCGCTTTGTGCGCTCCGAAAGTGTGGCCTTCCTCGTGTCAGGGAGTCTTGGATGCGAGGAGATCTGCGGAGTTTTTGAGGAGAGATGCGTGTCTTTGGAGTTTAATGAGAACGTTCAGGTTACTTGAGGTGATTAATGGATGAGATCTCCGTTGGCTAAAAATATAGATGGGTACTTTGCTCCGAGTGCCTGTACACGTGCTCCGTGTGTAACTTTTGTTGGACTCTCCGTAGTCGTTATTGCTCGTTATTGCATTTCGTTATAAGGCTTATTAAGTATAGCCCGTTAGGCTGGTCGAGTGATGCGCGCCGGTAATACAATATGCAAAGAGGCTTTTTAATTGACAAGTGCCATGAAAATTAGCTCTAAATTAAGAACTCATTACAAAGTAGTCTCGGGAAAACTTTGTTTCGCGTCGATCCATCATACACATATAAAACACACGAGATGACGAAACTGTTGTAAAAAAGTCGACTTATCTGAAATCAGGGAAGAAAATATATTCACTTTAAAATCACTCTCAATTGAGCAACGCACGGAGCCCGCAGGGACTGTACGATAGAAAATAGATTTTCGTAACTTCTCGCAATCGTCGAAATTCGTAGCGATTTTTAAAGCGGCTTCTCTCGAACTCGTTTCCAAGGTATATAACAGCTTCTTCATCTAAATTCGGAGCCAAATAAAAGATAAAACATGCGTTTTCTTTTATCGAAACCTTTCGCGATAAGTTTCGTTATCGCGTCGAAAGTCTAGCCTTTCCGATACTATTTTCCACATCCAAGAGGACCTCCTTCTGTACGGCATATAATTCAACGAGATAAGAAGGTTACTGTAAAAACGAGAACGTCAGCAATCGATGAAAAATAAACCTCATTATCCAAGAATGGCCTAACAACTGAATTACAAACCGATCCGTCTCCCTCAAGAAAATAACGAGAGCCTCAATCATGCCTCGAACAAGCTCGCATACGTAACAGTCGCGCGTACACGTGCAGCTCTTCTCTCTTTCTCCCTCTCTCGTATTTTCCTCAAATCAATCTCCGTGAATGAACGACACAAAGCGTGTACATTAACATTATGGAGACGCATGTGAAGTGAACCAGTTTTTTGATGCGCGAATTCGTTCGTCGGCCGGACGAATCGATGCATGCGGCGACGGTTTTCGTTTCATGCAGTTAAAGAGGGACCGATTGCATCATGGTATATATACTTCATCAGTGTGTATATAGCGGGTGCGTGCCAGCGCAATAATTTTATCGCGGGGATTCACCGGTGCTTATAGGTAGCGGAGTCTTGGGGAAGATTTCGATGTCTGTATAAAAATCACAATTTTTCAAATTGAATTATTCTATAAAAATTCATTTGATAACTCAACATTTCTACGAATAGTCGTCAGTCAATCTAATAACAAAAAAGCTCTGTTAAAGAATGCAGATAAGCAACCGATATACAACGACCCCATGTACGACGATACGAAGTACATTATTCACTATATTGTATAACTCCCAGGCACTCTGTCGGCGTCTCGAGTACCGCCGCGTCGAGCCGATGCACGTGTGCACACCGTAAAGCAAGTGTAACACAATCGATATAGCCGCGTGCAGTGTCTACCCATATAAAAGGAACGTCTGCGCGCAAGCGGTGTACGAAATGTGACTGTAAACCACAATCGCCGGCACCGACGTCGCATCGTCGCTAGAGTTAACATTATGAATGTTTTCCTTGTATGTATTATAGGAAAAATTTGACTGTGGCATCCGATGAGATCATCTTTGATATTTGGTGTAAAAACTGATGTATCGTACATTTTTTTTCGACGAAAATCCATATTATTCTTGCATATAAGTGTATATCGGGTACTTTTTTGTTCGACGATAGGATATGTTACGAAACGGACAAGATCTCTCGGAGCGAGAGCGCGTGCGCTGCGGTAATAAAACAGAACTATAAAAGACGTTAATTTATGAGATATTTTATTTTCTTTCTCGAGCATTGTTGCGTTATTCAACCGCAGTAGTTCAGCGCGTAATGACACGTTAAAATGCGTATATTACTTACATCTTGAAGTCTGTACGCGTCTCTCTCCTTTTTTGCAAGAGACGCACATATCTTATACACCGAACTCTATTTTTTAAAATACACTTGCATTTATCATTCGAATTTCGCGAAAACCATAACAAGCTCTATACTACTTCTCCTACTTCACCCCAAAGCTGACCAGATAAAACCAGCTATATTCGGCTACACGCCCCCCTCGCATTCAAATCTCAGACAAACTACGCTGACCAAGCTCAACAATAACCCGCTTATGCAGCAACAGTATAGCGGCGTGACGTCGCGCGCGTCCCACAACAAACGCTCCTCTAATTACTCGCCGCGACGTTCATTCACCCTGCCGTGATGTACAACGATGACTCGTCTCTTCTCTCTATTTCCCGAAATCCCCTACAGAACGGCAGTAGCATGGTATAGCACATGCCGCCTTGACCTCCCGCCGCACATCTAATTTGCGCTGTTTCTCTTTCTCTTTCTCTCTCTCCACACGCACACATATGAGCATTAAGCCGCTGGTCTGCTGCAGTTTAGCGTCTTCTTCTTCTTCTTCACACGTGCGGCTCACTTGGAGAAAGTATGCGATGTGTCTTTTTGCTTTCTCTCTCCTCGGGTTTGTGTGTCTGAGCTTCTTTTTTCTCGGGACTGTGTAGGAAATCAGGCGTCTGAAGCGTTTCCTCCCGAAAAATCTATTTACTTAAGTTTCTTCAACATGCTGTGCACAGTGCCAGAGAACGGGTGCATTGAAAATCATTAATTTTTCGAACAGCTACAAGTGATGGAGCGACTGATTGATCGATCGATCGATTTGTTTGCAGTGCGTTCTTGCGCGGTTAATGACTTTTCGGAGAGTCCGCGCTGCTTTGATTTGTCGTTTTAACGCCGCATTGGTTCTCGCGAGCGCAAATATCATCTGTACATGCTATACGCACACCGAGTTCGATACATAATTCATCCCGGCGTTAATTTCCATAATTCGCAATGCACTTAATATAAGATCATGATGGCGCAATTAGCGGTGGATATTTTAATATCCAATCGTTATAATAGTTGGCTTGCTGAAGAAACAAAATAATGTTCGCAAAAAAGCGCGAGCAGAGCAAAGTATGAGTTCGTGAAAAGAAGAATACATAGCCGGCAGCGGTGCGGCAGCCGAACAACGTGTAAAGAAAGAGGAAGAGATAATAGGGGTTATCGGCTTTCGCTACTCGTTTGCGCGCATTGTTTTGCAACGTGTAGAGTGAAGTATGCGCTTCGATTATGTTTATTGAGCCATGTTTCGCTTGATGATCATCGAGGCCGCTCGCCTTTTCTATATTATCCTTCCCGAGATCTGATGGTTATAATCGAGATTTTTTTTTACAAAAGCGTGTGATTTGAATTTCCCGCGCCTGCGAGCTTTTTGTCTTTGCTCGTTATCCATTGTTTATATAGACAATCGAGTCGAAAGAAAAATGACATTCTTTGCAGCTCAATTTACGATCGTAAAGAGCTGAAATACAAGCCTGCAGCACGAGTGTAAAGCAGCGTGTGCGACAACGCGTGAAACGAAATACAGCCCGTCCGTTTTTTTTTCTCTTTTAATTCCTTAAGCCGATGGGCACATCTTTACATAGGACCTTGGAGAAGCCATCCTCGCGTCGTATTCTAATCTCCCGGTATACCCGTCTCGTCTCGCAGCAGAGCAGACCTTATCTGCCCTTTTGGATAAAGCGTCTCAGTTCGAGAAAATCCGTTGCAGCGAGGTCTTTCGTTGCTATCTCATTCGTGCATGAAATTTATAGCTGAAACAATTTTTTGATTATTTTTAAAAACTTTGTAATCTATGTGCACATTTTTTAAACGTTGTCGACCGAGTTTCTACGTACTATCTAAAAAAAAAAAAAAAAAACCGGTTGATCCACTCTGTCGTTCAAAATTACTTCCAAAGCGTCAACGCAACGCTAAAGAAAATTACGAGACAATAGTCATGTGTATAATCGACCAATCGAAGACTCTCGCTGGGTATCGGATGGATGTCACCATGCCTATAAGACGCATATATATAAAGATCGATGGAAATAGTCCGGCATTCGAGAGTGCGCACTATTTACATTGCCGTTTATTTATAAGCCTTCGGACGACGGGGAGGTAGCCGGTTGCCGCCGCTGCTGCTGCTGCATGTGCAACGTCGTGTGTCAAGCGCTCCTTTTCTACTTACCGCGTCCGTCACCGCGCTGCGCGCGAAAGAGTTGCTCGTCTTTTTTACTGGCCTCGGGCTCTCGCTGTAGAGGTACTGAGAGGCTCACCGTTTCTGAGCTATGCTGTATAATGTATAGTAGTTTGGAATTTATCGGAAATTATTATTCGAACAAATTTTGCTTATTTAAAAAGGGATGGTTGATGATAATGGTTTAGGGATGATGCAAGATTTGGAAGCTTGAAGAAGCTCTGGTATTAGAGTGTTTATTTTTAATGCGAGTTCAAAAATTGTAGAATTATGGTTACGCAACTTTGAATGTACGTAGTCGAACGTTAACGAATAATTTTATAATATTCCAGTGACAAAACAGAATGGCGAGGGCAGCAACTCAGTGGAGAACATCCTGGAGAAGGGCGAGGTCGAAGCGACCAAAGAGTGCGAGAAGGAAAAGAACAAAGCATCCGAGTCCAAAAGCAAAGATGAAAAGGAGTCATCCGAGTCTGCAGCTGACAAAAGTACCGATAGCGAGCAGGAAGTCGTTTTCATTCAGGACATGGGCTTCGTTGTCAAAATCGTCAGTCCAGGTGCTGAACCCTTCGACATTCAAGTCTCCAGCATGGAACTCGTTCAGGTTAGTATCATCGATTTCTATAACGCTAAGAATTTATCGCTGCTTCGCATCGTGTCGAATATTTTTACATCGGCGATTAACCGCAATTGTGTGCGTTCGTCTGAAATATATTCCCATAAAGACTCGCGTCGATGCATTATTCATGCTGCGGGGAGTAGAAAAACAAATTTTGAAAGTATTTTTCTAGAACTGGCTTTTAATGATTAAAAACACAAAATGTTCAGGTAGTATGAGAGATAATATAATGCGCTTATAATGCAAGGGAAAATCTATTTTTAAACGACGCTTTTATTACATAGAAAAGGTGCGCCAACGTTGCTCTTTTGTGTCGGTGTTGCAAGCGAAGCCTATTTTAACCATAATACAATTATGAATAAAGCGAAAATCTTGTTTAACAGGAGATCCATCAGCTGCTGATGGACCGCGAGGACACGTGTCATCGGACGTGCTTCTCTCTTCAACTTGACGGCAACACCCTGGACAACTTCGCCGAATTGAAGAACATCGAGGGCCTGAAGGAGGGCTCGATCATCAAGGTGGTAGAGGAGCCGTACACGATGCGCGAGGCTCGTATCCACGTGAGGCATGTGCGCGACTTGCTCAAGTCCGTCGACCCGGCTGATGCCTACAACGGCGTCGAGTGCAGTAGTCTCTCCTTCCTCAACGTCGTCACCAACGGCGACATCCTCGAGAAGAAAAAGTCCAGAGCAGACTCCGTCGACTGTACTCCGCCCGACTACATCATACCCGGCTGCAAGGACAGGCCGCTGTTGCCGTTGCAGCCTCAGGCTAAGGAGCAGAAGTGTCCGCCATGCATCAAGGTACTGACGACGTCGGGCTGGAATCCACCGCCGGGATACCGCAAGCTTCACGGTGACCTCATGTACCTGCATGTGGTGACCCTTGAGGACAAGCAGTACTACCTTACGGCCTGTGCACGAGGTTTCTTCGTTAACCAGTCGAGCAAGGAAACCTTCAACCCGAAGCCCGCGACTCCGAGTCATCTCTGTCACAGCCTGATCGAGCTGCTGAACCAGCTGAGTCCGGCGTTCAAACGAGGATTTGCTGCAATGCAACGACGCAGAACTCAGAGACATCCGTTCGAAAGGGTCGCCACGCCGTACCAGCTCTACGCATGGAGCGCGCCCCAGATAGAGCACACGATCGACGCCATTCGCGCCGAAGATAGTAAGTGTTGACGTTTGTCTTTAGCTCTGTCATTAAAGAAAGTTGTGCGCTTATTGGAATACCTGTTATTTTTACAGCGTTCTCTTCGAAACTTGGTTACGAGGAGCATATCCCTGGTCAAACTAGAGATTGGAACGAGGAGCTACAAACGACCAGAGAATTGCCGCGCAAAAATCTTCCGGAAAGATTGCTGAGGGAGCGAGCGATATTTAAGGTAGTGTATCAACGATTATTATCGCTAGAAATTTAACAAATTTATCGAAAGAAATTGAGTTGACGTTATTCGAGTATTTATCAGGTACACAGTGACTTTGTGGCAGCAGCGACTCGTGGCGCTGTGGCCGTGATCGACGGCAACGTCATGGCCATCAACCCGGGTGAAGAACCGAAAATGCAGATGTTTATTTGGAACAATATATTCTTCTCTCTTGGTTTCGACGTTCGCGATCATTACAAGGAACTCGGAGGTGATGCTGCTGCTTTCGTTGCACCGCGCAATGATCTGCAGGGTGTCAAGGTGTATGCGGCTGTTGATCTTCCTGGACTCTATACACTTGGAACAGTCGTCATAGACTACAGGTAGGTTTATGAATTTTCCTGATTGAGTTTTATTTTTATAAGATTATGACTGATGTTCATTTTGTAGAGGATACCGAGTCACGGCACAATCCATTATTCCAGGAATCCTGGAGCGTGAACAGGAACAATCTGTAGTTTACGGATCCATTGATTTTGGAAAAACAGTTCTTACTCATCCAAAATATCTTGAATTGGTATATTTAATGACTATTCTATGCTTCGAATGTAGTTAATTTTATTATGTTTGGCTTATTAACGTTTTAATTATCAAATTTAGCTTGGTAAAGCTGGCCAGCAGCTCAAAATTCTTCAGCACAAAGTTATCAATGACGCAGATGAGGAGATCGAGCTTTGTAGCAGCGTCGAGTGCAAGGGCATCATTGGTAACGATTCTCGACACTACGTTTTGGATCTCCTACGAACATTCCCACCTGATGTCAATTTCTTGAAACGTACGTGAATTATAGAATAATATTGTATATTTCTGTAGTGATAAGATTTTAATATTTTTGTTTGCTTCAAATTTACAGTTGAAGGTGTAGAATTGAGTAAAGAAGCTCGAGCTCTTGGTTTCCCAGTCGAACATAAGCACAAATTGGCTTGTCTACGCCAAGAATTGATCGATTCGTTCGTAGAAGCAAGATATGTTCAGTTTATCAAATATGCCGCCGTGCATCTACAAAGACTCACATCTGCCAAGCGAGCTCAAAAGGAAAAAGAAATCTGTGCGAAAGTACGTGTTGAATTGTTATTATACATCTAATCGCAATTTGTACGTATAAGATGTGTAACTATTTTTTATTACAGGAAGAGAAAAAAGAAGAAAAGAAGGAGGAAAAGAAGGAAGAGAAAAAGGAAGAGAAGAAAGACGATCAGACTAAAGTAGCAACTGTTGACAGCAATAAGGAAGATTCTTCTCATTCTGTTATCGAAGCTGACGAAGCGAAAAAAATCGTTGAGAGCATTACGGACTCGATAACGAGCGGAGAAAAACAAGAATGTAAATTTTTTTTTTATTATTGTTTTTAATCAAAAATTTTTGAAAAAAATTTATCAAATTTTAATTTTTCAGTGGAAGAAAATACAAAAGAAATCGTTCGCAGAGCAGCTCTCGTTGTTGGCAGTTTACGTGAAACTGAATTTGATGTCAAATTCAATCCTGATGTTTACTCACCAGGAGTACGTCATCCAGATCCTAACGGGCCTGCTCTAACGAAACAGAGACAACTTGTTAAAGATGCTGCGGAATTCCTGTTAACCGTCCAACTTCCTACTTTTGTAAGTATCTTTATTCAGCATATTACAAGTATGTATGATTTTAGAAATTTAAGTGTTTATTCTTTTATCTTAGATTCGCGAATGTTTGGATCACACACCAGCTGCAATGGATGGCAGTACTTTGGTCGAATCACTGCATGGAAGAGGAATCAATGTTCGATATCTTGGTAAACTAGCAACTATGCTGGCAGCCGTTCCTCAATTACAGTACCTCTATCGTATTTCTGTTTCCGAATTGATTCTCAGATCAACGAAACATATTTTTACTGCGTATATGCAGGTAAATTGATCAATATTTTGAGTGCAATTTGTAACTCAAATGAAAAATTCAATATAACACTAATTCGATTTTAGGGTGCTGAGCTAATGAGCCTTTCTGCTGCCATCAGTCATTTCCTTAACTGCTTCCTGTCGTCAGCACAGCTCATTCATCCCCAGCAGAATCTCGAGGAACTGCAGAGCAAGACAGCGAAGCGTCGCAACAAGAGGAAGGGCAGAAATAACGGACCTCAGCAATCGGAGGTGGAGTGGGCATCTTTGACGTCCAAATCACTCTGGCAACAAATTAAGGCTGATTTGAAGGGCTATTATGACTGGGAGGTTCCCACGCCAGAATCATTGGACGCCACCATCGAACATTTTGATTTACAGAAAATTTCACTACTCAGAGCTTTTTGTGTCAAAACGGGTATTCAGATTTTGCTGAGAGAGTACAACTTTGAAAACAAAAATCGCGCCACATTCTTCGAAGAAGATATTTTGAATATCTTCCCGGTCGTTAAGCATATCAACCCAAGGGCTAGCGATGCCTATAACTTCTATACAACAGGCCAAAGCAAAATTCAGCAGGGATACCTAAAAGATGGTTATGAACTCATCAACGAGGCCCTTAATCTGCTGAATAACGTTTACGGTGCTATGCATCCCGAAATTGCACAATGTCTTCGAATGCTCGCGAGATTGAACTATATTATGGGCGATCACGCAGAAGCTCTTGCTACGCAACAAAAAGCCGTCCTTATGTCGGAGCGAGTCAACGGCATCGATCATCCATACACAATCACTGAATACGTAAGTTTTAAGTTATTGAATATCATTCTTCAAATCGTTCCAAAAGACATTAAAAATATAAACTAAATACATGTACATTTGCAGATTCACATGGCCTTATACTCATTTGCTAATGGCCAAGTTTCTGCATCTCTAAGACTTTTATACAGAGCTAGATACCTTGCATTACTCGTCTGCGGCGAAGATCACCCCGAAGTAGCATTATTGGATGTAAGTATAACCTGTATGATGAAAAATGCATATGATTTACTAATTTACAACTATCTAATCATTGCTGCTTAATTTTTCAGAGTAACATCTCGTTGATTCTACATGCTGTTGGTGAATACGAGCTCTCACTGCGTTTCCTCGAGCACGCGCTAGCCCTCAACTTGCGCTACCACGGACCACGCTCCCTCAAGGTTGCCGTCTCTTACCACCTCGTGGCTCGAACCCAGTCTTGCATGGGTGACTTCCGGGCGGCATTGAATAATGAAAAAGAGACTTACGCCATTTACAAGCAGCAGTTGGGCGAGGATCACGAGAAGACAAAGGAGAGCAGCGACTGCTTACGCCATCTCACGCAGCAGGCCGTTGTTCTCCAGAAGAAGATGAACGAAATCTACACGGGCAAGACAGGCGTGACCCTTCCACCCATCCAAATCCAACCACCCAGCATGGGCTCGGTCCTTGACATGCTCAACGTCATCAACGGTATCCTGTTCGTGCAAATTAGCCAACAAGATATCGAGAACTTCAAGGCGGAAATTGCAAAACGGCAGCCTTCGGCGACTGTCACCACCCTTGATATGGTGAACGGCGACGAGCCGAAAAAGGAGCCTGCCGCTATTACCGCTGAGAGCTGAGCTCTCGGCCTCTGCGCTCCAGCGTACCGACGATACTTTGATTATGGGTTTTAAATGAACGTACATCCTAGTCTTCGTAATAGGGAGCTTGCCTTGCTTTCCGAGTTTGAACTTTTACAGGTTATTTTTCCCAATTGATAGAGAGTTGTAGGGACGCAGGTATTGTTACGGCAACGTTATCTTCTGGGATGCTATATTTCTAAGGTCTGCAACCCTTAAGCCAACGAAACATAAACACGTGTTTAGTATTTATTCTTTTAACGTAAGCTTTATGATTTTATAACACATGAAGGTACCAAAAAGAATACTCTAAAATCATAATTACGGATTCCAAGACTTTGAAAATAATGCAGCGCAAAGGAGAAAGCCTTGTTTGCATAGCTACTCGCAATTGTCTATCAATTATAAAAAGGCGCATGTACCCTATTGTACAATTAACGATAAATAGAGGAAAAGTAACAATTAAGAGTTCGATCGCGAGAAAGAAGGCTATCGTAATAGCCTTTAAGAGCGGCGAACGGCGTTGAAAGTTCTACATGTATCGCTTTTCGGTGCAGCACATAATAAAATTTTGTTATTTACGATCGAGTGCTGGTCAATCTACTATAAGTGCCACGCTGCGAATGAAAGAGGTGCAACAGAATGGATTTTGCAAAAGAACATGTGGCCATATTAAACAATTTTTTTAGCCTGGCTCGGACTTTTACTCGTTTTTGAGTTTAAAAACAACATTCTTTTAAAATCAAATTTTATAATAAGAAATTTTTGGTTTAATTTACCATTTTTCATTGATGAATTTTTTATTCCTTTATCGCCAAAAATGTTAATCAAAGAAAAATATTGGCACTATACAAATGCCTATAATCTTGTTAAAAACATTACTTTTCATCGGTATACTTATCGATATTTTTGTAATCTCCAGTAACGGTTTTTAAGCAAAGGTGCTCTGGAAGTTTTTAAAGAACTTTAAGAAAATTGCACTCTTACTCGCGGACAAATATACGAAAATTTCGTACAAGTATAGGTTTTCTCTTTACGACGGAACAAATGGAACTCGTGTGATTCTTACGTATAGTTATAAATATCTCAGTGTAAATGGCTACGAACAAAGTTTTTACACAAGTTTTTATTTTCATTCTTTTTTTTAATTGCATTGGGAACATGCATTATGCACTAAGGTACAATTTTAAACGATGCAGATTACTCAAAAAATAATTCATCAAAACTACTCAAACTCGTATAGTAATATTAACACAAATATTACATAACAAAGACTGCACTATGAGTAAGATCGTTTAGTAAAAGCAAACTAAAATACCCAGTTGCAATAATAAATATCGTAGTAGTGAGCGTAGATCTCAAAAGTTAACTGTATAAGCATACGTAGGATCACGAATTTGTAACTTGTTACTCCAAACGTAAATATTCAATTATAATGAATACGTTTTTTTTATTTTTTATTTGTGTCATCACAAAAATCATGATCCATTCAGCTAATATCACAGATTTTCGTATATACAAATTACGATTTGAGCCCAATAACGCTACAGCTTTAATTTGTAATTCTAAGAGCTACAATTTCATCACAACAATATACAATGCAATAACTTATCAATGTAGAAAAAACACCAAAAGTGCTTCCTTCATCTGACAGTTAAATTTATCGTACGCGTGGTGAAAAGAATTTTCAACATTTTTTTGTTCCTCATTTATGGAGCTAGGGTAGTTCTTTCGGTTGTTAACGCTAATCATAATTTTTTTGCGATTTTGTAGGGAACGTTTGATTCTGTATAGGTTTTTTTTTTCTATTTTTTGAGCGTAATACTAGATTAGCATGAAATAATACGATAAAGTGATATAGTTAGTTCGCTAAATAAATGTTTTTTTTTCTAAGAAAACCAAATAACGACGCGAAATGTTACACCAGATTTCTGTTGTAGTAGTGTACAACTTAGAAATAAGCAACGTATTGTAGGTAGCTTTAGAATTAATAAGATTATTGTTACCAAATGTTAATCTCTTTTTTATGCACGCTTTGCTAAAACTTAAACATACAAGGGACATAAGTCAGAACTACGAATTGACTGCAAATATAATCAGAATCGGCGTCAAGCGTTAAACTAAAATAATCCAATGTAATCGGCCTGAAACTAAGTAGAATTTTAATTCACCTGTCGGTCAGAATGTTAAATCAATAATCAACGTAGCGCAATTATTTGTTAAAGCTACGTAAAATTGTTGAAAGTAGTTAAAATTTGTGTCAATTATTCATTGCGATGCGCTACTTAACATTGATTTTTATAGTTGCCTGAATAAGCGTTTATGCAATGGTGAATGTGGCAGTACTGATCTGAAAAAAGTGTCAAAGTATGCAACCTTTATCGAAGAGTGTGTCATCAGTCATTGCTGTTTTCTTTCTATATTTGTTATACCAAACATTGTATTGCACTTGTTAGCGAAATTGTACCATACAAAGATATTAGCCGATAAGGATTAACTATAAATAAAGTTAAATACCTGATTTACATATATCAGCTGTTATGTAATTTGGTAAAAAAATCACCACGTTAAATAAATCATTTTATATACAAAACTTGGTAAAATTACCTCAGTTTACAACTCTTTGTTTTGACAAACTACTAAAGACAGATCTTTTTTAATCTTTTTTCTTTTTCTTTTTTTCTTATTCGGTTTACTTGGATTTTTTTTGTGAAAAAAATCCCGTATGTTCAATTTATTTACTAAATACTGACGTAGAGTCTCCAAGCTTAATTTACCGCCCGTACCGCTTTCAAACAACATGCAAATCCTCAACATTTTCTCATTGTTCGTATCTCCTTCACTGTCATCTTCATCATTGTCCTCACTATCATTGACGTGTTCACTTTTCTCTCCCACAAGTAGCGTACAAACTAATAACGGCTCATTACTTTCTACACTTTTAATCTCGCTCTCCGTGGATTCTGATTCATCGCTTTGCAACTTATCAATTTCATTGCTTGAGTCAGGATTGTCAACACGTTTTTTTTTCAAAGCCTCTTGTCGCATAGCCATACGTCGTTTTCTTCTTGCGTGAGACCACGTATCGTTGTATCCAATCAGCTGGCATGCCCAACAAGGATAGTCATCATCATCTAGTTGTATTTCCTTTATTTTTATCTGGAAAATCAAAAGTTTTTATGTTTTTATTATATTATATTATTTTATTATATTTACAAACTGTAATTACGTATTGCTGTATCACAATGTATACCTTAAGTTCAGTAATCCACGTTTTTAATGCAGCAACAACTTCGTCTAAACAGCTTAAATTTTCTCTTGCTGGAAAAATGATTTCCATAGATTTATCTTTTTTTATTTTGGATACCTCTGCTCTGGTTCTTATAACAGGGGCTGTTGTTAAATCTAATTCACTTTTTGGTTCAAATGTCCAAGCTATTCCCCACCTTTGGACATGAAAAACAATTCAAATGTAATACACAAACATAAGAACAAGTGTCAAGATGATTAAAGTATAACATCTGCTGACCTTTTAGTAAAACCTTGGCAAAATTCAGTCCATGTAGCATTAAATATTCCTTTCTTTGCCAGTTCATTTCTCAAAAAAGCTAAACTACTCTTTTGTCCGAACATTGTTGTGTATATCTTTATTTTATCTTTGTATTCTAAACTTTCTTCTATTAATCGCAAAATGAATTCTCTTTCTCCACCTTTAATTTCTAATTCATTAACATTGCCTGTTGGAGCATTCCTTGGTGGCTCTTGTTTAGATTTTTTCCCCAAACCCTTATCTGTTTCAAAAAATGGTGGATTGCACATGACAAATGAATACTTATCATTTTTCTCTAGGGCTTCTTTAAGGATTGATTCTTTTTTAATTAAAATAACTTTTATCAGATCTAGCAAGTTATTTTTTTCAATATTTTCCGTAGCTGAGACTACGCTTTTAGGATCTATATCCGTGCATGTCATTTTAGTTTTATATAATTTTGAAAACAAAATTGGATAAATGCATATTGCACCGGTTCCTAAATAAGAGAATACAAGAATCAGTTATTAGTTTCCAGCAGTAAAGACAATCATCAACGACTGAACACTATTTACCTATGTCTAGTCCATGTACAGTACTCAAATCCTGAATACCACAGTGATTCAAAAGATCCTCAATCCACAGAATGTAATTTAATCGCAGAGGTAGCGCAGGTACCAAATGATTCGGAGGAATATCAACATCCAAATTAAAATCATGCTTTAACAATGTCTTTGTTAAAATCTTCAAACTTTCAACATCTTTGAAATTTATTTTAACTTTTCCTGCAATATCCTGCAATGAAATAACATTTCAATAAAGTTTGCAAGTGAAAATAACAGCTGTAAAAGAAAAATATGAACTAACAGTTATTGCAATTTTGCGAAATTCTGGATACAAAATAGCAAGTTGTTTAAAATTTGGCTCATCTTTGTACTTGTTCCTTTTGTGCATGAATTTTCTCAAAGACATCTTGCAATTTATTCAGCTACTCAATAAGGCTTAGAATATTGTCGTTTTGTTCACATTTGTTTATAACCTTAAATTAAATTCAATGCCTTCTGTTTGCTCATTCCACGCAATACTTCTGCTATCCTTACATTTTGTTAAAACCATCAACCAAAAAATACAAACAGATATTTTATTTAATTCATCAAGCCCGGTAAGTCTCCACTTTATTCAAAATAAACAAAAACCACTGACAACACTTCCACATCAGCTGAGGCGGATAAACAACTTTAAGTCACTCAACAGCCGCGCACGTGCAGAAACACCTTAGCTCCGAAAATCTACCCGCGGATCGCTCCAAAATTAGGACAAGGCGCGCATGCGTCATCTTCTCCCACTCCCGTGCAACATATCACTTACCCTTTCGCACATATCACCGAGGAAAACAAAAACAGGTCTCCTCGATCAGTCTCACACTTAAAGTGCTATTCGCGCGGTGTTGTATACCAGAGATTGTATACTTACACCGCAAAAAATTTCAAAAGCCCGCGGATTTTCCTCTCGCAATTTACACATCGAGATCTTGCTTTTTTCTAGTGATCACGATCTCTCGAGGAGTAAGAGAACTACTCAGTACTTAACCGACGAACGATGTGAGGAGAAGCATCGCAGCGCCGAGAACACAACGAAACGAACGAACACCTGTTGCTAGCTCTGGAGAGAAGGCCATGGCTCATCTCCTGAAGAACCTGACCAACAGCATCTGGCATGCGTTTCACGCGCTCCAGCACGACGTGCCCGGCATCGTCGCCAAGTCCAAGCTTAAAGTACGATAATCGTGATTTCGTGGGCTGTGCGCGCAAAAATCTCAGTGAATCTCCAAAAAAGTCGAGCCGTCCTTCAGATTTTCGGGCGTGTATGACTCATCATCGCGTTCTCTTATATTCTCAGTATAGCTTGTGTATATTTGCTTATGCTTATTATGCGCTTTTCCTAGCGCTTTATGATTCTTGGAATGCGGAGTTTTTTCTTTTTTTTTTTTAGCTCGGAGGGGGATACCTATTATGTTACACTTTTACTTTTGTTGAAGCGATGTTTTATATAGCCGTGAAGCAAGTGTAACTTGGCGTGCGAGGTGCAAGACGTGAAAGTTTGTGTTGTGCTGAGATATCAGATATAGTCCAGTGGAAATTAAAATAGAATCATATCTTGTTTTGCTTATCAATCTTGAGCTTTGAATTGTTTGCTTCTTTTGTCACGGAATGCAGAATGATGAGAGACAGTGATATTTTGATTATATTTATTTTAAATCATTAATAATAATAATGATATTTTTGTTAGGTTCTGACAGCCAACATTGGAACGTTGATGGATCTCTACAGTGTTGAGAAGGGATTGGAGCATTATCGAAGCACGCAGACACTCACCTTTGAGCAGTATATTTTTTATTTACAAAATGAGGTAGGCACGTTATACTTGAACTCTCATTTTAATTTTAAAAAAATGATTGTGATTGTTCTCAATTCAATGGTTTTTTTGCAGGTTTTCTCATCGTTGACTGATGCAACTCCAATTCAAACATGTCGGTCATTGGAAGAGGGCATAGATGAAATTTGTTGGCTTGTTTGCCGCAAAACCTATTTAGATAGACCACATCCAATTTTTAATGATCACAGTGTTTATCAACTGTTTAGAATATTTTGCCTTCTTGCTGAAATGGAGCCTGATATAATGGATTCAACCTATCTGGTAGTCTTTTTCTCTAATTGGATTCTTTCGGTGCATTTTGTTTTTACAGAGGTTTTAATGTGAGATATATTTTTAGGTGACCATGCACAGTGATGAAGTAGCTCAGGTTGCCTCACAGTTAGTTACATCATTAGGTCTTTGCTGGGATCCAGCAGACTTTTCTGCCTTGTCAGCAGCCATTGGAACTTTTCGGTATTTGTTTTCTTAGATATTAAAAAGTATCGCCTTAAAGATTGTTTTATTTCATAAAAGGCAAGTACTAATATATAGTGTCTTTTGTTTTGTAGATTCCCAACATTTTTAGCAGTTCTAGAATCAAAATATAGTGGAGGAGGCTCTTTAGATATTGATGGTGTAACAGAAGCAATCGATGACCTTTATCAGACATATGTTGAAGATGTTATAAAGAAAGTGTGTATTTTAATAAGACTGTGTCAATATTTTGAAGATTGCAATTATAATTTTATGTTATCGATTTTTTTAGGGGTATCTGATGAAGAAAGGTTTTCTATTACCAACTCTTAGATATTTCTGGTTCGTTTTACGTCCCGCAGAGTTAACGTACTACAAGGATTCTCAACAAAAAGAATCATCAGGTGTAATAGCTCTGGATACAAATTGCTGGACAGACGCAGTGAGCAATGGCGGGAAACCAGATAGGCGTTTCATTCTCAGCACACCAGAACATAGGTGCATTGAATTAGTTGCTGAAGATCACAGAGGTAGACTACAGTGGTTGTCTGCATTGCAAATTGCTGTCCAACATTCTGGAGAAAAAATTAGTTATCAAAGAAGCTTAGCCAATCAAAGAAGATCGACGCGTCAAGCAAGTAAGCAAGAAAAAGAAGAAACGAGATTAGAATTGCAACAGGAGCGTCAAGCTAGAATAGCTGCTGAAATTCAAGCAAGGAAATTGGAAGCCCTTTCAAAAGAAGAATGTGCCAAAGTCCAAGAACTTGAGGATGTGAAGCAAAAACTCGAAATATTATTGCAAGAAGAGAAGCAAGCTCTTAGAGATGAAGAAATAGTGAGAGCTCTTCAAGCTCGTGTTTTGCGTGAAGAGTGGGAGAAGAGAGAACAAATGGAAAGGTTACAGCAAGAACAGCAAGAGCTCTTAGAATTAGAGAAACTCAAACGAATGGAATTTGAATTAAAACAACAGAGCAATGAAAGACAATTACATGGTATTTATACACACGGATAAATAAAAAAGTAAATAATTCTTCTTAATTTCGTTAAATGCATGAAAATTTTATTTTTCAGACGCAGAAATGCGCCTTCAACAGTTAGAATCGGAAAAGCAGAGTCTAGACGCTGAACTGCAAGCGGCCAGAGAAAAGGTGAAAAGAGCAGAGGAGGCACAAATTATTTTAGAGTCACAGCTAGTCACGACTAGGCCACCTCGAAGTGGAGAAAGAATAAGACGTACGCAGAGTTTCATACCGACAACAAAAGAGAGACCGCTAGTGATTGACGACAGGGTATCATTACAGAAAAATTGTTGAGATTGCACATGCTGGACGTGTGTGTAAGCGATCAAAGATAAAATGACAAAATTTCGTATTATCGGAAAGAAAAGTCTGACGTTAGCCTTGCATTAAAAATTACTAATTAAAAATGAACAAAACTTGCAAGACTAACAAAAAGTGTCAATTAATTAAAAAAATCAGGGTAAATATAATTCAGGGTAAAGTTCTGAAAATTGAGTTCCTGATATCTTGCCCTTTGTTAAAACGTGCTCTATTATTGTATTTGTTATCATTGGCAGTATTTATAACATATTACCTTTTCTAGCTTTTTACAAAGGCAAAAATGTTAACAAGTAAAAATTTTTTTTTGATAAATTAAAATTTAACTCTATTGCTGTTATAAACTATTAATAATTATCATCATTGTTATATGAAATTTGAAAGCTATATATTCGCAATAAAACATATCTCATATGTTGATATATATATATTTTAACAAATCGATTAAATGCATTTATAAGTCATTATATACAATCACAAGATATATAGCATTTAATTATAATTGCTCAAAGTATATTTTAATTTTAATTTGAATTTAAAAGAATTCAATCATAATGAAAAAAAAACAACAACAACAACAACGATGCATTAATGAAACATTTTTATTATAACTATTATTGTTTTCAGTAATGAAACGCGTTCCTTTCCTAGTGTTAAACAACACTGATTATAGTGTTAAGTGCTCTGTAACCAATGAAAATATGTTTGACTGAAAGCTAAAATAACGTTATTTTGTAATACTATACATTAATAAATAATTACAATACGTCCAGATTTCATTGATGTAATTGATTAACTTTATACTGATACCCCTCGCTAACACTTAGTTATCGTCGTTGCGTGCATACGCATCGGTGCGGATAAGCCACGCAAAGTCATGGTAATAAAAATATTGATCAAACATGTACATCGCGATACAAAGTCTTTCTTTAATCTTGGCATAAGAATTGTCGTGTCTGCAATCCAGCAATAAAGTCTCGTGTAACAAAATAATTTTACAATGCCGCCAAAAAAGAAGAAAGGAAAAGCATCCAAGCTTGCTCGTATGAGTGATGAGGAACGAGCAAGATATTTACAGCATCGAGCCGATATTGAGTTAGAGGCAAAACGCCGGAAACAACAACTGATAGCGATATTTACAAAGGTGATATATTTATATGTCATTGTCAAATGAATATTCGTATTTGAATTGTAGCTGAATATAATTCCTAATAATAAATATTAATAACTAATGTTTGTATTTTTGTAGAACAAACTAAAACGCGAAGAAGCATTCGCGCGTATAAATACCGCGAAACTAAACGAACAATGGCGAACTACTTTACGTCGCATGAAATGTTCAGAACTGAAGGAAGACGTTCAGCATTTGTGGCGAGACTTCGAAGAAACGTTGAAAACAAAAGACGAATTTATAAAAAAGTTATACGATGAGTTAGTGGAATCGGATCTTGATCATCGACGATTTCAAGAAGCTCACATGATGGCTTTAGATAATATCATAGGTCAATAATAAATTAAATAACATCATACAACGTTTATAAGATCAAATTCTTTATGATTTTTTTAATAACGAACAATTTATCATAGAAGTTTTGAATACTAATATGGTTAAATTTTGCAGAAAAGGGTCATGAAAGAATAAATTACCTGCGTAGTAATTACGAAGGGATAGTAAGTAGAATCGAGATTACAGATGTGGAAGATATGAAACGCCATAAAATCGATATGAAAGAATCGTTGCTACACCTAAAAACTATAATTTTTGCCAAAACTAAATGTCTAGAAGAAGAATTAACAGAAATAAGAACAAGAAATGCTGTCAACATTCATAATATTGTATACTCTGTAAGTTTTATTTCAAATATTTGTATTTATTACGCATGTCGATATTATTAGAGTTATTACAAATTCATGTTTCAGAAAGATGAATCAATACATCAATTAAAGCGTAAAATTTATCCTAAAATGGAGAGATTATGGCAACAATTGAACGAAGTAATAACAAAGTACGAAAAGTCCACCGAAAGTAAGAGAAAGCAATACGAATATTTAAAAGAACAAGACGATGCACACCAGGTAGAAGCAGCGCAATTTCCTAAATTGTACACTCAGTTAAAGGAAAATTTAGAAACGCTGAGAAAAAAACTCTTTACCATGGCCCAAGAGAGAGAAGAAACCATTGAGGATTTAAGGATGCAATCTGAATTGCTTACTAAACGAGTTTGTAAAACGAGACAAGAAATGAAAATGGCTCAAACTATAGACACGGTTCAATTGAAGCGATTAAGCGTGTTAAGTAGCGAAGTTATTAAGGTAACTTGATTTTGAAGAAGCTATGTATTTATTTGAATTACAAAATATTACAAAATCATCTATTCTATTTCAGGATTTGGAAATAATTCTTGATAAGAGTGTAGAACTTCAAACAATGGCAAAATTGTGTTCGGATCTGGAACCAGATTCCTTACGCGTAAAAAAATATTCATTGAAGAATTTAGAAACACCGAAAGAATTAATAAAACCTAGTGACGAACCTTTTGGTTTTCTTAAAAAAATAGAAGGCTTTCGAGATCATTTGTATTGTATTAAAGAAGAAAATAGCATTCTTAAGCAAGAACGCAATCTTCTTGTTGAAGAAAACCACAGGTTAAAGCATTGCTTGCGATCTTATTTTCGATCAATCTCAAAAATGCCAACCATTCGACCATTAACGCGAGCCTGAATAAAATCAATTGCTATAAAATTGTTACAAAGTCATCTAGTGATGTAAGACAAAATCAAAGTGCCACACAATTCACAGTAAAACTGATAATACAACCACAGTGTGAATGTGCTACTTATTTATATACAAAAACTTTGTATTTAATCAACTTTTTCTTATGTAATCTTGAGCAGAGAGTTTTGAATAAATTTATTAAAAAAATAAGGCAGATTAAATTAAAAAATCTCTATATTTCATTCTTTGCATTGTAAATCTTACCATATGATTAAAAAATAATTAATTGCTAAAATGGATCTAGCGATGAGTAAAAATTCCACCGCCAATTTCCACGTACTTGTAGGGCCGGGATCGAGTTCTACCTCGGACCGAGTGGAAGAAGATCTTTTCACGTGGTGCCAAATTCTCTGTTTCTAGATAAATATCAAAACAGGCTCGAAGCCGTTGGAGCTGAGCTGATAGGGTTGGTGATTTCTCCCACATTACGTTAACTTCGCGCTCTATTTCACGAAGTGTGTCCACTTCTGCAGAAACATTCGAGTTGAAGCTTATTCGAAAGACTGAGGTAACTTTCGGGTAGTCTGGTTTGATAGCGATGTAGGCTACTAAATCATCTGCAAATAACGATTTAACTTTAGCACCGTTTCTATAGTTTATTTTACTTTCTTATTACTTTATTTTATGATAAAATACTTACGGCTGCCTCGACGCAAAATAGCTTCGTAAAAAGTATCCGAAGAACTGATAAACTCTTCTTTACTAGACTCCGGGCAATTGAATGTAGAGCAGTAGTTTTTCCAAGAAGAAATGATGAATTTATGAATGGTCGTAGCTATTTTTTGCGGTATTGGGTCGACTGCATTAGTAATTACAGGCAAGTTACCAGATTCTAAATGACGTATTTCTGAGCATAAATCTAATCTGGCCTTTACACGTTTTTTGATCTCTCTTAATACGCTTTCAACACTATCTTGTGAATGATCTTGGATAACAGTCTAAAGAATTCAAAAAATGTGTTAAAATCGAATTTGTAATTTTACTTTAATACACATTAAAAAACATACCTTTTGTTCCCGGGCGTCAACAGGAACAAAGTGTAAACCTGCCATCCTTTGTGCCCATTTGTAGGGAATACCAAGACCCAATGATGAGAATGAACCAAGCTTTTGTCTAGCTAGTTGATAAGTATTTGCTGGATTGGGACTTTCTAAACCTGCGTCACCTGGATACAATTCGCGTAGAACTGATTCTGATACCAGCATATCTCTAAAAAAGATAAAATGTTATTTTCAATACGATTTTAAAATTTTCAATAAGAAAAAATACAACTTTTATTTTTTTCGCTAAAAAACACTCACCCAACGCTAATCCCTCCCAAATTTACCGTTAACAGATCTGACTCTACAGTTATAACTTTTAAGACAGTGAGGTAGTAAAATTGTAACTTAAGCTTAGTATCATCTGAAATATTAAAAATAACAGTAAGCAAATGTCGATATAATGATTGTATATGCTAAAATTGAAATATAGGTGACAATTGAAACAGGAGTGAACTTACTTTTGAAGGAGACAATAATTTTTACACTGAGAGGATGTTTTTGAAGTAATCGCATCTTTTTCTCCTCTTGTCTTGCTTCTTTTGATATTCTATGATGTCTTTTTTTATGTACAGGAGCTTCTTCTGGAACATTTTCTGATTGGCCTTCATTATCAGAATCAGATTCTTGTCCATTGTCTGTATTGGAAGTACGTCTAGCCTCTTCTTCATCACCTTCAACGGATACAACTAATGTGGAATCTGAAAATAAAATAAAATTTGTGTATTAAAATCTAGATGAGTTATCTGTTTTGAGCAAGAGTTATTACAAAACTCAATTATTTACCACAAGCATCTCTGAATGCAGAAGCTTTCGCATAGAGAATATACAGAGGTGGTGCCAACAGTGCTGCCTTTTCATGTTCCAATCTTAGTTTGTCTAAAGGAAGACCAAGACTTTCTTGTAATGGTTTGCTTGCCTGTGTAAAGACAATTAATTATTAATATATTTTAATCAAAGATCAAAGACTGAATGAATGTAAACAGTACCTCCAAAATTCCTCGCAGTTGCGGTGCAAGGTTGTCTAAACGTGACTGTTTTGATTCTATACTGGCAGCTACAGATTTCTTACTTTCACTAAGATTATCACATAGCACTGCTAATTGTTTTCTTTGTGTCAATTCCCACTCAAGTCTAGCCAATCTCTTTTGATGAGGGTCATTCTTTGTTATTTCCTGTAATAAGTTTTTAGTTTAACGACAAATCTATTTTTTGCAAATATGGGCAATGAAAAATATGTAATATTAACTTACAGGTCTAGAAATTGATTCTGGAGCTTCTTTGTAGAATTCTTCTTCAGGGACTAACTTTATTTTTTCATCCTTAGATCTAAAAACAATAAAGAAAATTAGGAAAGTGATAGTGAAGTCAGCTTACATAGTCTGTCTAAAGATATATATTGAAAGTGATTTTCTTACTTGAATTGAAGACACTTCATTACTTCTTTCTTCAAATGTATCACTTCATATAACAAATTTTGTAATTGTAAATGTCGATTATCAACATTAGTTTTAGCTGTGTTCAAAGAGTCACGAGAAAACTTTGTCCTGAATTTTTCCATTCTATTTAATTTCTTCAACTCCATAAATGCTAGAAGAGTATCTACTTGTAGTTCTCTGATCTGTTCCTTTGTCTGTTCTTTTGTACTGGCATCACCACTTGATTTAAGTTTTGCTATTTGTCCCATATTTTTACGAATTTGATTACACGTAGTATAAAAACTTTCAGCATCTTTCTCAGAAGATCGCTCTAGAGCTTCTTCTTCTTCAAATGTGATGATTGTCTAGAAACACAAATAGATTCTTAATTTTGTATGTGTACACTATATTATAACCTTTCAAATTTACAATTTTATGCTTTGGTTATACGTTGTGATTTTGTAAACAATTTTTGATGTGCAAATAATGAGAAGTTAGAAATACAATTAAAAAACTGTAAATTAAATATGCATGTTGATGTGAATAAATAAACATTATAAACAAACCTGGTACATATCTGTTTCGCTCGACATAGTTTCTTGACTAGTTGACGGGGAAGAAGAATTTGTATTTGATTTTGTATTTTTAAGATCTTCCTCCTTACCCATTTATCCTTTTATGTTGTTCAAACTAATCTACAAACAAATACGAAAAATAAGTTTAGAAAAAGAATTATTTTACTCCTAAGAGAGGTTATGTTTCAGACTTGATATCTTTCACACAAGAATCGCAAACGAATACGACATCAATCGAACCAGTTTGAAAAAAATAAAATCACGATCTCATAAAATATTAGTAAACTAATAATCACTATTAACCTCCAATAATGTATTCACAAAAACACTCGAAAAATAAGAGCAAAAAACGAAGCGTCCGGTCCGCCAGAAAACAGACGCGTCAAGTGCCAGATAGTTTGCGGATAAATGTATACCTCATGGAGTCCGGAGTGGCTACTATTGATATATATATATATATAAACGGTTGGCTTGTTCAGCGGCTGTATTTGAAAAAATTATTGTTATGGTTTTTGAGAACAAAAAGTTAAACAGTGACCCCGACGTGATTTGAACACGCAACCTTCTGATCTGGAGTCAGACGCGCTACCGTTGCGCCACGGAGTCTTATTTCATCGTACATTAATAGACATATTTCAAGCTAGAAACAGGAAAAAAAGCTGCCATTTTTCTAAATTTTTAAATCAGTTTTTTTTTAATCGATTTTTGGGATAGTAAAAAATTATTTCATGAAAAGAAGATTTCTTGCGAGTGCTTTCTTGTATTTATTTATAATATTCAAATAAATAAATATAAATAAATGCACATTATATTATGTGATACAATGTTTATAATTGTAAATATTTTGTTGTTGAATGAATCTTCTTGATTAGTTCCACATGTAACGGACAACATAGAGATTATTAGCTTAATATTTATAGCGGGAAATGGTCAGGACTTCATTATCAAATATCAGGCCGCAATATATGCGGTAATAATCGCTATATTATATACCTACATCATTTATTATTTAATTTTGTTTATATGAGAACGAGCATAGACATTCATAAACTATATCAATTTTATTAATTTTAAATGAAATGAGTATATAAAACACGTGTATATTATTATTTGAAATAATTATAGTGTATAATAACAGTTTTGTACCTTCAAATACAAAATGGATACATTTTAAGTTAAAGTTTTATAATGCGCACATCGTAGAATACACAATAGTGGTATAATAAGTGCCACAATTTTTCCAGAATCAAGATAAAAATTCATTGAAAAACTCATTAAGCGTGCAATTCGACCGCTGATATAATTTACACTGTAATTAAATTCCAACAATAGAATTTTCATTTTTGTCTAGTCGCGCTATCCTATAGCATCTATATGTGCTTTAGAACAGCTGTTTATTATGATCTTATTAATTATCTGATGACTGATATTTCATATAACCGAGCTGCCATCACACTAAAATATTAAAGATAAATTAATTTTATATGCGCTCTAAAAAAAATCTAAGTATTTTTTTCTTTCTTATTGACGGCTGGACAATGCTAAAAATACACAGAAAACAATGAGAGTGATTTTGTCATAAAACAATTTCGCATCTGCACAAATTGTCAGGTACGTATATAATGCGCGCGTTGATGATACATAGAAAGAATAATATCGCAATACATTTTTCAATTGATAAGTACTCACCTTATGCTATAATGACGCTTATAAAAGCTCAAATAGTGCTATACTGTTTAGTTCGCACCTTTTTGCATGAAATTTGAATAAATAATGTTCGGTTAAAGAATTGCACTGCAAATTATATTTCGATAAAACCGGTTCGGCCAGTTTAGCATTTTCGGTTAAACGTATGGAGTATAGATTTTCATTAATTCTGCTGAAAATATTATCATATTTTGTTCAAATTGCAAACATTCCATGCATTCATCACTCTCTGCGCTCTCATTCGAAGTCAATCTACAATAGTGTATTTGTTTTATTATAGCTATAATCTAGATTTACAGATTCAAAATTGTATATTTATTTATTTTTTTATTTTTTATACCTGTCCATAATATACCTACTTTTCCAGGTTACCCTTATTTGTCTAAATAGCATACGTTACTGTCCCTTAATTCGAACTTGCCAATTGAAATTTCGTCGAAGTATTGAACAAATAAATATCCTATCTTAACACTTGTATTCTTCATCAAATTCCTATCATCATACACATATTAAGTATATACTTAATCCCATAAAAAGGGCCAAAGTATATGTGCAACGCATCAATATAGGGTTGATCCCTCGACTCTCACAGGCACATTCTCAGCATAAGCGGCATAGGTAAGAATAAACGAGAGCAGATGAACAAGTCAGAAAGAGAGAAGGAGTAGGCAAAGATACATCGGCGCATGGTGGTGGTAGAGCCGGCGGCGGGCTTCTATATAAATGTTAAACGTCGCTACGCGGCCCGCGGATAAGTAAATGCGTGACCGTCGGCGCGCAAATGACTGCAACCGAGACGAGTGACTCTAGGGCCGAGGATGGCGTGCCCGAGGAAAAGTTGCCGCCGGGCAGTCCAGGTATAATACTGCACGTACACATCAGAATTAAGTGAAAAGAATTAGTGTGTGTGTGTGTGTGTGTGTGTGTGAGAGAGAGAGAGAGAGAGAGAGAGAGAGAGAGAGAGAGAGAGAGAGAGAGAGAGAGAGAGAGA
>CM053168.1:54654066-54711720 GCA_012977825.3 Pteromalus puparum
TATTTCGTCTCCCGTTTCCTCGCAGTTCCTCGCCTTTTTGTTCCTGTAAATCGCCCCCACTTGCCTTTTTATTTCGTGGTACTCTTCTACGGCCCTATCGCCCCCATTGTGTACGCTGTCTAATTTGGCCTTTTTGCGCCTTTCAAACCAGAGTTCGCACTCTTCGTCAAACCATGGTTTGCTCTTTGGCTTTTTCTTTCTACCTAGCACTTTATTCGCGGCCTGTTTTATCGCTTTTTCGATATCCCCCCAAAGACTGTTCGGGTCGTCATCTACCTCCGTCGGTGCATCCGTTTCTTCGAGTACCTGAAACCGATTCCTTATTTCTACTTGATACTTAATTCGTTCTATCCCGTTCCGTAGCTTTTCAATATCGAACGTTTCTACTTTGCTCGCCCGTTTACTATTTTGCCCAGCTACTAATTTGGCTCTTAATTTGGCCACTACTAGAAAATGATCCGAGTCGCAATCCGCCCCCCTATAGGTTCTTACGTCAAGCACGTTCGTGTGGCGCCTCTTATCGATAAGAAAGTGATCGATTTGATTTTTCGTGGCTCCGTCCGGCGATGTCCACGTTACTTTGTGTATATCCTTGTGCTTGAAGCACGTACTCTTTACTATAAGATCTTTTGCCGCCGCGAAATTTATGACTCTAATACCGTTATCGTTGCTGGTTTCGTGCAGACTTTCCTTGCCTATAGTGGGCCTAAACATTTCCTCTTTCCCTATTTTAGCGTTGAAATCCCCCACTACTATTTTGGTGTCGTAAGACGCGAACTGGTCGATTAATTGCTCCAAGGCTTCGTAATAAAGATCCTTCACCTCTTCCTCTTTGTCCTCCGTAGGACAATGCACGTTAATAACCACGTAATTGTACCACGCTCCTTCGATGACGATATACGAGAGTCTGTCGTTTACGAATTTGAAACTTTTAACCGCGTGTATAATTCTTTTGCTAATCAGAAATCCGGTACCTAGGGAATGTCCGCTCGCGCCCCCGTACATAAAGGTGAAGTTTTCGTTTCCTAACATACCGCTATCTTGCCACCGAGTTTCTTGTATAGCTACTAAGTCTAGATTGTACCCGCCAGCTTCTTTTAAGATTTCCCGGTACGCGCCTGCTCTGTATAAACTGCGCACATTCCACGTTCCTACCTTTAAGTCCCTATTGATTTTGGTTTGGTTTTGGTTTTTTTGAGCCATGATAGTAAGTGAAACCCACGCGTTTTGGATCCTGTTTCCGATCGCAGGTGAATCATCCGTTCTAGAGGTGATAACTCCCATACCTCTCTAGAACTAAGTATGAGAGCTTTCCGACTTTGATGAGGACGGAGTCAGCTCATCGTCGGACACACTACGGAATCACGCTCGTATCCTAACGCCCCCCTGCAAGGCAGCGCGCCTACGCTGGCTTCGTTGCCGTGTAAGACCAGGTGGCGAATCATTCTACACATCCCCTTTCGGGGCAGTTGTCATCGCTCCCGCATTCTCCACGACAGCAGGATTTTTGTAATGTGTGCTAAGAGAGATAAATTATAGACATAGTTAGGTATGAAGAGAAAGTGAAATAAGAAATATTGTTGTGTGTTCGTTGTTGTGGTGCTTGCGTAGTGTTTCTAGATGAATGCGTTCGATCGCCAGTGTGGGATCATCACACCCACGCCTGGGCCTATCGGCTGTCCGCGGCTGCTTATTCGATTTATTCGCAGCTAACCTCTTTCTCAGGGGCCGTTCCTCTATCCGCAACCTGAGGACGCGCTGTGTAGTGGTGATAGGCACCCACCCGTCCGCTCTGGACGCACAGCTTCACTTTATAGTATACAGTGAAAAACTTATTTATTTGTTTTTTATTTTATCGCAAGTAACTTAATGGATATTTCGTTTGATATTGTAGAAAAACGTGGAGCAGTGGCACATTGTGTTCTACATTTCTGCCCTGATCTACTTCTTGGGTAATCTTGTCTTCATAGTCTTCGGCAGCGGCGAAGTTCAGTGGTGGAACGATCCAGCGTCTGCGCCCATCGAAATGAGTGGCAAACGGTCGTATCAAATAAGCACAATATCGACCGCTTATAATCCAAATAACATGACATTGAAGCAGATAAAATCCATGGAAGCGTCTTGATTCAAGACGCGCGCAAGCTCAAAGAGATTCTTTGTAAAAGACTGTCCACAGACATGTTCGTAGATTCATTGTCGTTATCCTTTTTCTAAAAGTATATATTTTATAATTGAATTTCAGTAATTTTTAGATAGTACTAAGCTTAACTCGATCAATCCAAAGTATAGTTAATTTGGAAAAGTTTATGGTTATACATACGCAAACTGATTTAATGTGGAAATCGTTTTTTTTATGTGCGATTTAATTGCAGGCGATGTAATGAAGTGGAATTAATTTTTGGACTGTAATGTTATTGAAGAATATTTATAATGAAAAATTATTTGTGGATTTATGTAAATAGTGTACATATACTAAGACAATCGTGAGTAGTTATTAATATTAATAGATAATTAATTAAATATATATAATCATGATAACAAATGCTATAAAAAACTTGTAAAAAAATGTTTCAATATTTGGTTTACAAATAAAAAATGACTATGTTGTTATTAACAATGTACACGTAAATATGATGTTTTAATAAATAGTCGAGTCTCGTTTATACGATGCATTCATGTCGATATATGCACAATAGAATAAAAATAAGTGATTTTTGTCAGTAAAAGGCTATTTAGTTCGATCTAGTTGATTAAGCAAATAATCGGCAAAGCAACGAAGTAAATTTAAAGATATTGCACTATCTGGATTAGCAGGTGAGGCGACGAGAACGAGGATGAACATGATCCGAGTATGACGATGACGACGAGGGGGAAAATAAAGTCTATAAGTATAGTCTATAAGTAACAATTATGGTAGATGTGAACTCGGATGTGAATTTATAGCTACGACAAGAAAAAGTAATAAAATTAAGGATGTACCGCAGATACAGCTTCCAAGATAATTATTGACGTTACAAAAATGTGTCACTATAATATATTTACCAAAGTACATATAAAAGCAGAGCAAATTAATATACCCATTTTTTCTCCTGGCGGCTCACAAATAGTATATCGACGGCTGAGTGGAATAACACCGTATCTCAGCGGAGGCTTCAAGATCGTCGTATCCCGGTGGCGGCTTCGAGAACGTCGTATGCCAGAAGAGGCTTCAAGAACGTCATATCCTAGAAGAGACTTCAAGAGCGTCGTATCTTAAATAGTCAATCCTAAATCCGAAGATTTAGGATTGGCTTTAAAAACCACTTTTACTTTCGTGATTCTTGCTAAATAGATGCGATAAAAGATTTTGAAAAAGATATAGTGTCAACTATATTAACACAATATAGCATCTACTCTATTTTTTTGAAAATCTTTTATCGCGTCTATTTAGCAAGAATCACGAAAGTAAAAGTGGTTTTTATATCCAATCCTAAGATACGACGTTCTTGAAGCCTCTTCTGGCATACGACGTTCTCGAAGCCGCCACCGGGATACGACGATCTTGAAGCCTCCGCTGAGATACGGTGTTATTCCACTCAGCCGTCGATATTGTGTACCAAGGGCGTAAAGTGGGCTTTTTTAGGCCGAGTGTGGAGTTTGCAGTACGAGTCGAAGGCGAGGTATAGCACGAGCCGAAGGCGAGTGCGTACCGAGCCAAAGACGAGTACTGCAACCACATACGAGGTCAAAAAGCCCACTTAGCCCTGGGTGCACACCATATTTTTTGTGACGCATGTATTGATTTTCGCGTTTCTCATGGCTATAAGCGGGAGTAAATGAGCCTTTTTTACACGGCCACTACACACCTATAAATATTTAGAAAATACGACTCAGAAACTCAAAATTTGCATTTTCAAACAAAATTTTGTCAGCGGGCGGCAAAAAAAGTCAGGAGCGGGCAAAAAAGTTCAGCAGCGGGCAAAATAGTCAGCAGCGAGCAAAAAATAGTATATTGTACAACTAGGGGGGAAAATTGGCTTTTTCTAGCGAGGGTGATGTTTTGAGCACGAGTGGGAGTCGAGGGCGCCGTGTGTGTGTGTGTGTGTGTGTGTATATATATATATATATATATATATATAGAAAATTTCTCGAAAAATGTTAGCGGGCGTTTTTTATTTTTTTTTGCCCGCCGGTCTGAAAAAAGTTACTTTAGTCCCGCGTAAGTCAGAAAAACGCGAAAATCGTGCTTGTGTTACAAAAAAGTCTTTTCCTGCCAAGGGAGTAATTTTTTTCCGCTGCTAAGAAAAACTCGATTTTCCATTCATTTTACATGCATGGAAAGTGGCCTTTTTCGTGCACGTATGATGAAAAAATTTTTTTTGCCCGCTGCTGACTTTTGCCCGCTGCTTACTTTTTTTGCCCGCTGCCAACTTTTAAAAGTACGAAAAACGCGAAAATCGTGCATGTGTTACCAAAACTCTATTATTATTAATTTTGCGTTAAAAGAAATATTATGCATAAATAGCATTATAAATTGCTTTAAATAGAAAAAAGAAATTACGACAGTATAGGAGGATGATTCAGGCCATATTGAATCTTTTTATTTGTGAATAATACTTATTATTCCTTTTTATTAAAACTGAGATTACTAGAGAAATACTTTGCTTTCTTTCGGGATTCATTTGATTAAATCGTAACAATAATTTATGGTTTTATGACAGAGATTATTTATCTCGCGTAATTTGGTTTTGATTCAGATTAATCAATGAATTAAGTGACGGCAACGATCGACGTACCGACTTGTCATCATGTGTATGCGATTTCTTCTATTTTATAATCATCAAAATATGCAGAATATACAAAATTTTTTTCAAATTTACATTTTCTATTTGACAATGGTATTATATTATAGACGAGAATTGGAATTCTCAATATAAATAAGAATTAATATATCTTGTATAGTTTGTATATATTCTGCTCTTCAAAATCTGAAAATTAGTGAGAATATCATTCGAGGGAGATGCATCACCATGGCGTTCTTTTCTGAATTGAAGAATGAGATTTCACTCTTTAGGTCTCAACGCATAAACTAATCGAAGATGAATAATTCTCACTCTTCAGATTTCAAAGTGTCTATGAATTACTTTTTATTAATTTTGTAGTATTAGAACTCAATCATGCGAACGTATTGAGATAATCAACCAAATTCTATAAGAGATGTAAAACCTCGTGTTAAACATTATCAAGTTATTAATCACCTTACAATTAAATGCTGGAAAGTCCAATATAAACAAGTGTGAACTTGAAATAGAGCAATAAATTATCGACTGAAATTGACATTCTCAGCCACTAATTGAACGATGAAACAATAGATACCCTAAAACAATAAAGTACCCGCAGATTTAAAAAAAAATATTTTTCGTGCAGCTGATACTATTAAGAATAAAATACAAATAAAGTTTGAGTTTGCAAGAAGGAATTATTAATAGCTTTGTTTTTTCAAACGATAATATATAGTGGCAAAAATATTGATATAAGATTCTGGTAAATACTATATATCGGTGGCCGACAGGTAAAATGGCATAAGTCCACTTTTCGTGTTTGTGAGAAAAAGCGGTTTCAATGTTCAGACTTATATGTAAGATCGGAGCAACCGAGATGGGGCGCGATACGGTACAGGTTAGTTCACACATTCAGTGTACTTACATATCCACGCGCCAGTATGACCGGGTTAAACTTTTGCTGCTTCGTGCAATGTCACAAAAGGATCGAGTTATGTCATCGTTATGTCGGGAGCTCTAGACTTATTCACACTGCGGTTCTAGCCCGCAAAACGCGCATTTCAAGACTTATTGCGAGGCAATCGGCACACCATCAGCCATACAACGTTACTCGAATAAGTTCTTAAAACAATTCCACAATTCTACTTCCAGTCTAGAAGTCCATAACTGCATAACTAAATGACATAAGTCCATTATTGGTTTTCTTCCCCTAATATTTACTGATTATTGGTGGTTTTTCCGAAATAACCTTTGGAATGTCTGGAAACGGGTTGAAAGGCAATGTCTTGTTGCAAATCAACAAAACCAAGTCCCAGAGAAGCAACCCCTACATAAAGAAACTCATTTGGAAGTGGACTTATCGACATAAGTCGGAAACAAAATCGGAAAACTAGACTTATGGACTTATTTCTTGAGTATATCTTAGCATTAGGGCAAACTTTTGGCAAACTCCGATATTTTTACATGAAAAGGGACTATTTGAAGATATGGAATCCACATTTATCTCGATTTTGGCGAACATTGGACTTATGTCGTTTTGCCTGTAGGCCACAGATATGAAATGAGCAAATCTGCCATTTTTCGAATATTATTTTCCATTGAGTTTCAAAGAAACCACTCGCACAAGACTGAAAGAGGATTCAAAATATATTTTTTACCAGCCGTACTATAATGAAGATTTTTAGAAATGAGATTGATTTCCGTTCTCACAATCACGACAATATTGATCATTATCAATCAAGGGATGGGTCGCAAAACCCATAAATATCAAAGAAGGCTTAGATTACATTTATAGCTTAAGGATTTGTTAATCTATATATGAATGAGAAAATTTAACGACAGAACGAACATACCATTATCCCGATGCGTTTAAATTATATAATTCTGTTTTCACTTTAAAATTATCATGTTTTTGAAATCGCTGGTAAAATTTATTAATAAAATAATTTGATTTGACACAAACAAAGCAAATATAAATATTGCAGACTCATCTTTAATGAGCTGAAAAGTTTTAACGGGATTATAGGATTTGCGATAAGCGAATAAAATTGTTCTTTCTTGTCGCGTTCCTTTTTTAAATATTCAATGCCTTTGGTAATTATCGGTAAAGGAATACGTATAAGATGTCACCAGCGTTGAGAATCAGTAAATCTGATATCCTTATCTTTAGTAGACAGTTTGTTTTGCTTAGTTAAAAATTGCGAGGGTAGGGAAGGAATATAAATTGAAACTCCATAGAAAGTTTCAGCTACTTCTCAGGCAGAAGTTGTAGCAAATGCATCAAAATGACTGTCGAGAAATTATCTCAAGCACCTGCAGGTAAACAACGCTACTTTTCATATAAAAACTGATTTTTTTCTGTGGATTTTAATTAATTCATCTGGAATATGTATCATTCATTAAGGCTGATTTAAAAAAAAAATTAAATCTGTTTTTAGCAAAATTTGGTACAAGGCATGTACAGGCTCTCTTAATGTCTGGGAGCTTAATGATCTCGTACACCTTGCGAACGTCATTATCCGTAGCTATTGTTGCCATGACGGACGCCAAGTCGACGAATCCGGATTTCAAAGTATGTACCCATCGGTATCAGTATAATTTTCGAAACTTTCAGCAAGTCTTTAAAATTATATGCAGCACTTTTTATACAATAACTAACGATATTTAGGAGTACAAATGGAGCTCATACGAGAAGTCAATGGTCTTGACATCCTTCATGTGGGGTTACGTAGCGATGCAGGTACCAAGCGGCTACTTGGCTGGAATGTGGAGCGCTCACAAGATGCTTTCGATAGGTTTTTTCTCCAGCGGCGTGATCAACGTACTGACACCTACCTTAGCTGATTATGGTGGTTCCATAGCTGTCTGCGCTAGCAGAATTGCTATGGGAGCTTTTCAAGCCTGCTATCTCTCCAGCATTCACACTCTTACTTCGAAGTGGGCTCCACCCCACGAAAGGTCAAGAATAAGTAAGTTTTTGAACATCACGCAGAGTGCAGTTCGAACGCTTTATTGATATCTATAATTTGATCGCTAAAACGGATTAAGCGAGACTATGCGTGTATTTAAATTTTATTTGGCAAATCTTCCCTGGTAGAAATTTTGGCTGTTTTGGGCAGCTTTTGGCCAGTGCTCGCCAGTAACTGTGTAATTTCGACAGAATTAGCCAGTAACTGGTTAACACGGATCACAATTTCTACCAGGGTTATCTCAATTGCAAATGTAAAAATTCCGGTTGATTTCAATTTTAACAAATCCAAGTATTCAATTGCTTTTATAAAAAATGTTCAAGTGCTCATAAAAATATCTGTGGAAAATCTCGAGTTGGTAATATAATAGTGATAGAAAACATACAATTCGTAACAATATATATATATAAGTGCAGCATCGAAACGTTCGAGCCGTGATGCAAAGTTACTTTGATTTGTGCTTAATTGTTCTGGTATAATATTTAATTTTTCCACTAAATACTGACTCGACTTTTAGGTACATTCATAACTGCGGGTGCTACCTTAGGAAACGTGCTGGCAATGGCACTTTCGGGCGTGATTGCAGCCTCAAATTTAGGCTGGCCAGGTGTATTTTACGTCTTTGGAATCACGAACATTATCATGAGTATTGCCTTCTACTTCAATGTTACGGACTCGCCGGCAGTGCATCCAACCATTTCTCAGGAGGAAAAGACTTACATCATCGAAAGCTTGTGGGAAATTGAACACAATGCTGAGAAGGTGAGTTGAGGCAATTAAAATAGTCGGATTGAAGGTATGATTTTGTCTTATTATTTTCAATAGAAACTTCATCCACCATGGAAGGACATCTTCACATCGGTTCCAATGTGGGCGATAATCATTGCTCATTTTGGAGTGAACTGGGGTGGTTGGACTTTACTTACGGAAATACCGACGTACATGAACTCCGTTTTGAAATTTGAAATTGCTCAGGTATGTTGAACATGTTAAACGTATCTTCTATATAGCGTTAGGTCAAAGTGATATAACAATAATTGTACAATTTATTGTCCTGGTTTTCCCTTTGAGGAAAACAATTGGTAAAAACGATTATCGAGGTTTAATGACATTAAAACTAACAATATAGATGCAGCTATATGTATATATTATTCCGAGTTTAATGAAATATTAATCGATTATAGATTGAATTATCGATGATCAATGTAAACAGTACAAAGAAACTTCATAGTTATATCTCAATCGTCACGATAATCACAATAGACGCCATGACATCTATAAATATGATTCACGTATTTTTGCAGAACGGCATCATCTCGTCTGTGCCTTATTTGGTCACATGGCTGCTGTGTTTTCCATCGAGTTGGCTTGCAGATTACGCAATCCGCAAAGAAGTATCGACAAGCGTGGTCAGGAGGGTCTGTAACACCGTTGGCACATGGTTACCGGCCATGTTTTTGATTATTCTTTGCTTCGTGGACCATTTGAACACTATCTGGCCGGTGATGATACTCATTCTCGCTGTCGGTACTAAAGCCAGTGCGGCTTGTGGTTTCAACGTCAATCACATAGATCTAAGTCCTAACTTTGCAGGGAACTTATACTCAATCAGCAACACAATGGGCACAGTTGCTGGTATCATCGCACCGATGCTGTGTGGACTGATAGTCCAAGATTCGGTATGTTATGATGTCTGCATTTTTTCAGGATTAATTAAAACTTTTTCGCTTTATTGCTTCACCATTAGGGAATAACTGAGAGTATTGGAATCATTATTAATTGCCGCAATATTATGCTAATTTTAGGTAATATAAATTTTATCGTGTGAATTTGAGGGGTCGTAAATTTATACGATTAATGATGCTTAAAAACAACATTGCATACATATAGTATTAAAAAATATAATTCTTGATTATGCAAAAAAATTACAGGTGGATCCTGACAAGTGGCATATTGTCTTTTACATCACCGCTGCTATCTACTTTGTATCGAATCTCTTTTTTATCATATTTGGACGTGGAAAAGTTCAGTTGTGGAACAATCCTAATAGAAAAGTTTCTATTCTATCAGTGTACGATCCAAAAATTATTGCTACTGAAGCTTAGTATAATTATATATAAATATGCTAGATTTTATTCAATGTCGTAAGAGTGTTCATGAACATAAAATCGAACTGTAAATACTGTTTTATATAATTACTATAGATATATTAATTATGATTTCTCTCCTAAATAGTCATGAAATCCTTTAAGAAATTGTCTAATGTTTATAGCTTACAAATGTTTTTCTGTATTTTTATCAATATACGCTAATGAATGTAGTGAAATCAGTTTTGAAAATGTCAAGTGTTAAAAATCAGCACACTGACAAAAATCATTACTTACTTCAAGAAGAATCAATCTTACTACAACTTCAAGATGAAAATCCGCTTTGTGTTTCATGATTCTCCCACATCTAATCTGAATTTTCTAAAACTAATTCGAATCATTTCGTGAAAAGAAATTAGCAAAATCATAAATATAAAAAATTCAAGTAAATTCCTCCTAAGTATATAAAAGAATCATTAATACAAAGCGGATTTTTATCTTGAAGCTATAGTGAGACTAATTCTGCTTGGAGTAAGAAATGATTTTTTCATCATGCGTGCACGAAAAAGGCCACTTTCCATGCATGTAAAATGAATGGAAAAAAATGGAAAATGGAGTTTTTCTTAGCAGCGGGAAAAAATTACTCCCTTGGGAGGAAAAGACTTTTCCTCCCAAGGGAGTAGTTTTTTCCTCACTCTGCAAACTATCCAATGTGTTTTTAAAACTTTCAAAATTTTCAAAATTTTCAAAATTTTTTGAAATTTTTAAAATTTTCAAAATTCTCGAAATTTTCAAATGTTAGGGAGAAACTTGAGGAGTTTCTCCTTCGTTTGTGAGAGTCTGTCTATCTAGCCCCCATACAGGTGCCCAGGGAGAATCTGGTCAAGATCCCCTTACTGCCCACAAACACACTCTCTATCTCCTTGTCTTAGTCCAAATTTTAATAGAATGAAATCTTACCTTGTATGTGTGTTGACCCTTGTCCTATCTGAATTTGACTCGCTTCTCTTTGTATTACGATCGTCCTTGGGAAATAATTAAGGGATAAAAATGTGTCTGAAGAAAAAGAGCAAAAGCAACCAATGTTTTCTTTTGTATATCTGTGGTTCTATTTATTAATTCTCCGCAATGATTAGCTTGGTCCAAAACTTGTATAATGTATTCTTCTCGAATGTAATAATTCTAACTAGAGCGTTTTCTGACTCTTAATAAATAATCGACTAAGAATGTCTAAATTTGAATTTAGCTTGGAAACGTATGGAGAAAATTTGCACTTTCGGGTATAGAAAACTAAAACAACTCAAACTAATAAAATCAAAATCTGAAAGTGAACTCTGAATCTAAATCTGGAAATCTATCGGTCCGCCGGCTTCAATGCCCGATCACGGAGTGGCAGAGTAGCTTGGCTTGGGGACGCTCGGAAGTCTTCCGGACCTCCCACGCTGTCCCAAGATTTACTTCCCCGCCGCTACGTCACAGCGTCGGCGCTTGTTGCACTCATTAGGCCTTACGGGACCTGGCAACGGTCAAACGCCGAAACTGCAATCGCAGCATCGCACGCGCGCAAGTAGCCGTCGGCGGGGAAGGTGTTTAGCTCAGCGAGATTCTTGGTCACTTGATATTTTAGTGGCCTTGAATACTCGCCATGCTTTTTATATGTGGAACTTTCTCGAAGATATATTTGAAATAGAATCTCGAATAATAGCTACGGGAAAGTTGTCACATAACATCAAAATTCTCAAAATTTTCAAAATTCTCAAAATTTTAATACAAATTTGTTTTACTTTGAAAAGTCCTCGAATTTCCCATTCCTTCCATATGCATGATAAGTGGCCTATTCGCGCACTTATCATAAATAGTATGGTGTGCAACAAGGGGGGAGTGGCTTTTTCAGACTCGGGTGCTGTTTTGAGCACTCGCTAGAAAAAGCCAATTTTCCCCCCCTAGTTGCACAATATACTATTGTCAGTGCAGGTAAGCTAGAATCTGCCGACTAGTTTATAAAAAATAAGATGGTTGTACTTTTCAAAATTATTCTTTTAATGCTTACTTGCCGTCCCGTTGTCTTATAGTCTACGATGTGTATAGAGTAAATCATATGCATACTTACTAAAAATAACTTATTAATTACTTACCGATCAATTCCCACGTAAATATGAAAATTTATCGCCTTTTTAATTGAAACGGATCATAAAGCAAGATTATCAAAGTAGAAATAATATTATCATATCAAAACTACTTACTATTTTTTCAAATTATTAAATTTAGCTTTGAGATTTTTTCTTTGTAACAAACATGGTATATTTGAAGATTTTTGCGACAAGATCCTGATAGTAAAGCTCCTTAGATTATAATAAAAAATGTTGTGATTTTAATCAATATCGCATTTAACGGATTCACACCTTGAAAGTAATATTTCGAGTGTTTCATCGATAGACTATGAGACAACGGGACGGCAAGTAAGCATTAAAAGAATAATTTTGAAAAGTACAACCATCTTATTTTTTATAAACTAGTCGGCAGATTCTAGCTTACCTGCACTGACAATAGTATATTGTGCAACTAGGGGGGGAAAATTGGCTTTTTCTAGCGAGTGCTCAAAACAGCACCCGAGTCTGAAAAAGCCACTCCCCCCTTGTTGCACACCATACTATTTATGATAAGTGCGCGAATAGGCCACTTATCATGCATATGGAAGGAATGGGAAATTCGAGGACTTTTCAAAGTAAAACAAATTTGTATTAAAATTTTGAGAATTTTTAAAATTTTTTAAATTTCAAAAAATTTTGAAAATTTTGAAAATTTTGAAAGTTTTAAAAACACATCGGATAGTTTGCAGAGTGAGGAAAAAACCACTCCCTTGGGAGGAAAAGACTTTCCAAGGGAGTAATTTTTTCCCGCTGCTAAGAAAAACTCCATTTTCCATTTTTTTCCATTCATTTTACATGCATGGAAAGTGGCCTTTTTCGTGCACGTATGATGAAAAAATCATTTCTTACTTCAAGCAGAATTAGTCTCACTATAGCTTCAAGATAAAAATCCGCTTTGTATTAATGATTCTTTTATATACTTAGGAGGAATTTACTTGAATTTTTTATATTTATGATTTTGCTAATTTCTTTTCACGAAATGATTCGAATTAGTTTTAGAAAATTCAGATTAGATGTGGNGTTAGTGCCGCAGGCGAGCATGTTTTATAGAGTAATTGGTCGGTGCCCCCTCTTCAGTCCATCGACGTTCATGAGCCAAGGGTCCCAGGATGATGGATAATCCCTGATTCAGCTCGCTGATGTGTCCATACTCTCTCAAACGTTCACATGTCGTGTCTGTATCTGCACTGGTGATCCATGCTGGTGCTTGAGTCGTCCTGAAGAAACGCAAATCTATTTCAGAGCAGTAGCCGGACAGACAACAGAATGCAAAGTTGTTCGTGTCTACTAGTCCTGAACTCACACCACAGTCCACACACTGGCGCACATGCACGTATATAATAACCTCGTGGTCCTAAATGACGTTGACACTAATACTTGAGCTGCAAAACAATCTGTACTTCGTTAACACTGCCATTTGCCTAGTACGTTTCCGGAGAAAGGTTAGGTGCACCTGGGGAATTTCAGCAAACTATAGTACGGCTGGACCATAAGGTTAATAGCCAAGAGAGCATGACTGATGACTATAAAGGATCACAGGTTCTACGTACTTACGTCCTACACATTCTGCTCTGCGTAGACACGTAGAGCCTTTGATAGTTATATATGGATCTGGCTAACTCGTGGATGCACTTCGTATGCTTCGTATGCTCGGCTCTCTACTGCAACACAGCGATCCGATTCGTCAGACTATCTTTTACTTCTTAGGTATAAGTACTTAAAGCATGCTCCGCTCCGTCTGCTCTGTGCGCTTGGCGGGCACCTCTCTCTCTATGTGAATTTATATGCGCTTCTAACCTCCCATAACCAACAATCTCAGTATTGTTGAAAGCGACTGAGCCTGAAAAAAAGAGAATCGGGGAGGCGAAAAATTAAAGAAAAATCACAAATTAATTTTCAATCTTAATTAATTTGTTGAAGGAGAAATTTTTTCAGCAAAATGCTACGGTAATTAGAAAAATATAATTAAAATCTTGGAGATAGAATACTCATACATGAGCATTAATATCGGATAAAAGAATATAATAGAAAGATTCGTAAAACATGTATAGGTTATCTAGCAAATTCAAAGGTCGCGGTGCTCCCGACGGTACAGTGTATAAAACTTATACTTGCCATCGGGGCGCTACCGCGCCCCTTGATCGCGGTGCTCCCGACGGTACAGTGTATAAAACTTATACTTGCAATCGGGGCGCTACCGCGCCCCTTGATATTTGATTGTGTGTAATAGTAATAAAAACACTGTTGTGTAATCATAATATGCTGTACAAATAAAATGATTGAATGTTGTTAAAATGATTTTCCTACTTACGTGCGCAAAGTTCGATTTTGCGAACGCATATGCGTATGCAAAGTGTCACTTTCCCACACGCTGAGATGAGCGTGCGGGAATGTAGCTGAGCGTGCGGGAATGGAGTTGAGCGTGCGGAAATGTAAAACGAGTGTGCGTGCATGCGCGGCTCCTTTGTGTCACTCGCTTCGCTCGTGCACAAACCCGCTCGCGCATGTGCGCACACTAGTTTGACTTCCCCACGCTCAGCTACTTCCCCGCACGCTCGGCTGCTTTCACCCATGCTCTTCTTAACGTCTGGGATAGTGACACTTTTCACGCGTATGCGTCTGCAAAATTGAACATTGGGCACATCAGTAGGAAAATTAGTATACGATACTCGTGCGCGCGTAGGTCATCCCGCACTCGTTTCGCTCGTGCGGGAACGACCTACTTTGCGCACTCGTATCGTAATGTACTATTAAAATTTTTATCCTGTAACTTGTAAGAAACTAAACAATAAATATTGTTCTGATTAATGACTCTAATACTCGCTTTGTTTTTAAACGTAAGGATTATTAGAATAATCACTACGACATGTACGCTGAATCCTTGCTCGCAGCACAACATGTATGCGAGCAACAATCAATATCTCTGTTTGTCAGTCCTCTTAACTTAATTCTTTTGGAAAAATATACTTATTATATTATCCATATGTTCGTAGTGATTATTTTAATCCTTACGTTTAATAAATATTGTTCTTTAACGCAAATTTTTAAAAAAGCTTTTGCTCAATTCACAAAATTAAAAAAAATATTTCCAAGAGAGCAGATTAGCTGAAAAAAGATGTGATAAATTCATTCAACAATAACTATTTCTACACACGTATATTAATCTTTCAATGTAATAATATCAAAATGAATCAGAATGCATACATACGTGGATGATACTATAGTAACGACAATAAATTAGACGATTTTATCCGTTTTATCTTTATATACTCTAAAATCAATACGGATTAACTTTTATTCTTCCCAATGCTCCATAAAAACATCAATTGCGTTGAATTTGTGGTCAGACAGGATCAGGTCGTCAAAGATGGAGATACCCAATAAAAATCTCGAGGAAAAGCTTGAATCGCCACCAAGTAATTATATCTGTTTAATTTTTATTTTATTTTATTTCATTGGATGTAAATATTATGCTATATTACCCATTCCTAAAAAAGTTAAAAAAATACAATATTATTCACTAGGCAAACTTGGTATGAGACATCTGCAAGCAGCACTACTGTTCTCATGCGTGGCGATTACTTTTGGAATGCGCGCAAATATGTCAGTGGCCATTGTTGCTATGACGGATCGTACATCCAGTAATCCAGATTTTGAAGTATGTATACATATATATTCATGCACTACAAATCAACACGATGTATGAATGAAGTAAAGATAAAATTTTAATCGCTCAATTTTTAATAGGGTTTATTGAATGGTTATACAAGACTGCAATAAATTCAAGAATATAAAATGATTTGATCAGACCTATAAGAATGTGAATTGCTATTTGAGTCATAGTTATCAAATGGTTAATGCTAATTGCCAATCTAGATATAAAAAGTTTCTTAATTCGTCCATTATTTCGTAAGCTGAAATGTTAAATTTATAATAGTAACACATTGAAAATAAAAATGTATTTACACACACCTAGTTTTTAAGAAACACGTTTGAAAATCGACTGCCAACCTCTCTTGCAGATATGTTTGTTCTCACAGACATACTTATTTTTCATTCTTTTGTAAACAAAATAAAACCCTGATATAAGTTCAGACGGATATTCAATAATCTAATCGGGGAATTTACATTGATAAAGGCAATTTATCGATTGTTTATCCAGACAAATATCTTCTACTTTCAGACGTTCAACTGGAGCTCAAAACAAAATTCTTTAATCTTGAGCTCCTTGCTTTGGGGCTGCCTCATAACGCAAGTACCGATCGGTCATTTTACCAGGAAAAATGGCGCACAAAAGTTTCTCTGCTTTGGAACAATACTTGCCGGTGTAACCAGCATCCTTATACCCTTGGGAGCTCACAATGCTGGCTGGGTAGCAGTCTTGTGCTGTAGAGTTGTGATGGGAATGTGCCAAGGTGCTATGACACCTTGCGTTTACAAGCTAATGGCTAATTGGGTGCCACCCACTGAACGAGCACGACTTTGTAAGTAGAAGTATTTTTTTTTTTTTAGTTCTGATATCGGTTTTGCCTAAAAATTTATTAATATAAACTATTTCATTTGAAGGTTCGTTTATTGTTAACGGTGCACAGCTTGGTACTGTGGCATTGCTACCAACTTCTGGCATACTGGCAAAATCAAGTCTCGGTTGGCCCAGTATTTTTTATACATTTGGAGCAATTTGCATTTTATGGGGAATTCTTTATTATTTCTTGGGCGCGGATTCACCATCGGATCACCCGAGAATGTGTCAGAAAGAAAGGGACTACATTAACAGCAGTTTAGGAAATTTAAATGATGATACAGAAACTAAGGTACTTCATAAATGAATTTTTTGAAATATATGTATTAATTGTGGTTATTTTTGAATCATATTTAAAAACAGAATTTATTGAAAATATAGGGTAAAAAATTTCCGTATAAATCAATACTTAAATCAGTGCCGGTTTGGGCCTTGCTTGCCGCCAACTGCGGCCAAGGATGGTGCTATTACATTTTCCTGACGGAAACGCCAGCTTACTTTAAGAATATTTTAAATTTTGACATTCAACAGGTAAGGAATGATCAATGCTTTTCATTGTTTCTTGCAATGCAAACTTTTAAATACGTACACATGTCTAAAATATTTTCTATTACTATTCACACAGAGTGGAATACTATCGGCGCTACCATACTTGACCATGTGGTTATTAGCTTTTCCAGTTAGTTGGTTCTCTGACTTTGCACTTCAGAAAGGCGCAAGTGTAACACACGTTCGCAAGGTTTGCACTACTGTAGGAATGTGGGGTCCAGCTGCGTGTTTGCTGGCTTTAAATCTTGTACAATCTGGCAGCCAAAGCACTTACGTATTTATCTTTGTAATGACAGTTGGCCTAAACGCTGCCATTACATGTGGCGCTGAACTCAATCACATAGATCTCACTCCAAACTTTTCCGGGACTTTGGTATCCTTTACGAATACCTTAGTAAAGTTTTGTGGTCTGTTAGCGCCTATAGCTGTTGGCTACATTGTTACTGATATGGTAATTAATGACCTCACTAATTATAGTACATTTGGTTTCTTCATTACGTAACTTTTTCTTTAAATTGAAAAAAAAAACTTAAATAATATTTATGTTTTAGACCGATGTCATTCAGTGGCGAGTTGTTTTCTATACAACAGCAGCAATTTACTTTTTGATGAATCTGATCTTTTTGATATTTGGTACTGCTGAGAAGCAGTTTTGGAATGATCAAGAAGACGTTGAAGAATTACCAAACATTATCAATTCCCCTAGACTCTCTACTATTTCTATACCTTATCCAGGCGAATTTAACAATGTTGGTGACAATACTATATTACACAGTAAACATGCAAAATAGTTACACGTACATGATGCGTATTCTTTTTTTACCGGACAAGCTCGATGGTTCCTAATAAGAAAAATACCTAAAGTTGTTGTGTTCGATGAATACATTGTATCATCGTCACAACAATGGTAAGTTTGTAATGCCCTATCTGCAATAAAAAGAGTTAACTTTATAATCTGCTTTTATAAACTTACTTTGTTTATGATGTTCGAGATGATTCTTTTTTATTATAAGAGCCAATGATCGCTGCGTAATAATATAAGTATTGGAATATTATATCTACCTATATTATATAGTTGTTTTGGAGATACTCCCCCCCGCACCTCCTATTAGCAGCTTTTCCTAAAATTTATTAATTGTTAGTACAATTTTTATTATTTAAAGTTTTTTATTAGCAAAAAAATTTACTAACAACAATTGTAATATACATCGGATAAATATCGATCAGATATATGACCACACTTTTGAATTATCATCTTTTAAACGACATTTTTAGTCGTAGTACTTCGCGCACGCGTATATATGTCCCAGGAAAATTTTTTTCTAAAATATATTAGGCTATATTAGCTAGGCCCACATATATTAAGCATGATAGTGTAAAAGGTTACTTTCATCCGACTCTTACCAACCGAGACTCGAGCAATACAATACATCTTGGCATAAATAATCGTCTTTAGCCTCGGCGATAGATCCTACATCCTTGTAGAAACTTTCCAAGGCCCTATAACAGAGCTCAAGCACATCAGTATCAAAAATTTTATAATAAATAACATTAGAGATAACTATATAACAGAGATTATAACTTAATTTATATTTTCTATTTTTCCACACACCCTATGACGGTAAATAGACAGGACCCGTTTTTTTTTATATTTTTTGTTAAATTTGACTTAAAAGTTTGATCCTAGTTTGAAGTATATTCTTATAGCGTTTTCTACTTTGCCCTTTTGCTATTGTTAATACACTTTGCACTTGTGCGGTAATACTTAGCCATTGACTTGTGCCTTTGTACTTCGTTGACACTGTTGACTGTAGTTCTATACTTACGGCATGTCATTTTGCCTTTGATCCATATGCTAATATCACTCTTTTGCCGCTGCTTCATATGATATTAGCATTGCTAACAACTCTTATAAGAATCATAAATGTTGAATCTCTATCTATCAAAGTCTTACCAAGAAATAAAGATTCGTTATCCCCACGATGGTTCCGAATTCTAATCGATATCATACTCTATATAGCAGAAGCGTGTCTTGGTTCCGAGGGCCCCTTATAATATTACTCGAGTAAAAATTGTTAACTCATGGTACTTAGGCTGCAAGATTTAAAACTTAAGGTTTCGACAAAAAATTTGACATCAATAATATAAATTTAAATAAGCTAGATGAGCAGTTACAGGTAAAGATTTAAAGAAGATATATTTACTCTGAGAGATCGATAAATTCGTATAGAAATAAGATTTGAGATAACAAGAAAATACGTCCGGATCCAAATTCTTTATCATGATTTGTGCCTGTTATCTCTTACTTAACTTGGTCTGTAAAATGCAAAGCTTCCCTAGGTAGGAAACAAAAATTTTATTTTTTAATAATGAGTTTTTAGAAACTAAACATTAATAAAATGAAAAACATATTTGTTTCCTCATTATGCTACGTAAAAACGAAAGAATCGATCATCAACATATATTAGAGGCCACAGGTCATTCAACAACGCCAGCAATGGTTATTATAAGAAAAGATGTGGACCAGATTTATGTATAATTGTAACATATAATTGAAAGTGGAAGAACTCAAATTAATTTCAAACAATTTCCAAAAAAATGAAAAAAAAAACTATATATTTTAAATGCCTAAGCAGTAGAAGTTCGGCGTTAATTCAGTACTTTTCCTTTTTTCTTTCGTTTTCTCTATTTCGACAAACATTAATTCTTGACCTTTTTATGATCTACAAATTTATATAATACAATTAAGATTGTTCTTGGCCAACTAGAACTTAATCATCAGATAACGAAAATAACAGTGAAAATAAAAAATCAAACAAAAACTAAAATGGGGGGTTGTGCGAGCGAAGCGAGCAGGGGGCAAGCCCACTAGTATATATATATATATATATATATATGGCCTACAGGCAAAACGACATAAGTCCAATGTTCGCGAAAATCGAGATAAATGTGGATTTCATATCATCAAATAGTCCCTTTTCATGTAAAAATGTCGGGGTTTGCCAAAAGGTTGCCCTAATGCTAAGATAGACTCAAGAAATAAATCCATAACTGCAGTTTTCTGATTTTGTTTCCGACAAAACAACATAAGTCCACTTCCAAATGAGTTTGTTTATGTAGGAGTGGCTTCCCTGGGACTTGGTTTTGTTGATTTGCAACAAAACATTGCCTTTCAACCCGTTTCCAGACATTCCAAACGTTATTTCGGAAAAACCACCAATAATTAGTAAATATTAGGGGAAGAAAACCATTAATGGACTTATGTCATTTAGTTTTGCAGTTATGGATTTGTAGACTGGAAGTAGAATTGTGGAATTGTTTTAAGAACTTATTCGAGTAACGTTATATGGCTGGTGTGCCGATTGCCTCGCAATAAGTCTTGAAATGCGCGTTTTGCGGGCGAGAACCGCAGTGTGAATAAGTCTAGAGCTCCCGACATAACTCGATCCTTTTGTGACATTACACGAAGCAGCAAAGGTTTAACCCGGTCATGCTGGCGCGTGGATATGTACACTGAATGTGTGAACTAACCTGTATCGTATTGCGCCCCATCTCGTTCACTCCGATCTTATCCGAAATATAAGTATGAACATTGAAACCGCTTTTTCTCAAAAACTTATTAAACTTGCAGACGATTAGCTGGAATTCAGCACAGAAATCTTTAATATTGAGTTCCGCATTCTGGGGTCTTCTGTTCACGACAATACCAATCGGCTACTACTTGACAAGAAAAGGTGGCGCGCACAAATTACTCTGCTGCGGGATCATATTTTCCGGAGTAGCCAGTATTCTTATACCTGTAGGAGCTCACAATGTTGGCTGGGTCGCAGTCCTATGCTGTATAGTCGTGATGGAAATGTGTTAGGGTACCCTGGTACCCTGCATTTACAAGCTAATGTCTAACTGGATACCACCCAGTGAACGATCGCGACTCTGTAAGTCAAAGACCGAATGCCTATATTCGTTTTTGCGAAAGAATGATTTTATCAACACATCTTTTCACTTCAAGGTTCATTTATTGTCAACGGCGCACAATTTGGTACTGTGACGGTGCTCCCAGCTTCTGGAATGCTTGCGAACTCAAGCCTTGGCTGGCCAGGCATCTTTTACAGTTTTGGCGTACTATGCCTATAACCATGGGAAACGCCATCGGATCATCCGAGGATGTGCCCCATAGAAAGAGACTACATTAACAGCAGTTTGGGAACATTAAACGATGGCTCGAAAACTAAGGTATTTTATAAATCGTTTATTTGTTTATAAGAACTGCCTTTTTACTTAAAATATATTTTACTATTGCATTTACTTCCAAATATAGCAAAATAAGAAATTTCCATATAAACAAATGCTTAAATCACTACCGTTTTGGGCCTTGCTTATCGTCGACTGTGGCGAAGCATGGTTCTTTTACGTTTTTCTGACGGAAATGCCAGCTTTCTTTAAGAATGTTTTAGATTTTGACATTCAGGAGGTCAGATATAAACGACTCTTTTAGTGTTCCATTTGACAAGCGAAATATTTACGATATATTTTTTATTTTCATATTTATAGAGTGGAATACTATCAGCGGTGCCATACTTGACTATGTGGTTGATGACCTTTCCAATAAGTTGGTTATCAGATTTTGCTCTTGAAAAAGGTGCAACAGTAACGGTCGTTCGCAAGGTGCAGTGTACCATCTATAGCTATCTGGGGCCCAGCTTTTTGCTTACTGGCTCTGAATTTCATACAATCTAGCAGCTGAAGCATTTACGTGACCATCTTTGTTATGTCATTTGGTTTAAAAGCTGCCATCAATTGTGACTCCGAGGTCAATTACATAGACATCGCGCCGAATTTTTCTGCATCCCTCGTGTTCATCACAAATACTATATCTAAGGTTTGTGGCATGTTAGCGCCTATAGCTGTTGGCTACATCATACCTCTTATGGTAACTAACTATTTTGCAAAATTAATTTTTTCTAACATACTAATTTTCTAAACTAAAATGAGATTTGAATATCAATAGGCTGATGAGAAGCAGTGGCACATTGTTTTTTAAATAACGTAATCATCGATTGTCAATCAGTATTAAAATATTGTATATTAACGAGAAGTGTTTATTATAGCATTACTCTGACATAACTTATTATAATAATTACGTAATATGTTTTTTACTATTATGATAATATAATATTCATGAGCACAAAACATTTTTGTTTCATCGTTCAAACCATTAATTAAATGCACATTTTTGAATTTCAAAATTTTAAGCGAAAGGGAAAAAAACATTGTATCTTCTACTGTACTATAATTGTACTGTAATATATCTTATGATGTATATTTGAAACTAAATAGCTTTATACTTTTGCAGCTCCTTTTACTAGCTGCTCATCTTACTATTAAGTAAAGTGTGTTGCATACTGACAGGGTTTAATTTGAGTATGAATTGTTAATCAATATAATTGAAATATCATTAAAGAACTTTACTCAACAATCACACGGTATTCATTGTATGTAAAACTGGTAAAACTTGAAATTAAATACGTACACAGACATATATTTAGAAAAATGTATCACACAAATACATCTGCACAGCTATACACATACTGTAAATTTATCGTTATCTGAAATAATCAGTTAAATGCTACGATTAAAATGATATGTATGTCATCTTTGCTGGAGTAAAATATAACACTAGTATACTTTATACTTTTTTAGAAATAACTGCAAATGTGATAGTGGAAAGCTTATAATAAAGTTTAAATTATAACAACCGATCAAAGCATTAATTCATCATGGAGTACAATTTCGAAGAATATCGTGATAAATCAAGTAATTATGTGACTAAATTATATAATGCTAGTTTTATTCTATATTACTAGATATATAGATAAGTGTACATCCGCTTATTGCGAGTAGTTTATATCGAAAGTATATTATATTATATTATATAATACTATTGTTTTAATTTTTAATCGTTTATTATAACAATATTATATTATAATGCAAATGCTTCTAATGCTCGTTACTAACAAATATATTGTAGTGAGGAATTAATGATCACCTCAGCAATTGAATTTAGTATCTTTTATTAATACTTTAATATATATTATATTATATTATTTTATAGGTATTTTTGGGTTCAAGCAAATACAGTTTTTATTACTATTCTTTAGTATGGTTGTTATTTTTGGAATGCATACTAGTATGTCAGTAGCAATTGTCAGTATGATGGATAAAGAATCGAACATAACAGTAAGTATTGAGATTCAGCCGTTGCAAAACTTCTAAAAAAAAAAAAAAAAACAACGCCATTGTAACATCATCTTTCAGTCCATTAAATATATCTTATACTTGCAGGAGTTATATTCAAATGCTAACAAGAGGTCGATGATATTAGGTTCTCCGTTCTTGGGTATTTTAATATCCCAATTACCAAGTTGCTACATTGCTAATGCTTTCAGTCCTAACAAACTCATTTGCCTCGGATTTATGCTAAGTGGATTTTTGCATTTGTCAACGCCTTTTATAATCAAAATTAACTGGATGGCTCTAGTTTTTAGTAGAATAATTGAGGGATTACTTCAAGGTTGTATCACTCCTTGTATTCATGCACTCGTTGTGAGATGGATGTTCCCTTCGGAAAGGATACAATTGGGTAGGTGAAATAAATGCATGTGAAATAAGATTGTACGTATAATTTTGATGTGATACTATAATCTTAACGGTTACGTACGACAAAATATTTATTTTTGATTTTTTGCAGGTTCATTGATACTTAGCGGATCGAATGTTGGTATTGTTATTGCAATGTTGAATTCTGGAACGATGGCTGGGTCAGCATTGGGTTGGCAAAGTATCTTTTATGTATTCGGTATAGCTAGTATTTTTTGGGCTATCATATTCTCCTTTACTTGTTTACAAACTTCATCTGTTTTTGTAAATGCAGCAATTAGATCTGAGATAAAAGTATTTATAAACGCGAGAACTTTCTTACAATGCATACTAGATTAGATGAATAATTCCGTGAAGTAAATAGAATTTTGATTTTAGGTGCAAAAAGTGCCATGGTCGGAAATTTTATTATCTGTACCAGTATGGTCTTTGATTATAGTTACGTGTGGACAAAACTGGAGCTTTTATATGCTTCTTACAGAATTACCAACTTATATGAAATACACCCTCGAGTTTGACATTCAGAAGGTTTGTAAAAATAATGTGTCTTTACGGCTACGCTGCGGATGTATTAATTAATTTATTATGATTTTGGAATTTCGTAATTATTATTAGTTATAAATTATAAGTATCTAAGTTCAACGTTTCAATAATTTTTTAGAGTGGTCAATTCTCAGCAATACCATATTCGTTTATGTGGATTATCAGTATATTGATTTGGTGGTTATCTGAATTCACATACCGAAATAAAGTATCCGCCGAAATTATTCGCAAAACCAATAATACCTTAGCGATGTGTTGTCCAGCTCTAGCTATGGTTATTCTTTCTTTTGTTGATATGAAAAATAAAACAGTTGCTATTCCAATGTTTGTGCTTATTTTAGCTTTGAACGGCGGTGTCGTTTGTGCTCATCAAGTCAATCATATGGAGCTTAGTCAATATTTTTCTGAACACATAGTGGCATTAGCTAATACTATTGGCAATTTTTTTAGTGCATTAGCACCAATTATTTGTGGGTTTATAGTAACCGAACCTGTAAGACAATACAGATATATCATTTTTCAAATAAACTCAAGCATCTTATCCAATTTAATTATTTTATATTGCAGACAAACGCTGAACAGTGGAAAACAGTTTTTTACGTAACAGCTTCAGTTAACATTCTTACAAATTTTGTTTTTGTGTTTTTTGGCAAAGTCGAAACGCAGTTCTGGAGTGATCCATACTTTTCATCTTCACGGTATCGAGATCAAGCTTGTCGCATATCCACCATAACGGCAGCTTACAGAACAACCTTAAAAGATTCGAATGGAAATATCAAAACAGAGTTCGACATCGTTAGAAAAAATTCCTCGTAGATAATAAATATATACATTGAATAATTAGGAATAGTTAAATATAATTTATAAATAGGTTTATTTTATGATAACAGATTTCGATGTTTAAAAACGTATTTTTTAAATTAAAGTTTTGATTTCAAAGTTTCTTTACAATCAGTGTCAGGAATATATAATATACAATATATAAGTAATATCATGACACACAAAATCCCAACGTATTTTATAAGATTAACAATGTCAAGAAAATGTAGTTAAATCTTGTAAGTGATTTATGGTTTTAAATCGTTTTGATTGTAGGTGAATGTAATCGTCGTTTTATTGCTTGCAGCATGCGGTCATATAAGCTTGACAAATAACATGGATGATAGCAATAATTATTCTGATTAAGTAAAATCGCGTGAAAACATATTTTAGCATGAATCATTATAGGTTTCATGAGCTTTCAATTTTCGTTAATAATAGTTATTGTAATAGTGTGAATAACAAAAAAAAAATAAGAAGTAAAAATAATGCAAGTAAAATGGAGGTATATATATATATATATATATATTTTAAATAACTGGTGTTGGCTCAAATGTCTTATTTTTGCATATGTATTGAAAAAAGTTTCTCAGTATTTAGTTCAAGTACATGCGTGTAAGTTGACAGTTCAATGCAATCTTCAATGTTTAGACTGGGCCCAATATATATTGTATATTTTCAATACAACGCATAACAATTGATAGCTTTCCTGATATAATTTTTTATTATACGATATTTACAACAGCGTATTGGTGAGCGATAGCGTTATCCACGGTAGATCAAATCCGACTTTTATGAGATTCTCTTTTCCTATATCAATAATGTCAGAACAATGTTGATGCTCTAAGAGTAAAGAACTCGTGTTATAGCGAGCAAACAGCGTATAAACAGTTTTGTTCGGAAGTAAATGTGAATAAAGCAAATAAAAATGGTTCACCTTAAAGAAGAGCTACACCTTCCCCCAAGTAATTTAGCTGGTATTTTTATCGTACGACGCAGATGTTTGTACAATTTTAATTAATTATGAATGGCTTTGATTTCACAGACAAGCTGGGCACGAGACATATGCAGAGTTTACTGTTATTTCTTGGCATGGCGATCGCGTATGCTTTAAGAGTTTGCATGTCTGTGGCAATCGTCGCTATGAGGAACAAAGCTTCTGCGAATCCAGACTTTCCAGTACGTATACGAAATAATCACCTTTTCTTTATAATCATCTTTTCTCTTAGTTCTTTGATAAATATTTTCCACCTATTTTTCACGTGTATTACACAATCGCCAACGAATTGTCTGCAATAAATATTAATAAAATATTCTATGCCTCGCAGGAATACGATTGGGATTCGAATCAGGGTAGTCTGATTTTGAGTTCGTTTTTTTGGGGCTACGTTATTACACAGGTTCCAAGTGGTCAGTTAGCCAGCACAAACAGCGCCCGGAAGCTCTTAGCTTTTGGAATCGGCCTCAGTTCTCTCCTAAATATGCTCGTGCCTTTGCTGGCTGGCTATGGCTACATCTACTTAATATGTCTTAGAGTAGCAATGGGTTTGTGTCAGGGCTGTCTGTTGCCATGTGTCCAGACGCTGTTGTCGAGGTGGGTGCCACCATTGGAAAGGGCTCGATTGGGTAAGTTGATATTTGTAAACTAATTTTTTGAGTTGTTTAGAAAGCAGCTGTTAAAGTGAATCAATTCTTTCTTGTCATCTAAAAAAATATGCTGGTATACATAATACAAAATATTTTAGGATCATTCGTGATGAACGGACCACAATTCGGCACAGTGATAACAATGCCTCTTTCTGGGTTCCTCGCAGCTTCCAGCATAGGCTGGCCGAGTATATTCTACATCTTCGGAGCTTTCGGTGTCGCTTGGAGTGCACTCATGTTCTGCATGGGAGCTGACCATCCTTCCGAGCATCCCCGAATCAATCCCAAGGAGGCACTTTACATTAACAACAGTCTTGGCAATTTGGACAAAGCTGTCGACGTCGAGGTTCTTAGCGTTTAACGATAAAACCTTGACATTATCTTGTGAGAGTTGTTGCTGATGCAAAACCATTTTATTTTCAGAAACCAAAAGTCCCATGGTTATCGATCATTACGTCAGTGCCAATGTGGGCCTTGATCATCGTTCATTGCGGCCACAATTGGGGCTTTTACACGCTTCTGACCGAGATGCCCTCTTACATGAAATCTGTTCTCAAGTTCGACATCACGCAGGTCAGTGAGGACTAGTTTGATTTTAATTTTATCCGAAATTTTTCCCCTCAAAGAAGCTATAAATCTACATTTTGTATACGCGCGTACGTAAGCAACTGTGTACTATAAGTATCGCAGGTGTTATCAAGATAATTTGGTCAAGGCTGTCAACTCGTGAATTCCTTTCTCCGAAAGAAAGTTTGCCACAGGCAGTTGTGTATGCATTTGTTGAAATTTTAAAACCCAACTGCTTTGAATGTGTAGCCGGATCGGTTCGTTTATACTTGGCTTGGTGCCAAGATTTCTCGACTCTCGAAACTCGGAATAAGAAAGAACGCCGATGTCTATTCTATCTTTACAATACACGGTGTGTTACGTATACACAAATTCTTGGAAATTTTAAATGCCAAAAAACTATAAATCTACATTGATGAATTGTCTGCAGTAAATATTATTACATAATTAAGGGGCCTCCACACCAATATATATGCCATATATATATAGATATAATGACTGGGCAAAACCGGGGTGATTTTGCGCCATTAAATTTTAAAAAATAGGCATTTCTCAGCGGGGAAAAAAATACGGACATGTTCCTTGGCCCAAGGAAAGAGCGCCGAAGCGAGCTTATGTCGTTGGATTTATTTAATTTTTTATAAAAAATCTACGAAATTCAAACAAATTTTTCCGGCATGAGCTGTCGAAAACATTTGAATATGACAGAATCGGATGCGCATAACCCTGCTTTTTACTTCTAATGATCGAGCTTTCAGAAAAAAAGGTTTCATCAATTTTATTTATTTTATATTTATAAAACATCTTACGACAAGTATACCAACATAAAAAAAATGTTTACAAATGTACCCTTTCGAAAACGACACTGTAACAGAAAAAAACCATTTTGGAGTCAACGGAAATCTTATTCAAGAAAAGCGAAAATGAGGATAAAGTAAATTTAATACAAACACATAAATAGATTAATATCGTATTTGAACTAGAAAAAATGTGTTTAAAATTACTAATACAAATTATTCAAAGTAAAAAGAAGGGTTATGCGCATCCGATTCTGTCATATTCAAATGTTTTCGACAGCTCATGCCGAAAAAATTTGTTTGAATTTCGTAGATTTTTTATACAAAATTAAATAAATCCAACGACATAAGCTCGCTTCGGCGCTCTTTCCTTGGGTCAAGGAACATGTCCGTATTTTTTCCCCGCTGAGAAATGCCTCTTTTTTAAGATTTAATGGCGCAAAATCACCCCGGTTTTGCCCAGCCATTATATCTATATATATATGGCATATATATTGGTGTGGAGGCCCCTTAATAGATAAAATTTAAATTCAATTAAATACAATATTATAAATAGTTTTAGACGCGATCGGTGTACAGTTTCCAGCCATCGAATTTAAAACAGAAGAAACTTTTAAAATAACGAATCACCCGAGTTATCATATGCACATTATCCACAGAGTGGAGGAATATCAGCCCTGCCATACTTAGCCATGTGGCTTCTGGGCTTTCCCATAAGTTACCTATCGGACTTTGCACTACGCAAGGGTTTAACCATCGTAGCTGTGCGTAAGATCAGCAACACCATCGGTCTCTGGATTCCAGCAGCGGCGATGATCGTTTTGTCCGTCGTCGTCACCACCGACAAAGTAATCCTCGTAGCCATTCTCGTAGTGGCTGTGGGCTTCAACTGCGGTATCACCTGCGGCTTCCAGATCAACCATATCGATCTCAGTCCCAATTTTGCGGGACCCATGATGTCCATCACCAATGGATTGGCTAATATTCTTGGTATCGTCGCACCGCTCATCTGCGGAGCGATTGTTAATAAGGATGAGGTGAGTTGCATAGTGTCGTTGTATATATAGACGGTATCTTTGGCGGCTCGTTGTTGACCGAGAGGTGTTTCGAAACCGTCTGATGCTTGGGAAATGCGGAAGTTCTTGATAAGATTTCGCTGTGTCTAGACTGTTTGAGTCGTATACGTTTCTGATCAATGAACTCTGAGAATCGTATGCATTAGTGCTATTTTCTTAAGCTTAACGTAATTCGAAATTTTTAATCCTTTTCCTTTCATTATAGTGATGTACTATTTCCGTAATCTATGTATATATATTATAGATCGAAATCTATGTATATATATATATATATCGAAATATTCCAATTGGTATAGCTTATTCACGTCTGAAGTATACAGACGCGGTAATTAACAGATTGTATTATATCTTTTTTTTTACTTTTCGTGTACCTTATAGCTTGCGCGAGCAAGATAAAGTGTACATTCTCTTAAAGAATGATATCGAATTTATCTACTTTTTATTTCCTATAGGAAAATTTAATCAAAGTTGCGCGATATAAATTATTTTTGAGAGATTACTTTCTATTTTTTTTTCATGTTTAATTGTAGACACGTTGCAGATTGATGAACTGTTATAATGCACGCTTTACATCAATTTATTTGAATCCACAAGTAATTAATTGTAGTCATCAGCTTGAACATAATATTGAAAACGTGACTAAACGTTTGCTCGTTCGTGTTATGCAATAACTGAATAATCATCAGATAGAAATGTTATATGCTTGATCCCGAAACATTTTATTATAGCCGAGACTGATTAGATAAATAATAATTTCAAAATTCCGCACCGATGTCACCTCTTGCAGATCATTTGATTGTATTTTTGATCAAATCGATGCGTGTATACGTCATCCATTGTTTCAAATGTATATGAAGATCACACAGCACCCAATTAATTACAGAACGTTATATCGATTTTCGATAAAAGTCAATTTATGACTTTATTAGTTTATGAAGTGTGATACGCATAAATTACAACAATCAATGTTATCTAAATAAGACTGGACGCTTTATCTACCGGTTTAAGCATATACTCCGGGTATGGTCACACTCTATTGATAAACATTCTCTTCTGTCGTCAAAATTGCATCATGCAATCACACACATTTCTAGATTACCTGCAGTTTTATTTTTACTAGAATCGACAGAGCGCGCGCATATTTTCTTCTTCAAATGTTACGGGTATAATTGCTCATGAAAATCTTAAATTTTAAATTAATAAATTATAGAGTCTGTTTTGGTAGTTCAAAGTTTGACAGTATTTGAAAGATCAATGCAAGGTTGTCACAATATTTTGATGTATACTTTTATTTTTTTTGAGATAAAATTTGAATTCGATAGTTATACTAAGATGCTTGAAGAAACACAACCAATTTTCAAAATCCGAAAAATTTTGATTTTCAGAAAATCCTCCGCCGCGGCAGAACCGATAGCGCGAGCGCGTTCTAACCACCGGCATTCGATTCCTTGCGAAAAAACACAACTTTCTTGGCCAGGTGGACCCCTTGAATCCCTCTTTGAGACATTCGTGCGATTGCGCGCCTGATCTAAGTGTTGTCTAAATCTAGTATTTGTTTATTAACTTTTTCAATGAACGCGAACTAACGCTCGTGATTCGATTGAACAAACTTCGAGATTCACTTCGAAACGAAATATCCTCTCTCTCTCTCTTACGTGTTTAGAGATTTCTATATAATCGCTCGCTCAATTAATATTAAGGAGGACATTTTTATTCGCGAATTTCCGTCTGAATATTATTATAGTATTTTAAATCGATTTGCAGAGTGATGTGAATCTGTGGCACATCGTCTTCTACATTACGGCAGCGATCTACTTCGTGACGAATTTGATCTTCTTGATTTTCGGTAAAGCCGAAATCCAACCATGGAACGATCAAGGTGGTGAGACCAGAACAAGAACAGGTCGTGTATCGGTAATCTCGATTACGGGTGAGCCTACCTCGGTGTCTATTCCTGACCATATTAAGGAAGAAGAGGCGAAAGGTCCGACTCGTTGTTGATGCGGAAAGCATAAAGAATACTTTTTTATGCATAGGTAATTTTGACCTAGAGGTGTGATTTGAAATTCGGCTTACAATTTGTAAAAGTCATAAATATTTTTTGAATTGTGATGAACATGATTTTATCATGGATATTCAGAATGATAGTTATGTTATATTTGATAAATTAGTAATTTTCTATGAAAATTTTAAAAAGCGTGTACAGATTCATAGAATAGAGTGTATGTAAATAGTACATTTCGATACTAGTGCGAAACAGTTAATTCTGGCACTCGCTTCGCTCGGGCGACAAACCTCACACTCGTGCCAGAATCAACTTCGCACGCGTATCGATCATTATTTTTTAACACAGCGTACTCGCTACGCTCGGGCGACAAAATCCGCTCGTGCGAAAATCACCTACTTCGCGCACTCGTATCGTAATATACTATTTCTTATTTGGATTATAAATGTGTAAGAATATCGTTATACCGAAACAAGTATGTATTGTACAAGTCGTGTATTTTCATAATATTTAAAACATTTATTTTATTTCAATAAATTTATCATACATTTTAATATCATCCACTAAAAAATACAGAACAATTAAATATAAATAAACATATGTTTCTTCAGCTCACGATTTATCGACAACACGAATCACGCGACAGCACTCGATCGGCCAACGTGAAATTCCGCGACTGTTGTAATTGCGATAACGCGCAAGAGCGAGACATTTTCTGAAAAATGTTTTTCACGGACAAGACACTTGTTTGCATTATATAGTGCAACTTCTGTATATTTATTGCTACGACGAAAGAATGCGCTAGTTGTAAAAATTGCGATGCGAAAATAGTGAGCGAAAACAGGCTGATAATAAAGCAGATGAACTTGTCAATACGAAGAGTACATTTTATAACGCGCGTTTTCGCGTTATCGAGATTTATTTGTTAAACATTGAAATTAATTTTTTCCAGCAATGTATACTAATAGTAGTGTAGTCATTGTGACCTGTAAGGAATTTAACTTATTATGTTGTATTGATTGATCAAGGTTGTAAAATAGTCATTGGATTCTTATTGTTTGAGATAATTCGTTTTAAGTATAGAAGTTCAGAATAATCGTCATGTCTGTGATGACTATAACTTGTTTTGTGACATAACCATATATAGAAATCTTTATGTTTATCTAATATGAGAAATGAGCTGATTGTGTATAATGTAAACAACATTGAAAGATCAACGCTTTGTAAACTTTCGTAAATCAATTATTATTGCGATTCGATCTTATCTATAGCAATGTAGATGTCTTAACTAATTTCCTATCGTGGAAGATCCCAGATATTTTTCCACGTTTGATTCAATGTAGTTACTCTGAAATTTTTCGTGTGCATTTAATAAGCTACTATATACTAGAATAAAAACAATAATAATTAACATATATGTATATTTGAAGCGTTTGCTTATACGATCATTTTAATATTAATATACAATTCCAGAAACAGAACACGCAAGCAAGGGATACTTATCAGCTGATTCCATTGTACTTGGTTTTGCGCTAAACAAGTACTGAGATTTCTGAATTCTCTATCAATATCATGTTCTATGGGATCATTTTTAGATTCAATTACTTTTTAATTTTTAAATAACGATATGCCAAACTATTATTTTAACAACTTGCTTTAGCGCATTACTGCACACAGTATAATAAGTTTAAAATATATATAAATATTATCTTCTCTGCGCTGTGCAATAAAATAGTATGTGCTCCGCGTTTCACCAACTCCAGATATAGATGAGCAAAGATTTATGGTCAACGTCCAATAAAATCCACAACCGCGTGATAAGCAACCGATCTACAATTACGCAAATCAAAGATCAATCCTTCACTCGCTCAATAAATTCGTCGATCAAAATTCCCTCCAAGCTCGCGCACTTCGTCGATCAGTGTCACCTTGACTTTCTTCCCTCACATTCGCACACCTGAACACCAAACTCGAACTTTCGATGAAACCAAGGCATCGTCCAGACCTATCAAATCCTTCTTTGTATTATACGACGCAGAAAAAAAGCAAAAGTAATACCGCGGCGTTTACAAAACACATTACTCGCTCTCGGAACCACACGCGCGTGCGCGGTACAGATAAATGTCTCGTTCGGTTTGATGTCTGGCTATAAAAAACGAGCTTGTAAAAATGCAGCGGATTTTCTCGGCCGTCCGCACGCGCGCAAGCGACTATACTACGAATCGACTTGCCAGAGACCGCACGATAAATTGCAAAATGCGCGTGTGCTGCGTACGTCTATAGTCGAATTTATAATTTTGGCGGGAATTTTACGGCGTACATGCAAAAGGCGCACAAGGAAAGAAGATGCGATGAAAAGATGAAAGTGGTGGGAGATATTGCGTGACACGATTCGATTCTTTGCGTATTATTTGATCATCGTAGAAAACAAGAATGAGGTTGCTTTCTTTAACAACTTGGGTGTATATAATATATAGTACAATCGATTCCGAGTGATTTACACGAAAAAACAACGCGGATTCACCGCATGCGCTGTGATAACCGTTGAAGAATAAGACATTGAAGCGTTTTCTGAGAAACTTTACATTAATGAACAAGGCTAATCGTAAAGAATACGAGTGGCGTTTTGAAGTTTATGCGATATACGTCAGAGAGAGTGTTAAACACGCAGCGGTGAGAACGGCTATACGGGATATTTCGAATTCAAATGCTGCATCATGATCGTAAGACGCACGATAACTGTAAACTCATGCCGCGTTGAAGATCGAATACATTAATTGATAAGGAATATAGGTAAAAGACATCTTTTATCCCTAATAGGAAATATTTTATCGAATAGAAATTTACGCGTGACGATAATAAAGCCGTCGTCGTATAATTCACAATCCGTACTTGCGAGCTGTCAAAATATTTGTACGAGAATGCGAATCGGTATTTTTAATAACGAAGATAAAGCGCGTTTTTTCATTAGAACAAAGTCCCATTTTGTCACGTCCTCACCTGTCGTCGAACATGTATACCGGCTCCTCCTTTTGATACAAAAGTTTTATATCGAGTGTACCTCTCTCGCGTATGTTTGCTATTGCGAATCCGGCTTTTCGAAGCCTTAGTGATCGGTAAAGGCCGCTTCTGTGCGTTGTTGCCTTGGGCGCATCACGTTTTTACGACTGCAAAGGCTGATCGATCGATTTCCCTCGTGGAACGATATATCGATGCGCGAGATCAAAGATGACTCCAAAGGGGACTTTCGTGAAATTTGATCATTGTCATAAATGAAATGGAGCTTTGGTTATAAGACTTTTCGGATATATCTATAAGAGTTGATCTTTTAATGTGGATATCGTTTTGAAGGTGTTATAAAAGTTTATTGGGGGACAGCGGGGAGTTATTTGAATTCAATAGTGATTTATTGGGTAGGAGGAGTGTTTAATGTATAAGTATACAGTCGTTTGATGAAAAAGTTGCGCTGTGCTAATCAATATTATGTAAGTTAAAGCGATGATAATTGTTATTTAAAAATGAGTTACGAAATGATAATTATTTTATTGAGACTACACCGAAGCGATCGATAAATTCAATGGAAATCGAATGTAATCAAATTTTGATTCTAATCGCAAGTTGTATAAATTACCGTAAACAGTATCAGTATATACCTAGGTAGATTAACTATGTGCATCAGTCTCCCAAGCTGTCTGTGAAATTTACAATAAAATCATCTTGAAGATAAGTAACGATGTATATATCGCACATAAGTACCGCTTCTTACCGCCTAGATACGAGATTACATTTGTACAAATGTGTTTATCGATCAATTTTCTCACCTCAACAAGTATATTTTAACAATTTTTCCAACTAAACTTACATTAAACTTTATACAACCTCTTATAAAGCGCATGTACTTGATACATCATAACAATGCTCCATCACACGCCCGATCCACACACAATCCTCAATGCCTCCAGCATCGATAAATCGCCTGGAAAAACAAGCCACACTAAAAAGAAGGAGAAGATAAAAAAATTCGCGACATTGTCGCCTGCAGATGCGTTTCGAATGAACAAGTCATTGCAAAGAAAGTGTCTCATTTGCGCGCGCGCGTGTACATGTACGTATACGTATGTGCCACATGATTCGAATTCGACAAAGAAGAGCAAGTGTATAACGCTATAGATCGGCGGCGATCGGCCTCCTAAGCGCGCGCGGAGCGGGGGCGAGCTGCGATCGGCGAGTCGAGCGCGCATAAAAACGACGCTGGTCTTCAGGTGATCCCTGAGTCCAACTCATTTCTCCGGCGACTATAGTTTGCTCCGCGTAAGATCGGCGAGCTCGACGATCGCGCGCGCACGCTGCGTTCGATCGCTCGATCGAAAAGAACTCATTGAAGTGAAGATCATCTTTTTTTTTGAGTTTTGAAGAGGAGGATTTTTCCGGGGTTGAGAAAACAGTTGGCTGAGGAGTTCTCGACAAGATGACGCATTCAGTGAGGAGGGTCTCCATTGCGGAGAATATGAAGACGTCGCCGCCGAAACCCAAAGGTAGGTGCAGTTTTTTGGTTTTAAGATAACGGATCATTTTGTAGAATGATTTTCATAATTGGTGGGCAAAGTATGGTTTAGTAGTTATACTAGTTATGTAAGGTATTGGATGAGTGTATTCAAAAGTGCTTCTATTTGTTAAAAGTAGAAGAGTTACATTGTGTTCAAGATACATTTTATCAATGAGGCTGATTATTAGAATGAAATCAATTTAATATATTGCTATTATTATTAATTATATTGTGATGAGTGTAAGTGTGCGCACGTGGGTGCGATATTATGATTCCAACAATTAACAATATGAAACCAATTGTTATTGCCACTATAACTATGAAGTTAATCGATTACTCTTGAGATTGTGGAAAACAGTGATTGAGTTTTATTATCCATTAAATATAAAAGAACCGTGCAAGTAGATAAGAACTATACTTATATATTGATAGTGCGTCCTGTACTTTTTAACACTCAATCTCGACAAACGAACGTTAACCACAATCAATTGATTATTAATTCATTAATTTGATTTGTATTTGGAAACTTTACTAAGAGACAAATACACTTAAAGTCAATTGCAAATTATTTGAAAAATTTGTATCAAGTATTTTAACGAGATTCCATTAGTTCTGGCAATCAAGTTACTTTCATTTTCAATAAGTTATACTGAGATTATCCATCATAATTTATCTTTCGATAAGTCGATTTGTTCATTTATCATTTGAGGTATTCGAAACTGACTACTGTAACGATTTTTTTTCGATTGTTATCTTTCACGCACAAAAAAATGTACTAACGTCAATCGAGTCATATAATGCATTATTGAAGCCTTTGAAAAGCATTTGTTGGAAAATTAAAAAAAAAAAAAACGAACAGATTTATCAGTCTATAACACGTTATCAGCTACCAGGAAATAAGTAGAGACTATGTAGGGTACCAAAGTTCCTACAATATATAACACGATTATTAGTATGCTAATTTCAGAATCTCATTTTTTTTCTGCTCAAAGACAAATTAACAGCATAGACCACGTTATCTAATGGCAGTAATTTAAAGATTAAAATCCATTTTAAAATTCTGGAAATCGTAGTTTCGTTTTTACATAATCGTAGGGTAGAGTGGGGCAAACTTGGACACTTTTGCTTTGTTGATTTTTTACATACACTTAAATGTATAACGTATATTCTTTTCAAATTGATCGTGATATACGTCAATTTTTAATGGTTTGAGGCCTATTATAGTCTTAAAAAGTTCATAATTAAATTTACTTTCCATATGTTATGTATGTATGTATACTGAAAGAGTCCTTAAAAATCGTACAGCCTCTCTAAAAAAATAACATGGGCAACCTTATACAAGCCATATAATACTAGTTATGCAATTCTCTCAAATATCTTACCCCTGTAAATTTCGCCCTGCTTTCCCCTACGGTTCACACCACTCAATGGATAATGCCTCTCTAAAAATAACGTACAACATCGCCTGCTGCAATTCAACAGCAATAAACAAAAAGTAAACCATCCAAGATCCTCGCCAGGTCCGCTCATATGTCAAACCAGTGAATGAACAGAACCGTGCTTGCACATAACGTACGTGCGTGCGATAAGGAAAACACTCTCATTGTTTTCTCCGCGATGATGTTTGTTGTCCGACTTTTATGCATCGGGCTGCATCGAGATCGACTCCACGGTCGCATATGTATATATACGCTGTATCGCACGCGTGTACTTCCTGCCAATTATGCCCGGAGGTCGGCAATGTGTAGCGCCGCAACAGTCGAATGGAAAAGCGCCGATTGTTATGCGCGTATCGTCGTAAGCGTGGATCGAATACCTAGTTGAACGAAATCGGAAGTGATGACCGAAGGTATAATCAAGATGAGTCAGTCATTGGTTTGTTTGCGGGTCAGCGAGGGATGAAAACATTCACGACGATCGATATATTATATGAATTACGGATTGAGATCGTTGCGCAATGGAATGCGGCCTTTATGCCATAATTCTGTGAGATGCGTAATAACGTGCATTCCTTTATTGTTGATATTGAAAAAATTTTTTTCTACTGTTGTTGTGGAACTGGAAAAAATTCTCAAGAGTGCCGAGCGTATAGTTAATGACATACTTTCTACAAGTGTGTTAATTTAATTACTCGAAAATCTGTCGTCAATTGTAAACGAATGTTATTCACGCAAGCTTTTCCCGATTTTTTGGGAAAAGAAATCGTTACAATTGCAAACATTGATTATCGTTTTCTTTTCTGAGTACACATAAGAAAAAAGTCGAGACGCGGTAAATATCGTTCAATTATTTCATCATGTAGAATTCATCGGTCTTACGAAATCTTTATAATTGCGATACTTCGAGCGATTAGACCGATATATGTATACAGGACATTGAACAGACTTGCTTGTAATCTTGAAATTACTTTCTTGCGCTCTACGTCAGGATAAGAAACTATTCGAAGTAGCCGAGTCGTTATACCGTTGTTCTAGAATCCGATCGATAATAATCATTGCTTCAGTAATTAAAAACTCAACAGAAAGTGCTCTCCGCTCAACGAACGTCGCGATTACGTTCTCAGTTATATGAAAAACTCAAAATCAAAACATCGTATCGCAATAGGTATTAATGCAAGCGCGCTGCAGCAGCTCCTGCATAACACGTGTTACAAAAAAAAAAAAAAAAAAAAAAAAACGTTGCGGTCGATCCCGAGGTCGATCCCTCTTTGTTTATCGTATCCTTATCGAGCCGTCGCTCTCGCGGCATTCCGTACTTCACCTGTGGAAATCGGTACAAGCATGTGCGCGTCTCGTGATATACACATATAGAAAGCGCAGCGCGCTCAAGCACGTGTGCAGCTTTTACGAGAGACGAGATTTCCTAATTTTTGGTGTTGCTATACAAGCGAACGCGAACGTCGGCATAGTTCATTCATTTTCGTTGATCGATTATCATGCGTTGAAATTCCTGAGAAAACCGGCACAACGATCCCATCGCCGTAATCCCCCTTGATATTCGACACACAAGCTTTACGCATGTAGCTGTTATCTATCTGAAGAATCTAGGCGATAATGATTCTCTCGGACAAATCTGCCGAACGATTCGCGAATGAAGAATATCGATACGGATCATCGGGGGAGATAATTTACCCGACGTGTTATTTGTTCGCGTGCTCGAGGGATTTTTGGTCTCGAGACGATCGAGTGCGCGTGTGTACATACTCACTCGCTTTTTCCGCGACGCATGAGACTTTAAAAATAAAACGACCGAGGTATCTCACACGATGTTGGATATACTATTTTAAACTTATTTATCAGATCGTAGACTAAAGATATTTTTTTCTGCGATTTCGATTGATTGCTACTGTTAATGGTTTATTCAGGAACGACATTGCGAGTTTAATATAAAGTTTACTATCGTTGGGTATTTGCCGACACGCAAGACAAACAAGTTTTTAAATAACGACTCTTTGAATTACGCCGAACAATATACTGATTAAATATGAATTCCATCAGAAGCAATAATGTACATACAACGCTCATCGCAATTTACTCATCGACCTACTTATTCGAAACCCAAAACAAAATGATATCGACAACAGTAGAATTCCGCAAAATAAAATTGCACGTATAGCGATAAAAAATCGCAAAGAAAGAAAAGTAATAATCTAAGAGGGAAAATAATGTTTGCTTTCAGCTGGGTTCGGTGCACGGCACGTTCAGGCGATACTGCTGACCAGCGGTTTCCTCTGCTGTTACGCCACGAGGGTCACTATGTCGGTTGCAATCGTCGCCATGGTTGACAAAAACAAGACCGAGGTACGTAAGCACTTGCGTCTTTGCTTTATCTCTGGCTGGAAATTTGTCATTTCTCGAACGTCGTTGAGATTCCAATTGAGTTACTCGAAGAGTTTTTAAATAGAATGCTTTTCCCTCGCACTTTTAATGTCACTCGACGCATTAAAAAAGTAGATAATGTCCGAGATGGAATTGCCAGACGATAAAAAAAACTCGTTAACTTACAGCACCTGGACTGGGACAAGTCAAAGGAGAACCTCGTGCTCAGCTCGTTCTTTTGGGGCTACGTGGTGACGCACATCCCGGGCGGTATGATGACCCAGCGCTGGGGTGCCCAGAGGCTCTTCGGCATAGCCATGGGTCTCTGCGCTTTGTCGACCCTCGCCATACCCTTGGCCGCTCATTACGGAAGCTATATTCTGGTCATCTGCTGTCGAGTCTTCGCTGGTTTCTGTCAAGGTGTCGTGCCGCCGGTCATGCACACACTGCTGGGGAAGTGGGTGCCTGTTCAGGAGAGAGGCAGATTCAGTGAGTTTTTTAATTCACGGTTATTATGTGACTCGATAAAAACTTATCGATAGGTGATTACACGATCGCAATTTTGCAGCGTCGTTCGTGTACTCCGGTGGTTGGGTCGGCAACGTCATCGCATTACAAAGCTCCGGATTGCTGTCAGCCTCAAGCGCCGGCTGGCCCAGCTGTTTCTACTTCTGGGGAGCCGTGGCACTATGCTGGTCAGTTCTCTGGCATTTCTACGGCCAAGAGTCGCCGGCTGAGCATCCCAATATTGCCAACGATGAGAAGCTCTACATCGAGAGCAGTCTCGGTGTTGTTGAGACCAGCGAAGTGAGATTCTTTTAATTATTTTTTCATTTCTTGGCAGCATTCGGGAAGAGCTTTTTATTTATTTTACGAATGTTTCCAATTTCAGACTGTCTCGACGCCGTGGAAGTCGATCTTGACGTCGATACCGGTCTGGGCACTGCTTGTCGCCCAGTGCGCTCAGGCTTGGGGCTTCTGGATGCTCCTGTCCAAGATACCGGATTACATGAGCAACGTGCTCAATTACAGTATTCAGAATGTAAGTCTGCTTCTTTATGCGTATGTATACAATCAATTTCGCACGTGTAATTGTAGATAAGATTTTTTAGATTTAGCGCAAGTCTCTCGGTATAGTCCAATGATATATGCAATTCACAATTGGAGTAGGGTACAGCCCGCGTATAGCGATCGTTTGATAAAGATTGGTGATTCATTACTGAGAGCATCGTGATCCACGATTAAGATATACTTTTATACGTTGATCTTTCATTTTTAATTCACAAAACGAAACGATATTTCAAAAGGTCGTTCTTTGACCCATCAATCTCATAACCGCGACACATTCAAGGATCGTCTTCCACGTTCTTGGTATATGACGTGCGGTAGTCGTCAAGGCGCCGAATTGGCAAGTGCGTGCGTCGCCTCCCAACTCGCAATATATTCTTCGGTTCCCTGTCCATGAAACGTGGATTAGCGCGACGCGCATTGCCAAGTAGTTGGCGCGGCGACGGTCATCACGGTCAAGGACCTCTGACGAGGATGATGATGATGATTATGCTTTTCACGAAAATTGAATAAACATTCGATTGCAGAATTTTAATGCTGGCAAGAGAGAGAGAGAGCGCTTTTTTCTCGTTTCTAATTTTGAGCTCTGCCAAGGTGGGCTTCGTAATCTTCTTTTTGAATTTTCCTCGTTTGATAGAGTTGGGTAAACTTCGGTGTCTATATACTTTGTTAAACCTGTTCCGAATATTTAATAATTATTTTTGTATGCTCAGTCTCTAAAACATCGAATTAAATAATGGACAATATTTTTGTACTTGAAAACTAATTTTTTTTTGCAGAACGGTCTGATGTCCTCTCTTCCCTACCTCTGCGCCTGGTTGATGAGCTTCCCGGTGAGCTTCACTTCAGACTGGGCTATCCGTACAAACAAGGTCTCGACGCGCACGTCTCGTATGATCTGCAATACCTTCGGTGAGGTCTTCCCAGCCCTGGCCCTTGTTGGACTCGGCTTTGTCGGCAGCGGCCAGCAGACTCTTGCTGTCAGCATCCTCACCATTTCTGTCGCCGGTAACATCGCCATTTACTGCGGTCATCATGCTAACCACATGGATCTCAGTCCCAACTTCGCTGGTCCTCTTATGGGCTTCACCAATGCCGCGGCTAACATCTGCAGTATTCTCGCGCCGATAGTCCATGGCTTGGTCGTTACTGAATCGGTGAGTTGTGAAATTAAAATTAGAAATTTTTCGTAAGTGCATTTTTGGACTGATGTAATTTTTCTTTTGCAGAATAATGTATCTCAATGGAGAGAAATTTTCTTCCTGACATCAGGTATTTACGTCATCGGAGCTCTTGCTTTCCTGCTCTTTGGTTCTGCCAAAGTTCAGCCATGGAATGACCCGACGATGCACAAAAAGAACAGTCGACTCTACGGGTTTCCCGAAGTGCCATCTATTCCTGAATCGCTGAAAGACACGAAAGTCAATGAAAAAGAGGAGAAGATAGAACGATGAGTGACGTGGACGATTTAAAAAAAATTAAAAAAAAGTATACTTCATCGTGAGGATAATTTCATCCACCTTGCGAACATCGTCATTCCGAGTTCTATTGATTAATAGATAGAGCCTATAGATAAATTCGTGATACGAGGCGATTGTAGATTTAAATGGACTCGCGTCTTAAAAGACAAGGCGCTAGTGTGTACAGTATTCATTGAGAGCCATTAGCACATTCATTAGTGTAAATTATTTAAGTTTATTAGTTAAATCGTGTATTATTTATTGCATTCAACTTGACGTATCACAAGTTTAAGCTATCCTACGTATGTACAAAGTCCTGTAAGTTAAGAATATATTATAAATAATTATTATAAATGCATGGCAATCTGCTTGCAGATTCGTTGGAAAGTTTCAATTGTAGTTATATTCATTAGTTATCCTTTGGCTTCCTATCCTTTGGTACTTTGCAAGTATTGTATATCGTCCATAATACATAAACGGCGCCGAAAAGCGTTACTAACAACGTGATACACGTTATTTCGAATTTCCGGGATGTGTTACCCACTGGAATATACCAAATGAAGTTGCCATCACCTTCCTATTAGAAAAAAATGGAATTTCAAGTTACGACTAATTACTGATTTATACTCAATTAAATGTGTTGTATTAGAATATCATTTAGAATCAAACAAAAAATGTAATTAATGAATTGTGAAATATGGTTGAAGTAACATGAATCTTGTAGGAGACAAGTAAACCTAATAACTAAGGCTTTGGATATGTGACTATTTACCCATTTGAAGGAGACATCCCTCCATTTTTTAGAATATTCAACGCAGGGCCAACAAATTTTGAGCTTAGAAACTCTATGTTCCTTGAGCCTATCTCTACAGCCTATGAGTAGCTTTGGTCTTGGCAGTGTAACACTGGAAGGTTCACCAGTTGAGGTAGCAAATTGATAACGCTGATGAATCGGAACAGACAAGACTGTCTTTGTATTGCTTAACCGGGAGCATATGGTAACATTTTGGTAGTATGCCTTTTCAGCAAACAATTCGACATCAATTTCGCCATCGGAGCAAGAGGAAGTCTTTGAAACAAATAGGTCGTTGCTTTGATTTTCATGTTTTAAAACAATAGTTACATGAATATAATTGCTTTAAAGCTACTAGATTAAACTTACCTTGTGAAGCCGCCTAAGGTCAGCCAACTCATCAGTGTTCACATACAGGGACGGTGGAAGTTGTACAAATACTGCGATATGGCAACTTTTATTCTTGAAATCTCCTGTATCCACATAATACTTTAAGTTTCTGTAAACAAGGCAGAATTGTGAAATTGAGATTAATGCGATGATTACAAAAATATAGCAAGACAGTTGTCATTTGTTTATACATCTGTCATGAGTAAAAGTGCATTTTATTTTTTTTTCTCGCAACGTCAACAACCTAATGAGAAACATTAAAGATGCTTTGCGATGAAATATCGCTGTACTAAAATCCATTAACAAAGATAACTAAGTAAAATATATTCTAACCTATGAAATCCTTCGCCCTCGACTTCCGACCAAATACTGGCACTAATAGCGCTTGTCAACGGCAGGTAACTGAGAAAAAATATCGCGTAAAAAATAATTTGTACGACTAGGCGTAAAACACTCTTGTTCACAGTCATAATTAACAAAATCGAAATAAGTAAATACTTCACGGCACTGGCATTATTTTTGTTTATCTCCCGACTGGCCGACTTCCGCGAGCTCGACGTATGTATACCTATCCTATACTTCGAGTTTCAACGTTTGGAATTGGAGGCGCCACGGTATGATCCAGTAGTTTATCCCGTGGGCGGGAGATGTCAGTGTTGGCGAATTTTGAATTTTGCAAATTTCGCGCTTCGAGTATTACATTATACGCGCATAAAGTTTACTATAGTATTTTGCAATAATAAGTCGATATGATAGTTCGTTGCATAATTTTATCATTCGTTACCGCCAATCGATGAGAATGAAAGCTGAATCATTCTAATGTATGAAACACCTCAACTCATATTTTATTCTTTGTCTATAAACCAACATTATTGTTGTACAAAACTTTTATTCTCTGATTTGTATAAAAAAAAAAAAAAAAAAAAAAAAAAAAAAAATACTACAGCTACACCTACTAGACTTGTGTAACCCGAAGTACTAAAAAAAAGAAATAAGCTGATGCGTTTTCTCGTCTAGTACATAGAAGCCGCTGGCCGGTCGTCGCATGTGATGAGCAAAGTGAAAACGAGAAGGGAATCGCCGATAGCCCGTAGTTTCTCTCTCTCTCTCTCTCTCTCTTTCTCGGCTACATTGTCCCTGGGACACGAAAATAGCCGCGCAGTAGTCGCTCTCTCGGCCCCAGAAGTTGCGGAAAGGAGGCGGCAGTCAAGGAGAAAAGGAAAACACGGGACGGAGAGCGAGACAGACCGCTGCTACGTGAGATCGAAGAGAAAGAGAGATAATAACGTTATTGCTGCAGCGTGGAAAAATATTGCCATCGTTGTGAGCTGACAGGAGGGAAAATATTTCTTGCTTTACTGGAGTTGTATTGATTTTTTCTGAGAGACGTGTGTTTGTACATGGAATTTTGACACTGGTATGGCTTTTTTGGGGGGTAATTATAATATAACTTGGAATCTAACGAACATGTTTCCAGTCCATGCAACTCTTCGTTTTTATTATATAGTTCGGAAAAATTTGAATTATGACTATCAGAAGATATGTATACAAATATATGTATTATAGCGATCATCGAAACCTCCGATTCATTGAATAATTATCTTTTAATCTTATAGCATTGTAAATGTTTCAATTTTTTGGAAATTTGGAGGAATGTTTGCTCACGACAAACCAACGTCACCAAATTTAAACTTTTCCGTTGGAAAAAGTGCAGAGATATGCTGTCTTTCGATGATTCACTGCGCGCTAAGCAAGAACTGTCAAAGCCGCTCGAACACGCTCCGGTGTAAAAATAGCCGGCGCTTTAGCTTTTCACTCCTTTTAAACTTCGCTCTCACATCATCATGCGCCGTACACTATATAGATATAAATCAGACAACAGTCACGTCAGATCATATGAACCGCGGAAAGAAGAATTCAAGTAGATCAATGAAAATAATTTGTGTTTATTTTATTTCAAGCGTACAACAAATTTGGTGCAACATTTTTATTGTATCAACCAATTTTAAAAACTACATCTATTTAATGCAGGCCTCGAGGATGTACTGGAACACAAAATGACGTTATGTAGTGGAAACTTCTGTTTCGATAAATATATTAGTAAATATATATTTTAAATTTTTTGCTAGTATAACTTAACTATAATATCTCTCCGAATGGCATTCGAATAATGTCTCAAAATCATATAATTCGAATGCCATTCGGAGAGATATTTATTTATAAGTGTCAAATTTTGTAAAATGGTAGATAATTACATAACGGAGGGCAGTGATGTCCTAGTTTTTCATAATTTTGCTTTTATTGTTTGTTATAAGCAAATTAGTTACTTTTGTCGTCTGCTATTTTGTGGCGCGAAATCTAGATTTGAATTGACTTTCGGACCCCCTTAATGGAAAACTAGAAATTAATTTTTCTTAAATGTTACTTATTTATGACCCTTCTGCGAATACCGAATGTTACTTATTATGAACCCTTCTTCTGGTTTCGAGAACGTAATATATATCTAATCATATTCATATTTCATTTGCATTATTAGTGAAGATATCGGTGAAAGCTGGTGATGATATTAAAAATGCTGTACGCTGCACGTTCATATCGCTAAGCAGTAGAACATTAACGACGTGGTCGAACCAATTTTGCCGATCCACTACACTTGCCGCAGATGTTAAAATGCAAGTTATCAAAATATACGATATTCGTAAACTTATAGTTCATCCCTTAGTAGCAGACCTATGTTCGCGCTTCAAAGAAGAAAAGCAAAATGGAATTCAGTGAAAATCCAATCGAATATACGTGGCGATGCATATAGAGAAATAGAAGGACACGACAATGTCACTCGAATAAAAGTTTTATAAACTTTCGTATTTCCTTATCTTTTCCAATAAAATAAGGAAATACACTGTCGGTTGATTTGCAATTTTGAACTGGATGCATGGACAATTTAATTTAGAAAAATCAATACTGCGCGTATTTCAAATATACGTATGCATGCTCATAATTACGTTCCAGATTTTTTTTTCGCTAAATATAATGAGTAAGATTTTTGAAAAATTTGCAGAAACCGGTATACATAAGAGTGCGGTGCATCGCGTCATCACCACGGAGTCTTCGGAAACTATCCTCTCGAGGGTGTATACATACAGGATAAGTATGCGTCGAGACTTGCGCTTACGTAACGCACGCTTCTCTTGGGATCTCGCGCGCTCTGGTGACGCAGGCTGAAAAGCAGTCGACGCCGTCTGATGTGCATAGCGGAAGTTGCACTTGTGCAGGAAGTGCGTAACGATAAGATTGGCGATTTTTTTTTTTTTTTTTAGATAAGTATTAACTTATTGCGCTGCATTTATACTCGAGATATTTACCGAAAGTCTGCCAAACCCTGATGTATACGCGATATAGCCTTTTGATAATATTCAATATTTACCTATTTCAAAATTAAACACAGCTCGTTGTCTATAGCTTTGTACATAATATTGCAAAAATAGCATGAGGCCAAAACATCTTCATTTCTCGTTTATTAGATTACAATTACAAAAGTCACTCTGTGCGAGACTGATCTAGCGCGAAATATGAAAGATCGTTTCGAAGCAGTGTGTATATTGCGATTGGCTCGGAGCTTCGGCTAATCGAGCACTTAATAGATCAATTTTCTAATACGCCATTCCGCACACGACAGCACGTATGCAGGCATGCATGTGCCTATTTTTAGCACACTCGTGCCAAAAGACGAAGGAGGAAGCCGCGGGTGTGATGCCTCTCCGGTTTCGGTCTGCTTCCGAGCGTTGCACTTGGATAGTGACCTCGACTTGACCTCGATGGTGATTTGTCGTCTTCGAATTTTTCGTATAAATAAATTATTATTATTTCCGTTAAACTCAATACGCGCGCGGGGATGATTTAAATTCTCTTGAAATCCGACACGAATGTTTGGACTAGATGCAAGAATTACAGAGTCTAAAAGCGCTTTATTATACAGAGAGAGAGAGAGAGAGAGAGAAAGATGGCAATAGCTCTCGCGCGTTTCGGCGGGCTTCTGGTACAGTATAAAGAAATCATCAACAAGTCCGAATTTGCTCTTTCCCTCCTCTCGTCGGCGCGGGTTTCCCTTAGCGGGTCTCCTTCGTGCCAGAAAGTGGCTGCTTCTCTCGCTCTGTGTGTCCCAAATATTTGCGCGGGTTAAAAATATGATTTGCCCGACGCGCGCGCGCGGTCCGGCCGCTGCTGCCGCGTTAGCTCGATTATACATTCGCGTAGTTAGGTATATTCTATATGCATACGTTTTACATATGTATATATAACGAGAGGAAAGAATTTGATATACACACGACGTTTATGTATGGGATTTGAAATAAAAAACGTGATTATATCGAGGGAAAATTTGAATTTTTCGTCGAAAAGAACGCGCTTGATGGTGATATCGAAATAACCGTTCTACACAAATATAAAATTAAGCGAGATGTGCGCCTTTATATAAGCGACGTTTAAGATCGTTAAAATAAAACTACGATAAATTTCCTCATTCGTGAAATCTGATTTGAATAATACACCCACGCCCGACGAATATATTTTTAAGTGGAAAAATAGCATGATCTAGTTCAATGCCATCCTCACTTTGTCTTTGCCGCTGTATTTGCTTTAGAATATAAGTATGCTATTATATATAATGTAGATACGCGAATATAATGGCTACCGACGAGATTTCCTGTCTAAATTCAAGCATACCCAGATAATGGATAATTTACGTGTACGAGGATCTTTAAACGATTTCGAGACGACTTTATTTGTTATTTCTGTTTGAGTGATTACCACTTCTGAAAATAAAGTATACTAATTGCTAATGGTAAAGCGCCGTGCAGAATATATATGTAGCGCATTGTTAAGCACTGCCAAGTGTGAATGCAAAATTAGCATCGTTACGCGTAATTTGACAAAAAAATGAATTTACTTTTATGGTTGCGAATACTTTCGTCTTTACAAAGTTTCGAGGATAATCGTCGCTTTTCATCATATAGCGAGTGAGATATACACATTTAATAGTACTTAAATTGATTGCTCTATAAAGCCTTACGAAATTTATCGCACGATTCATTATCCTCTAAAGATTTATATGTACAATATTACTCGATGAAAGTGTAATATTTGATCGAAAATAAAGTTGGGCACTATCATCGGTAACCCGATAGTTTTCTGTAATGATATGTCTTACCACAGCACGACCCAATCTACTTAATCATCCTGTCAAGTCTTCCTTATTCGATAAGAAATATTGAACTCGAAGTATTCAACAAAAAGTTCAAAGTCCCAAAAAAAAAAAAAAATTGATACACTCGTTGCAGTGCATATATAAACATGCACTGCAACGCTTTCAAACGTACACGTAAATTAGTCATCGCGTACGTTCCGACCGATTAAAATCGTCGCACAATCGCAGTACGCAATCAAGAAACAGGTCACATCCTAGTTCCTGTTTACCGCGGCTTAGGGTCGCGAGGAAGAAAAATGAACGGGTTCCGCAACAAGGCGCCCGGCTATATAGTACACGCATCTTCTCGAATCTTCTCTCGCAGCTGATGACAGGGAACGAAAACGAGCGCGAGCCGCATACGCATACGCTCGTCGGCTCTGACACAACACAATAGAGTGCGGGAGAATTGTCGAGCGACAAACGAGCGAAAAATTTTTCAACCCACGACGCCTTCTTCAGCTCGCGGACGTTCATCAAAAATTTATCTCCGAGTGTCTAAAATACCTGTCGGACACGCGCTGCGACATACACACGGCGCGAGAAAAGTCGAGTGAGCGAAGCTATAATATTCATGTGATTCATAATTGGAATTGTTTCAACCCGCGCGCATTCCCGAAGCGCCGGGCGATAAATCCCCCCAAGACAGCATAATATAGCTGAGCCTGAAAGCGACGCGCGGCTCATCCTAATTAAAAACGCAAAGTGAACTTTCGAATCGGTTTGTAGGCCGAGAGCGACTAAAGCACAGTAGGTATAGTCGCGCGAGCGCAACTGGGTCGTCGGGGCGGCGCCCCTTCTTCCCCCACAGACTCTGCATCGGATCTCACTCTCGCTCTTTCTCCTCCGTAATGTAACACCGTCTCTCATTGTCTTCTGAGCCATCTTCCTGATGCTGCTCTGCAAAGCTCTCTCACTCTTACTCTTGCTTTGTAACGTAGCCAAACGATCGCCGGATCTCTCTAGGCGCTTCAAGCGTTCAAACGTGTCTTCGGCTCAGTCTCTCGTCGCTCTATTCGTTTTAGCCAGTTTTTGGCTGCGGCGAGGATGAGCTTGAATTTTTTCAGCGTGCGTTGAGGTACCTATACATATAGCGATGCATTGTTAGAGATGGTTTGACATTATCAATTTTGTCGTTTTGTCGAGAGTGCGGTAAGTTGAGAGAGATTCAAAGTCTTTTGCGATGAGGTATATGATGCGATTGCTCAAGATATTATTATATCCACGCGGGCAAATTACTATTATATAAAATGTTCATATTAGAAGTAACATGGTATTGTGAAACCTTCATGTTTCTTTATGATCATACCGTACAGTGTCGTTTGTATACATACCTATTATATGTAATTACACTTTAAGTACAAGAGCGCAGCCTCTTCTAAAACGTATAAGTTAACGCATAGCAGCATACGTTTTTGAGCGTTAGTCGTGCATAAAATATATGCGTACACTGCAATGAATGCGGCCTGATTGCTCCGGGAGTGGGGAAAGCACCACGACGCCTAACGGTCATCGATTATACGCATCAATACCGATCTGATGCCAAGTAATCGTCTTCGATGATCGGCAACGGTGTGCACTGACATCTCGAAAATTCTTTAAAATCGTTTTATTTTTTCTCTCTTAATTATTAATTACTTATTACCTTTATAGCTTTTTTCTACCCATGATACAAACTTTAAATTAATAGTTGATATTATAATTGGTACAAGATACAAGTTTTATAGATAGGAATAAACTCTGTAATATGACATATATTCTTTTTTTGTTTTATATTATACATATATAACGCCGAATTCTTTATTTTATTTGCAAAAAAAAAAATAACAAAGAGAAATCTATTTTGCCACAAAGTTCTTGATACATTTTTTATGAATGCATAACAGTATATACGTTTTTTATCGTTGGTCGTGACTATATATGCGCAATGGATGGATTAGCAATCTGCCAATGCACATACTGCCCAAAAATAAATCGATAATATAATTTTATAGTGAAATAGCACACCAATGTGTCGATCTACGTCTAACAGCGATTAAGTTCTCAATCCAGATAAAAAAGTGAAAAAACGCAGCTATACTTTCAACCTACATTTTAAAATAAATCCATCAATACCGATAAACTCGAGGCATAATATCGCACGGGTAAAATCACAAGTTTATAATTAGAGTCTTGATAAATTTATTATGTTTATTGGCTTCAAAAACCAAGATTTAAAACAGGCGATTTTTTTTCAAATATATACGAATCTTTTTTCGGAGCGACGATGTATATGCATAAAAAAATCACTGATAAGAGAATGTTGAGTTTTACTGTAGTGCGAAAGAAGTGAGTTTTGCACAGGAGTGCGAGGTTGACAATAACACATGAGTAGAGAATCATCTGTTGTACGTGCATTATGAACAATGTTTTTAGATTTAGGGTGCATAAATTGCAACAAGAAATTGTATGGTACTGCACTCCATAGCTTGTATCTGATATACCTACAGCTTATTTTATTTACATTAAAATCATTTTTATGCATATAAAATTCGTATTCTTTTGAATTTTATTGGTTCATAAGAATTAGCCAAGCGATTCCTTCTGCGAGGAACAAAAGAAGAGGAAGAAGAAGAAATATAATTCAATTTTATAAATTTTCAGTTGAAAGAAAAATACTGTTAAAACATTCCAGTTATAATATTTCACGCGCATAAAACTATTTTGACTATTGTATTGAGGCATTTCTAAAACATTAAATATACTTAATTATAATAAATTAAGTTTAACAAAATCTCTCTCTCTCTCTCTCTCTCTCTCTCTCTCTCTCTCTAAGGTCACATTGAGATGATCAGACTATTCTTGTCACACTCGTCCCACTTTCACGTAATAGCTGCTGACTGAGACCTGGTTGAGTGACAAGATATCATCCATCCCTTCACTGGATGATTACACTCTACACACGGAGGACAGAAACAGGAACGGTGGAGGTGTGGCCCTCTACATTCATCATTCACTGACTGCTAGGTTATCTCGTCATCCGACGGCGAATGGTCGGCAAGCCGGGTAACGGCCGGAGTATCTGTTCTGTGAAGTCTCATCCAAGGAATATCACCCACTTCGTGGGGGTTGTGTATCGCCCTCGCTCACTCACCCTTATCCAGGGATCTAACTTTATCGAACAACTAACGACGCATATGCACAAACTACTCCACGAAGGTTGTTCCCGACACGCACACTTTCGTAGATAGGCGCATGGCACTGCGAACTATAGACAGCGCAGTGTAGGCTCCGCGGATCATTCGTTTCTTAGTTTTCGGATGAGCCGCTTTCTCTTCCTTAGTTATTGAAATAACTTGTAAGAAGGAGAGGCTACACTGGCCATGTAGCACTAAAGGCAAGAGAGGCGAAATGTCGCTCTGTGCTTAGAGGCCGCAGATGCGTCGTATCCGCGAAAGAGGTACGCTTGATAGTGGCCTATGTGCATGTTTTTGTAGATGTAGCGTGTGACCGCGCGTTCGAATATTGGTCGGCAACGCTCGCGTAGAATAATATAAATAAGACGTAGAATTGTAATCTCTGTTCTTGGCGTGGGTTTTCTTCTCGTGAAACAAAACGAGAGTTTTTCCCACGTCACAAGCCTCAGCTTGGGCGAATGCAAGAACAGCGAACGCGTTGTAATTGTAACTGCGTAGCGCGCACGTGTTAGGTGAAAAAAGGGGCTCGCTTTGTGAAGATGAAGCGAGACTCTGCGAGACGCGGAGCCGATTTTATAGCCTTTCCTCGGAGAAAAGCATATCGGCTCGAATTCGATGCTTAAGAGCAGACATCTGGCTGCATGCAGAACGGAGTCGAGCGTGCGGACAAGGCCCGCACGGTCGGGTCTGGCTGAGTGGCGCGCGATGTTTTGGCTTGGGCTCGAGTTCTTGTTTTATGGCGGTACGGATTAGCGCGGGGACAGTTTCGGCGTAGGCGACGGAACTTTCCCGAGTTTTTCTAGTACAGGCAAGTGATTGTATGCGTGAGAGAACGGAGTGGGAGATGAACTTAAAAACGGTCAACGACGATCGACGTCGGGTGGCGGCTCGGCGAGGGTAGCTGCATCGGCAGTACAGTTGAGTCCACGACACGAAGCTGTTTGCATCGTGCCTCTGTATTTTTTGAAGTCCCAATATATATTTTTACTGCAATCTTGTACTTGCATTAATTACTCCTCATCACTTTCCCGTCACAACGTTAGTTGCTCACGCGAGCGACAACAAAGGTCATCATGGGTGATTTCAATGCTGATCAGCTTTCCTCATCTGAAGACGCAAATTTCATCAGGGCCCTCATCCATGAAAACTCCCTTGCTTCTGTACCATACGGTGCAACTTATCACAGACAGGACTCTGACACCTGGCTCGACCTATGTTTGATTGATGAGCAGGATCGCCTGCTATCATACTGGAAGACTGACACCCTTTTCATTAACGGACATGACCTGATCACGGCCACACTCGACGTACAGATTCCACGCCACGTACCTACTACATACACTTACAGAAACTACAAAGGAATCTGTGCTGAGAAGCTAAGGGACTTCCTTAGTGCATGTGACTGGTCATCCTTCGCCACGCCATCACTAGACGAATGCATCACCATTCTTAACGCTAACATCTCGAACGCCATCGATCATTTCGCCCCATTAAAAACTGTGACACCTGGACGTAAGCGTCACCCGTGGTTCACCGCGGCTCTTCGTGACCTTTTAACTGAAAGGAACAGGCTCTACAGACGTTTTCGCAGAAGTCGCTTACTATGGGATCTATATTTTTATAGAATCGCGCGGGACGACGCCCATAAACGGATTGAGGAGGCCAGGTTGAATTACTACTATTCACGCCTGTCCTCCTTGACCGACGTTGCAGAGATCTGGAGAGAGCTTGGAAATCTCGGTATTACTACTTCTAAAACTCCTACACCAGCACGGTTCTCTCCAGGTGCTCTCAACGAATACTTTAGCTCCATCTCTAATGACCCTCAAGCTCCATCTGTTGAGGAGTATCTGCGAACCCTGGAGAGCCTGGACCTCCCTGAACACTTCATCTTCAGGGAAATCACAGAATCGGACGTGTCGGCTGCAGTATCACACTTTAATACCCAGGCCAGAGGAAGTGACGGCATCCCACAGGTTGTAATTCATAAAGCACTGCCAATACTCGCCCCCTTACTCTGTAAAATCTTCAACCTGTCTCTGAGCGAGGCACGCTTTCCCTCGGCCTGGAAATCATCACTCGTAAGAGCACTAAATAAAGTCAATTCTCCAACAGCTGTAACTGACTACCGTCCGATCTCTCTTCTCTGTTTCCTGTCCAAGGCGCTGGAGTGGCTGGTGCACAAGCAAATCTCTGAATATCTCGAAACAAGGCTTTACCTTGACAACTTCCAAACTGGCTTTCGCACCGGCCACAGCACGCAGTCTGGCTTGATTAAGCTAACTGACGATGTCAGGCTTGGAATGGACGGGAAGAAAGTCACGCTGCTACTTCTTTTTGATTTTAGCAAGGCGTTTGACACTGTGTGTCACGTCAAGCTACTCGGAAAGCTATCTTCTTTCGGCTTCTCCAAGCAGGTTATCCGCTGGCTTGCATCTTACCTTTCTGGAAGAGAGCAGGCCGTCATTGGCGACAACAGCGAACTCTCAACATTCCTACCACTAAACACCGGTGTCCCACAGGGGTCAGTATTGGGCCCCCTGTTGTTCGCGTTGTACGTCAATGACATAGGCTTCTGCCTCGATTCAGATGTATCTCATCTAATCTACGCGGATGATCTGCAAATCTACTGTCAATGCCCCCTCGAGGAGCTCGATTCATGTTCTGTCAGGATGAGCGCTAACGCCGAGAGGATAGCGGGCTGGGCAGCACTAAATAGTCTTAAGCTGAATGTCGGTAAGACAAAGGCGATCGTCCTGGGCTCCCCTTACTATATCAATGCTCTTCCATCTACTGCTAACACCTATATAACTATAGGGGGAGCCCGGGTCGACTACGAATCATCTGTGCGCGATCTGGGGTTGGTGCTCGATTCCAAACTCTCGTGGAAAGAGCACGTTACACAAATTTGTAAACGTGCTCACTCTTTAATGTATCGGCTCTACTTTTTCCGGAAGAGCACTAATCTCAGATTGCGCCAACATTTGGTGCAGGCACTCCTGTTTCCAATCATTGACTACTGTGCACTGGCTTACTGTGACCTGACGCAAGAGCTCGACCTGAAGCTCCAGAGGCTTGTCAACACGGGGATCCGTTACGTCTACGGTGTAAGGAGGGACGAGCGCATCTCCCCTTATAGGCGTGAGTTGCAATGGCTTACCACCGCCGGACGTAGGAGGTACTTTATGGCATGTTTCCATAGAAAACTTTTCAACACCTCAATACCATCTTACTTGTTAGCCTATTTTGATTTCCACGTCGCGCTCAGGCCTGTGAGGGGGGAGGTGACCCCCCTGGACATTCCGCCCTTCAAGACGGAGGCGCTGAAGAACTCATTTTTCATCAGCGCGTCCTATCTCTGGAATAGCCTTCCATCTGATCTGCGTAACATATCATCCTTTTCACACTTCAAACAGGCGGCTAAAACTCACTTCTTTAAATTAGAAAACACTCAAACATGACGCAAACTTCTCATCTCATACACACACTTTCACTTCATCTCACTACATCTCATCATTCACTTTCTCACATACACCCTTACACAACTATTACTTTTTCTTAATCTAGTCACATATAACTATTATTATGTAAATGTACAACATAATGTACAATAATAAAAATTATTTAAATCTAAATCTAAAATCTCTCTCTCTCTATCTCTCTCGCGCACATGCCCCTTTGCCAAAAGAAAATTCTTCGTGATTAGCTTTTCGTTTCTTTTCTGCTTCCCTCGAAAAGGACGACGATGTATTTTTGCATTCCACGCGATGTTCGGAAACAATGTAATCGATGTTTTGATTGCAAAACTCACCCAGTTATTGATATAATAATGAATAACAAACATTAAATAAAATACAATTTCCCTGTTCAAATGCCGAACGAATAATACGAAAACGGCCCCCTGTGAAAATTGAAAATAGTTTTTTAGAAGGAATTGGCCATTTTCACTATGTACTGGGTAGGAGCTGGACATTTTCCCTACCCAGTTATCTTACAATAATGAAACGCTTTTTCTAACAGTTTTCGGGTAATAATTTTAATACTACCTCATTTATGGGCATTTTCTGGCGATGCTTCGTATATATTTGATGTGACATAACCCAAAAATTTCGACACGTAACGGCTGGCTAGTTCTAGGGTATCAAAGAGCTAGTATAAATGTTTTCGGTAAAAAATTTTAAAAAACAAGAAAATCTCATATATCTTTGTATGCAGTGCGGGTATGGCATTAATTTGCACTTAAATGGATTAAGAATTCATAGAATAATCAATCTTGATTTGTAACTATCAATTCAGTCATTTTGAGGTTATGCATTCCAGGCTAAATACTCAAAAACTGTTAGAAAAAGCGTTTAATAATGACCTGATTTATTGCCATTTTTCCTGGTCAATTTTTGTTTTCGAGACCATTTATAATATTTGAATTTCTACCAGGGGGAGAAGTATGTGAATAATTCAGGAAGAAACGCGATGTTTCAAGCCAAAAGCTACATGTATATAACTTTTTATTTTCTTAACTAATGTACGCGATAAATTTATGGAGTACATCCGTACACTTGTCGCATACACGATTTGGCAACTGTCAATGTTTATTCACATGCCAATCCCGAGGGATGCACCGCCACAATATAAATATATCTTCGAAGAAATTTCTCGATTAGATGCGCTGCGATTAAATACGTTTTGATTAAAAACAACTCGTCAGTATACATTTTCCACTCGAATAATCGAACAATAGAAAGCTCATACGTCGCAAAATATAGTTTTAACTCGCGTCCGCAAGGAAATATGCGCCGGGTATAATAAGACAACGTCTCAATATATCTGACATGCATTCGCCGACTTCAACTGATTCGCATACGCTCTATGCGCACGCACGAATCGTCGCCTGAGTTTACAGCTACGTGTACTCGTCGCCTCCCTCAACGGAAACCCCTCGAACAATACCTCAGCGGCAGTAAACTATAAAAAGCTCGCAGCTATTAAAGTGGGCAAAATTCGCGACGATTAATGTTTTTCTATAAATCCAACTTGGCAAAGCTCGGACACGCACCCGGAAGCTCGATCCAAATGACGCCTGACAGCTAGGTCTTGCGCTCGCGTGTAATAGCCGCAGCGACAAGCGCGTTACGCTTTGGATTTTGGAAGCGAGATCGTACTATACAGTGGCTACTACTGTCATGAGGGGTTGAGCAAATTTTCAGCAGAGACGTCGAGTAAATGAGTTGTATAGGTGACACAGTTTGGGGAATTATCGAAGCTGGCGGCAAGAATTTCGAGACTAATTGTAGCTCGAGAGTTATACTATACATTGTATGGAGTATTAAATTTGTATACTCACTTTCGATTTCCCGATTGTTCTTGACAATGAAACGACATTGGCATGTACAATGTGCCTTTGATCGATACGCGCATTCTGTCGATCGACTCGATGAGCTAATGAATACACGCGACTATAGAAGTTTCTAGATTCGAACAGGTCGTGTATGGCTTGATGCAAGGCAGTACACACGTTACGCAAATTTCAAATAAACCTGCGCCCGTATAATTCGGTATGGCCAATTAGCGTCGCGGAGATAGCCGCACAAACGCGTCGGCAGCGTAAAAATTGTGCAATATAACCCCCCCCCCCTTGCATTCTTCGAGTAAACAAGACGTGAATCACCGCAATTGCCAATACTCAGGTATTTTTAGACTTCAGCCGCCTCTGATATCTCCAATTTCACAAATGAATTTTTGAGCCAACGTGCGCGTACTGGGGTAGCTCCTCTTTTCTTTTCGTCTTATTTCGGGTGTGCCAGAGTAGGTGGCTATAAATTTACCGGCCGATACGCGACGAGTCTCGCGACGAGTAGAGAGGAAATGACAAACTGTTAATGTATCAAAAATTAAGTAGACGTTGCTAATCCCCCTAACGACCATATCCAGAGAGAGAGAGAGAGAGAGAGAGAGAGAGAGAGAGAGAGAGAGAGAGAGAGAGAGAGAGAGAGAGAGAGAGAGAGAGAGAGAGAGA
>CM053168.1:54711725-54807621 GCA_012977825.3 Pteromalus puparum
GAGAGAGAGAGAGAGAGAGAGAGAGAGAGAGAGAGAGAGAGAGGGAGAGAGAGAGTCTCATATATACCGCGCGGTTGATTAATATCCGCGGAAAGCCCGGACGCGTGTGGTTATGCGCATATTTCAACCACGTCCAGAAACCGCGAGTCTCGCCGTTCCAGCTGTACGTCGAAAAAGCTGAAAATATTCCTAGTCCGTGATACTCGCACGAGCATATAGGTGCGCGTATAATAACTCACGAATCGGAGCAGTGCATTCCAGCGTGCGTCTACATCGAAATAACCCTCGGAGAGCGCGCACTCGTCTCGTGTCCGAGTAATTAAAGGCGGTGCTGGTCTTCGAGTAAGTCGGGCAAGTAGCAGAGTGTCGCACATAGGAGGAAAAACACATAGGAAGAGCAGCAGCGCAGCAGTGGCGCAGCGTTGGCCGGGGCCAAAACCGATCTCGGCGACGCTCTCGGAGTGAGTCAAGCCTCAAGGCTCTCCGTTCACGCTCTTTCTCTCTCTCAAGCTTTCGGGGAGCCGGTGTATGAGCTCGACGTTGGCCCGGTTTATCTCCGTCCGATCCGAAAATAATCTCTAGATACGAGCCGAGAGCTATACGAGAGAGATCGTGTTGGAGAGCCCGGCTATACTGGCTGATGTGATGCTTTTACTCGGGTGCTCAGATGCTGATGTGTACCTGGTCGTTTCGTTTTCGGGGATGGATTCTCTTTCTTCGGCTTATGGGTGTGCTTTGCGGCACCGATTGCGGATGAGCAATATTTTTTGACGGTACGAGTTGTTATACTCAATTTATTGGAGTATTAGCGAAGGACTGTCGTAAAATTTTCTAAAGTTACGTATATGCTTTCTCTCGAAAGGGGAGGGAATAATACTCATAAAAATACCGGCTCGAAGAAAAGCTCGCGCGGCGCCCCGTTATAGTAGACGAGACATGATTTTGTGGGTGTAAAAATATCCGTTATAGACGTGGGAATCTCTCGACTCAAGCATTAAGAAGAACGACTATACGACGCGTACGTGCGTTATAGGTGTGTGTGTATATATCGGAAAATTCAGCCAAACAGACCGTAGTCTCCACCGCGGATTTCTCGCGATTTCAGCTGGTAAAATTCGCTTATGAATCATAAGCGAATATTTTGTAATCTATTATTACGCGGCTACACACACTCAACAGTACATTTACCCTTTTTCTTAGCCGCTAATAAATATCTCGAGGGAGTCAGTTGAATAATAAATTTCACGCTCTAATAATAATAATTTCGCGCTATTTGTTGCTCGACAAAATTAAACATTGTACACCACACAGCGTCTTCGTTTCAACGCCTCTTCTTCTCTCGAAAAATTTCAATTAAATTTCGCGATCTCTACTGTCAAGGATTCATTAGACGCGACTCGAGCTCTGATGCTTATTAGACGCGTAAACATATGCGTAATATAGCTAGCGGAGTTTCGATATCGCGGGAAAAGCGATGGAGCGCGTTATGCACGTGCAGGCAAACGCGACAGGTGCAACGGAGCCGAGAGCCGTGAGGCACTGGCGCGAAACGCTCGCGTATTTTTCATTCGCGAATAGGAGCCCCTGATGATGATTTAATGACCTCCGGCCGACTCCGAGCCGTTTCGCTTGCTCTTGGATATCCGAGCGATATCTCAATCAATCTTCTTACCTTGATTCGTGTTAGCGGTGCTATTGAAGATGTGAAGTTGGAATACGACTATGTGTGTGACTTGTGCTGTATAATTTTTTAATGTAGAACCATAATTTATTTGTATTTTTATAATATTGTGCGGGTATACGTTATGAATGGTCGTATGTATTTTTAATAAATCTAGATGAAAGAGAAAAAAACTTTTTGATATATATCATGTCGACATACATTTATTTATATACGCACATCCATGAATTTGATAGGCTTTGCGCACGAAGAGATGGAAATTCACGGTACGGTCACTCCTGAGTTTCGTGCGATTTACGAGTAGAATTATGAGTACAGCTTTTCCGTCATCAAAATAATTCGTCAAGCAACGCTCTGAAATATTGCGCATTTATTTTTCAAAATTTATCTGCCTAACAGTTGCGCTTTGCACTGCATAGAGCTTTTAACACACATTGCAATAATTTTAGAATATCAAAAATGATTTTGATCAAATGATTTTTATTTGGAATTTTAATACTATTCAAGTCAGAAAAGTTACATCATCATGGTTGAATTTGTTTATAATGATAATTTACCTATACGATTAGGCCAAGTCTAAAATAACAGCAATCGCATAACAGCTCGTAAGTATATTAGATCATTTAATGTAACTATATTATATTGTACAATGGATGAATACGCGATTTGTAACCATGGGATGATTATTCAGTCAAAAAATGAAACTCAAAATCAACTAATAACATAATGGTTTTTTTTGCTTCCTCCTCAAGAGGAAACTTTGTAATAGTAAAATTTTCAGTTTTGCTAATACTTCGTGGAAACGCATTTGGAGGTGTTTGGAGTACGAATCACACGTTTTTAGAAAATGTCCGTGCGGATGGCTGTGTGTGTGTGTGTGTGTGTGTGTGTGTGTNACGTATACCGCCATAATTTTGAACCATGCGACGGATCGTAATAAAATTTGACCTGCATATATTTTTTCTAATTCTGAATTTAGGTCATTTTTTGTTTTATGATTCTGACCATTTTATGGCCATATTATAGCCATTTTTCTATTTTTGAAAAAATATTTTTGCTTTTTTATAATGATATGATTTATACAATATATTCAACAATAGTGTATCTAAAAGAACATAAATTTGTCTACTTTGTCCCGCACGATTTTCTAGATTGACTGATCTGTTCATTTTTTATGATATAAAAGGTAATTTTTCGATAAACATATATAACTCAAAAAATAAATAGTTAAATGTTTTTGAAAAAATTCATGACAATAAAAAACAAACGATATCTACTAGTTGTAAAAATTTTAAGCATTTTGGCGACTAGTTTTTTTTGAGATAATAAATCAAAAACTAAACAAAGATGGTTTTTTTATTGTCGTCCGCATTACGGGTAGTACGAGTAAAAAGGTTTAAATTGAGTTGAAATTTTAGGAAAAGATTGATCTTTTGATCACTTCGGCTAGGTTCTTTTTGTAGCTTATGAAACCTTTTAGTTTAAAAGATATTAAGATTCAAATTCTTCAACTCTCACCCTGTATACTCTGTGTGACTGAACATTATTATTTTTGTTAAACCATATAATTTGATAATTAAAGCTTAGTATATTTGAGAGTTTTCATGGTTTTATAAAATGTCCGTGCAGATGGTTTTGTCTGTGTGTGTGTGCGTGCGTGCGTGCGTGCGTGCATGCGTGCGTACGTATACTGTCATAATTCTGGAACTACGTGATCGATCGTAATAAGATTGGACGTGCATATGTGTTTTCTGATTCAAAGAATGAGTTGATTGTCCCATGTAATTATCTTCCACTAGCAGAATAGGAGGAAGCTAAGTGCCAATGACTTGGCAGCGGTTTTTTATTTTAATCTGTTCGAAGGAAAAAGCGATGATATTGAAAAAATGGGTTCTTCATAAATATGTAAAAAAGCAACGAGTACACGCAGCGTATTTTTTAATCTCGCTAACGAATCAAGGTAAAACGCGTTTCAATGTACAACTCAATGCACTGCAATATTTATAAATTAGATTTCCTGTATGCATTCAGTGTAGTCAAATCGCAGAATTCGAAATCAACGACAATATATTTTTTTTATCTTGTCAGCTAATCGAAAAGAAAAGTGAAGATGAAAATTTGTAAATCTTCTATACATATAGAGTGACATTGTTTCATTGCTCTATCCACTGCCATGTGTATTTCGATTGAATTTTCACATCAGTCGCATCCACTGCAATTCTAAATCAACCGACAGTGTTTTTCCTTATTTCGTCAATTATTGGAAAAGATAAGGAAATACGAAAATTTATAAAACTTTTATTCGAGTGACATTGTCGTGTCCTTCTATTTCTCTATGCATCGCCACGTATATTCGATTGGATTTTCACTGAATTCAATTTGCTTTTCTTCTTAGAAGCGCGAACATAGGTCTGCTACTAAGGGATAAGCTATTAATAGTTATAATACTTATAAACAGACAATGTTTTTTGTTATCTCTTCATCAATTTTTGAAAAAGATAAGCAAATTTAATACAAAAGTTTATTATAGTGACATTGACATGCACTTCTATTGCTCTATGCGCCACGTATATTCAACTGAATTTTCAGTGAGTTCGGTTTGCTTTTCTTCTTAGAAGCGTGAACATTGGCCTGCTACTGAAGTTCAGCTATAGAGTTCATACTTAAATACCAAAGAAATGTTACGAATATCGTATATTTTGATAACTTGCATTTTAACATCATCGGCAAGTGTAGTGGATCGGCAAAATTGGATCGACCACGTCGTTAATGCTATGCAAAACGATATGAACATGCAGCGTACAACATTTTTAACACCATCTTTAAACAAGATTTCACAGATTTCTTCCTTGATAATACAAAAAAATGACGACGAAATTTAAATCTTGCGTCGTACATCCTGAAACTATATCAAGTGACTTGAGAAAATCACGAGAGTTCACGGAACTTATGTTGATATTAAATTTCAAAACGAGTTCAATAAATATAATGTTCTTGGATGCTTACAGTAATTTTGAAAGCAATAGGCTTCAATTAATCGACAATTTAAGGTTGTTAAATGAGGTTCAAACTGAAGGTTCAAGACCCTACATACTGATTTTTTTCATCAACAGAAACATTACATTCGATGTACGCAATTTTCTTAAATCTACATGGTCAGCAAAATTTGTGTATGTGACAATAATAGAAGTAATCGATCGGGCAGGTTGCAGCAAACAATTAAAAATATCGACATCCTCGTCACAGGTAAATGATAGCTTTGTTCATCAGTACAATCCGTTTAATGACTCTTACAAAGTGGTTTCTCTGTTTGAAAAGCGTAAATTTTTTAATGAAAAATTGAAAAACTTATCCGAATATCTTTTTTAATGGCTGGTTACAAAGAAAAAATGTCCAGTGTGATGGCAAAAAGAGATACCTATAAATGGGAATAGGTATATATATAGGTATATCAAAGAAGGCTCTTTCTATGGTGCTGAATACATGTTGATGAAAACTATAGCTGAAACATTAAATTTCACCATGAATATTAAGAGGATTGACCACCTGAAGTATATAATAGGAGCTCTGTCAAACAGTTATCTTGATTTCTCTATGATCAGCTGAGCGCGGAATTGAAGCTTAAATTCTTCTTCCTGGTTTAATATGATATGACTGCTGTATGCTTGATTTGATTTGCACAAAATTGAGAAAGAAATGTCTATATTTTGTCCCAAAGTTCTTCATACCACCGATCTTCAGTCTAAATCTCTTCGGCTAAGTGAAAACCTAAGTCAATAATGATGAGAAAAAGAAAAGCAGGATACCGGTCAACTTTTCCAATCTAAGCTTTTCTTGCGATTCGCGGTCGCGATCCTATATTATAAGCAACTCAACTCATCGAGCATCATGAAACAATACGTTATTGCCCATCAGAGAGTAAGTACAGCGTTGCTCGAAGCGTTGCTCAAAAAGCTCAATAAGCGTCGGTATGGCATCCGCCCGCGTCAGAATCCCAATTTACCGGGGTGTTGCGCAACGGCTCTCTATTTCCGTGCTCTCTTGCCTCCTCGCCCGCGCCTGCAGCAACTATATATCTGTGGCTTTCGCCCCATTCGTTCTTCTTCTTTACTTCTCTCGCTGTAGGACTGCGCTCGGTTTTTTTGCGGCCGATTATTCGAAGTCTCATTGACTAGTTGAGCTGAAACTTTGTATAAACAATCTGGCACTCTTTGGCAAACTAAGCGCGCACAGAGATCAAAGCGCGCAAAAAAGAAACACAAAAATCTAACTTTAGAACAGCAGATTCTATATACTCGTCGCATCGATTCCCGCACACGCGAACAAGATTTGCCGTGGACGCGTTTATCTAAATTTGTCAATAAAAGATGCAGCTCGCGCAAGCATTACGATATCCCTCGTCCCTCGCGAAAATAGAAAATTCAATTTGGAATAGGACTCCGCGAACGAGCAAGCGCACAAGTCAAAGGTTTAATTTAAAGCTCTCGCGGCACTACTCAGGGCCGAAAGCTACGGTGGTGAAATGTCGTTCTCGGCATATCTGGCACGACGCGGTGAATCGGTATAAAACCTAATACTCCCCCGATAGCGACGTCTCCGGATGCACGCGCGGTTATGCGTATATTGACGTCGAGAAGATGTGCTTGCTGTCTATAGAGATTTGCGAGCTGGAAGCATTCCAAGTAAGTCCGTGTGACCTTGCCTTATCGCGCTGTACCAATTGCTGATTGGAGGAAGCTGTCGACGTTTGACTGACGTTTTTATCGAATGCGATTTGTAATTTTAGGTGAAATCAAAAGAAAAAAAACGTCTAGTCAGCCGAGTTCATAAATTATTACAGCTATCGAAAAAGTTCCAATTTAAAATCGGCTCATTTGATCCGTCAGAGAATTGGAATTCGTCGGCGTAGTTCAAGGAAAAATCCAAGCTCGCGTAAATTCAAATAAGGCAGTTTTCATTCACTTTTCGGTTAGATCCGCGATCGAGAAGCCGTCAGATACGCGCGAACGACGTAAATATTATTCCGCGAGCTCTAAGCCAATATATCCACTTTATATTGCCATTCGGGATAGTTGGACGCAAGCTTGCAGCGGCAATTAAGATTTTCATGGTACATACCAGCTCGCAGCGACTGATGTTGAATTCGGGCTTTACGGCTTTTACGAGCTGGATATTTACAATGGAAAATTGTCGAAAGCATGATTTTTATTTATTTCGACGATTAATTATAAGACTGCTATCGACAATAATAAACAACTTCATAAATATTGTAATTTCGCATGCTCTACGTTATTTTAACAACTGCAACGACTTTGAATAGTTTGAATAAACAGCTTACAAAGTGAAACAGTAAAACAGTTTCTCTTTCCATTAACTCTCCCAATCACCCAATCAATCAATCAGTCAATCAACACATCCACAAACAAACTCGAAAAACACTAACTTAGCTATTCATCCCTACTGCAATGCAACTGCAACGTATGCATCAGACGCCGAACGTTCTAGCGCGTACGTATTCTCACTGCATGTCAGTGGTGAGAACGTATATTTGCTCAGCCGTCGACGTGCTGCAATAAGCTTATCGCACATCCGCCGCCCGATAAAGACACACTCGCACGCATATACTTCTTCTCTTTCGAGGGCAATTTCAAGGTCGCTCAGATATTTCCAGATCATACACTGCCCCGCGGAATCTTCCTCAATCGAAGTTTGCGCGTTGCAGCGGAGCGCTGCAAGCTCGCTGTATACACGTTGCACTATATACTCTCGTGCTCTCCTCCCTCTCTCGAGCTTTCCTTTCTCTCTTCTCGTGCAGGCAGCGGACGGGTGGTAACCTTTACCTAGTGCTCGGCTTCGAGGCGATTAGCCACGTGGTTCGCTTGGATACCACGTGAACCGCTATAGCTTGTCATTCATGAACTTGTTCCGGGGTTTTTCGTGCGATAGCGTATTGATAACGTATGTAGGTTAATAGTAATAGTAATAGGTAGGAGGCTTACGGAGTTATAGGCTTATATTTGCCATTGTTGATTCTTAAGGATTTATGAGAATTCGTCATTAGCAACGAAGTATCAGCATTTTTTCAACTGCGTTGCAATAAATGTTAGAAAGCATGAAAACCTCGATTGACGAAGTAAAAAAAGAGCATCGTATATTTCCAACCTAATTCCTTTCTCCTTTTGATATTTTCGTAAAAAGAGAATCGCACGCGAAGTAGCTGGTTTTGGTTTTCATAACCAAGTATTCATAAAATCTGCAATTCCAAAGATTTCACTAAGAAGAGTCATATCCTTGTATCTCTTGTATAAACTTTAACTTGTTTGTCGTATTATATTCAAATCTTATTGAGCTTGACAAACAAAAACTTAAAATCTCTTCCGAATATAACCTAAATAATCGCCTTGCAGACCAGTTCAGACGTCAAAGCTCCGAGCTTGCGACATTCCTTACGGATTTTCCGACGATACAATTAGCAGCACCTCCTTTCCGTCAGAAAAATTGCTCGTAACTAACCGGAGAAAAAAGAGTGAAAAATTCATAACAAAAATGCAAGTCTGCACTGTGCGACGAGCGAGCATCACATCGCAAGCTCCGTCTGTCTCGGCTGTGCCACAGAACGCCATCATGTCGCCCCCACTCAACTCGCTATTTTCATCGGCGCTCGGTCTCTGCAGCATCGGCCGGGTCCGCGGCTCCGGCGCGACTGCGCCCTCGCTCCCGCAAGCTCTCGCTCCCCCTCGGGCTCTTGTCACACTTTCGGCGCTCGGCGTATCTCGTCGTCCGCCTAAAAAGGTAGATCGACCCGGGAAGTAACGAGCTCAGTCATTGGCCGAAAGCTCCGACCAATCGCCGAGGAGCTTACATCCCAGGATCACGTTGCACGCGCTTATATTGGGAGCCTCTGCTAGCTCTCCCGACAGAACGGCTTCCTAACGTAAGTGCGCACCACGTCGGTTGATACTTTGAATTTTCGAATCAAGCTCAAGCTCTCTCTGCGCGGTAGGCTCGCGATTTGAAAAGCCCGCGCGCGGACAACTTGATCTTATATTCTACTTCTTATCGTATATATTTAGATATAAGGGTGCGTGATTGACTTTTTTTATACACTCCGATGAATTGAGGGGGGACCTTTTTTTTGGTCATGGCGGGTGATACGGTTACAGCGCGAAATTCGAAAGGAGGGTAAGGGGGTGGCGAGAGAAAATATCAGGCCTTTTTTTGGAAGTACGACTGCTGGCAAGTGATACATTATTACCGCAAGTACTGTTTACCGGAAGTTCCGATCAAGTGCGAGAAGGAAGAAGTGTGTGCCAATTGCTGAGAAGAGAAGGACAGCCGCGCTGTTGTGTGTGTTGTCTCTGGTGTCAAAAGCTGGAGGAGAGAAAGGACTGTCTGACAAACTTTACGTCGTCGTCGTTGTCTTCGTCGATTGTATACATTGCTCTGGTCGGGAAGGAAAAGTTTTTGAGTGCCACTCTGTGCAGTAGAGGACTATATATACAGTGAATTGGAATAGCAACATTGGAATTCAAACGACACTTGGTGAACTCTTGAGCGTCCTTTTTACTGGCCGCGGTATACCTATATTTAATCGAGTGATATTTTCGGTTGCAACTGTCGTCTTATTGTAACAGTTTTCAAAAGTGATTTCGCGCTCAAAGTTTTTTCTACGTTATTTATTGAATCTCTTATTGTTGATGATTGTTGAGCTGCGTATACTGCATTTTACGCGATGACACAATTTGGTTTATGGCAAGCTATGCCGACGCGATAAATATAATCTGCTTCCTGTTTTCCAAGATTCCGAGTTATTTCTAAATCTGGAATCATCGGTATTTAAATTTAGATCACAACTTGAGCGCGGCAATTTTCAAGTCTCTAGTCACTGATCAATTCTCGAGTTTGAAAAATATCGAAGAAACGGTTATTTTTTATCCTTAAATTTGACATCCGATCCACTCTCAAAGTAAAGTATGAATCGCATCGTTAAAACGATTCAAGTCTGTCTTAAGAATTTCCAAAATATTAATAACAACGTAAAGTACATTCCTGAATCTTGAAAACGATCGTTTATCATCGCGTAGCTTTCAAGATGGCGGGCACGGGGTCACATGCAAGTAAAAATAGTGCAAGCTCAAAACTAAGCGCGAGTAGATCGAGCGAGATCGACGCAATTCTGAAAATTTCCATGAAACCTAAAAAAGCGCGAATAGCCAAGTTCGATAGACATACTGTCACCCGATCCGTCAAGCTTTCGACAATTGACAATTAGGCCATCAGTCGTTCCACCTTCGCGCGAAAATCGCTTAGCAGCCTCGACCAAGACGACAATGACGACGACGACGACGACGACGACGACGACGACGACGATGGCGGCAAAGTTTTTGAATTCCTGGCATTCTGACTTCCGAATGCCAGGATGGAAATCTAAAACGGCGAGATTACCCAGTTTCGTTTTGTGGGGGCCGCAGGGTGTAGAGAACTTCGAAAATAAAAGAAAGGGGAGCTGCGCGTCGCGTGAAAATAACATCTCGCGCGAAAACGAGGGCCAAAGAAGGTGGTGGGGAGAGAGAGAGAGAGAGAGAGAGAGAGAGAGAGAGACTCGAAGATCCAGATTCAGATTTCGGGAAGGGAGAGGGGGTAGCGAGCGAGAGAGAGAGACAGAGAGAGAGAGAGAGAGAGAGAGAGAGAGAGAGAGAGAAGAGAGAGCTTGCGCGAGCTTAGCCGCCATGTTGCTCATTATGAATTTCTGTCTGCAGGGCCGCCCAGTTCGTGCCGCCAGAAGCAGTCCGTCCGCCGCCGAAGCCATCACCGGGACAAAAGAAGGGCTTGACACGACACGCACGCACTAGGCAACACGAGTTACTTTAAGGATCGCGAACCATAACGACGAGGGAGATCAGTATAGACGGAGCGGAAGGAGCGGAGACTCTTTGATTTTCTTTTCGAGAATTTTGAAAAGTAGCCGACAAGAGGCTTGAGCCAAGATGCCGGCACCGCAAAAGCAGGACGAGGATGCGGATCCGACCCCCTACTTGTACGTCTCACTCGAGCAGAAGAGAATCGACCAGACGAAACCCTACGATGCGAAAAAGGCCTGCTGGATCCCCGACGAGAAGGAGGGCTACCTTCTCGGTGAGATTAAGGCTACCAAGGGAGACATCGTCTCCGTTGGACTTGCCGGTGGTGAGGTGCGTTCAGCTTTCACTTTCTCTATATTCATCTTTTTTTTTACATCTCCTTCGTTCGCTTGCGCAACGCCGGTCGATTTTTTTTCTCTTTGGCGCAACACCGGGCCGTCTCGAAGATTCTCGCGGAGACGTTTCGATTCGTAATACAGCCGTAATAGCGCTGCAACGATTGCCAAGTGACACAACGCGCCGTATACGTGGCACTTGTCGGCCGGCCAATTTTCGGCTTCGATTATTCATAATGCGCTGTGTGTGAGATGCTCTTGCGTGCAAATTGACGCGCAATTAGCCGAGTTTGCCGTGAAAAATCGGCTTGGTCGGCCGCGAAATAGATTCACCGCTTGCCTAATCTACTTTGACGTGTGACGATGCTGTCAAAAATTCAATTTTGAAATCGTTTTTCTTAACTCATCATATGGATTTCATTTAAGTTCATTAGAGATCTCGTAAAGCGAAGTCGGTGAACAATTCTAAAATTACATAAGCTGCGCATCTCCAGCATCTCCATAAACGTATATTCGTCTCTCACAAAAAATGCAGGAGAAGGCGCGCGTACTCGAAAAAAGAAAAAAATTCCAAACCGCCTATTTTTTCTCGCCTCGAGAGAGAGAGAGAGACAATCGTCGACAAATTAGAATATCTCCCTCCCGTGTCTTCGGGAATGCGATCTCGCGAGAAGCACGCGCGCATAACCAAGGAAGGTCGGATCGAAAAGCTCAAAGAGAGAGAGAGAGAGAGAGAGAGAGAGAGTTAGAGAGAGAATGAAATAGAAGCCGCGGTGGCGGAATATACACACGGCTCGCGGGCGGGTATATATAAAAAGAGTGGGGCGCGAGAAAGAGAGAAAAAGAGGAGAAGGCGTCGGCGTTCAGAAAACCACCAGCGCGGCCAAACCGTATCAGGACGCGCTCCGACTTCTATTTCAAGAACAGAATAGCTTATACCTTCGGAACCCATGCCTCAGCGCGACCATACTCAGACACACCGCGCGAGTATTGGCTTACGACGATGCTGCCGACGCATCGGGTGTATGATTCTGCTGTCGTCTCGGCAAACAGCTGATTCGTTATGACTGATGACGGGATGACAATGATGATGCTTTTGGATCGAGTTTTAGATTTTTCTTTCGATGATTGTTTATATACTCGCGCTCGGAACAATGAATCGATGCAAGCACTTATCGCTTTTATTTACTGAGAGGCGTGTAAGGAAGTAACGCAGAAGTATGACGGAGAGCCCGTAAATATGAGGTATATAAATAAAGGGAAAGTGTCTATTTTAACGGGTCTAAAAGTAATCGCCCGGTCTATAATTAGAGAGCGCGCCGAGTTACTCCAGCATCCGAAAGCCCTACTCGCCGAAACCGCGCTTACGATTCTTGCGACGGAAACGAAATGAAATAAGATGTAGGTATGACCTTTCCCCCGTTTTCTTTCTTTTGTTTCTACTTATGCTCGCATATTCCGTCCACATATAATGAACCGGACGCCTGAACTTTCCTCGATCATTTCGCGAACACTTTATTTATGGAAGTTAGCGCGACGACGGAGTAAACATTAAGCCGAGAGAGCTTTTATCACCTATCAAAATAATACATCGTTTAAAAATAACGGATCCACGCCGCGAAACGAATTCATCAAGCGAACGAGAGACACCCGATATCCACCCGAATTATTATGCAACGCGAATTCACGCAACCCGACTCTCTCTATAAATAAACAAGCTTTATCGAAAAATCTCTCCGAAAACACGGCGAAGTTTTTCACGCCTCTGACGAAAAAGCTTTTCTCGTCGATTACGCAATAAAAGCCGGTTCAGCAAACTCGCTTCCTATATAGGCTCATGGCTCTCTCTCTCTCTCTCTCTCTCTCTCTCTCTCTCGAAACTCTCGTTGACTCTCTCGGGCCGAACGCTATTGTTAGAAGAGAGCGAGTCCGCGGCAGCGGCGGCGGCCGGCTATAATAATAAAACGCCGAAACGCCACATCTCGAAACGCGGGTCATGATATTTTTAGCGCCGAGCGAGAAAGAGATGCTGTGCTAGCGAGCGCGACCGACCAAGCGAGCGTCGAAAGAAACGAAATGAGCGCGTTACCGAGCTTTTCTTACGCAAGGGATTCCAAAGTTACGCTCGCGTGGGCTTCCCCCGCGTTTCGCGCTCTTTTTCTTTTTTACTTATCGTCGGCCGCCTTATTTCTCCCCTCGCGAGCTTGTTTTCGCTGCGCCGAGCTTTTTCCTTTTGCTGAAAAACGACGATGCGATGCTTATTTGGAAGGAGAGCGAGAGGATGACGTGGGAGATTATGCAATGCGGATGTATGAGGAGAGATCGGTATCGATTTTTCATTTCTTTTCGACCTGCGTGATTGGAATGATCAATATGCCGGCGTGGAAGCGATCTTCCAAGAAGCGTATAAGCAGCCGGTTTTGAGCAGCGCAAATTGAGATCACATTTCTCCAACGGGAGAGACTGATGCTCTTTTATATGCCTTAGATCTATATTCGTATGGCTTCTCCTTCTGTCACGCGAATTACCGTATAGACGGCGACTTTCCGTTGGCAGAGGCTCAAAGCGCCTCGTCTCGTCGGAGCCGCGATGGAAAACGAGCTTATTCTTTACGCGCGCGATGCGCCGCGTGAAAAATTACGAAAACTATATAACGAAGGAAATAACCCCGGTGTAGTGTTATTTCGAGTAAATGGCGAGAATTTTTATGCCAATTGTTGTCGTGCCAACGTAAATCATCTTGCCCGCGGCTCGTTATGTTTTAACATGTTTTGAAAACGTTGCCCGCGAACTTGTAGAGAAGAGAACTGAGGAAAGACCAGCTGATGCAAGTGAACCCGCCCAAGTATGAAAAGTCCGAGGACATGGCCGACCTGACCATACTCAACGAGGCTTGCGTGCTACACAATCTCAAGCAGCGTTACTACTCAAAACTGATTTACGTAAGTGTCCAAAGACCAAAACTTGACTAACGGTCCTTTCTTTCTCTTCCGGCGTAATGTAGGTCAGGGACGTGAAGAAGGACCTGCTCCAGCAGGTGAACCCGCCCAAGTATGAGAAGGCCGAGGATATGTCTAACTTGACATACCTCAACGATGCGTCGGTTCTGCACAATCTGAAGCAACGTTACTACCACAAGCTCATCTACGTAAGAACATCGACAAGATGTGTGACGGATGCATTCGCCAGAATGTTGTGTGAAGGAGTCCAGCACAGACCGCTGACGCCTTGTTTTCGTTTTTCCATGATTTTCTTTCGATCTGAGGATGACAGGAGCGTCGCGCAATGCACGTGGACGTGTTGTGGCGACTCCGACTACGGGATGTCTGGTTGAACTCGGAATTTACTTTTTTTACTGTCCTCGACAGAATTTGCCAGTTTAATTGATTGTTAGAGTTGGAAAATTCCACGTTGACGAGACATCCTGAACCATCTTCCACTTGAGATACTTTTCAGCAGAACATCGAGGTGCTCGGAACAATAGACCTGCCCGACCCTCTTAGATTTAGTTTACTAGTTTTACCATTCACCATTTGTTTTTTAATGATTGTGAAATTCAAACGCAAAAAGTCTGCTACAACTGTGTATAGGATTGAGTATGTTATAAAGAAAATAGTATGTTTAGACTTTTTGCGATGAATATGGAAAGGAAATACATTTCTACGAAAGCTGTCGTCAGAGACTCGACAAGCCTTATCGTGTCTCCTTTCCCTTGTCACAAATACTGATTTACCATTAATACATCGATCTTCCTGAATACGACGAAGATCCAATATTTGTTACGTCAGTTAGCGATTTCAATTTTACTAACTAAATTCTCATCTAAAATCACCTGAACTGCATTTTCTCTCAAGTAACGTTGAAATCGCTATCAGACCAAAGTAGTTAGTTTATGATTATATAATTAATACATCGATCTTCCTGAATACTACAAAGATCCAACGTTTGTTATATCTCTTAGCGATTTCGATCTCACTGACTAAATTCTCATTTAAAACGGCACTTTTCTGCAAGTAACGTTGAAATCGCTATCAGACCACCGTAATTAGTTTGCATGCACATGAATTTTCTTCAGTACATACGTACGGGTCAGCCGAAAGCCGCAGACCGGCCAGACACTGACCCGACAGACAATTTTCTTGTATTCCCCATATAACCATATGCAAATAAGAAAAATCCAATCAGAATCTGATCACGACAAAATTTCCTCTTGCAGACGTACTCCGGTCTTTTCTGTGTAGCCATCAATCCCTACAAGAGATACCCGGTATACACACATCGTTGTGCCAAGCTCTACCGTGGTAAGAGGCGTAGCGAAGTGCCACCCCACATTTTCGCCATCTCTGACGGTGCCTACGTCAACATGTTGACCAGTAAGTATACCATCGTGTATAAGCACTAGATTCTTTCTGTAACCAAGAAAAAATCACATTGGTAATCTCCGTTTCATCCTCTGTTCGCACCAACAGACAGCGAGAACCAGTCTATGTTGATTACTGGAGAGTCTGGTGCCGGAAAGACTGAGAACACGAAGAAGGTAATTGCGTACTTCGCGACCGTCGGTGCCTCGACCAAGAAGGAACCGGGCGCAACCGAGAAGAAGGGATCCCTGGAAGATCAGGTCGTACAGACCAATCCCGTACTTGAAGCCTTCGGTAACGCCAAGACCGTCCGTAACGATAACTCCTCCCGTTTCGTGAGTACCTCTTTGTACCATCTTATACTTATTTGAATATTGTAAACTCGTTGCGAATGTATCTGATAACCATCTGTTGTCCTCCTTTAGGGTAAATTCATCCGTATTCACTTCGGTCCCTCTGGAAAACTGGCTGGTGCTGATATTGAGACCTGTAAGTTTCCTTATTTCTTCTATCATGTTGCTCGCGAATGTAGCGTCGAAAGAACTTGTTGTTGACTGAAGAATTTTCGCTTGATTCACCAGATCTGCTGGAGAAAGCCCGTGTCATCTCCCAACAGTCGCTCGAGCGATCCTACCACATCTTCTACCAGATGATGTCCGGTGCTGTCAAGGGCCTTAAGGGTAAGTTATGCCGATACCATTCCTCGACGATGACGCGGTCATCGTTGCCATTTATATCTCGATTCGACTCTCGGTAAATTTGGCAGGGCATGACGACAGTATTCTATTGTGGATATTTCTAAGATGTATTGTTGGTATCACTCTTTTCAAAGTATTAAACGACATAGTAGAATCAGTCGCAGCTCTGATCCCAACTTGGTAGTACACTGTAAGTGAAAGATAGGCATATAGGTTCTACTTTCAAAGAAAAAACATACGGAGAATTTCGAATCACGTCCCCTCTCAAAGAGTAATCAGCAGGTCGACGATCGAGTGAGCCAGCAGGTGTATGGGTACGTGTATCCAGCCATGGAAGATTCCATTATCCTCTCGTCTCTTAAAATTATCAATATATGTCGCACAGCACACACGTATTACCATATTTCTGTGAATTCCGACCATCTGGTTTGTTATAATTGTCACATTGTCAATGAGCCTCTCTTCCTTACTTTCGTGCGCAGAGATGTGTCTACTCTCGAACAACGTGCAAGATTACTATTTCATTGCGCAAGGAAAGACGACGATTCCCGGCGTCGACGACGGCGAGGAATGCGAACTGACTGATGTAAGGAGACACGCGCGACTGCTCTTTTGTCCAGATTAATTAATTTTTTTTTTATTTCTGTTCTTTTATTTATCTCACTCTTGGATCGCGCTGCGAAAGATTCACTACGACTATATACTGATGCGCATTTCATGTACAACATTATAATTGATGCGTCGTTGGCAATCTTCTCTCGGCGCGATCGCTATTATATACATAATACTAAAGTTTGACAAAAGCTGTCGTTTTCTTTTTTAACTGTTTCGTTTTACTTGTACATAATTTTTTTTTTCTAATTTTTTATGTCGTCTATATTATAAAATGCTGTAGCTAAACACACGTAATCTTAGTTTTGTTCCAACTGCAAAACGCGCCCGCGCGCCGCTCTCTGTCTGTCTCGTGATGTCTATAAATGCCTCTATCTCTACTCTATGTAGTTTTACTTTTCTTTTTTTGTCTTCCTTCTGTTGAAAAGCTGTGTAAACGTGACGCGCGACTGAGTCAGACGATGTATGCTGCTTTCATGGCAGTTATGCATAGTGCAGGTTTATGAAAGTGTACAAAAGCCTCTATAGGACACGAGGGCGGAGTATTACAGAGAATGACGTATGTTTGGCTCGTCGATATATGAAAGCTTCTCGCTTTGCGAACTTGAGTTAATTTTCAATCGATTCGTTTTATTCATTCGCAAAGCATAAAAGTTTTCTTATGGACGCGAGCTCGTGTATACCAGTTGTGCATATGTCTAATTTGGTGTGTTGACTTTCCATACATCGAGCGGAAAGGACTCTGCGAAGGAAATTGTTGCTACGTCGTTCCTTGTTCCTAAAAGTCACTGAGTGTGCGGTGACTTTTATATTTTTTTTTTTTTTGTTTGTGTTACTACCCAGAGACACCAATGGGCTTCCGCTGACAGACTCGCACGTGATTAAGAGTGCCCCCAACACAGAGTTCTGTAAAAAGTGATGTATATACTAAAGTCTAGAACCCCCAAGAACGGGGATTGATTGACAGTCTCGAATATCCAAGTAGTTAGTTGTCGGGACTTATTTGTACACCCTCCCCTGTATATAGAACATACCAGCATCCTGAAATCAAACCCGAAAGAAACGGGTGTACTCTCAAAGCTACTAAACTATACTGAAGATCGTTTGCAAGTGTTCGTGATACGTTTTTGTATACTTTATCATATCAAAATATTGTATTCTAATCGCAAGTATATAATCGGTATGGCTCAGTAGTTTTGTTCTGTCAGGAACCGTGGCAAAGCCATAAAAAAACATGGTCACCCAAGGTTCGTTGGCTCATCCAAGCATGTGTTTTTCTTTTATTTTTCAAAAACCTCAGAAAAGTGTCTGCTGTCCAAAAACATCCGTGACTACCACTTCGTCTCGCAAGGAAAGACCTCAATACCCGGTCTCGACGATGGCGAGGAAATGCTTATTACCGACGTAAGTGCGCGTTCGACAAGAACAACCTGGAACGCCGCTTGTTTTTTTTTTTTTCTACTAACAACACATCCTGGATGTTTTCTCGGCGTACGATATAGCAGTTTAACTTATCTATACCAACAGCTAAGTACGGCAGAAAATATCCATGACATCAAAAGAACTACTCGCCATTGACAAAACTTCAGCGAGATTTGCAACCGTACTGACAAACACCTACTACTACTTTTTTCTTCCTATAAACATTAGATGTATAAGTGTGCGTATGTCTGTCTCTGTCAACTGTTTTTCCACTGTCTTTCGTCTCGATTTCTATGTCGATCACCGGCTATACTATCATTTCTCTCTGTCTTGCGTTCTCGTTCTCATCATATCTCGTATAATCATTAAGGCCTGTTCTGTCCTCTGTTGCGAATCATCACAATCATTTCTATACATATTATTACAATAGCACGTCTTTATTTTCTCTCACATACCTCTTAGCCTATAAGCCTTATATAATAGCGCATCTGCCGGCGAATCTTACCATAATAATATTAGCGTCGATATATAATTTGTATATAATATCGATGGAATTTATACTCTAATACTATTTCTGCGCACTACTATACTCTTATACTATACTCAACATCTTTATACTTTATATTATACTCTATATACTATAATCTGATGGACTAATTTTTCAATTTTTTTCCTCTTTCTCGCCCGGAGGAAAATCTAATGATGTTAAATCACGAGCTAAAATTAGATTTTCCGAAGGCCTTTCAACGTAACTTTTTCAGATTCAGCTATGTACACTATATACTTTTCACTTCCTGTACATCATTGACTACTCTGTAACGATGAATGAAAAATATTTATATACAAAAGTATACTCGCGCAGATGTTATAAAATCGAATCCGACGACTTGCACTCGGGTCGAGTAGCCGATTTCGTCCGTCGCGACGAGTGACCGAGAGAGAGCGAGTTTAAACTCTCTGATGCGATGTTCGTTTTTGCGTAGCGAGCATTACTCCGTGGCCCCGTTCCGCGGGTTTATAATTATCAACGACTCAAAGAGAGAGAGAGAGCTAGTGCCTATGTATATACGTGTGCGCTTATATACGCGAACGTCTATTCGCGCACACGATATATAGGCACTCTTCTCTGACACATGATGTTACACGCGACACTACTTCTTTAAACAAAGAGGCAATATGTCACACCACAGTGTCGACACATCCACAGTAATACGACACACCACACAGACACAAACCACACAACACCACACACAGCGCCCACGCACACACACGTTTAAACACATATACTCAACGGACGCAAACGCAGAAATGACGTTCCTGAGCAACCGAATCGGCGACTACTACTACATTAGCCAGGGTAAGACGAGAATTCCCGGGGTCAACGACGGCGAAGACATGGAAGACACGGACGTAAGTCCTCAATACGACGCGTGCACGATATACATGATTTTTTATTGTTAAAATCGCCAAGACACCCTCTTTCTGAATCACCACCCGATTTCTCTCCGTTGAATAACGTTTCTAGCTTCTCACGAGTCCTTGAAATTTTGTTATCTATTTTTATCTATCTCTCTCACACACACATGTATCGTTCATTTTTGCTAGAGAGATATTTTTCGTGTTACTTTTTTTCTCTAATTATCATCATAAACAATTTTTAATTAAAAAAAACAAAAAGAAACTTTTCACACGCCCTTTGAGAGTCGCGCAGATTTTCACAAACACGTCGATTCGTTTCAAGGGGCGTGAGGTAACTTGAATTAAAATGAAAATTGCTAAACAAACATAAATTCTTACTCTAAAAGATGATTTTTTTTGTTGCAAGATAAAAGCACACTATATAAAACAAGATAAATACCATATCAACAGCAGATTAAAAGCAAATTCAGTTAAATCACACGAAGCGAAGAGCCCCCCGTCAGGCGGGCAGCTTTCTGCTTCGAGACGCGCTCCGTGTAACGTTTATTTACAAAAAGATATAAAAATTACCAACGATTAAATGAAAAAATGCGCACGCAACTGCCGCTGTCGGGGGGCGGGAGAGGCTATCGGGTGTTTCAGAAGGCGGGAGAGAGGCGTTAATGATGTAGAGACAATCGCGATACTTATACAGTATTTGTAGAAAAACGACAACGGAAAAAAGACTGAACAACCGAGTGCAGGTCCCGCTCCCCGATTAAAGCTATCCACTAAACCTCACACGTATACACGCACCATATATCACGGACAATTATATACTCACATTCGATTCACATACATGTATCACACATGACGCTTAAAAATGATCAAAACAAAGCATAGAGTCAGTCCGTCCTGCTAAAGCAAGCCTGTATTGTGTACGAGCCAGAAAAGTAGTGAAATCTTACAGGAAACCACAAGGAGCTTTGAAGGAGATTAAGCAAAATAATGAAAATGAAAAGTCAAAACGTAAGCAGATTGTTAATCAAGCCCGATCTTTTTCCGCAGAGATGTGTTTCTTATCGAACAACATTTACGACTATTACAACGTGTCTCAAGGAAAGATCACGATCCCGGGTATCGACGACCATGAGGAAATGAGTCTTACAGACGTAAGTCCAGTTCCCGTGGAGAAGTACCTGATTAATTTTTTTTTCTTGTCGCTACCAAACCCCTGTTCCATACCGACCCTTGACCCCCCTTACAACCCCAACGTAGAGGGCATTTTTCGAGTTGTATTAATTTATTCCTTTTTCATATCCACTATTAAATCCACGAACGGTTATTTTGCCACATGCATCTTGAGAAATGAAGTAGTTACCCTTGGTTTTCTCCTTAGTTTTTTTTTATTCTCTTTAACTTGATGAGAATAGTAGTTGCCATTGTATTCATGTACTTTCGAGTATCCAACTACCATTTTCAAAGTAAAAGTATAAGATGTATTATCCTTACAGTAGTACCTTATACTCTAAACTATCGATATTGAACCTTTCGACGTTTCAGTATCACATTTTCTTCCTGTTGGAGCTTTGTGCTCCAACGTTTTTGATTTTAATAGAATTTCATTTTTTTTCTCTCTCTCTCTTTCCTACTCTCTATCTCCCCTGCCATCTATCTCTGTAAATTACTTTTTGAATTTGGATTTCATTAGTTTTGCCTGTATAATATTAAATCCCTGAAAATGTTTCTCTTAATCCGAACCCTTTAGAAAATACAAAAAAAAAACGAGATTCCCTAAGAATAGCTGAACAACGCGATGATGAAAAAGTCCGACGGTTGTTCAGCAAAAAAGTTGTACAAAAATGCCCAACAAGAACTACTACGACACAGAAAGGCCAGAAAAGCCACGGCAAATGGCACTGGAGCTGCGAAATAATGATAACACACACGTATGTCCGCGAGATAAGAGACGTCGGATCTTGCAGTGTTTACGGCACGACGGGACACGATTTAAGAGTTCAAGAACCCAAAAGAATCGGCGGTTCGTAATGAATTCGAGCGATCGACATATGTCTACACGTGCGATCCTCGTGTTTCAACGTCTATATTATATCAGAGTCATTATTGCTTTTTTTTCACTTAAATGTCAATTTTCATTACCGAATAAAGGTCAATGAAAAAAATACCCTCACTTTCTTAAAAAAAAAAAAAGAAAAAAAAATGTTATACTTTGCAGTCAATCATGTCTATCAGAAAATTTGCTTCATACGCTTGACTCTCTGTACGCTTCTATACTATATCTGTTGCTTGTCATATATTATTATCATGTGCTTCGGAAAATATTCGTCACTGCAGCTTAAACGCATTTTTCGCAGCTTGAGACTATCTATCGTCTTAGTGCTTAAGTTTGTACTGCTTTTTATGTGTTTTTCCGTCTTGTCCTTGTGTGTAAATGTATGTTTAAATGCTTATCACGTAAAATATCTAAATGTATCCTGAATCCAACGCCAGAATCAAGAAAAACTAGAATCACATCAAATGAAAATTAATTTTTTTTTTAATTAATTTTGAATTCTTGAATCTGGCGTAGATGAAAATTGAAAAATCACGAATGCAGGTACTCATGCGATTCTGTTCTCTAAAATATAGAAAGCCTTCGACGTCTTGGGTTTCACCCAGGAAGAAAAGGACGACATCTACAAGATCACCGCATCTGTCATGCACATGGGTGGCATGAAGTTCAAACAGAGAGGTCGTGAAGAGCAGGCTGAGGCCGATGGTACCGAGGTAAAATCAATCGATTTTTGTAATTACTCTTATTATCCTACTTCGCTATAATCACCGTATCCCCAAAATGAACGCTAATCAAATTTGTAAATCGAACCTTAGGAAGGTGAGCGCGTGGCTAAGCTTCTTGGTGTCGATTGCCAAGACATGTACAAGAACTTGCTGAAGCCAAGGATCAAGGTCGGTAACGAGTTCGTCACCCAGGGTCGTAACAAGGACCAGGTCGCCTACTCCGTCGGTGCCATGTCCAAGGCTATGTTCGACAGGGTGTTCAAGTGGCTTGTGAAGAAGTGTAACGAAACCCTAGACACCAAACAGAAACGTCAGCACTTCATTGGTGTACTGGATATTGCTGGTTTTGAGATCTTCGACGTGAGTATACCACACGATTCACCAACAACACATAAACAACAGCTATTTCGATTCGATTCTCATAATTTTCAGATTGTTTTTTACTTTTCGTTTATTTCTTAATTGGACTGCATTCAAAGAGTTGATACTCACTAGCAATAAGAGAATCGAATCTGATAGAGCAGGCATCAAAAATAAAACTCGAATTATAGTAGTATATTCTTATCGAAAAGAAAAATCAATCAAAGAAGAGTTTTACTTTTGATGGCTTCAGTCCCCATAAAAGTACAGGAACACCCTCGTGAGCCACTTTAGGGATCTTCTGCATCGTCGTTCAATCCACACCCCAGATACAAAAATGACAGACACGATAAAACATCAAACCAAAAATCGTTATCAACAGACATTCTTTAATCATCTCCAATGACAAACTCCACACGCACCCAAATATCAGATCTATAATTTATTTCATAAACCCATAGTACAACGGCTTCGAGCAACTTTGTATCAACTTTACCAATGAGAAATTGCAACAATTCTTCAACCATCACATGTTCGTACTTGAACAAGAAGAATACAAGAAAGAGGGAATCAATTGGGCGTTCATTGATTTCGGAATGGACTTGCTCGCTTGTATTGAGCTCATCGAAAAGGTAGATGATGTCCCCCGAGAACCCCCTGGTTTTTTGTTCTCCATCTCCTGTCAAGACCCCCGACACTTAATTTGAGAACTTTTTCTTTCTCAGACCAGTGTCACGACCCTGTTTTACAAACTCAAAATTGGCATGGAAACCAATTGAATGAACACCTCTGTACAGATATGCAGCATATGAATTTATGCTACCAGCATGTGATAATATGATTCGAGTCATCATATGTGACTTACATTTCTACCAGAACACTTGAAGTTTACGCACTTCAAATTTGATGCGAATTCTCACTATTATCCTATCATCCAATATCTCATCTTTTAATTTACCCGCACATCAGCATGAATTCTCGATTCTTAATGATCGAGAATGCCCATCATCATACTATCCCTTCATTGATGAATTTTGAGTGTGATCGATGTTCGATGTTACAATCTTCAAGCTTTAAAGGAACGTCGCGTACGTGACCGAACGTTTCGCTTCGTTTGGGAGGTGAGAGAGAATGTTGAGATGAATTTTGAGCAGCAGGACTTTACAGCAGCGAACATTCGTTCGAAAGGTAAATTTTGTTATATTACCCCCCTTACCCCGCGAATGACTTTCCACCCCTGACATTTCCTTTGAACATTCCAAATCGGGGTACAGATCACAGTGGACTTTTTTGATACGTTCTGCAGAAAACCCTTATACCAAGCAAAACCACCTCTCGATGAACGAGATGCAGTTCATAGTGACAGAAACTTCTAGCCTTCTTTCTAAATATTTTCATAGATTCCTATACATGCTAGAAATCTCTGTAATACTTGATGTATCATGTTTGTCCTGGCCCTAATTGTTAAGATTGCAAAAAACTCAGCCTAGAACGACGAGTAGAGCATGCAATCTCTATAAGCACTGAACAAAAGAGTACTGTCATTCTTGCATATAAGTGTAAAAAGTCATACGAACCATGAAGGTAGTTATGAGAACTCGAGGCAGACCCTTGGAGATCATTCCCATATAATCCATATACGGTACCTCACGACCATTTAAAAAACATCCATTAAAGGACATAAAGTATAGCAAATCTAAAGACAGATGCTAACTTAGCAAAACAAAAAATCAGTAAAAGATCTGACATTGTGTTGCCCTTTGCTCTCGAACAGTTTAACAGCTTCGAGCAGCTCTGTATCAACTTCACGAACGAGAAACTTCAGCAGTTCTTCAACCATCACATGTTTGTCCTCGAACAAGAGGAATACACGAAAGAAGGCATTGAGTGGTCCTTCATTGACTTTGGCATGGACCTGCTCGCGTGTATCGAGCTCATAGAGAAGGTACTTGACGAGCTGAGCTCTCGCCAACGACCAGAAAACAAAGGCAGCATTATAAAAATGCTCGATTGGTTCGCAAACGAGACATTCGTGCCAATCGGAGTTGAACGACCCAATGAGATGCTACACGACACAAGGGCTTGCTATATCGGCTCCGTTGTTTCTCACACGTTCACTCAGCAGCCTCTAACGCTTTGAGACAACAAAAAGTGTCCGAGTTGAAAGAATCGTGATCGTCCACTGTTTTCATTTTTCTTTTTTTTTTTTTTTTTTTTTTTTCCCCTGTGTCTGTCCACGTGTCCGTTTCTCTGTCATTCCAAGTGTGATAATGTCTGCTTATTTACCACCTCCTTTGAATTTCTCTATAGTTTTAAACAACCTCTCGCTTATGACCTATCTATATTGACTTTCCCTCTTCGAGCTGAACATTGAGTATCATTCACTGATACGTCCACACTATCGTTTGAAGTTTTCATACCCCCCCAATATTTCAGTTCTATTGCGAGAACAACGTCTGCAGACGAGGATTGCTCTTGACAAACATGAATAGCAATCATTTTCATACACACTTGACTAATTCAGTGAACAAATACGTGAAAAAATCCTAACACTGGTGTATACACAATGCCAATTGTTATTACGGAACCTTTTTTCTTTGCCCTCTGCCTTTACCGCATGCACCTACTCCGAACCGCGCAGTTCAACGGCTTTGAACAGCTCTGCATCAACTTCACCAACGAGAAGTTGCAGCAATTCTTCAACCATCATATGTTTGTCCTCGAACAAGAGGAGTACACGAAAGAGGGCATCGAATGGGCCTTCATCGACTTTGGCATGGATCTGCTCGCATGTATCGAGCTGATAGAGAAGGTACTTGACGAGAGCCGAACTCGCTGATCAACTTCTGACAGACAGAGAGCAATAATGAAACAGAGAGTTTCTTTTATTCGCTCCGAGCAGAAAGTTGAACGGAAACACAGAAAGTTATATCGATATGAAATCGAACTGCTTACATCGGTTCAAAACTGTGCTCGTCTACTCGTCTCGCTACCTCACCCAATGCTTTGTGGAAGAAAAATACCGAGAACGACAAAAAATGCCCACATCAGATAATAACGCAGAACTGTTATCGTCTATACTCTCATATCCGCACTCGTTTATATAACTGTGATTGTCCTTGTGTCCATTTTTGTACAAGTCAAAATGTGATACGTCCTCTGTTTTAATGTGCAATATTTATCCAATGCTAATTTATCCGCACATCCATACTTTTGTCTCAATCGCTCTGACAAAAGTCAATATCATTCATTCATATACTCGAGGCTTGTGTCTTTCAACACACAACACGACGCAGACTCAAATTTTGTCCGTCTCTCTCCGTCACGTTTGAGCGATGATGTCTCAACGTGATTCCGCAGACAAGTATTGCTCACATAGATGGCAATATATCAGCTCACACGTCTCTTATACAGCCCTTACATACTCAAGAATATCCTAAGCGCGCTTGTCTCTGTTTTTTTTTTTATCACATCACATGTCCTTTTTTGTCTTACGCCTATCTGCCTGTACGCCGTGTGATACTTCAAAAACGCGCAGTACAACGGCTTTGAACAGCTCTGCATCAACTTCACCAACGAGAAACTCCAGCAATTCTTTAACCATCATATGTTTGTGCTGGAACAAGAAGAATACCAACGTGAAGGAATTGAATGGTCCTTCATCGACTTCGGCATGGATTTGGCCGCATGTATTGAACTTATCGAAAAGGTATCAGTAAAAGCAGGAGATTGAGAGAAAAGCACGAGAGCCTGAAGTAGAAAATAAAAAAACGTGGATCGAGACTGAAGCATAGAAGAACATTGGATTTGAGCGAGGAGATTGGGAATGCCTGCATTGTTTGAAATACACACACTTCGGAAGCTTGAGCAAGGATTTGTTTTGTGACGCGCATTTTTGCATACGATAACAGTGAAGAAAGGTACACGATACGAGTACCCACTCTGCCACTCTTCAATATTCCTCATCTCTTATACTGAGTATTCATGATTCGAGTACTGGAATTCGTTGAAAAGTATTATCCACGAGTCGCTTACCGTGTGGAAGTATATCTTCAACGATTTCTTTTCGTGAATTCATTGGATACGAGTGTCAGTAGATCTATTTCTAAACCTCTCTTCGACAACAGAATACGAAAAAGTTGTCCTTATCTACTATCCACTATCTACGATCTCTTCTTACATAAAAAATCTGTCTCTATAGTGTTTCGTCTACCCTCGACCAAAAGGCGTAACAGAAACGCCTTCAATCTGTCATTATACCTAAAACACATAAAATAATACCAACGGCACTGATAAACGTGTCTGTTACCCCAAACATATTTACATAATACATTTTGATGATACGCAAAGCCGTGGGTTGACTTTTAAGATCAAAAACGAAATTTAAAAGTTCAATCCAGGCTCTCATCAACCCTTGAAAAGGTAAAAGAATATTGCAACATGCGTGGTGCTCTAAAGTGCAAGCCACCAGTGATCGGGAATCGCAACAAGACATGATAACGATTCCTGATTAAAAATGTTGTCAATATAGAAAACAGGTTTAAGGACAACTTGGCCACGAAACTCTTAACCGACCCCCCATAATACTCATTATTTTTACTATTACTTGCGCATCTGACAGAAACAGTAAACTGACCGCTGTCTTGTCTTTTCTGTTTTTTTTTTCTATGTTTTTGTTTTATTCGTCGACTCATTGCACGAATTCGAACGAAAAAAACACATGCACACACAGTTCAACAGCTTTGAGCAGCTCTGCATCAACTTCACGAATGAAAAATTGCAACAATTCTTCAACCATCATATGTTTATCCTCGAACAAGAAGAATACCAGCGTGAGGGTATTGAGTGGACATTCATTGACTTCGGAATGGATCTCCAACAAACCATTGACCTCATTGAGAAGGTACAACTCGATAATGAAGGTCACTCCGATCGATGCTAAATCGGAGTTTGCAGACAAACAATTATACATAATGCAAAGTGGAGATGATGAATCAGTTCGACAGTCGATGATTGTAGATGCATACTTGATTAACAACTATCATTTCGTAACGAGCATGTCACTACTAACTGTCTGTATATCTATACACAACCTTTCGAATATCTTTCATTCAGATCTTCTTGTATTCTCTCTTCTACTTTCTTTTCACAATTTCGACAATGAGTGATCGTGCCATATACGTCATTAAGGACTGACGCAAACTTTCGCTCATGTGTTACTTCCATCAGACAAGTACTCGATTCGCTCTCCAATTAATTAATGAAACAAAAGATAATGACAAGAAATCGAGTACTTGGCGAACGAAAAAAGACCGAGATGTTCCTGGTACCACAACCCTCTAGCGTCGAAGGAAGCCACAACAAGCGTTCTTATCGATTACTACTTTCTCTCTATCTTTCTATCTCTTTCCTATTGTATTTGAACTCCTCTCTTTCTCTATGTGCCTATCTATGTGTTTTGCGCATTTTGAACGGGGGCGTCCACTTAAACGGACGTCCAGTTCAACAGCTTCGAGCAGCTCTGCATCAACTTTACGAACGAAAAGCTTCAGCAATACTTCAATCACTTTATGTTCGTACTTGAGCAAGAAGAGTACGAAACCGAGGGCATTAGTTGGACCTTTATCGATTTTGGTATGGACTTACAATCCACGATCGAACTCATCGAAAAGGTAAGGATTTGCTTCCACGCTTTTTTACACGTATAACAATAACACACGCAGCAGCAGCATCATCATCAGCAGCATCGCAAGCAGCTCGAGAGTGCTCCTAACGTTGTAGGCCTTATTTGAGGCTTGCTCGTAATGTATTATATGTTTTCTTACAAAAGTACGTATGTTATATATGTTCATGTATGTGCGCTTTTTTGTGTTGATCCACGTCTCCCTGAGTTATGTTTATTGTCGCAAAAAATCTTTCTCTTTCTGAGGAAGAGAATATTTTCATTTACTTTTGCAACAGTAACGGAGAGCTTGTGTTACTTTGTGTTACGAAAGTTTACAGTTTTCTGGCTCATTTTTTGATGCAGGGTGAACTAAACTGCCGTTGAGTACTAGAATTTGAAATTTTGAGCACTATAAATCGATCTGTTGGTTTAGTTTATTCGACATCAAAAAATATATTTTTAAAACTTGTTCAACGATTGTGATACATATTCATATGCTCCTCTATGGTAAGGGTAGTAACTGTTTTGATGAAGAACTCAAACCTGATTCTTCGTCACAAGAATTATTACTTCTTCGGTTTATTGTTGCAAAAAAGATTATTATTTATTTTGTCAGCAAATTTTTCGAGTCGAGGTATCACCAAACAAAAGAATGAGCTAAATCGAGTCCAATTGAACTCGACGAGAAAATTTGACTGTTTTCATCATTACTTAAGCAAGCACTAAGAGTAGCGGCGATTTATTAATTGCGTAATCGCAATCATCGCCTTCATCTTGTAGAGTAGAATTTCACGTAATGATCACATTCTATCATGAACGTAACAGCAGTCAAACAAATTTTAATCAAATAAAATTTTCGGCAGCTTTTGAACTGCTAAGTTTTTTTCTCGCGCTGCAGTAAAAAATTCGTGTATATATTATCTATACTTCATTCATCGTAAATTTCATCTTGAAAAAACAAAAACAATTGATTAACCCGTATTCTTCACCGAGTTTAACATCAAAGCCAAGAACATGTAAATTTGAAGAAAAAAAAAACGTAGTCGCGTGCGAGTAAAATGTAATATCTCTGAAAGTGTACGCTACTCTTGGAAATGCTGAAAATGCCAATTTATAGTCAGCCTGTTCGCGGTATACTCACGCAGACCCTTTGTTTTATCTTCTTTCCTCTCGCAATAGCCCATGGGTATCCTCTCCATCCTTGAAGAAGAGTCTATGTTCCCGAAAGCCACGGACAAGACCTTCGAAGAGAAGTTGAACAACAACCATCTCGGCAAGAGTCCCAACTTCCTGAAGCCCAAGCCACCTAAGCCAGGTCAAGTAGCGGCTCACTTCGCCATTGGTCACTACGCCGGCAACGTAAGTTATTCGACCGCAGATGCATTGAGATTTAATTCGAATGTATAACTGACCTTTGTCGGCTCTCGGAATGATTCAGGTACCATACAACATCACTGGATGGCTCGAAAAGAACAAGGACCCGTTGAACGACACCGTGGTCGACCAGTATAAGAAGTCATCCAACAAACTGTTGGTGGAGATCTTCGCTGACCATCCTGGCCAGTCCGGTGGCGGTGGCAAGGATGCCGGTGGTGGCCGTGGTAAGAAGGGAGGTGGTTTCTCCACTGTCTCCTCTTCCTACAAGGAACAGTTGAACAACCTGATGACCACCTTGAGGGCCACTCAACCTCACTTCGTACGTTGTATCATTCCCAACGAAATGAAGCAGCCCGGTGTTATCGACTCCCATCTTGTGATGCACCAGCTCACCTGTAACGGTGTGCTTGAAGGCATCCGTATTTGCCGTAAAGGTTTCCCCAACAGGATGGTCTACCCTGACTTCAAGCTGCGGTAAGCATATCACACGTTTAAATCCTCCCCTTTGATTCAGTTGTACGGTTTACTTAACAGCATTCTCAGATTGTTGCGAATATTTACGATTTCAATTATTCGAAATAACAATCTGTAATTGCTGATTTACTATACTTTTATATATTCCTACGCATAGTAGTTTAAGAATCCCTTAGTCTTAATAAAAAAAAACACTCGGAGTTACATCTGAAAATGAACGACTTTGGTAACGGTGAATTTCTTGGGGTACAGTTACATGATCTTAGCTCCGGCTGCAATGGCAGCTGAGACTGATCCAAAGAAAGCTGCGGCTGCTTGTTTCGAATCGATCGGTCTAGATCCGGACAGCTACAGGATTGGTCACACTAAGGCTAGTTGAAAAACCCCCTGTACAAACAGAGTTGAACATAACACCCTTATACGTGTTTGAGGTCTTTGTCACCCCTCTGTATCTCTCCAACAGTAAAAACCCCCACATTACTCGACAGTAGATTTTGCAATAATAATACATTTTGTTGTACCCACCGTAGAAACCCGACCCAATTTGATGAAATTTTGCTGAGTAGATTGTTGAATTTTCCGCGTGTATACCTAGATATATTGAACCCGTAGATAAAAGCGCTTCGGTCATCGTGCCATGTATCCATCATACGATTCATCATCCGTTGATATCGACATCGTAGATTTTCACCTTTTTTCATATTATATCTCATGTATACCCATCACCGCGTGATTAAACCAAAATTATTTTTTTACCCCACCATCATAATATGCGTGTTCGTTTTTTGATCCCAATTTTTCAACCACACATACACACTACACTTACCAACAACGATATGACGGAGAGCAGCAGCGCAGATGCAGCAGAGCAGCCGAGCAAAAGAAATCATTAATCTCCCCAACCCCCATAGTAGTATTTGGTACCCCCTCATAAAGTATTTAGATTATTAATAAGTTTAGACTAGTACTATTTAGTTTAATAGTAATAATCCGTATAGCCCCCTGTATCTATCATTTGACTGGCGTTGTATCTTCCTCTACTAATCCGGGCTGAATCCGGCCCTGTTCTTTTCTCTTTGTGCCGACAACAACAATCCTCTAGGTACAAAATCATCGCTCCAGCTGCCTGCGACAAGGTTGGCGGTGACCCGAAGAAGTGCGCCGAGGCCATTCTCGAGAATTCCGGTCTTGACCCTGAGCAGTATCGTCTTGGACACACCAAGGCACGGTTTATCATGTCTAGTTTTGCCGATTCCAGCAGAGCCGCTCTTCTCTATCACTCTTTTCTTTTATGTTATACTATTGTCGTTCGATTTGTTTTCCAATAACTCGTCAAACGCATTTTCACCGATGTGCTCGGATAGTATAATAATTGTACTCTTATCTGAAAAATTATAGCTATAATTGGTGAAGATGCGCGTCGACACAGGTCTTATTGATCAACGAGAGTAATCTCGCATAGACCCGATGGGACGGGCCGAGTGTTCCAGCCTGCTTGTGACTGTTGCACCATTCCGATATATATGTAGAATTCAGTTGTAGTTGTGTGTTTATCACCCTTACCCCCAGTAGTTGATCATAAGGCACTACCAAAAACCGTATAGACCGCTATCTGTTACCGATCTTTGTAGTCATTTCTGAAGAGTGGACGTCTCTGGATCGCACGAAAGAAAAATTAAGCGCCTGAAATACCACCTGAAACTTTTAAAGCTTGGTGTTAGTTTTTCAAATTCGTGAGGAATACAATGATCCCAGCAGATGTCCGCTCAGCAACATCCCAAATCCCAAGTATACGTAGCACGTAAGATGAACCAAAAACGTAGAACGTAAAAAACCCTGTCCAGTATCTCGTAAATACCATAGATGTTAGAGGACGATCTTGAACAAAGTTGAGTCTAAAAGAGATCGTCCTAGTGTTAACACCATCGGTATGCCTAGAAGACATAAACTATATACAGTCGTAAAAAAATATCGAAGTTATTTAAAAGGATTGTCTTCGAGGTACACCGAATGCACATTCCCCGTCCCGCAATCTCGTAAACCAGACAATCGAGACTGCAAAAATCTAACAACCTCGACCTTTTTTGTTCTTTTTTTTATATGTTCGTCAATTGTCCATGTGTGTGTATGTATCCCACAATGTATATGTCCATGACGCAACGCAGATACAAAATTCTGTGCGCCAAGAAAATCACAGACGGCATGGACCCGAAAGTAGCCGCTACCATTATCCTCGAAGATACCGCATCACCCGATCAATACCGTCTCGGTGCCAGCAAGGTACTTGCACGCCTGAAACGAAATCCTCGATGATTACGAGCGAGGATTTTATCCTACTTCTCTTCTTCCTCTCTGTGCTCCTATTAACTAACCCATTGCAAGAATTCAAATTGCGTGGCGATTAACAAACGTATTCAATGGCCGAAAGCTATATTCTCTCTCCTTGCGCAATCTATCCGAGCAAATAATCCAAGAAAAAAATAACGAGTTGTTCCAGTGAAAAATTCCAGCCCGCTGGTCTTCGCTGAAAAACGACGCTTCGCTTGAATATCTAATAATACTCCACGGCATTGTTGAGAGAGACATTCTCAAACTGACATATCTTGGAATCTCTCGCACTCACGAAGCAATAATTATTTAACTTTCAGAAACTGTAGACTACTCACACACAATGTGACTAACGAGTGATGAAAAAAAATCTCTTTTACATTAACCAAACGCTAATACGCCTCACTTCAGCTGCAACTGGACGACGACAGTCTGTGGAGTATAATATAAGCGACAGATATGTATCACTATAGATAAAGCAAGCGAGCCCAAACTGTCGTCTCCGGAGAACAGGTCCACCGTGAAAAAGTGGACAAATAGATTGGGACCGAAAGTTTGTTAACCGTGTGCTCTGAATGGCCAACCAACAGGTATTCTTCCGCGCCGGAGTCCTGGGTCAGATGGAAGAGTTCCGTGACGAACGTCTCAGCAAAATCGTCTCCTGGATGCAGGCGTTCATTCGAGGTTACCTCGCCCGTAAGGACTTCAAGGCCCTACAGGAGCAACGTCTCGCTCTCCAAGTCGTACAGAGGAATCTACGCAGATACCTCAAGTTGCGCACCTGGCCGTGGTGGAAGCTCTGGCAGAAGGTCAGGCCTCTCCTCAATGCCACTCGCATCGAAGACGAGCTTATCGTGAGTATTGCCCTTTTTAGATACGATTATATTCTAGTGAAGACAACTTCTTTCTGAAGAAGACAACACCTGGAAAATTTCGTATTCAAAACGATTAACGACTGTTCGAGTTATTTTTGTTACGCAATCGCTGTTGTATCGCGAGCTATTCTTATCCAATGTCTAATGAATCGAATTATATTATTAATACGTATATTCGCGTATTCATGAATCTTTTTAATCGCGACGAAGTTTTATTTAGCTCCTTTGATTCACCGGGGTATTAATATTTTAGACACTCGTGTACACGGTGAACATCAAGAATACTGGATTATTCTGAACATCTATAATTTAAATAGCATCAAAACAAGCTTGATATTTCTTATTATTATTTACGCTGCTCGCAAAGAATTCAAAAAGAATGTCCCAGTTTACATCGTTCGATGATTTGAATTTGAATAAATTTCGGAATTACTTAACTTTTTACTTTGGATCATCGCCCGAGTTTACGCGAATATTATATTTTAAGATTATGTATGCTAAAATTTTCATGTCGTTAATTTCTCGCGTTTTCTCTCTCTCAGGCTCCTCTCAATTTGTCTTACAGCAAAATTGCAAACGTTTTCTCGAAATAAGCACTTAGCTATAAATCGCGGACGTCAGAACGCGAAACATTTAATGATCGCGCGTGCTATCGTAGATCAAAAATAATATTCGATCGCCCTTTGAATCATTGACACGCGTATACGCACACACGCGAGCAGAAGACAAACAAATCGAACAACGATTTAACTGATTCACCGTCGACAGGCTCTCTCTACAAGCACGTCGTTAAAGAGTCGAGTGTCGGGTACTTGAAAAGAAAGGCGCGAGGATTTCAAATTTAATGATCGGCTCGTAAATGCTCGTAAAAAAGTGCAACGTTTACTTTTTCCGAAATCTCTAATATTAGCGTAATCTACACAATGCCGGGTAATAATTCGCGTCGGTACGAAAGAAGAGTCTCGTTCTTGAATTTCACCGCCTCCAAATACGTCTTCTTCTCCAGTGCACAGTAGCATATAGCATCATCCCGAGCTACAGCCTCGATTCGGCTGGAGAAAATTCACACACACACACACACACACACACACACACACACACACACACACACACACACACACACAGTGTAATCCCCTCTCCCGACTATCCGAACGCGCGATTCGCCCAATATTTTTAGCCTCCCTCTGCCTCTTAATCAGCGGCCGCTGCGGCGGTTGCAAGAGAGATCGCGTTCCGAGATCGGTTATAAATATTTTTCAAGAAGAAGAGCCTCGAGGGAAGAGAGGGGAACGAGGAGTATAGCCTCCCCGTCGCCGTAGACTTGGTAGAAAAGTTCGGAGCCGCGGAAAGCTCAACGCAGTTCTCGACCCGCGACACGCTCGTGAACACTCGACGATAAGCGTATACATTAAATATACGAACGAATTCGAATTTTTCACTTCACACGCATGCCAGACCGTGTGTTCGCGCTTCCTCTCTCGCTACGAATTCCCGGTGTACATCGAGGCAGGCTCAGAGCTTGCAGAAAGAGCATATAATACATTAGTTAAACGAAGTCGTGCTTGCGCTGTTTATTCGCGGCTTGTAGCCTCGCGCTCGCGACTCTTCACGTTCATTCCATACTTATACTAGTGAACAAAGACTGAGGAGAGTTTGAGAGGAGATAATTAGAAAAAGAGAGAGAAATTACACTGAAGAATACTTGAAACGATGGCTGAAACGAGTGGTGACTTACAGGCAGCGGAGGAGAAGGCACGCAAGTTCCAGGAAGCTTTCGAACGCGAGGAGAAGATGAGGATCGAACTCGAGGAGCTCAACACGAAACTTCTCTCCGAGAAGACCGAGCTCCTCAAGCATCTCGACGGCGAGAAGGGCGCTCTCTCTGACTACCAGGAGAAGGCACTCAAATTGGGAGCCCAGAAGGCCGATCTCGAGTCCCAACTTGCGGTGAGTACCTCTACACGCACTATATTATCATTTCTTTTTTTCTTCGATTTTCTACGCGGTATTTTTAACGCTGAAATTCCGCTGGAGTGTGGGATGAATTTCCGTGTTTGCGTCGGACGGGAGTACGGCAATTAATTATGTATTTTTAGTTCGTTCGAGGAGGAAAAAAATGTATCTTCGAGTGTCGAGGGGGATTAGCTGCCGGTAATTTAAAACGCGCTCGTCTAATTTAACCGATATGTTCGTATACCTATACACAGATTTCAAAAGCATGAAATTGCGCGATTTAATAGTTGCAAAACGACCGAAAAATCCGTACAGCGCGTGTACGCGAGGACGAGGGAATATTTTGCAAATAAAAATCATTGGCTGAAACTGGGCTAAGGGCTCGCGCGATAAGGCCGACAGGCGGAATTCCGCTATGGCTCAACCGCGACGAATAGTAAGAAAAGTAAATGTCGCAATTTTCGTCATTCAATTTCGATTTGCACAACGTGATCGATAATGTCAATACCGATTTCGAAAAAGCACCACGAGAGCTTTTGAAAGCTTCGATCTCCCGATGATTTCCGGCAAAACAGACTCGCTCGAAAATAAGCTTTAGCGCGACTTAGCGATGATTTCGCTGTTTATTTCCAAAAGCTTGAAATCGAAGCCATCTGCCGGCGCTGCTGCTGCTGCTGCTGCTGCTTCGGGTTCAAGCTTCGTTTTACGAGAAATATCGCGGGTAAATGCTGCTTTCTAAAAATACGAAATAGCTGTTACGAAAAAATCTTACACGCTCTCTTATAAATAAAGTCCAGCAATTCATTTAAAATCTAAATGAAGAAAGCAGCCGAGCAAAAATAGCGCGTACATAACTAACGTAACACCGCGACGCGATAAACAAGCTTCAGTAGTAAGAGTCGCGCTGCGCTCAGACATGTCGTATCCTTTCCAGTCTCCGTCGCATTCTTTCGCCGGTATATACGCTGTCTAAAATTATTTTAATCTACAGGCAATACTTTTTCTCCTCTCCGGAGAAAAAAGCGGATGCTATACTCACTAGTATAGCTAGTCGAATAAATATCGCGCGATGACACATACCTGCTCCCTACGCTGGGTGTGAAAAACACGGGGGAGTTGACAGACGACGAGAATCTATAGTCCCATAGCTACGCGGCGTTAGTCACGTTGCGCGCAATTTTTAGCACTTTAAAATTAGCCGAACGAAAGAAGGAGAGAAAAAATCCAGAACCGGGGGGATACGCTATATCTGGAGGAAAGAAGCTAATTTCGGGGGAGAGTCATATATAGTCGGTTACGCGACGCTATAGCACGCGGTTATTGCGTAGGGGGGCCGCCAATTAATCAGCGCCTACTCAACTACCGCTGCAGGGACTTTGTATTGCGAGCTTTATTTATCGAGCGGAGCTGCGCTTGGCTGACGATGATGTTGCCACCGACGTTTTGGAACTCTAGCCTAGGTGTGATCTAGTTCGTTTAATTGGGCTCCGCGTGGGCGACTTTGGAATCCGTGTTACATGCTCAACGAGAGTCTTTGCTAATACAGCTCGCTGCTATTTCAACGAACGAACCGAAATTTTGAATTCAAATTGAAATATTCCCGCGCACAAGCCCAAACTCGCTACTTACGGTGATCGTGCGATTGCTTGCGGTATACGCGATCGAACCCACATAGGCTTTCTAAATTTACTCGCTCTTGCGGGTTATTAAAACTGGGCGTGGCTGCGACCCTTCTGGTGTGCAGCGGACCCTTCCTGCAAGCTGCAAGTCTCTCCGCGGCCGGAAGAGAATGGGAACAGGTGTGGCGATTATTAATAGAGAGAGATATGCTTCTCTCGCTTTCTCCTGGCAAAGAATGAAGTAGAACGATCGGCAGGAGAGATAGCGTGAATGGACCCGTCGCTGCTGCGTGAATGAACGAGCTCGCGATGAATGAGATAGAGACCTGATGTGTACTTTGTTGAAGCTACTGTCAACTTATACTGTCCGATTAATTTTAGATATGAAAATCGCTCGTTGAGTGCAGAAATAAGTGCCACGACAAAGTATCCGATGGTGCCGAATTCCGAGCGAATGAAGTCACAAACTTAACCGAGAGAGCCGACTGGAACACGCGTATAAATTCGTCATTCGCGCGCAGATCACGCGGTGAATAACTGCCTGCACGAGCGAGATATTTCGTAGCAGATGGGCCTACGCCGACAGCGTATATAGAGAAGCACGCAAGCGCCGCATCGGTTGTTCTTGGCTCGGGTTCGCGATGACGAATGTATACCTGCTCTCTGGCAAACGTTACACGATGTGCGATTTTTGTCTTTCTTGATCATGCAGCGGTGCGACTAATATTAGTCTCAGCTTGGGGGGAGCTAATGGCACGGTCCCATTAGCTTCTGCTCTCCAGGTGTGGAGTAGCGCTGATTTGTTGGCGCCGGCGATTTATAATTGCGTGGACACGTTGAATTAGCTGCTTCGTTTGATCTTTTTAATTCTATTATATGTACGCTTTGTACAGTATAGCTATTTATCGCAATGGGAATTATCTACGAGGAGGCGAAAGATGAAAGCTCCGAAAATAGAGGAGACGGCGGGCTATGTAGGAAAAGTTCGATAGTATGGCTGGGGATTAAATTAATAGCACACATCGCGCCGCGCGCTTCGTCCGAATTAGGATTTACGCCGCGATTAATTATGTTGCTAATGATGCGCGTATACATAGGGGGCCGAGCCAAGTCCACACTATACACGCGCGCGCTGCACACTTGATCTAAAACGAGGAAACTGGAACTCTTGGATTCGTTACGGCCGAGTTTACTTCGGGCCGCGGTGAATGTTTATAAAAAGCTGCAGTGCGTTGCAGCTTCCGATTGCAATTAATGCGCTACTATGAGAGTATGTGTAAATAATGTCGCGTTGCGCAGCGCAAATTTTTGACACGGTGTCAAGAAATCGCACGGGTACTTTATCGGCACACTCCACCGGGGTTTCCACGCTCGAGTGAATTCGCACGAATACTGATTTGCGAAAACTTGGCTATTCGCAGGACATCACCGACAGATTCCAGCAAGAGGAGGAGGCGAGAAACGCCCTGTTCCAGAGCAAGAAGAAGCTGGAGCAGGAAATCGCTGGTCTGAAGAAGGACCTCGAGGACCTGGAACTCACCATCCAGAAGTCCGAGCAAGACAAGGCGACCAAGGATCACCAGATCCGCAACCTCAACGACGAGATCGCCCACCAAGATGAGCTCATCAACAAGCTCAACAAGGAGAAGAAGAACCAGGGAGAGGTCAACCAGAAGACCGCCGAAGAGTTGCAGGCCGCCGAGGACAAGGTCAACCACCTCAACAAAGTCAAGCTAAAGCTTGAGCAGACCCTCGACGAGTTGGAAGACACCCTCGAGCGCGAGAAGAAGGCCCGGTAAGCTCAATATTTTATTACTGCACTCAGTCAACCTCGACGATCCGCAATTAAGAGATTTGTCATGGTCAAACGTTCAACTATTTACAGTGCCGATGTCGAGAAGACGAAGAGGAAGGTTGAGGGCGACCTGAAGCTCACCCAGGAGGCCGTCGCCGATCTGGAGAGGAACAAGAAGGAACTCGAGCAGACCATCCAGCGCAAGGACAAGGAACTGTCCTCCCTGACCGCCAAGCTCGAGGACGAGCAGGCCCTGGTCGGCAAACAGCAGAAGCAGGTCAAGGAACTCCAGGCCCGCATCGAGGAACTCGAAGAGGAAGTCGAGGCCGAGAGACAGGCACGCGCCAAGGCTGAGAAGCAGCGCAGCGACCTGGCTCGCGAGCTCGAGGAACTCGGCGAGCGTCTCGAGGAGGCCGGTGGTGCCACCTCCGCTCAGATCGAGCTCAACAAGAAGCGCGAGGCTGAGCTGAGCAAGCTCCGCAGAGATCTCGAGGAGGCCAACATCCATCACGAGTCTGCCCTTGCCATCCTGCGTAAGAAGCACAACGATGCCGTTGCCGAGATGGGAGAGCAGATCGACCAGCTCAACAAGATCAAGGCTAGGTGAGCGCTTCCTCTCTTGATTATTGTTCGGCGAATTCTTCGTACACGCGGATTCTCGTTTTCATTATTGTATATTCGGAAATTGAAGGGATGCGATTAACGAAACTTTACTTGATATTTTTCTTGAATAGGGCCGAAAAAGGCCGCAACGACATCCACGTCGAGTTGAACAACGCTCGTGCAGCCGTCGATGTAGTCGCGAGAGAGAAGGTAGAGACATGAGCGAAATGTCGTGATCCCCGTGTTAAAGAAACAATGTCCCCAGTGTTTTGTAATCGAACGATTTGTTTTTGATGATCCTTGTGCTCACTCCATATCGATGTCTCGCGGTTTTCCCTCTTACGTCGTGTTCTCACGCGAAATCATATAGGAAGGATGCAGCAACGACGTTTTTTACACCCTCTTTTGACACTCATTAACACTCGACGCTCTTTTTCATGTATCCCCTACACCATCATAGGATCGAGAAGGAGAAGGTTCAGTACTTCAGCGAGTTGAACGACATGCGCGCCAGCGTTGACCACCTGAGCAACGAGAAGGTAAACGTCGACTCTCGTTTCTTCTTGCAGCAGAAAACCACTAACGCTATTAACGTCGCAGACAAACGCTGAGCTGTGCGGAAGGACCAGCAGTAGCTGACGCATCTGGACGGTGTCCTGAGTACGCCTCTCCGATCGATCCCCTGCTTGTTGCTTGCTTTTTCCCTTGCTTGTTTTACGTAGCTCGACTATACCGATCATCGACTAATGCACTTTTTAAACGAAAAAAAATAGGCCGCTCAGGAGAAGATCGCCAAGCAGCTGCAACACCAGCTGAACGAGGCCCAGGGCAAGATCGAAGAGTTGACTCGCACCGTCAACGACTTCGACGCCGCCAAGAAGAAGCTCTCGATCGAAAACAGCGACCTCCTGCGCCAGCTCGAGGAAGCCGAGTCGCAGGTCAACCAGCTCTCCAAGATCAAGATCTCGCTGACGACCCAACTCGAGGACACCAAGAGGCTGGCCGACGAGGAGGGACGCGAGCGCGCCACCCTGCTCGGCAAGTTCCGCAACCTCGAGCACGACCTGGACAACATCCGCGAACAGGTCGAGGAGGAGGCGGAAGGCAAGGCCGATCTCCAGAGGCAGCTGAGCAAGGCCAACGCCGAGGCTCAGCTCTGGCGCACCAAGTACGAGTCCGAGGGTGTCGCCCGCGCCGAGGAGCTCGAGGAGGCCAAGCGCAAGCTCCAGTGCCGCCTCGCCGAGGCCGAGGAGACGATCGAGTCGCTCAACCAGAAGGTCATCGCCCTCGAGAAGACCAAGCAGCGCTTGGCCACCGAGGTCGAGGATCTCCAGCTGGAGGTCGACCGTGCCACCGCGATCGCCAACGCCGCCGAGAAGAAGCAGAAGGCCTTCGACAAGATCATCGGCGAATGGAAGCTCAAGGTCGACGATCTGGCCGCCGAGCTCGACGCCAGCCAGAAGGAGTGCCGCAACTACAGCACGGAGCTCTTCAGGCTCAAGGGAGCGTACGAGGAGAGCCAGGAGCAGCTCGAGGCCGTCCGCCGCGAGAACAAGAACCTCGCGGACGAGGTCAAGGACCTGCTCGACCAGATCGGCGAGGGAGGCCGCAACATCCACGAGATCGAGAAGGCCAGGAAGCGTCTCGAAGCCGAGAAGGACGAGCTCCAGGCGGCCCTCGAGGAAGCCGAGGCAGCCCTCGAACAGGAGGAGAACAAGGTCCTCCGCTCGCAGCTCGAGCTCAGCCAGGTCAGGCAGGAGATCGACAGGCGCATCCAGGAGAAGGAGGAAGAGTTCGAGAACACGAGAAAGAACCACCAGCGTGCCCTCGACTCCATGCAGGCTTCTCTCGAGGCCGAGGCTAAGGGCAAGGCTGAGGCGCTGCGCATGAAGAAGAAGCTCGAGGCCGACATCAACGAGCTCGAGATCGCTCTCGACCACGCAAACAAGGCCAACGCCGAGGCCCAGAAGAACATCAAGCGGTACCAGCAACAGCTCAAGGACGTTCAGACCGCCCTTGAAGAGGAACAGCGAGCACGCGACGAGGCACGCGAACTTCTCGGAATCAGCGAGAGGCGCGCCAACGCTCTGCAGAACGAGCTCGAGGAGAGCCGCCAACTGCTGGAGCAAGCCGACCGCGGCCGCAGACAGGCCGAGCAGGAACTCGCCGACGCCCACGAACAGCTGAACGAGCTCAGCGCACAGAACGCCAGCATCTCCGCGGCCAAGAGGAAACTCGAAGCCGAGCTCCAGACCCTCCACGTGAGTATTATGCGAACAGCGAACACATACGTATGCGCGCAGGTCTGATACGGTACGTAGAACGGGATCTAAAACCAAAACTCTTTTCGTTTGCAGTCCGATCTGGACGAGCTTCTGAACGAGGCCAAGAACTCCGAGGAGAAGGCGAAGAAGGCGATGGTCGACGCAGCGCGACTGGCCGACGAACTGAGGGCCGAACAGGACCACGCTCAGACCCAGGAGAAGCTGCGCAAGGCGCTCGAGACCCAGATCAAGGAGCTCCAGGTCCGCCTGGACGAGGCCGAGGCGAACGCCCTGAAGGGAGGCAAGAAGGCCATCCAGAAGCTGGAGCAGCGCGTGCGCGAACTCGAGAACGAGCTCGACGGCGAACAGAGGAGACACGCCGACGCCCAGAAGAACCTGCGCAAGTCCGAGCGCCGCATCAAGGAGCTCGCGTTCCAGGCGGACGAAGACCGCAAGAACCACGAACGCATGCAGGACCTCGTCGACAAACTTCAACAGAAGATCAAGACGTACAAGAGGCAGATCGAGGAGGCCGAGGAAATCGCCGCGCTCAATTTGGCCAAGTTCCGCAAGGCCCAGCAAGAGCTCGAGGAAGCTGAGGAGAGAGCAGACCTCGCCGAGCAGGCGATCGCCAAGTTCCGCACCAAGGGACGTGGAGGAAGCGCCGCTCGTGGTATCAGCCCAGCGGTAAGTCATCCTACACCTATTTCGTAGCGTCGTTTATACATTCTCTTCGAGTAGCATCGTCCCGTCCCGTATACTGTCCCCCCAACTATAGGACTCATATAGAGAGAAAAGCAAAATGACTTCTCATTCGTTGTATTGTGTCCCGTTATAGCCCGGACAGAAGCAGGCACAAGCCCGCAAGGCGCCCGCGCTGGAATAAACAGCCGCGCCGGTTCATGTAAGTTTTGTCCCGCATTCAACAAAGAAAGCACCTTTTAAACGCTCTGTGTCATTAATGAGCCCGGAGATAAAATATCCCAAATCTCTAGCTCTCGCTCTCCTTTGTACTTATTTGATGTGTGTTGTAATACCATCACGATGAACGTGATGCATAACTCGTATTTTATCAATATGTCACACACTGTCTCATCTACTCTATGCAAAATCGTGCTTAGCGACGATCATTACTGATTTTTATAATTCAAGAACGCAAGCTAAGCGATTTTCACTCTCGGTGTTTTCATCCCCATCTCTCTTCTGTTTTGCGACAGACGATTGTTCTCATTCACGGATCTCAGTGATGTCACCCGTTTCTCATAACGCAATATATAATGTTGTTCAGTGTGTTTTATTTTTTGTTGTTGACATGATTTCAATGATAATATCCTCATGTATCTGTGACACATTTCGTTAATCAATTCGCCTCGACAGACCCCCACGTCTCATTCCATTTACCTAATATGTAGACTTGGCGTTTCTTTTCTATATAGTATTCGTACTATTTGTTTTCGCTTATAAATACGAGAATGCATTTACGTCTGCAGACTCGAGATCAATTTTACTAAACTTAGTCTGACATTACTTTTTTTTTAATGATCGATGATTAATAACGTTCACGTGGAGGCAATAAAATAACGCAACTTTTTTCATTAACTATATACTATAATTTCAAAGACTATATATGGAAACCAATCAACACGCACATTCTGATTCACGTTTTACTCCTCACGACATTTGTCACGTACAAATACATATACTTTAATCACAATTGTTCTACTCCGAACCCTGTAGTATCAGTAAATGTTAATATAATGCTGCTGTGACCCCACACTATACATCTATAAATACTTTGTCATAATATGTTGTACATTAATCTTGGCTACTTATACACTTACGCACATTGTTATCAAAGCACACCCTCAAAACATGGATTGTTTCATGTCACTAAAAAGAAAGGCATACCCTGATAAGGACGTTTTAGAGAAAAAGTTATATTTCTTAATTTTATCTAGAACGACCCAAGGGGTGATTGATATATGTCATTCGTATGAAAAAGAGCTACTGAACCACTGACCTTTATACCCTTATAAATATGAGTTCAGTACAGTACTTTTTGTACGCAGCTATGAAGCATGTGATTCGAATGAGATGACTAATCGACGAATTTGAATTTTACAGCCACACCGACCAGTCAACAGACCCCAGTTCGATGGTTCCTCATTCCCGCCACGCTTCGACCTTATGCCCGACGGTGAGCTGTAATAAGACAGCAAGCACATCTTTTTTTTTTTAAAAAAAGAAAAAAAATTCATGATGTAACATCGATACAGATTTTTGCATAGACGGACAACGTGAACGAAATAGAGGCACACATTTCTTGAAATAGAAATAAAAGTATAGGTATGAGGAACAAAAAACTATAAGAGACCAAGAGAGTCTCTTTCTACTTCGCCGCCTGTGTGTCTTTGATTTGTACGCGGTGCCCGTCGTGCGACGAAATGTATCGAATTCATAACACGCACTACATTAAAAAAAAAACACGCATCATAGTGTTTTAAAAGATGTCATCTATCTAGCGGTCTGTTAACGTACTATCTCGGTACGATGCCGCATATGTATTTATTAAAGTAAACATACTGTTAAGAAACTTAAACAAAAAATAAAAATAAATAAATAAATTGATCGTGTTTGCGTTTTATTCTGATGCTGATCCATTTTATCCACTTCTGCATCCTTTGATCACCGATCGTTTCAATTTACATAGTAATAATATTATGTAATATGTATAATTGTAGATTATTAATTTCACATTGCTTGTAATGTCGAGTTGGTCGACACGCGAATACACTGCAGTCTCGCGTTTTCTAAAGCTTTTTTCTATAGCTAGGGTCTTTTTATGTTCCTGTTTGGTGCTAATCATCGACGAAAGATTACGATGTGTTGAGGAACAAAGCACATGAAATTTCGGTATAGTGCTTGTATCAATCGGCATAGGCGAGAAACGAACCAGTTTTTCAAAGTCAAGTTCACGGAATATTGATGTAGAAATTTTCTCTTACAAGCTCAACGATTTCTAACAAAATCCATACCAATATTTTTTGTAAGCGTTATTGATTGCTAACAGTACCATAAATAATATAAAATTGTCTGTTTTAAAATAATTGATGAGGTTTGATATAGTAACAACTTTTGCAGCGGAACTATAATCCGGCCAAAAGGCTTATAAAAATGGCCTATCGTACAGTTGCCGAACAAAATAACTTGAATAACTTGGTACTTACATATTTGGAACATCAGCCATATTTTTCATTTTTTCATGAGAGGTGCTGGGTTACATGTATATTTATAGTGTCGCGACCGTAACTCAGCGAAAAAGAGACAAAAATATCGATATATATCAGCACCGAGATTTAAGTATTGAACGTCGGTGGCATTATATAAACACTTTGTTATATTATAATGTCTTGCGAATGAAATCAAGCATACAGCATAATTTAATTAGAATTGATGTGCTTTATTTATTTTATTTTAAAGTCTGTAAGAAATTTTGTGCAACATTTTTTTATCAAGCAACTTTAAAAACCACATCTATTGAATACACAGTAGCGTCAAATTATAAAGGAAAATTGTGTTATAAGCTTAGGCATCATTGATTTTTTCACTGCTCTCAAGCCTTGAAGATGCTCTGAAACTCAAAAATTTGTTTACAGTGAACACTTTTCGGAAAATATAAGTTATAAATATATTACCTGTTTACTATTTTCTGTAATTTTTAAATTTTTTGCTAATAACTTCTACGATGAAAACAAAAATTGATAATGCGTAACCAATCAGCAACGCGTAAACTAATTTCATTGACAACAGGGATAATGATCAGATAGAAAAATATTTGGAATAGCGTGAATATCTCTATATGAGAATCTACCATCGGCTGAAGTGAATTTAATCCATTTATTTTTGATCGAATAATCTTGAAGAATACTTTGTAACCAAAAAGCATGAATTCCAGGTTCTAATAATCTTTTAATTATTTTATCAAATTCGCCTGCATATGGCGAACATTTTGCAAACAAATATATAGGAATAGAGTTACTCGTTCTTCAATATTACTTATAATCCATCCTTCTTCTGGTTTCGAGAAATTTTCTCTAAAAATATTCGAAATGTGATCGTTAGCAGCAATGCATAAGTTGATTGGATCATTTTCAAAGGTCATGCGCTTACAGGTACTAATTCGTGTCGTTGGTAGAACCGTGATGTTAGTAGATGAATCCCTAATAATTTACGACCTCGCATCAAAGTATACGTTAAGGTATCCGTAGTGATATCAATACTTGAATCAATTAAATCTTGGAACGCATCAAAGGAATACCATTGTTTTTTATTTAAACTCATCTCAAACATGTATTCAATTACTTCCGCTGAAAAAGTCAAAGATATGACAAGAAGAGATGAAAAAAAATTTTTCTTTTAATTTTGGCGGTTCAACAGGTATTGAAATACCGATTGCAATCATAGCAACATTGTATGCAGATGAGAATCGCCTGTCATATCGAACTAGTCGCAAAAAGCATATAGACAAGACGATAACAACTATGATCGTGATTACAGATAGTATCAAATTCCAGGGAACTACTGATGTATAATATCCGCGTTGCTTTATGATACAATGTGAGCCATATATTCCGCATAATTAAAAGTAAGCTTCGTAAATATTTGGAAATAACATGGTGTTTGGCACACTTGTCATGCAGAAATCAAGCAGATAATGTCTTGACAGATCTCGTAAAACATACTCCAACTGGTCAATCCTCTTAATAGTTATAGTGAAACTTAAGGTTTCAGCTATCGTCTTCATCAACATGTAATTTGTGCCACGGAAAGAGTCTCGTTTGATATTCCCATATGAATCTTTATTTACTTCCATGCCGTAGAATTTTTCTTTACAATGCATATCCATGTAAGTTTGTCAATTTCTAATTAAACAATTTACGATTTTCAAACAGAGGTACCACTTCATAAGAGTCATTAAACGGATTGTACTATAGTATAAAATAAATTCTATAATCCTGAAAATAATAATTTTTTTGGTAAAAATATTAATTTTTAAAAATAAAAAAATTCAAGATGATTTTGTTTAAAATACATATAATTAACTAATAAGCATGAAAAAACTATCGATGTACGCAATATGTAATCGTAGAATAGCAAATCTGTAGCTCTTAGAGAAAACAACAACAAGAACACTTTGGATTTCGGTTCATTAAATAGGTGGTTTTCGTGCAGAAATTACAGAAGACGACTCTTTTTTCCTTGATGTTGTATACAAATCCAGTGCAATAATGATATTGACAATGATGACATTTGATGAAAGTGAGTACCAAATCTTAGTTTCGTGTCTCTCACCTAGTCATTTGCAAACGCGATTCTTTTGTAAGTATGCAATTACACGGTAGAGCTCACGCACGAATAGTATACAATCATCATCGTCAGAATGTTTCTCCACACGACATAAACTGCCAATCATTATAAAACCGGCTAAATAAAAGACTAAACCCCCTTTAAAAAATCACGTTTATTCCTTCATTGTCGATGGCTACTCCAAAGTTGCATTATATTATGTACAAAAAAAACACATAAAAACAAATATATAAAACATCCAAGTACAGATTCACCTCTTCTAGACACTCAAGATAAGCAGGGGCCACAGTCGGGTCCACCGCGATAGTTCTTTAATGGCTCAACACGCATGAGCTGCTGGAACTGGCCCTTGATCAGCTCCCAGGAACTGAACTTCTCAACGTCGACGCCAAACTCACGACAGGTCTCGATGAACGCAGGTACGCAGAGCTCCAGGTACGCGTGGTCTACGGTTGGAAGTAAATGGTGCATCCCGTGTGAGCCGAAGTTGGTCAGAACAAGGAAGAGTGAATCGTCGATCACCTTGCGGTCCCGCGTTGCGTCAAGTTCCATCAGACCCCAGTCAAGGTCCTTTCTGAAATAATGGTAGAAGAGTTTTTATTTCATCCGCGACAGTATTGATTCTGAGCAATTGGAGCTTATCGTGAAATCAATACTTTTTTATCTGCACCTATAAAGTATGTTAGGAGTCGAGATTCGAACTTTACAAATATCGCGAGAATCGTTCTCTAAATATATATACTGATTTTATTCAAATTGTATAATCGATGACAAAAACTAACCTGCAAACATCACCGTCGTGAAAAATTTTGGGATGATGGTGAGCAGCTGTCAGTCCGATAAATTTGAAGATGAAACTGCTAAGGATTATGATACACAGCCACGTTTTAACAGCCGCGAAGGGCGAAGCGGCGAAGAAGCTCATTATGATCGGCAGAAAGAATGGCACAATATCCCTGAATTCCGGACTCTTCCATTCCGTGTACATCGAGTAATATCTGCAATTGGAAAATTAAATTGAAATCGCCCAAAAATACATATTATTGATTTAACATACCGTTTGACAGCTTGACCAAGAAAACCGAGACCAAAGAATACTGGTTCAAAAGCCAACATAACCAGCCGATATAGGAGAGTCTTGTCCTTGGTGGGCATGTAAGCGATGAAAGGCTCCAGGGCATAGATCTCCATGTCCCAAAGAGTGTTGGGGTAGAGGTGGTGACTCAGGACGTGGGATATCCGCCACTCCTTCGACGACATCATACTCATGTCAAAGTAGAACATGCGGAAGTTGTCCCTCATATGGAAGAAGTTATGGGCGCATATCGTTGTCCATGTGAGGAACAGAGCTGAAATAAGATTATTCCTTACGTGAGCTGCGTCTTGAGCATAACAGCGCCGGGGATTTACTCAAATTATCACATAATCATCGTGGTTGCAAGCTATTCATATACTCTGATCCCTATAGAATTACACCCTATATAGATAAGAAACAAATTTAAATACCACTAAAAGCAACGGCTATCCACGACTTGGTGATAACAGCAGTGATGGCACCTAGTATAGCCATCATCACCATGAAATCAGCAATACGTTTAGATCTAGGAGACGGCGTGTGGAAATCCACGTCCTTCAGGGCCTCACGAGCTCTAGCTTTAAATTTTTTAAAGAACCCGCTCTGATCAAATGTGTAGGCCAGTGCCCTGGGCGCCTCAGCCTTGCGCACGAAAAACTTCGGCAGTAATCGCTCGGCTTTATCCGTTATGTGGTGGGACTGTAAGAGCATATATTTCGTTGATTGCATTTGTTTACGAACACGATCATGGTTGTGCATATTCTGCATATTTATCGCTTCAGCAATTAGCTTTATCTAAATATGCAGATTGATTGACCAACGTCATATCGTCAACAGGTTTTAGTTCATTATGGCCCAATGCTTTTAGCTGAGATTTAGCAAAAATGTTGATTATATTTTATTATTAGAGTAACTGAATCGAATCTGTGATATAATCGATATTTGTAAAGCTTAATAAATAATATGAAGGAAATTATTCTAAATTAAAGATATATTAGAACATTCTTTTTCTAATTGCAAAGTTAACTTTCACCACTGAAACATTAGATACTGTATACAATTGCACATTCTTTATCGTATTCTTCTATATTAAGACTAAGCACCTAGTTTTTTTTTTATGAAACTATATTTATAAAATTAAATACAAAGAACTCAAATAATAAAATAATAGATGAAATTTCCTCGGTCATCTTCGAATCGCAATTATTTGCTTGGTAACACTTAGCAAGTCATATCTATGAATCCATTAAATTTGATTATTTTATTATGAAACTCTTCACTCTTCGCGGAAAATTCACCTCATTATAAAATAGTAATAACGAAATTACCTCGAATGCTTCTGTGATGTCAGTTCCCCGCGTCATGCTCAACCACTCGGAACCTCCGGGATGATTTCGTATGAACGACTCCAAGTCGTAGAGGTTGTCGTAAATTCTCCACAAACCTTCTGCCCCGTCATCTTTTCGCCTTCCTTCGAGAAAACCGAAGCAAGTCCTTAAAGGATGATCCCGGCCTGACGGGTAGGTCATGCCCGGCACTGTACTCTCGTACTTTGTCATTTTTCGAACCCTTTGAATAAGCGATGCAAAACATGGTAATTATATGATGATATATGAAATTTTTAGAGACACACAAATAAATAGATCATAATGAGAACTGATACTGTCGTAAGATCGTTAAGAGTTTTATGACTCATTTTGACAGAGAAAGTTTCAGTATATATTTATGCGCTAGAATGCATCATATAACGATACGTATGTACCAATCCATCACGTGCTGATGACTTATCACAGAGAGATTTTTAACTTTATAAAATAATCACTAACTATAGTTAGAACACACTGCTCTGAACTAAATTTTATTCAAAGTCCACGCTTAAAGTAATTTAAAGAAAACACTAAAATACTAAATTACTGATCGAATATAAGAAAAACTAATCCATAAAATAATGCACACGAACGGAAATAAAATAATAAATAGTAGAAAATGAAAATTACTCGCTTGAAGCTGCAAGTTCGATGGACCAACGCGTATTGCCGATAGATAAACCGTGAAGCAGCCAATTATACCGTTCTCGGTCAGTTTTTTCCACTCCTCGAGATCGTCGTCGCAAATAAGATAGCTCTCTAGAAGCTTCACCGATAAATTCAAAAGTACAAACACTAACAATAACAATAATAATAATCACTATCAACCGACTGCGCAACTCCCGAAAGGGGGATTTACTCTGGTTTAGCTCTTCCAATCTGATAAACCGGCATATATATATTAGTTTCTAAAGACACAAGCGCGTGCGCAAAGCGTCAACTCGCGCGGATTCAATTCGACTGATCGCGACAACCTTTGCCCCCCGCGCGCAGAATGCACGCCGACGCGCGTCGGAGTGCCTGCATCCGCGCGCGCACGCGTATCTCATGTATCCACGGCTACTCGAAAAACTTTATCGCCGTTTTGGTGATAGCTCCGTCTACAATCGCTTGGAATATCTTTCTTTTTCTTTCTTGAAAAGGAGAGAATAACTTTATTTGTCGACGAAGCAGCTTTTTTAACTTTATTCATTAATTGATTATTGGCTCATCGAAGTGAATTTTGTGATTAATTGTTTCAAGTCTGCATCATTAAGAACCATAATTTAAATTAAAGAATATTTCTGCCAATATTTTATTTAAAATATAATTTGAAAATTAAAAATTAAATTTTGTATATTCGAAATGCATAAGAGTATAAATTTAGATTAAATTTTGTATATAGCAGTCAAAATGATTGATAGTATGAATTTTAATCAGGGTATTCCAAAAGTATTTACAGAAAAAATGATAACCGCAGCCGTGTTTTGATAAAAAATTAATTATTTCTTTATGATAGAAGTAGCTATATATATTTAATACTTAATCATGAAACTATATTATCAAGAGGCGTGCGGCTATAGCACCACGATGGCAAGTATTGCAACATAAATTCGAACCACCAAATTTCTATTGAGCTCAATTGCCTTGAAAAAAAAATTGATAATTTGATCATTGTATCATTTTGTTTAAGACAATTTTCCGCTACGGTGACAACAATAACACTTTGCGTAATTGCATTATTGAATAACTAAACTTATTCATATCAAAGGTTACCACGGCCGAATCATCATCAAGTTGCGTCAATTACAATTTCGCATTAATTTTTGCAGGTACGTGCGTGTGACGCATTTAATTCGCAATGATAATATCTATAACCTAAGATTTTGAATTTTTTCTTAGGAGTTTAATTGTCAATCCACTGAGGCAAATCATGGTCATACTTTAGTTGTTTTAGCTTGAGTCTCAAGTACAAGTTACATACGGCTTTTATCTCAGATCATTAAAAACTACATACGATATTATAATATTAGTAATACGAAGGAAAAATGTCGTATAGTTAAAATTAAGGAAAAATTGAAATAAAAATACGCAATATACATGAAACTAAACTTTTACCTCTTGCTTCTATACATTACACAAGAATTTATACAATAATAGATAACAAAAATTTGTTTAAACTGTAATCAGTTAATCAACTATCAACAAACACCTTATGCCTAGACAGTCAAGATAAGCAAGGGCTACAATCGGGTCCACCGCGATAGTTCTTTCGTGGCTCGACGCGCATGAGTTGCTGAAACTGACCCTTGATCAGCTCCCAGGAACTGAACTTCTCAACGTCGACGCCAAACTCACGACAGGTCTCGATGAACGCAGGTACGCAGAGCTCCAGGTACGCGTGGTCTACGGTTGGAAGTAAATGGTGCATTCCATGTGAGCCGAAGTTGGTCAAAACGAGGAAGAGCGAGTCGTCGATTACCTTGCGGTCCCGCGTTGCGTCAAGTATCATCAGACCCCAGTCGAGATCCTTTCTGAAATTGTGGGAGAAATTTTTTTTTATTTTATTCGCGACAGTATTGATTTCGAGTATAATGCTAGGAGATTTGAGTTTTCCAAATAATGCGGGAATCGTTATCTAAATACTGATTTTATTAAAGTTGTATAACTGATATAACAAAATAACTCACCTGCAAACATCACCATCGTGAAAAATTTGAGGATGATGATGAGCAGCTGTCAGTCCGATAAACTTGAAGATAAAACTGCTAAGGATTATGATGCATAGCCATGATTTCACCGCCTCGAAAGGCGACGCAGCGAAAAAGCTCATTATGATCGGCAAGAAGAATGGCACGATATCCCGTAATTCCGGGCTCTTCCATTCCGCGTATATTGAGTAATATCTGTAATTTTGGAAAATAAATTTTAATTGCCCAAAAAACATATATATTAATTATTATTGTTGGAAAATAAGCATACCGTTTGACGGCTTGACCGAGAAAACACAGACCAAAAACTATCGGTTCTAAAGCCAACATCGCCAGCCGATACAAGAGCGTTTTGTTCTTAGTAGGCATGTAAGCGATGAAAGGTTCCAGGGCATAAACCTCCATATCCCAAAGAGTATTGGGATAGAGGTGGTGGCTCAGAGCGTGGGATATCCGCCACTCCTTCGACGACATCATACTCATGTCAAAGTAGAACAGACGGAAGTTGTCCCTCATGTGAAAGAAATTATGCGCGCATATCGCCGTCCACGTAAGAAAAAGAGCTGAAATGCGGTTTTCTCACATAACATAACGGAAATTTACTCGAATATCTTAATGATCGCACGTATTTTTCGTAGTTGTGAAGTATATTCGGCTTGTTCACAACACAGTATAACTAGATACAACAAATTTTTAGTCACCAGTAAAACCAATGGCCATCCATGACTTGGTGATAGCAGCAGTGATGGCACCTAGGATAGTCATCGTCACCATTAAATCGGCGATACGTTTAGATCTAAGAGACGGCGTGTGAAAGTCTACATCCTTCAGGGCTTCACGAGCCCTTGCTTTGAATTTTTGAAAGAAGCCGCTCTGATCGAAGGTGTAGGCCAGTGACCTGAGCGCTTTGGCTTTACGCACGAAAAACTTCAGCAACAATAGCTCAGCCTTATCCGTTATGTGATGGGCCTGTCAGATGTAAATTTTGCATTTTGTATTGGTCTAAGCAGTTAATCAAATAGCATATAGCATCTATATAAATGTGAATTAAATATGTTCAAATCACATGAATGTATCATAAATAAGTTTTCAGTTGCAGTTGTAGTATAAGCAGCCCGATAAGCCTAACAAGACAGTTCTAGCATAGGCGAAACACCGTTATATATTCAGTATACACGTCAGGTTTTCACGAGGGTTATCGAAGAGTGCCTATGCGCCACCTATCGCCGCCAGTTAAAAAACATATAGGCCTTCTGGCAGTTAGAGCAGTGGGGAAAAGGCTAGTCCAAAACTTTTTCGGCGCCAGTCGGACTGGCTGCTACTTTATAACCGATTACAAATAGACAAATGAACTTTCTCGATCATCTATATCATCTCGATTATTTTATAATGGAACTCTTCGATCTCCTCGAAAATTCATCTCTTTAAATATTTTACTTAATATAACACGCAACAACATTACCTCGAACGCTTCTGTGATGTCCGTTCCACGCGTCATGCTCAACCACTCGGAACCTCCGGGATGATTTCGTATGAACGACTCCAAGTCGTAGAGGTTGTCGTAAATTCTCCACAAACCTTCTGCCCCGTCATCTTTTCGCCGTCCCTCGAGGAAACCGAAGCACGTTTTTAAAGAATCATCGCGGCCTGAGGGGTAAGTCATACCCGGTACCGTACTCTCGTACTTTGTCATTTTTCTGTGTTTTTGCGAAGCCTCGATTAATCGATGCTCATCACATAATTATAGTAATAATGATAGTGTATGAACCGACCATGTACTGATAATTATTATAACCGTGCGATTTCAAACTTTATAAAATAAATAGTAGTTATATTGTTAGAACATAGCTAAATGCTATTTAGTCTACCTATGCTTCAAATAACTTAACAAGATAACACTAAATATCTTACAGAATAAGTATAACTGATCGAAAAACTACATAAATAAAATATAAACTGAAATAAAATAACAAATAGAAGAAAATGAAAGTTACTTGCTCGAAGCTTCAACGTCGATGGCTCAGCTCGTATAACGTCAATAGAAAAACTGTCAAGTAGCAACCAGTTGTACGGTTTTTAGTCAGCTTTTTTCACTACTCAAGGTCGTCGCCGCAGACGTAGTAGTTCTCAGAAATTCTATACACCGATAAATCCAACCGTACGAACACTATAACAATCAAGCGTGACTACCAAAGTGAGATTCACTGATACACTTAAACTCTATCCTTCAATCTCATAACCCGACAATAATAATATGTATATATTACTAAACACGAACGCGTGCTCGAAGCGTCAACTCGCACGGATATAATTCGACTGATCGCGCCAACCTTTGCCCCGCCCGCAAAATGCATATATCAGCGCTGACAGAGTTATAATAGCTGCATGGATAATACATGTGCGGATGTATCCTGATATTATAGGCGTTGAGTCGAAAGCCACATACATAATAGTTCTTTTGAATTTTAACTACTCTATTCAGTCTTTAATACATAAACAGAGTAAATAAATAAATTTGCTGCGCGATGAAATTATTGTTTAAACTCGTAGAATTTGGGGATTTCGCCAACAATAAATACTTTGAATTCAAAAACAAAACTTTTGTATCATAACGATATTCGTCGAATCATTATACAAAGTTGCGTCGATGCAGCTAGATCGCAATATCGCATACGATTCCTATATAACATATTAAAAAAGTTTGCACAAACAAACAAAAAATAAAACGAAGGCAAAATTTGACCTGCAATTGAAAAGAACCTTGTCCTACAAATGTATCCACGTAGATGGCATCTATATACCAGCGATTTCAAATTTTTCCGTACAAGTATGTAAATTCACTGAGGCGAATCAAGGTCAACTTGTTTCTTTCTTATACATATAGTTATCACATAATTGTCGCTCGCCTTTCACAGAAAGTTCTGAGGTCGTCACGAGGAAATGATTTACTTTCATTACAGCTGGCCGATATCGCGTTAATATTTCGAGCGGATGCGCGTAGATAGTTTGCTACTCCTTTCCTCGTGTATTAATGTATCATTAAAACTTCACGATCGTCGTCAAAAGTAACGGATACTTCGTCTTCTGAAAAAGAGTAAAATTAATCAGATAATTTATATTTTCGGTTCACTCGCATGTAATAAGTGGGGAATGGATTTTCTCTTCCAAATATAAAACTTGTTTTGAACCAAGCTATATGATTAAGATTCATACATATAATGCACAAAATACAACAGATACATAGTAAAAAATGAGTGTTATAATTAATAACAAATAGAGGTTCAATTATTTTTCCATATGAGTATTCATTTGTGTTTATAAAAATAATATCATGCTTCGAATTTACAACTGAACAATCGTTAAAAAAGTACTAAAATAAAAAATAACTTAATAATATTTGTGGCGCAAAATATGACAATTTGTGATCCAAATACACCGGAGCATGTGACAACGTTCACTGTATGCATAAATACTCACTAGCCTAAACGCACCGATTGGATCTAGTTGATAAATTTCAATTTACACTTGACATTGATAAAAAAGATTTTTTGGTAACATCTTACATAACACATATTTATTTAATTACGATGTACATCAACTGTAAGACATTAATATGAGTATAATTTTAACAGGTTGATTTTAAAATATAATCTAATGGCAGTTGTGGTTATGCACAGATAACTTAAAATCGATATTCATCGCTTTAGCCAAAGACTCTGTTGTCTTAAATTTAGTGGCTTTTTATTTACTTATACTTAAAAACAAATATATTTCTTTGTGATAAAACCTATAAACGATATATCTAACTATAAAGACTCTATAAAGTAAAAACGTAAAAAATAAGATCTTACGAAGCTAAAAACACAACTCGTTCTTTGATTAACAAGATCAGTCAACCTCTATTCCGTGTGCGTTTTAAAGTATATCCATCGTCGTTATAAAGTCGAAATCAAAAACGCATGTACCGATCAAATATCTTTGATTACTTCTCAGCACATCAAATTTTCCAGCCACGCACACATAAATGCATGTAATGATTGCACAGATGCACGAAAATTTTTACAATCTTCGCTAAGCATTCCATCTCATGTACCGTCTCTCGACGTACCTCGCGAGGAAATTGAGCACAGGAATGAGGCTAACGGCGTACCAAAAATACTGGTCCATATTAGGCCTGTATCGCGAAGAGCCGTAAAACTGTCGCGGCGGTGGCGGCGAGTCCGATAGAGACGAAGTTTGGATTTTGCTGGCTTTGACCGCTTCGGACGGGCAGTCGGTTGGCCCGATTGTTGTAGGTCTTGGACCAGTTGGTACTGGGTGTGGTTGTTCGGTCTGACATACCCATCGAACATATCGTGCCCTGGACCGCTTCGCGGACGGTCCCGCTGAGGATCCGAAAGTTATAGTCGTTGGGGTCGAGCGAGTGGTACATGAAGGCCGGCAATCGGTCGGACAGCACCCAGATCGTGCCGTTCCGGTCTATCTGAAAATTGGAAACGACGAAATTAAAATATATATTTTTTGTTAAATTGCAAAAAGGAGCGCGAAATTTCAAATGCATGCGACCAGTTTATTAAAGTTACAAACCATATAAGCATCATTTTTGTCTATGTAAAACTCCGCCCTAAATACATATCGATTCTAAAGCAATATACCGCTCGCAATTCAATTATTTATTTAGCATAGTATTTTTCAAGACACGCCATCTAACGGTATTTTTCTATAGCATCGTACAAGTTGTACTACCGTCTACGGCTCAGATAGTAAAACAATAAAACATACAGCGATAGTAAATTTTCATTACACTGACAGTGACAGAGCACAAATAGCTTTATGCACAAAACAATTAATTTTTTCCAGCCTGTGCAGTATCGTTATCTTGTCTTCGGAATTACCAGTCGAACCCGACGATTTACTTTGTCTAAAACATGTATATATGTACCTTCAGGTCATTGGGAAAGACCATTGTGACGTTGTCCATGTAGACCCTACCCTGTTGCTGTATGCTATACTTGGTGCCGGTTCGCCAGCACGCAATGGCATTCAAGTTAGTCAGGGCGTAAATCAGAATTCCGGTCTCTGGGTCGAGGAAACTAACGCTGCTCTGGCCATTAGGTCCCCGCGAGCCCAGTACTTCGAACTGATGGAAGGCTTCTGAAAATACCAGATAATGTGTCAATTTTCATTCGCCACTGTGTTATAGATAGCAGCAAAAATTTATGAACATCGAAAACGAATACATAATTTCTCTCTCAGGTGTAGTTATAGCATGAACGACCCGAGCAGCAAGCCCAGCATGGCAGTTTTTGCACAGCTGATACACCGCTATATATATACATTCTGTGTGCAGATATTGCTGAGGGAAATATAAAAGTGCCTATGCGCCACCTATCTGCATTAGCCAGAAACTTACGGAGATTCGGAAAGTTTAAGCGCGTACATACGTATTTAGTTAAAACAGATCCAGAACATAGCTAGGTATACTAAATTCGATACACCAACGGCTAATATTTACCAGCCATTGCAAATAAATCAATGTTTCTAATTCGATATTAAAAAAAATAATAATAATAAAACTTGACACATACCAAATTATACTCTACAACTACAAACTAGTACATACCAAAACAAAGCAAAAAGTAATCCTTTAAAATTCCTTCTCCGCTTGTCGAGCTCGAGCATAATGATCTCCGGGCAAAAGTAGGTCAACCGCAAGTCCTTTGAGAAAAGCAGCATACAGAATATATTTACCTGACGAAGCAACTCTCTCGGGATCACGCAGAAGCCTCGTACTAACAGCGAACTCCATAGTGCTGGACAGCGGATGGAAGTAGAGTGTGCTGTAACCGTCTCCGGTCGGCGCCAGGGCTAATCCGAAAATGCCGTCCGACCACTGGAATGGGACACCACCGACGTTGAATTCACCAGACTGCAAAAGAAGAGCATCGAGTTACATGCCGGATCCGTTACGAGCCAATTTTTACACGCTCTCGAACAAAGAGCGACTGTAAGTGCCCGCGGTGTTGGATAATAACGGTATTAAAAACTATAGCGTGATATTTTTATGGTGCTGCGCAGCGCGGTGACGCAAGAGCACACTGCACTTTGAACCACTATAGTGGACTTGTTGAACGGCGATGATAAGGAATGGAGAAATGCGCGAATAGAGCAGTCGGATTGTGCTGCAATAAGCGTGAAAACGAATGTTGTAGAAAACATTGACCCTGTAACCGATGCGGGAAAGTTATTAAATTGGATGTTATTAGAGTGCGCGCTATATTATATGAAACGAATCTAAGTAGATACGTGTCGGTTATGGTACGGCATTATTACGAATAAATTATTTCCAGCTTTCTACTCGAACGTCAATCTTTTTTATTATATGCATAAGAATATTTTTTGAGGTAATTGATAATAAATGTCACATTTGTGTCAATGTGAATACTAAAGGGCAACAATAAAATAATTATTTTTCTCGTTAACTAAGTGTACCCAGAGAGCTTTTGAAATTTCTCCAAATTGAGCAAAACTTTGCATATCGCATAAATCACGCCAGTGCGGTTTATTGTTACGGCAGAGTAATGATCTAGAAACACTGATTGTAAAGTTAAATGACCTAAACCGTTTGCGCTTAATCGTTCAATCATAATGAAATATTGCTCCTAAAATGCGATTTCCATAAAAGCTTTCTCGGCTCTCCGTGCGTGATTATCCTTTTCTCCTCTAATTCTGCGCAGAATACGTTTCGGAAACAAATACGTTCTGTACGATTAACCGCGATCGCTTATTTTTCCCAGCAGTCACCTCAATTACTCACTCATAAGTATCTCAGATAGAAAGAACGTGATAGTTACGTTTAACACTCGAAATAAACTTGAACAATGTGTGTCAAAACAACAACAAATTACGCAGGATTACGCAAGAGCCCAGCAATTGTCTCCGCTTTCTCGGAATTTCACACCGCGCGAGAGACGTCATCTCTCAATTTACGGGTCAACGTATTTATCCTCCTCTCGTCTTCGCGAGAGAGAGCAAAAAACTTCGGGTTGTCACGAAAATCGCAAAAATAGTGCCAATTAGAGCCGAGAAATTCATTAAGCATCGCGTAGAGACTCGTCGGCGGTACTTTCTATTAAAGTCGATTCAGGAATTCGCGAATGATTTGCGCTGCAGAAGGAGAACGGAATGCCATTGATCGATCGGCTGCGTGGACACGGGAGCCTTATAGAATTCCAAGGCTGATCAGAGAAAAAGTCCCTTTATTGGAACGAGTATGTGTATATGTGTGTTGGATCTGTTTTTAGCTCTTCACTGCACACGTGAGCTAACGTAATATATCGCGTATATCGTTATGGCGATCGAGCCGTGATGGAAAAAGTTGTATAAGATGATGGTTGTTAGACGCGCCTGTTTTAGCATGAAAGTCGAGTGTTGAAAGTGCGGCATGTAGTTTGATGAAATTTCTGCCATGAGCATTATGAACTGCGATGATGTTTATGGTCTACTATAAAGAAAAGTATATATATACATCTACTTTTGATTCAACGCCACAGATGTAATGACTCACCTGAGGATCCGGATGGAAGTAGTGATGCTTCACCAGCCATGACTTGGCCAGCTTCCAGGAATAGACGACCAAACCAGGCCCGCCCAGATCTCCAAGATAGCCGTACGAGTCATCGCAGTCGTAATCCTCGACGGCGATGTTGGCGAACAGAGACTCGTAGGTTCGGTGGTCATCGGGAATCGGGTACTTGCGGAGAAGCTGGTCGTTGGTCAGGTCGTAAACCAGAAGGGTGGGTACAGAATCTTGCTCTGGTGCACCGAGGATGTCGGATAGACCGGTATCCAGTACCCAAAGTCGATTGCAGCGATCGGCACGTACGCGGAAGGTCGAAACGATCTCCGGAGGTGAGCCGCCGCTGTATTGGTGAGCCTCCCACGAGGGATAGGGTATGAGCGGTGGTGAAGTTCGAGAGTCTGGAGAATCGGAACATTTTATTATAAGAGGTCTTTAGCCGTCTGACTCATCGTCTCTAACTATGAAGAAATCAAGAGTTTTTCCCGGTCGAAGCGTATAATATCATTTCTTGATTGCAGCCTACGGAAGATCTTCACGTCCAGATCATCGCATAAAAATTAGAATACAAGGCTTCCATTCAACATTTTATAATACGCGTCCGGCATATCTACCATGACGCATCGCATTGAATATAACACGCTGCCGGGGGCGAAGTCGTTTTTTATATTCATTTTTCCCAGTATCGAATTCACGAGATTATTTATATTGTTTTCTTGAGAGTTCGATCTTCGCGCTCGGGCAAATATTGAGTCATGCGGTGCGCCAGAGTGACTAACGCCGTGTGGTATCGTTAATTTTTCTCCCCGTGACGTTATCGTTAAATAAATCACAGCTTACTATCGCGCCGTAATGAGCTATAGTATACATACTCCTGTCTCGAAAATTATATGCTCTCGTATATGCGGATAAGCAATAAGCGTGACGACCCCAATTACTTTTCTTCAAAATCCGTTTGAAAAGAGAAACTTTTCTAAAATTGTGTATAATAAAACGCACCATTAATTTTGATGTAATTAAGACTGGCTACGACGCCTTGTCTCCATCGAGGTACCGTAATGAAGAGCCGATCTCCAGCGACCTCGAGTCCAAGCGGTAGATTGTCCTCCTGTTTATACTTCGGAAATAGTCGTTTCGTCTCCTCGTTCGGCCAGTCGTAGTCTATCTGCTTCCATTGGTACTTGACGTGCAGGTGGTCTATAGCAGCGGCACCGCTCACTGCGGCCACGAAGAGCAGACCGATGGCGAGCATTTTTTTGCGAGTGAAAGACTTCCTTGTGGCTTGAGTCAAGAGCTGATGCTTAGTTCCGTTGGTTTCTGGAAAAGAAAGAGATAGTGAAAATTTTTGCCATCGTGGATGAATGCGATGCTCAATGCATTGTTTCGTGTATTTCTATTGTCAAAAAGGATCTCATTGTTTTCGTCGATGCGATGATGGATGTACTTAATCGAAAACTTGCTGGTGTTGCACAATGTATACAAAACACACTATGTGCCATGTTGTGGAATGAAAGTGATGGGTATGATCGTGTACACAGATTGTATCTGTACACGCGATTCATGAATTTGACAAGCGAACCGGTTATCAAAATTGTCAGTAATTCTTGCGCACAGACAGCGAATTATCGGTGTAGTTACGCTCACGCGATTCTATGAACTGAAAACTCGCTTTATTTATAAAACTCTTGCGGCGATAAGAGGTTAACAAATACTTTCGTATAAATCAAATTGATAATACACAGCGTTTGGGTATACATACGCACACATAAAGCTGTGCAAAAAATGCATATATCCTCTCGTTTTCTTTTTTAAAACCGTCTGACTGCCCTGGATCCGATTTTCACTTTCGTTCACCGGCCTCAAAAAGGTTGCGGCATAACAACCGACAACCGCGCGAATATCAAAATTTTGCAAGCGAAACCACCGCGAATTTTTGCGAATGAGCCGCATCGTCAACCGCAGCAGGATTTTTCTCAGCATATAACTCGAATCGAGCAACTCTCCTATATTTAGAAACTATGATATACATCCGATTGACCGGACACGCGATTCATGGGACGATGAACCTGTCGACGAGCCCATCGATCCCAACATCATTTTAGCCACAACGAGACCTAAGTATATAGAAAGCCTCAATTGCAGCTAGTGTATAACACGTACAAGCAGTGGACCTGCATCTGACGCAACTGCTCAAGGTGTAACGGTGCCCGAGATCGAGAATTCGGAAGATTGTATCTCAACGGTCGCGAGTGACGCGGAGAAAGCACGTGTACAGCCGTTCGTTTTCTATGCGCTCGATTGGCCCCCTTTTTTCGAACGCACAATATCGATACGATATACCGGTTCGTTATCGCGACTTTTTGCGATAGCGATATACATACCGATCTACAGCAAAAAGTAGAGATCGGGACGGTGGTGGAAACTAAAGAATGTGTGTGTGTGTGTGTGCGCGCGCGTGTGTGTGTATAAGTATATGTGCGTGTGTGTGCTTTTCTTTTTGGCAGTAGCCACACGATTCGGAGAGTGAAAACACGCGGGTGATACGAGTTCGAAAGGAGAAAGCACTGAAAGTCCGAGCGGTCGCCCATTTTTCTCGCGTTCAAAGAGGTGTATAGAGAGGTATCGTTTACGCGGTCGCAATGTTTCCTTTTTATGTAACCAGGCGCTAAGATTGAAAGTGCAAAGATTCTTTTTTCTCGCCGGAACGGATGTAATGGCGAGCCTCGAGGAGGTGAATTTAGAGCCATTAGCTTACATCTCGCGTTTCTTTTCGTCTGGCTGTGGTCGTGTTTACGTATTTGCATATTTTAGATGTGGAATTTTTTCAAAAGCACAGGAGTTGTGCAAGGCCACTACGATGGCCTTAATTTCATATTCGTCAGCGGTTTTTTTAATCTAGAGCAAGTGCCCGGATGAGGAAAACCGAAAAGCTGGTTTTACGAAACTCGACTGATGTGGACGTTACGGTTACTCTCTTATTTGGTGAACATGAATTTTAACGTGACTTATACTTTTTCGCTAAAGAAACATATAATAATAAATCGGAACGAAATTTATAACGAAATTTACAACAAAAATAAAGCAAACAAACGTTGATTGACATTCAATCCATGTCTCGCATGCACATGTCGCGTGTATTTACCATCAGCTCCCGTTCTCCGCACCAGCTGTCACTCACACACTGCGACTTTTTGAAATTCGACCCAGAAAAAAATTCACAGTCACCGCGAAAAAACGATCTTTATGTCACAAGCTCGGTGTTAAAAAAAATTAAGGTTTATGCGGTACATGCGCGCGATTCGAACGTGCTCGCGCTCGAAGTTGTCGCGACACACTGCGGCCGACTACTGAGCGGCCTGTGTACTACTCTGTGTATAGCGCCTCGTGGAGTATATAATGCTTGGCAGGAAGGTGGGACTGCTCATACTCACTGGTCTTAATGGATATGCCGTGTATATGGGACGAGCGCGGGATTTTTCTGTATAGATTGTACTACCGGACAGGATGCGTTGCGCCGATGGCTTTGTTTTCCATGGTTGTCACGGTTGAAGGTGTGATATGTGGGTTTGGTCGCTCTGAAAGATGGGTGAATGTGAGATGATTTGTTGGTTTTATACGTTAGTTTTAAATTTCAAATTTAATGTTAGCTCTGAGAATTATTTGAATGATAGATGATAGATCTAATGCAACCAAGACAAATAATTCGCTTTGTTTCGCTGACTGCTCCAGACAATAGCCCAAAAATGGCCAATTAAAATTATATAAAAATCGCGAGTCTCAGTGAAACTTAATTTCGTTCCAGAACCTGTGTGATTGCCCGTAACGTTTTCATAATATATGTTTAATACGCTCCTGCCCTGAAAGTGAAAGTTTTTCAATTTTTTGACTGAAGCTCCGCACCTTCTGCTAAAACTTTGAACTGACTTTAAAAAAAATTCCTCAGATTATCTCTTTGCCAGGTTAATGGAAACCCTTTTTCAAATTAATCATCCTCTTTTTATAAAAATACCGCTTATGTATAAATCTTCCCACTGCGCAAGCTATTCATCGGTATAATGCACATTCCCTCGCGATCAATCCCATCACGTATATCTATATATATATATATATATATATATATATATAAACAGCTTCGCACAAGAAATGCATTTGGATCACGTGCGCCGTTTCTTTTATGTCTTCGATCAAATGTACAGAGAGGTAAGAAGACCACGCGTTCAACACACTTTCCCAACACCGGCATTGGGTAATTTGTATATTGAATGATTCCTGTGAGACGAAATATCGAAGGCATCGAAGCCGGTTTTGTTTGCGGCCCTTACGCAATGGCTTTTCGATATACACTTAATCATGCACACATGTCATTTCAGTTACATAAGGGCCGACAAAAAGTATGATTTCTATAATACTTTAATGCATATCGGTCCAGCGTAGGCTAAAAGTATTGAGCAAAACGTTGAATACATGCGGTTACGATCACGTATAAGTTCAAGATGAACAAAACCAATTTCGACTGAAAAAAAAAGAACAGTGAAAATATAATAAAAGGAGGTACAAAAAGCGAAAAATTGCCTCTAATGTACGTAAGCAACAAATCATCGATAATAAAGCGTCCTCAAACACCTGTTGGACGAGCAATAAACACTCTCATACCGCGCGTTCAAATTAATAAAACAATGTTCCACGTATAACGTCTCACTGAAAATAATCACGCGACTATATGCGTCACCTGGTAAAGCCCATCGTTGTTAAATAAAGCCATTACATGCGCAGGAAAAAGACTTACGTTGCAGAATTTCTAGAATGACCTTTACAGAGAGTAGCTTCACGCGCGAGAATATAGAGAGGAGAGAGAAAAAAGGAAGAATCAAGTCCAGCGAAGGAAAAGAGACTTACGAGCGAGTGAGCTGTAGACTCGATCATTGAAGGACGATTGCAGTCCCGTTCTCGCGGGGATAACTACTCTATAGTGTGAGATAAAAGTGCGCCAAGGTGTATACGCGCGAAGAGAGAGAGAGAGAGAGAGAGAGAGAGAGAGAGAGAGAGAGAGAGAGAGAGAGAGAGAGAGAGAGAGAAACAATTTTATAACGCGAAGTGACCTGTATTTTCTTGCACTTGATTTTTCAACCGGTATAGCAGTGCGATTGTTGTTTGCGTTTGTTTTTCAAATTCCTGAACTGACGCGACTATGAGCAGAAAAAAATATTATCCGTTTACGTTTACATTATAAAATGATCTATTACGTTATGCGAGAATCGCCGAGAGTAGCGTTGAAAAAATCTCGTTTGCTTCGTGTCAAGTTTACAAAGGATACTCAAGTTATTCAATTTGCATGTTATGCATCTAATTGAACTTCATTATAACGTCCGTACTATGATTGCATGTGTAAATTGTTACATAAAGTCACGCACATGCAGTTATAGAAAGTTTACACTATTGTTGAATCAATTTTGAAAGTGTAAAATTCATTAACATAGAACCAAAACACGATTGGCACCGAGCGCTGTTTCTCACAATCATCAATCAATCAACACTCGAGTGCAGAATTTCAAATTTGGCCAGAGCCTTTTTGATAAAAAATAAGAAAATATCATACAAGCAGTTAAGCAGAAAGTACGTCAACCTCCGCGAAATATAGGTACGCAAACAATGATCTACAAGGGTACATCGATGCGTGAAATGAAAACCCAGTGAAATGCATGAATTGGTTCGTTTTCCCGCGGGCTTATTAGTGACCGCTGCAGTTTCCATGAATATAGTATACCTACTATATTCGCGACGCCTCGCTTCCTTGGAACGACCAGTCGATGCGCTTCTTGCACTTGACGATAATATAGATGTAGCATTGCCTCTCGAAGCAGCTGAAAATGAAATTAGCATTCGATCCCTTGTAAGAAATTGATTAACTGAGCTCTATTATAGTCACAGATCTATATTTATTAATATAATAGGTACATATGTTTACAAAGCTCTCGTAATGTATGTTTTGTGCGAGAATTACCAAATTCGCGCACTCACATTGTTTTTTCGGATAAGAAAATCTTTATCATCCAGTTATCACTTTTTGAAGAGAGGATATTCGCCTCGCTTCCTGCACTGATGGATTTAGATACCATCACCGCAAAATAGCTGAAAATGAAAATAGCCTCTGAACGTAGGATGGAATTTTTTTTCTTTTTTTTTATGAGAAATTGTCGCGTAACAAAGCCAACGGCTTTCTTTAGATCGTTTCGTTGATGGAAAAAGAGAAAAAAGGTAATGCAAATAGTTGTGATTCGTGTTGTTTTTGCGTGAAAAAGATGATCTTAAGCGGTGGTGGTTACGAAACTGAAAAATATCTTCGAGAAAGTCAATTTCGTTTACGGAATCGAGTGATGAGTTTCATTTTAGGCTTGATATGTAACGTAGTAATAAAGTTAAACAATTAAATGAATTATGAAGTCAAAAACGCCTGTCGAACCATTATTCTTTTATGGGCATGATCCACAATTTGTGCAAAGCCGTAAATCCGATTTTCTACCTTAAACTTTACAGCTTTTTTAGAATTCATAAATAAAATCCGAGCGCTAAACCGTGATAATGTTAAACCACTACCCGTGCGGCGTTACCGAAACACTTTATCAAGACGCAAATCTGCATCACACGCAATTTATCGGTACTTCAAGTTGGTATAGCAATAAAAATTTGTCTGTCGTTGCATCGAAAAACTGCGCAACGCGAAACAACATCGAATTCCCGCTTCTTCCGAATCACGATGCATTCTTAGATGACTCGATAAAGATCGCAGTGCGGAAAGTTGCATGTAACGCTGCGCGGCAAAGATAAGTCGATTAGCATAATATACGCGAAATCGGCGGAACGTGCCGTCGATAATTTATAAATTGCTCTAACATAAAAAGTGGAGTCGGGAGAAGGAAAAGTAATTCATCAGCTTATACGTGATTTATTTCTGTTTATAGGTATTAAATGACGAACTATATTTTGGAAGAAAAAAAAACGGTTTCACTCAAAAGTAAATCTCAAAATATTAAACTGATTATAATGGTAGGGTATAACGCGATACGAGATACACTCTAAGAAAATCATACAACTTGTAACGATCGCCTTACGAAACTCAACTCTTGCGTGTATAGCATTTTAATTTTAAACTTTCAAAATAATTGCATCAAACTCAACAAATTTGCAACTTTTACCTATCCACGTATAAACCCAAATAAAAGTAGAAACGCTCATACGTGCTCATTCCTTTGCGCATTTTTCTTCCCCGACGCGACACCTGTTGCTACGTATATTCCTATAACGGAATTTTTGAGCTGACTCAGCTCGACAAATTGCAGGACGCCGAGTTTGACATATGGAGCACACGATGTTTTTTTTTTTTTTTTTTGGATGAGCTATATAACTGATTTTGTTGTTACGGGGGATGAGTGACGGGCTGACTGACTTTCACGATCGTGATTACCGGCTTCGGGAATGTAATTACGGTGTAATTGTTTCCGTTTGAACCGAGTATATAAAGGGCGTAGATTAGAGAGTAATAATACTAATCGTCAAGCTGGAAATTTTCCTTTTGAGGACTGTACATCGATATTTTAGTTGCGGGTGGATACAGTAGAAATCGTTGCGAAATAATGCATATAATTACAACCCGAGATGTTATATGCGAAAAATTGTAAGTCTTGAAAACCCCGACATTATTTCTCGCAACGAACGTCAATAAAAATGACATCGCGCGAAATATACAAATTCTCAAGATGGGAGTAAGCCTCCCAGGAATCCGCAAAATACCAACGATCATCCTCTCGATTGTTCACCTCTCTCGCCCACGAACTAAAATAAAAAAAAAAAAACATTCCGTTCACTCGGAGTCGAAAGTTCACGGAGATGTGCGCCTTGCAACGAGAATCGCGTGTAACAGCGAACAAGGCGCAGCCGAAAGTGAACGGACCGATATAAGCTCGTCGATCGCTCTCGGGATGCGCTCCTCTGCCCAACGATGCGACAGTATATACTTATACCCGCATAGAAATAACTCGCGCGCAAGGTATGCGTGCACCGAGACCTCGACTCCACAGGCGAAAGTGAAAGCTGTCGTTTTAACGCGGACGTTTCTGTGTGCGTCGTCGTCGGTGTGCATGAAATAATAACAGATAAGCGCCGGCGGTCTTTATTACACGCTCGCGCTCGTTAATGACCGCTTTCCGATTTGTGCGTATGTACGGACGCGTGTTCGGATTTTTTTTCGTTGTTTAGAGGTGCTTATTAATTTGGATACTATGAATTCGGTTGTTTCCGTATTTTAAAGAATCTTGCAGCATCTTGAACATGAAATTCATAAAACGTTTGTGATTAAAAAATATTTGAAAAAATTGATTAGTACAGAAGTTTAACTAAGAAATTTAAACGTAACAGTTTGAGATCGTTAAAATACACAATGAAACTTACAATTAAAATGGATGAGGGATAACGTGGACATAATGAAAGTAAATGGATACTACACTTACGAAATCATCGCTTGGATAGAAACTAAATTTTTTACAACAATAACAGCGATAATTCCGAAAGTAAAGCTTCATAACATCGCTCTCGTAACAAATTCATTTCTTTATTCATCACGTCAATTAATACACGTTCAAGTGTGATACACTAAATTATTCGCTCAAAACTTTGTTTACTTTTCAATCTTCGTCAATTGGTTTTCACTTGACGTCCCTCGGCTGAAAAGAACAATGCTGTAGAAGGATACTATAATTTGATCAGAATAATTCGTGGTTTACTTTCTCACTTTACGTATCAAATATTTCCGGCATCATATTCATCATATTAATTAGATGGTTTATTATGTTATCATATTCATATGTAAGTTTGCATATAATTCGTTGCAAAAAAAAAGACAAATCACCATACCTCAATTTTGCGGCGTTACAAACGTTCGTCACTTCGGTTTATTGTGAATGTTATCAGCGCTATAATTTAGCTTTACAAATCAATACTTGGCATATTATAATATTGTTTCTCGGTCCAGCCACGCGTCTTTGCGGACCACGAGGCTAATTTGGCTCTTCATTACCAGTCATTCTGATGTCAACTTATCGATGCAAAACATTATTATGTACAATTATCAATTATTGATTAAGGCATATACTAATTTTAATAGATCGCCTTTTTCAATTTCATTTACCAGGCATGCTCAATTGAATCTAAAACTTACAAAAGAATTTTTAACGATAATGTTAAAAATTGCAACAGTATTCGAAACCTCGCTATAGCCTCGAAATCCTAGACGGTAGGACCAAACAATCGCCTGCCTGATGCGGCAAGGGACCGACAAGGTCCAACAGCGATTAGAGCTGTGATTGGTTGAAACAATATGTGGCTCTCGTTGCCCGCCCCTTTGGGCCTCCATCACAATTTTACGATGACGCATGTATTGACACCAAAAATTATGATATAAAAAAAGAAAGAAAAAAACAAAAATCATCACAGACACTGCAATCGGTACAAAAATGATTAAAATTACGTGACAATATAACGTGCGATCATCTATAGCGACGTCCCGGAAGGGGCGGGTAACGTGGCCCAGATTTTCCAGTTCGAGCTTTTATTCCACAAAACGTCTTTATTCGGAAAAACAGTCGAGATAATCATATGACACTCAGTATAAGTAACAGAAGAACTACATTTTCAAAATTAATGTAACTCCGCAGCGACGCTTGGGCTGCTCAGCCACGGATGCTTTAAAAATTAACAATATTAACAACGGAGAACATCGTCGCACCTCGTTATCGTTTAATAATAATATATTTAAAAAATGATAGTTTAAAAAAACAACAAGATAAGCCCTCGCTGGGGAGCGCAAGCGTCGACGCGAATTGCTCTTATAATTTATCATCATATTAAACAATGCGTAGCATACGTACAGATGTCGTTTTACGGCGCGGTTCGCTGTTTTGCTTTTGAAGTGTTGGTTGAGATGGTGGACTTTTATTAGGTTTGTTTTATTGTTTTTGGTGATATAAATTTTTCTTTACTTTGAGAGAAATAAGTAACGTCGATCAAGAAAAGTGACGCTTGAGCGGAGTTCGAATGGCTCAGGATGGACAGAGTGAGAACGAGGACAGTGATTTTAACTCAGGAAAGGACAAGGATTAGAAGCCTCGATCACGGACTATAGTACGCGTGGATTGCGAAATTCCTTGGAGACTTTGTTGCAGTAAATTCTCCAAATTTTCTAATACATAATAATTGATTGAGCTTTTGAGGCATATTGTCAACTATTCTGTGATCTAAAATAGATAGAAACGTCAAACGTGTCGCTTATTTCACCCCCAAACCAGTTTACAAAATCATCTTAAGCTGCAGCACTTAAGAAAACGTAGGTCGCGGGATCGAAGCTTGGCAAGTAGCCAAAGAGAAAAAGAGAGATATAGAGAGGAGAGTCGGTGGAAGTAGCGTGAGTCGAGTGTCGAGAGCCGCTGTTTGTTAAGAATTATTCTTTACCACTCTCGTTTCACATGTAATTCAGATTCGACTTTTTTAGTCAATTATTTTTACTCTACATTTAATCTGATACTCTCTGTACTTACCACTCACTCATGCGCCGCCCAACAATTGTTCCTTGCAAGGAAAAAGTTTTTTCGCACCGAGAAGGTTCATCGAAACCGATCGCGAGCCTCATTGTTATTATTTATAATGATTAAAAGAGTATGCCTCAAGTGCATGAAACACATCATACTTTCTTTGTTAAGACGTGTGCTTATGTCATTTTCTAATGACGATAAAGAAGAGTGAGAAATGCTACATTAGTGATCTACGATGTATAAAGATATGTATGTCAAGCGCCTGAGGTTGGCAGGTCTCAAGTGTAAGAAGAGCGGATGAAACTTTCTAATTGTGCTCGCAAATAAAGTGTTATCGGATTAAAGTCAAAATACACATATTCAAATCCACACTCGATCTTTCTTTATACAATCAATAAAACATCAGAAATAATAATAACGACAATAATCATACAATGATCATACACTGAGTAAAATAGTAAAATGTCGAGTGCTCACACAAAGCACTTGAAAGTAAGAAAATAAAAAAATTAATCACACAATTACTTTTATGCAATAGTATAGCCATTCTAATCATATTTTCAACAAATTCGTTCACAGTCAAATTAATATGTTACTTTTTTTTAATATAAGTGTAAGTATATACAAATAAAGATGTTCAACATTCTAAAAAATTCCTGAAGATAACCTGCCTTAAATCGTGTATTTCTATGTTATGTCTAAATCTCGATGAACGAACTCGGTGCAAGCATATAAATTATAATGCTTTTTGAAAATAAAATCTAATCGTCGAACTAACCTGAGGCGAGCGCAGACCCAGCGCGCGTTACTACCAATGAAAAAATCCGCTTGCTGTGGGCGACTTGTCCCGTTGGCAGTAACGCGAGAGGGGCGTCACCTTGTTTCTCACATTTTGCATCTCTCCGAGACGATACAGGCTCAGATACTGAGAGAACCGATTCGTCAATATAGAAACTAAATTTAGTTCTAATAAAATGATGTTAAAAAATTCGCCATTAAATTTATGTTTGTATTCTGCAATTTACAAAAATATTTTAACATCATTTCTACTGAACAAACGAATCTCTCATCGGATTTCTCGAGTATCTTGCATTCACATCACCAAATATGAATATTATTATGTATGTAGAATAATTATGATAAATAAACAAAGAATTTTGCTAACTTCGGATTCTTGAATTTGCTGAGTATGTTGAATGCGTTGTCAGCTGTAGTCGGGCACGTGTAAGTTGGCGTCTCTTTCTCGGTAGCATTTTAAAAGCACAGATTACAAACGGAAACGGTATCTTTCTCTCTCGCTCACTCTTTTTAAATTTCGCGCATTATCAACATCAGTGTTTTCTCTATTTCGCAGGCTCTCCTGAGTAGTGTCTTTCGGTTGTCTGCGGTACGGTGTGTACTACTCTCTTTTCATACGTGTTGTGTTGCTTTTTCCGAAGCTCTTTTCTTGCACCGCGGAAAGTTAAACGCCTCGCTGTGCCAGCGAACAAGTTCGTCTGACGCACACGTGCGTCTGCCAAGATTGCGAAATTTTTGCGGCGGGCTAGTTCGTAACGCCGTGCGCATACTTGGCGAGATTTCGAATCTTAAAACTATGGCTGTTATATAGACACTTATCCGATTCTCACAAGCGACAATATCAATTGAAATACTGGAAAGCGTGTTTGAATCAGCAATCTTCGCGTCACGATTACTTCTCTAAAGCATTGATTCTTCAAAAATTATTAACGTTTTTTTTCTGTGTCGTACCTAAACTAATTGACTCTGCTTACTTAATACTCTCTAGTAACAACTGTCATCTAACCGTTAATATCTGAACTTGCATAAATCGAGTAAAAACTAACGACTCTATAAACGAAACTAATCGATTTTACATAGCCCGAACAGTCTGTTTAATTTCATCAAGATCGCGACCAGAAAAACGTTAGATTGGCACCGTTAAATTTAGCTACAGCACAGCCACTCAAATGAAACTTCGGTCAACCCAACGCGGCTATACATCCTTCCGGAAAGACTTTTCACACGCAAGCGTTACGTCCTTGACCTCCGAAAAACTCTCGACAAAAAAAGCTCACCGGACACGACGAGTCGGGCTTTCCCCGTGTCTCTTTCTCGCTCTTGATCAAATATTACAACACAGTGTTGTCCCACCAGCTCGTCGCGCACTCTCCCTCCGCGTGAGAGGAATAAGGTACGAGGAACGGAGTCCGAGGCCACGTCAAGGGAGACAGACGGATGGGTTGTTTTGAAAGAGAAACAAAGACAGAGAAATGAGTAAGTGAGAGATGTGTCCGGGTAGTGGTAGTGGTGGTGGTGGTGGTGGTGGTGGTGGTGGTCACAGTCGTCGTAGGTTCTTCTGGTCACAATAATTGACGATCGATCGGTCGATCGGTCGTTCACCACTGATTGATCGATAGAGATATAATGCATATATCGACGTGTCGGATCTTGGCTGCGTGCGTGTGTGTCTCTCAGGACCTGCTCTCTCATTCCGTCATGTTCAGGGTCGAGCCCAGAGCACGAAGTGCAACGACGGCGCGGTCGAGGGCCCGTCCGCGATCGGAGGCGATCATCTGAAACGCGGGTGCATCATCGGCGCCAGCATCGGCCCACCGGGGAAGCCCATTGGGGCGGCGAAGGCCGGATGCATTGCACCCGGTGGCAGGGCTGCTCCCAACATACCTGCAAAAACAGAGCTGTGTGTCAGTTGAATTCTAGCTTATCACAAAGATTTTAGTTTTTTTTCTTTCTTTCTTATGATGCTCGGAAATATTGGCTTAAGTTATATTCGGTATAAATATAGATATTATTGTAGATATGTATATATAGATACTCAAATTGAGCGGGGCTACCTTCGGAGCTCCGCTCGGATTATAATGCGACATTATCTGGTCGTTCACGTCTCTCGTATAGGCGGTGATTTATATATATATATATATATATATATATATATATAAAAAGGGGGTGTGAAAGTTGAGAGATTCTTTGGATATCCATTGAGAAAAATTTTTCAAGATTTTCACGCTGCGCATCGTCGCTTGTCTTCCGTATTGCAATGATCTACGAGCATCAATTATATACGCCCTTCGTTAGTCATACATGAGTCATACGTACATACTCAGTGCAATAGATGCGATGACTAACAAAAGTGACACGAACTCTGACATCAATAGATAAAAGTACAAGACGATAAACAAGCGAAAGACAGCGCACAGCGAACAACGTATCAACATAAAAACGTAAAAAGTAAAACAGTGTATAATTGTATATAATGTCGATATAATAATAATAATAAGTGGGGACTGACGCGGGGCAACGTCGACACTTCACACCCTCTTCATTGACAACAATACCTTGCACGCATGTGTGTAATTTTGTGTTTTTCATTTTTTTTGTTCTAAATTCAAGGTTTGTACTTACGTCGCGCGATCGCATTGACAAAACGACCAGAGTCTCTTCTCTTACGTGCGGAGTCGTTTTGAAGATGCGTCGACGCATTTCATGGAAAGGAACTCGGGTGACAGCCGATAGTGTGTGTTGTCTATATTACGTTATACACGCGGTTATTCAAAAATGTAATTATATAGGTTTGTATGTCAAAGCGAAGCGTGTGTTTGTGTTTTACTTTTAGCTTTACTCGACAATAGATAATAAAAGGCTCTGCGATATTCGCTGTCGAACAAAGCTGTGATCCGTACATTAACTTTTTTTCATATACAGAAGTAGGTTTTAATACGCAGTTCACACATAGTAATATTTTTAGCTCGTTCATAGTTTTCTGCGAGAGAACTATAAATTGAATAAGACCTGATTTGCATTTTACATGCTTGTTTATTCTCATCTAAAAAAAAGTCGTAACTTTGATGCATTCTGAAACTACCATAATAAAGCTAAGCAGCGAATATCCAGGCCTGATTTCTCAATGCGAACCGCCACAGATGATGAATTAATAATAGTTGCGTAGATGTGTGTGTATGTAAAGTTCTACGGGGCGTGTCAGTATGTAAATTAAATTCCCAAAGAACGTAAAAAAGGAACTGAAAATCAGATACTTTCATTATGTCCGCACCTATAAAGTATAGTCTTAGTCAAACAGTAGATCAATTTTATGTTAGTAATTTGAAATATATATGTACTGAAGATCAATTTTATAACATGAATTCTGATGGCTACGTGGTTGCAAACATCTACGGTTTTTGTGAGAAGTTAAAGAAAGTGAAGGTCAGTCTAGGGGATACACCGAGAAAAACATTGAGAACTATATACCATACAGTATAGTTGAACTTAGAATTATATATACCTTAGCTGTAATATTATTCAATGAGTTCGAGTGAAAAAAACGTGATAATACATCAGCCCAAAACTACTGTATTGCACAACTCAATCTGCGTAAAACCAAAGATTAACAACGAAGTATGTGACTGCGTGTAACCAAAGAAACGCATGCATTGTGCAAATCGGAATCGCAATGCTCTGAAATGTGTGTAGTATATATATATATATATATATATATACATATATATATGTAATGTAGTATATATATATGAATATATATATATATATATATATATTCGAACACAGAAAAATACACAAGAAAAAAAATTCAAACGAAGAAGTAAAAGGTGCTATATACCACACACAAAATAGCAAATAAAAGGTGATCAGGAGTCACTTTTCTGTGCAACCTCTCGTCACCCCCATAAACTATATCGTCTGTGATTCTTGGATCGGCTGTCACCCGGAGCTTTTTCCGAACTTCTCGTCTATCACTCATATTTATCCTCTCACAAAATATAAGTGTACTATAGAAAACAAAATCTCTAAAGTCATAGAGACCGAGCACGAGACGTTTCGAGGCCGCCAGAAGCCAAGCTATGCCAAAGTTCAGTATACGAAAGCAGAAAGGGAGTGAGAGAAGGAGGTAATTTGCATGCGGAGAGTCTCGGAAAGTATTACGTCGCACGCCGGGAACTTTCATAATCGACTTTTTCCAACTTGTATTTTCGGACGCGAGGTTTAATCATATTTACTTTGGCATATGCGGAAGCAAAATTAAATAGCATCCGAAAATCTGGTTGAACGTGACTGTTTCATTTTTGCATATTCCGTGAATGAAATGAGACTTGGCACTCGAGCTAAATGCTAAGCGCCTCTCTACATAAATAAAAAGTTTGAGCTTCAGCGTCTCTCTTTCTCCCCTTGGATTTTTTAAGTGCAGACTCGGGTCGAAGCCGTGGCACCGCTTAGCCTCCCGCGGAGCTCGCCCCGATTCTGCTGTGCACAAAGTCAGCGCGTACGTAACAGAAACACGCATAGTATATATATAAATAAATAACAGCATTATGACAGTAAAAATAACAGAAAAAAAAATTAAACAGTAGTAGTAGTAGTAGTAGTAGTTTTCCCAACCGGTTAGTGTTAATGACGAGTATAGTAAAAGTAAAATAAAATAAAATGAGTAATAATTAAAAATAAGTCTAGGTAAATATACTTGTTACGTGAATTCGTTTACTTACTGTCGTTCGGCTCGACTTATCTAAAAATCTTTCATGTTACATAAAAGCTATATATGGGCTATATTCATATTTATATTTATATGTATATATGTAAAACTTTAATATATAGCGTGCGTGAGTATAATGAGTTACGTATATAATATTACAGATAGATTATTGAGTTCGTTCTTGTTGCAGATCTTTTCACGAAACGTACCGTGTGTTATATAGAATTTTGTATATAAATATCTGAGCTTTTCTTTTCTTTCGACGACACAAGCATGAAAATTAGTGAGGCCAGCTTATATATTTTGCAAAGTGTGTATAATAAGTATTATTGTTAAATAAACTACTCTCATTATCATTAATATTAATATTAGTCGTTACACAAAGCTTTCTACATTTATTGCTTCTCTAGGCGTTATTCCTTCGACAAAAAAAAAATCAGTCTACATCCTAAGGAATGTTTGCAATTCTTATAATTTTAATTGAATAAAAATTAATAAGTATACTTATTTAAAGTAAAAGAAAAAAATCTACTTACAAAACTGCTCATTGAAACCGACCTATACTTCGAGTGACACATTACAAAAAACTTATATGATTGACAAGGAATAATCACCCTTTCGTATCCGATTGCCGTCGTGCCAAGTCACATGATTAGCCACGATGCAATAATCCTGATGATAATACGGCCGTAACAGACCAAGAAATAAAGTGGTGATTACAACATAAAAAGCATATATACGTAATAAAAAGTTCTACATGACTTTAACAGATAACAGTAATTCTTTATAATTTACTTGCCAAATCCCTTCGCTATTACGCTCTCGGATACACACATAAGTCGTCGGATAAGGGGAGGTTATCGCTGTATCTATATATACTCAAAAGTGTGTATGTGTTTCAAGTGCCATATACTCATAGTAAGAATCCAACAAACAAACTTGAGGTAAATACAGCTGAAGACGGTCAATTTCATGAAAAATGTGCATCAATTCTCCGAACGAAGATTCAAGAGCAAAAAACAGTCGATTGTACCAAAAAAAGTGAAAAAAAAAATAATAATCAAAGACAGTTTCTCTTTAATCAATATATGGATCTGTACCGTGCCCAAAAAAGCGCTCATCACTACTTTATCACAACACCAGGGATTTCAAGCTACCAGTTAATGTAAGAAAGAGAAAGATAGAGATAGAACAAAGAAATACAGGAGAAAACTGCAGCGTTAAGGGAACAAAAGTAAAAGGTAAATTTTACGCGTTTGGGTGAGGGGGTGAGCGACCGATTATTCAAGACAAATGCGAGTAGTAAACGTAAACGGTAGATGAGTGAAAAACAAAGGTTAATACAAATGAAATATAGTATAGCAGAAAGAAAATTACGCGATGGTCGAGCGACCAAAAATATTAAAAACGAACAATTTTTAATTATTTCTTAAAAATAAAATAAGATTGGTCGCACGACGCGCTTGCTTTGCATGAAGAAAAGAAAATGAGTGTTAGGAAATGATGGCGGATAGTTATAATGATGGTGGTAATCGACAATATTAATAAACAAAACAGCATAATGATGGTTACGATACGATGGTGGCGTAGAAGTAACGGGTAATGATGATGATAATAATAATAGTAATATAATATTTATAATGAGATATACATAGGCCATTTCACCGCATGCTAGTTGCTAAGGACCAACCTTGTTGCACTTGTCTAAAACACGGGTTTTAGTAACCAGAGACTGGGGTTCGGTTCGACACTCATCGAGGAGTGACAGGGCGCCCTGCAAACGCACCGTTAAAAACGTAAAAAGTTTTTCAGCAGGACGCTGTGTGAGAGATAGTCGATTTTTCAATTTATTCTGTACAAGTCAATCTCTAATTTTCAATCATAAGAGAAATAAAACGGATGAGTCCCTAGCGTACGTGCGTACTTTTATTTAAAAGGTGTTAAGTTTAATCACGTGATCTATTTTTGTCTTTTTTCAGACTAGTGGTGACAATAGAAGTCAAGTGGTATCGTCATTCAAATGTCTTGTCCTTGTCCCTTCCCTTCCCTTCCCTTCCCTTACACGCGTTAAACTTTCAAAATCTTTCAGAGATACAAAATATTTCGGCAAAATTGTGAATACATGTTTCACTTTTTGTTTCTAGAAGATTATTATTAAATTTTCAAAAATAAATATTAAATTCTTATGAAATTAACAATGAAGAATTCTAATAAAGTCTTATAAGAGCGACTACTTAATAATTATTTCTACTCCAAACAGCTTAGAAAAATCGAGCCCATGAAATTTTACGAACGGTTTAATTGACGGTCGGAACTCCAATATTAAGCGCCCCATAAACTTAACTTAAAAGCAAGGCAAACAAGACATTGTGCCGCGCTTCTGTTTAATGGGTGTAAGGTGAGAGAAGGGCGGAGTGTTCGGGGAAGTATATACTTTGCTTGTCTGTAGATATATGAGCTAACACAAATTTAACAAAAAAAGTACAACCTAGCCATATATATAAATTGTATGATATACAAGAAAAAACTTTCTGTATGTATAGAATGAAAAAATTATTTAAAAACGAGATTCAAACAAATTAAAAAAAATATATATATATAGATATGTAGATAATAAATATCATGTAAGTGAAAAAGATAATATATGTATAATATTTATAATATATAAGAGAAATATCAGGTGGTAAGGACAAGTGGGATGTCGGGCAGATCGATAGTGAGAGAGCGAGAGAATCGAGCTTGAGAAGAAAATCCTGGAGACTTACCTGGTGGCAAGCCCATTGGGGGCGGTCGCATCATGTTACCTCCGTGAAGGAGCGCGGGCGCCGCGAGGGTCATGGTTGGCCGCATCAGCGGCGCCATGAGCGCTACGGAGCTGACGGGCATCGCCGCCGAGACTTGGGGCATGCCTATTACTTGTGGCCTTGGGTAGCGCTGCTGTTGCTGCTGTTGCAACGCGCTCAAAGCTGCCTGCTGTCGCTGCTGTTGGTCTTGGAAGGCGGCCACCGCCGAGGCTGCCGCAGCCTGCTGCTGCTGTTGCTGATGTTGTTGCTGTTGCTGCTGCTGTTGCTGCTGTTGTTGATGTTGTTGCTGCTGCTGCTGCTGCTGCTGCTGCTGATGGTGGTGTTGCATGGCAGCCACGTGCTGAGCTTGAGCTGCGTGCTGAGCCGCCTCTTGCTGAGCCGAGCGAGCCTCGTCTGCGTTTTTACGTTGGTACTTTGGTAATCTTGCTCGGATTTCCTCCTGCAAATCAAAACAGCTGTTAGAGAGATTCGTTTTGCGACGAGGAGAAACGAGTTGCACAGTGAAACACTCTTGATGCTGTGGTGCGCAGAGGCACAGAATACTACAAGAACTTGGGAAATGAAGTTGCAAGCTTCATTCAAGCTTCATAAGTAGACCTTCTAAAGGTAGCTACTCTTCAAAATTTGAAGGAGCAGGAATGAAGGTGGTTTTGCACAGTATTCAGTGCCCCTGACGTGACACTCTTGACTAGAACAATAGGAAGAGACTCGAACAGACAAAAGAAGGAGGCCACTAAATAAGGTTACACAGCATTGTAAGGAAGAAAAAAATGTCAAACCAAACTTGTAAAATTCAAAAGTGATGCATTTATGATGATTTAAAACTATTATGAACACATCCTATTGAAAAATAAGTCATAGCTAGAATGACTCCAAACATTTCTACTGTTATCTGATAAAGCAAATGACAAGATAAGCTTACAAGAGTATCCATCAGTAGATGCAATGAAATTAAGAGAAAATTTTCATATTAATATTTTCACATTTATTACACCTATTTACTCAAAATAATAATTTCTAAGTGTTAAACTTTTAAAGGAAAAATTCTAGAAAATTTTTACCTTGTTTGTTAACAATTTGAATAGGAAATATTAAACTATAGTATTATCACATGCATTTTGGAATACACTTGATGAAGCATCTAAGCACAGAACAAAATATTTTTATTTATTATTTATCTGTTTCTTTATGATCACTTGATCTTACTTAATTAGCAGTTTATAAATTTATAGTGATATTCTACTATTTGAAACAGTTAATGAAAGAAAAAGGTACTCACCAGACTGAGATCTTCTGGAGGATGAATTATTTTACTAGATGCTCCTGTTGTAGCTATCATATTCACTTTAGAATCACTAGAGGTAGAAGTCGTTGAGGTACCATTATCGATACTGCCATAGGCGGGGAACGTCGGTTTTACAGGTCCTATCGAACCTCCGGCTATAGACGTAATAGGCTTGAAATCGGCACCTAACGGCGTCGATGATGATGTCGAGGTAGCAGAAGAAACTGCTGTGGCTGGGAATAATGGCCTAGGTGGACCAGATGCTCCACTTACTGGCGGCATACCAGGCGGCATACCATGCATTCCTGGTACCATACTGTTGAAGCAGATAATACAGTAATTAATAACAATAATTAATTGTGCATATTACATTAATTAATGGTGTTTAATAATTAGAATTTAGAATAATAGATATTTACCCAGGATTCATATACCCCATGGGTCCCATCATATGATGCATAGATGGGGGATATTGACCCATGGACATTCCATGATGACCTTGCATCCCATGTGACATCATGTTTGAACTACCTAATGCTCCAGGAGCCGAACCTAATAAACCCTCTGGTTTACTCTTCTTTGGCGCTGGTTCATCTTCCCCAGAGCTTGGAGAACCTGGTCGGCCTCCATTCCTCTGTCTTTCATGTTCCTTCAAATCATTGGCTGGAATTCCTTCCATGCCATAGATTTCTATTTCTATATTACTGCGATTTGGGAGTGAATTTGGAACTTTATCTATTGTCTCTTTATGAACCTATCAAAGACGTTTTCATTATTAATAAAGCTAATAATAAATAACTGAACACAAAGTCATGTTTATTCATCATTGTGACATACCTGCATACAATGTATGCTCAAGCCTGGACCCGTATAAAGCTTCTTATGACAAATGTGACATTTGAAATGTTTTGCTTTTTGATGCTGGATCAAAATCTTTTCATCATCGAATTCTCTGTTGCAATACCTACATTACACTTAGTTAAGGAAATATACAACATTGCAAAATATGTAAATTTGCTCCAACATTGCTAGGTCCTTAAAAATTAAAGTAATTTGACAAGCTATCATTAGATTTGAAAGTTGTTTGATCAACAAAAATGTTAAAGGTTATCTACCACTCAAATAGAAACTCGAGCAATCAAGTAACTAAATGTCCAAAAAGCGTGACCTATTTTGTAATATTGCACGATTGCCTAAAAAAGTGAGCAAGCAACTCAATTTCAAGTCGACCCAAATCTACATGCAATTTTTTATAAAAACCAATCTAAATCACAGCTGTTACCCAAATGGATATGACATTATAAAAAAAATGCTAATCAAGTCCCTCATTGTAGAATCAGCCACGCAGAGATATGGTAGGTCAACAATGGACAAGTAACAAAATAGTCTTCTCAGCAATTTACCAATCTATATCAATCATCGACAAACCACCCATCCATGATTCACTTTTATCCAGCAATGAGCCCAGTCTCATCAGCGTTAAAAATTCATCCCCCAGGCCAAGAGAACGAGAAAAATAGACCGCTATCGAGCGTCCTTTCACTCTACGAAGCAATATGTTTATTTACATCTCGAGAGCTAGCTGATGGCATCATCGCGTCTCTGCGTCGGGCCGATGGCTTCTAAAAATAAAGGCAAAAAAAGTCCGCATTCCCTCCTCTTCCTCCCGTACACCCCCGCGCAGCAGAGAATAGAGAAAATCGATTTTCCGGAGAGAGATACACTCGCACGCCGCTGCTTTTTTTCCCTCGAGTCGAGCGTCGTACATAAAAGGTGATGCGCCGATGCTCGACAGAGAGAAAAACACACGACGGGCGTGTGTAATAAAAAGAGACAGATACACGGAGGAAGGGAAGGAAGAAGAGGTTGATAAAAATGCGTGACACGCGTGGCTCCGAAATTGACTATACTCCGACCGAGACTCCGACTCGTCTCTGCACACACGATCAAGTATAGTTGTATACCGTTACGTAAATTCGTGGCTCTAAACTAAAGGACAAGCACTAATCTTGTTCTTGTTCCCGATGCAGCTATAGCTAGCGTTTTCTTTTTGGCAAAGGATACCAGCACCAGGGCCTTGACTGCTTCTTCTTCTTGCGTCCCATGCCTGCAGCTGCGACGTTGACGACCTTGCGACTCGCTTTCTTTTCTGATGATGACCTCGATCACTACCAGCTGAACACACGGAGACACTTCTGTTCAGCTTCTGCTTGGAGTCAAGGCTTCACCACGTATAGACGCGCGTCTGTTTGTCCCACGAAACTCGTCAGACGTCCTCTGGCCCTCTGTCTTGCAGTCGCACGTCGCACTAGCCGCACTGCGCACCCACACACTTGGCGTTGCGTTGAAGCTGCACTAAGTATTGGGAAAGATAAGCGAGAGAAAGAGCGCGCGCGCGATGCGGCAGTCGCCGCGGTATGTGTTGTCAAGATGTCCGCGAGACTACTTCCGTCGTTGTTAGCTGCGCGCGCATGCAACGGAAGTTGTGCAGCAGACGATAAATTTGCGTTGACTAACATGGCGGAAAGTTTGAATTTTGGTTGACAGATTTTCATGTTTTTGTTTGTGAAGTTTTTTTATTTCGATGCTTTTTAGGTGAGAACGTATGTATATATAGGCATTTTATAATCCACAATTAATTTACTTTTGACGATCAAAAATTTATTTAGATTAAATGAGATTTGGTTTGCAAATCGTGCAATCTGACAATATCTGACATGTTGTGCGTGGGTTCAGAATGTAAATAAAAATTATTTGGAGCTTCAAAAAAGATGTGTACAAAGTAGCTATACCGTATGAATCGAACTAGAATAGAGGTAATTGGATTTCGTATCAAAGTTTAGCACCTGATTATTTTGCACGTAAGTACCTGCTAAATTTATCATTACTTATAACATACAGATAACTCGGCGACGATGGAGGAACCAGATAGACGTCATTCCACTGTGCGTTCAATTGTAAATTAAAACGTCGGGATCTTTCGACAAACATGATAATTCAAAATTACAAGAGGACCGTTTACTACTTAAAAACGTCAGGAATATGTATGGTTGTTGTCAGGTAATTAATCATTCATTTAAATGCAGTTTTCGTTGACTACGTTTTGTAGGTTAGAATGTTATTGTAATTATATACTGTGATAATGCAAATCAAGATAAGTCTATATTAACAATGTTTTATTATTATAATAGTGGTTGCTGGCTTCTGTATCAAGTGAGACAAACCTCGGTGTTGCTAAATTCCGTCGTGCCAACAAATATTCTTGAATTAGAGCATAAACAAGCTCAGTATATTTACATTGATGATCCACGACTTAAAGGTAAAATGCTGCATATATGTGGACATAGAAAGATTTTATGTGAAGTTTAATTCTTTATGTTTCAGATATTTTTATGTTCAGCCATGAAAGTGATTTGCATTCATCCCTCAAAGAAAAACCAAAGAATCTATCCTACGTAGTTACCAAATGGTGGAAATCTGTGAACCGTAATCTAGCCTTTCGACTCTTTCATTTGGCTTCCACAGGAGACAAAACAGAGAGGAGGAAAGCTGTACATTCTCTCAGTTCTTTAAAACATTTAAAAGGTATTTAAGGCTTAATATATACTATAATTGTCTCTAGCAGTGTATAGTAACAAATGATTCAATTTACAGATTGGCATTATCGACAGATTGCTCAAATGTTAGATGCTAAAACTGCTGTTGCTCTGGCAAGGTCACCAGAGGCAGATTTAAAATTTTTTTTGAACCCACCATATTTTTATGAGCAATATAAACTTTACGAAATTATTGATAAACTTCACAATCTACTGATCAAACTGAATGCACTTTGTGGAGGATGTCACCCATGCCTTTTGCAATTTTTACACAAAAAATTTCAAATATCTCACCGTGTAAGATGTTTTTCATGTTCTTCACATGATTTATAGTCTAATTTATCTATATAAAAAATTAACACCAACATTTTTGTAGGATACTACATTTTTTGAACATGACTTAACTAGTGTTGGAGTGTCTGTACCACCACCCATAGTCTGGGATCAGCATTTCTTACTAAATTGTGTTCATGCTGTTCATCATCATTCTTCTTTGGAAGAGCATAGTAAAGGTGTATAAGCTGCTATGATTATCTTCGATTGTTATTTTTGTAACTGCACAAAACTCATACAAAATATTCCATATCATTAGACGTAGCTGATGCAGGAGGTCTACAAATTCTAATGAATGTTTACAAACTTGTGGGTGATAATATAGATATATGTTCGCTGATAGCTAAGATACTTTCAAATCTGTCTTTACATCCAGAGTATTTAGAAGATATATTTAGATCAGGTAATTCGTTGGAATATTTGGATAATAACTTATCTCAATGCACAATTGGAAGCATTAATTTATCATCTATACTGTTTACAGGCTGGATCGGAATTTTAGCTTCGTGGTCGCGTCATAAGGATATTCGTCTAGCAGCTCCAGCAAGTAGAGCTCTTGCAAATCTTGATTTTGACGATAACGAAGATGAAAAGTATCCTCAAAGAATTTATTGTCTCTACCCTTTACATAGAGTTGACTTTAAAAAGAAGTTAGATGTTATTTTTATACATGGTTTACTTGGTGGCGTATTTGTTACTTGGCGTCAACGAGATATTGATACCTCTGTACCTGTGCCTGGTGAGTGTACAAGCATTAATATTTTAAACAGTGGCAAATTTTTAAATTATGATTTTCATTTATATTTCTAGTTTCTAAAGATAAGGGAGTCAGCTTAAGAGCGATTGTAGATGATCATCCTTCAGAATTTTTGAAAGATTTAGCACGAGACTTAGAAGTTCGGGAGTGGCAACGACTTGGCTACGATTATGAAGTCATATTGCACGACTGTCCAGTGAACATGAACAATAAAGCTACCGGACCATTTTTTTGTGATGGGTATTTATATTTCTTCCATAATTGATGTTTTATATTTGAAATTGAAAATGATATTTGTAATCAATTTTAAACAGTGATGACCATTGTATGCAGCAAAGTGAGAAAGACTGCATATCACGGACACTATGTTGGCCAAAAGACTGGCTACCAAAAGATGTGCCAAATTTACGTATCATCGGAATTAACTATAATACAAATCTGTCTATGTGGACTCCATTATGCCCGATTGAAGGTGTTAGGTAACTATTTAAATCTAAACCTCTCGTTTTATTATTCTATGCAATTAACAATTACCGATTTTAATTTTTATAGGAGTACAATTAAAGAGCGAAGCAGTGAATTTACGAGGAAACTCATCATGGCTGGTGTGGGCAAACGTTCAATTGTCTGGGCATGTCATTCAATGGGTGGACTTCTCGTGAAACAATTACTTGTAGAGGGTAATTAATAAGAATTATAATTGTGTATGTGCAAAATTATAACTAACTGATGAAAATTTTTTGATTTTTTTAGAATGGAAAAATGGCGATAAAAACAATCTCGTTCGTAACACAAAAGGAATTGTTTTTTACAGCACACCACACAGAGGATCTCACGTTGCTGCATTAAATCAAACCACTCAAATGTTAGTTTGGCCGTCTGTAGAAGTACAAGAACTTCGAGAGCGTAAGTGCACCGAGATAAAAAAATTGTTTAGTATCTATTTACGATTGGGTAATTAAAATTTCATATTACTAGAATCGCCTAATCTACTACAGCTGCACAACGATTTTTTAAAAATGCTTCAAGAACACGACATTGAAATAATTAGCTTTGGAGAAACGAAACCAACCCGTGTAACTGCATTAAAGGTTCCTTTTAGATTCGTAAATCCTAGCTCTGCAGGTAAATCTAATATTACTAAATACTTGATTCCCAATCCTAAGAATTTTTTAGTACTAAACTATTAACCAACATAAAATATTTTAGATCCAGGTGTAGGCGAATTTTTCGAAATACCACAGGACCACTTATCTATTTGCAAACCTGCAAGCAGGTACAATTTATAACTATCTTATAAAACACAAAACAATGAGTCAATATTAATCATTTTTGTTTTTAGGCAATCTTTCCTGTATCAAAAAGTTCTCGCCATGGTTAGGCGTCATGTTGGACCTATAAATAAGAGCAATCTAAACTCGTTTTTCGAAAAAGTTATGTAAATCTTGAACAAAATTGTATGCATGTATATACAAAATATCTGTAAATATTTATTGTACACGAGAAAGTCTATTTTTTTATAAAAATTTAATAAAAGAATGTAATTACAATAGTATATTACGATACAAGTGGCATAAATAGTCTATTTATGCCACTATTGGACTATTTATACAACGCGTATCGTACGCTATTTTATAGCACCGACTAGCATAAATCCGCTGTCACGCCTATCCGTGGCCTAAACAGTCCATTTTTGCATCGTGCAGTTATGGGTGCAATAATGGACTATTTATGCCACGGATAGACGTGACATAGATGCGGATTTATGCCACACAGTACTATAAAACTATTTTTGTTAAAAGCAGAAGAAAAAAAGCTTAAGTTATGATAATAGAAATGTATCTCTTATCTGACTGAAAGTTGAGCAACAGCCATATTGCCGCTGATCGAGAAATGACGATTCATAGTCATTTGAGCGGAGGCTACATTTAACGTGAAAGATTTTTATCTGCGATAAGATAGGTGGCGCATAGGCGCTTTTCTATTACTCTCGACTCAATGCGCGCAGACTGTGTATATATATGTGGCGGTACAACCCCTGCCGCCAGTGTCGCGCGCTAGGCGCAAGCAAATCCTAAAGCCGAGAGAACTCTACTGACCGACGGAGTCAGAGCTCCCTTCCCCGCGCACCCAGGGGAACGCCGCAGCTGAGGCGCCTACGAGAGGGAGCTTGGAGAGCTCAGAGAGAGTCGAGGCGTCCTACCGAACGGAGCTCAGAGAGAGAGAGAGAGAGCATTTACAGAATTTTACCATTGGGATTTATTGTTAAGCTGTAGTGTTAATTGTAGTTTGTAATAAAGCGCTATTCTCGAGAACCCTGCAGTTCGTTCTTCAACCTGCGAAGCAATCTCCAGTCGTAATCCCAAGTCTAGTTGAGTCCACGGCCAATTGGCAACCAAATATATATATATATATATATATATATCATATAGTATGTCACCGGTGCCAAAACAGCCTTGTTGGTCTTGTAGCTTGAACCGCTTATGCTATAACTACGTCCAAGACTGTGCAGGCCAAATGAAAAAGACATGTTTATAATAAAAAGATTTAATGATATCATATAATAATATAAATTATTGTTGCTAACAATTTAAGCTTTTCAAATTATGTACAAATTTAGTTTAAAGGAACTCTGGTTAATAAAAAATAGTGTAATTACACAAAACTGATTAGTTTTGACTTAAAACCAGAAGTAAACAGAGAACCCGAATAAAAATAAAAAACAATAATTTTTTACAGTAAAAAAAATCTCTCTTATGTTACTAAAAGTTTATGTCGTAGTCAGGACGATGGCGTGAGTAATTCGAACCACTGGCTTGCGTCGGTGGGTAATAGTATCCATTCCATTCGGATTTCCAGCTATCGTAAGGATTGTACTTCCTCTCGTACGGCAGTCCGTCGACCAAAATCTGCAAATCATCAGCGTTGCTTCAGTCAAAGTACTTAAATCTCATTGAAATAAACGTAGTCCGCCATTTAATTATTATCAAAAACAGAAGTAAAATCGATTTCGATCGACTTTTTCCTTAAGTATTTCAAGAAAAACTACGCCAATAAAAACGTATACAATACGCTCGTATAATACCTTATGGGAGGTCGACTCGAAGGGTTTGTCATGCCAGCCGGGGTCGTTCCACATCGTTTGACTGTCGTTTTTTTGATACTCGCTGGCCGGCCTGCTCGGAGGCGCGGCATGGCTCATCACATTCTTTGACACTTCCTCCTCGTACATGGCAGTGATCGAAGGCTTTAGCTTCGAGCCGTGCTGGCGGTTCACCAGCTGGAAGTCGTTTATTTTTTTACAAATTAATTAGTCGATATAGAGAGTTATAATAGCGCGTGATGAAACAATGCTCGCGCGGCTCGTGAGTATAATATTCAAATAGTGAAAGTCACGCGAGAGCGATGTGTGAAAAATTGGATTTTTCATAGCTTCCATACCGTTATTGGAGCATTATTAAGATAAATTGCTTTATTTATTTTGTATCGGTTTAACTGTTGAGAGATATTTTAAAATCGATTTTACAAACTCGTACGAAATACGTTTAATATTCGTCGGTCTTGCCTATCTCTGAAGTTACTACTTGCCGCAAGTAGATTACTCCGAGATCCGATTAGAAATTTAAGTAGATTAAGTCCAGTATTCCGCTGACACGAAAATCATAGCGTCCATTGAATGAACGAAAATAAAAATAGTAATAACAAATAAAAAGTTGTAGGGCACTTACAACCGACACTCCGAAGACAATAATGAAAAGCAGTCCACCGACACCGATCACAATCACAGCAATGGCCCACTGTGGAATTAGCCTATTTTCGTCTTCGAGCATTTTTGGCGCAGCCGCTCTCGGTATTACTATGAAATATTATCAGCATTTTATAAATCCTTCTTCTTGATAAATTGATAATTTCTAATACACTAGAAACATTTATAACTCACCAACAAAGTCAGTCGATTTCGGATCAATAATAAACTTGCCAAGTTTCATTGGTCCTTTCGGGCTAGCTTCCATAGGGTTATCGAAATCGAAAGTCCTTAACGAATCATGGAAAATGACTTTCAATTGTTGAGTATTTATCCTCTCCTTCAAGTCGGCGAGTTCCACGAAGTAGTCCACGAGGACACTACCTTGACTAAAAGAGTCGATGCGAATATTGCGGAACCACTTCCTCAAAACTGGCGATTTCGCAAACACCAGATTCATCTACAATACCGCAAACTCATTAGTTTTTATTTTTTCAAAACTAAGAAACACGAAGATTGCACTTGAACAAACCTCTCTCTCGATCTCCTCGGCCAAATCCTGCCACTCGCGAGTGTTACGATCAAGCAACTCCGGAACCCACGTGGCGTTTTCGACGATCTTGATCGTACCGGCGACCTCGCAGTCTTCATCGCAGATGCCCGGTGTCGTGGGTCTGACCGTCGTCGTCGTCGTCGTTGTCGTCGACGAGGTACTCGAGATCTCGCTCGTAGTCGGTACCACTGAAGCGTTCAACGAGGAAACTGTCGCCGTTCGTGCGGCCTCCAAAAGCTTCTCTATCGAAATCGGAGTCGTCGAGGAGGTCGGCCAACCGGTGAACTCCGTCGTTGCTCTGAAAATTTGAGATTTGTTTATGAGATGAGAGAGTATTTGCAAGTTGTAAACGAGAGTTTAATAGTCGAAAGCGCGGTACTGATTGTAGATATATTGCCATTATTGCGGTCCCGTGAGTCCTGTGAAATTTTGTAACGTTCCGAGGTAAGTATCAGAAATGAGGTATTAAACGAGTCAAATCAAAATTTTAATAAAGTTTTTTAGCAAGCACCCAATTGCTCAAAACTGATTAAACTTGACTGAAAGCTGGCAGAAAACAACGGTTAACAAGCTTAAAAATAAAAAATAATGTTTTACAGTAAAAAAGAATGTATCTCTCACGTTAAGTTTATGACGTGGTTGGGACGTGAAAGAACATTTTTCTAATCTTCAAGAGATATAATAAAATGTCATAATTATTTCATAATTTCAGGATGGACGAGTGAAAAGGCGAGCATTTCAATCTGCAAATACAAATAATAATAGAGCAGTGAAGGCTTTCTTCGACTTCTGCATTTTTTTTACGGCAACCATAAAATCGCTGCAATGGAGTCATTAAACCACCGCGTCAAGCACTTCCATCTTCGGAAAAGCATTACCGCCTACGCGTTTAACTGCCATTCGATATATAAACGTCCACGCACGTACAGTAGCCTCATAATCCTATAATATAATCAACACTTTTTACGCTCTACATCGAATCGCCATCAACGTACGTAAACAAAGACTCTTTATACGACCACCCCAACAAAGAAACCAAATTAAAATCTCGAGCAAAAGTAAAAGGAAACAAAAAGCCAACCTGGTCGGCCATCCTTTCTGAATCTTCGGTGCAGGTGTCTCTCCGCCTCCAGATCTAACGCTCGAAGGCGTAGTTAATTTATGTCCACTTATGGGCTTTCTTCCACCTGGTCTGCTCGGAAAGACGAGTTTAAAGGAGCCGTCGTTGCTTTTTGCTGTCGTCGTCGACTGCTGAGTCGCGTCGTTTTTACTGAAACCCGGTGGCAACAAAGCTGACACGTCCACCTTCGACTTGGCGAGTAGATCCTTCACCGGGTCGCTCGAGTCGCTGCTGGAGTCTGCGATTAATTTTTATGATGAGTGTGTATAAGTTTTTAGTGAGACATAATACTGCACGGAGGTCGATGGTTTTTCGCGCGCGGTGAAAGGTGCTGATGAGGCATGTTATAAAGCTGATGGGCTTGGAAGAATGGTTTTATGCTTGGGAGGAGAAAGGAGTGTCTCGGTGATTTTGTTTTCTATTTTTAGGATGCATTTTTGATTAGTAATGGAGAAGAATATAGTGGTATCGATCGGTGTGACTGTGAGGTTTCTTTTACTACTGAATTCTTTTTACGTAGACTTACCTGGCTTGAATCCAGGGGGCAAAAGTGCAGAAACATCGACGGCAGATTTCACAAGAAGATCCTCTATCGGAATTATAGCTGGTTTGGCAGTAGTGCTTGACTTTGGACTATTAGCGTCTGCAATAAATAACACAGAACATCATAAATCTTTCGTTTATAATATCTCATTCTGGCACGCGTAATGGACAACACAATGATTTTCAGACAATATTAAAATGAAGACCACGAGCTCTACTAATGAGAATCATGACAATATAAAATTGTTGCATATGAATAAGAAAGTCGCGGTTACTTGCAACTATCATTGTTTCTATATTCTCGAGTCCACAATAATATTGCGGGGAAACATTGATTTTCGCTGCAGAACAGTAAAATTATAATACTACCTACGGACGAAATGATTTCGCTATATTATATTTACCGGGTTTATAGCCTGGAGGTAGAAGGGCAGAAATGTCGACTGCAGATTTCGCAAACAGATCTTGAATGGGAATGGTTTTACTTCGCTCGGTCGTCGATGACGAAACTGCCGAAGCCTCTTTCGGTTCGGTGAGCTTAGTTTTCGCTAATATTTCGCTCAAGACCACGGACTTTTCCGTCGTCGCGTCTTCCTTCTTCAGCTTGTAGCCTGCAATCATAGCAAGGAGGGCATATTATATTGATTTTGCGCAAATATAATACACTTGATTGTCCCTGATTTGCTTGAAGTTAATGGACTGTAAAATGACACTCTTACGTAAATAAATTCGAAGATGTGAAAGTTTACATTCAATATCACATTGGAAACCTTTTAGCTTTATCATGTGTAGTATTCTATTATTGCGTTATAATATTATAGACTTTTTAAAAACAACGACAGCTGATCTTTATCAGCTCATAAAGATATCGAGAGAGGTAACATATTATCTTCAGATTGATCGATCATGCATAGAATGTAATGATGTTTGCATAATCATTATCGCGAGACTAGAGAAACTAATATTCAAAGGCATTGTATACGATGCGGCAAGGTTGTTATTCATTGTCTTATTGAATGCACGTGCAACTTTCGTATATAGAAGTGCGAGCCTTTTCAAATATTTTGAAAACTTTTTCCATCAAAAGATTCCAAGACACGTTTGTCAACCTATACAGGACGCATTCAATATTTCCACTGGATATTACATGCTTGAACTTTTGAATTTCCCTATATTTATTACTATACGAAGTAATAACGAAAAGTGCGCATATACCTCTGTACAAACATTCTATCCAAATTCAATAAAAACTATGCAGTCAAAGTAAAACTCACCCGGCGGCAAGAAAGCACTGATGTCCTCGATAGTCGTCAAAGCCTTCTTCGCAGTGCTGGCAGTGCTCTTTTCGGTCGACGAAGCTGCAACCGTCTGCGTCGTGGTGGTCGTCGAGGTACTGGCAGTCGTGGAGGTCTTGTACGACGGCCTCTTGAAGCCACCTCTGTATCCACTCTTCGGGAAATCCTTCGGCAAAAATCCCTCTACGTCATCCAACGTCGTCTGGATCTTCGGCCTCTTCGTACTCGGCGCAGAAGTACTGGTCCTGTAGCTGCCTCCTTTAGGGAAATCCTTGGGCAAGAAAGCCTCGACGTCGTCAAGGGTCGTCTGGATCTTGGGCCGTTTGGTCAAGGGAGCTGCGGTTGTACTCGTGCGATAACCACCGCTCTTGGGGAAGTCTTTAGGTAGAAAAGCCGAGACGTCTTCCAAAGTTGTTTGGAAACGGGGCCGCTTGGTGATGCTGGTGATTGGCTCCGGGGCGATGGCCGGTGACGTGGGGGCGAGAGTCGTTGACGTCGTGGGCAGGGTGAGGGACGTGATCGAGAAGGGCTTCTTGTTGTAGCGACGTGGGACGAAGCTTGAGAGGAAGGATTGCGTTTTATTTATGCTGCGGACTCTCGATGGAATACAATATTCATTTTAATTGCTTCTTTATTCCGATAACAGGACTGCGGCACGGGCGGCCATTAAAAAAAAAAATGAGTCGATTTTGCCAATGAACTCATGCGTATAGGTACGTACGATGTATATGATTGAACGGAAACAAATAACGGTTCTTTGACCTAGTATCTACCCTCCTGTTGACACGAACGAATACGAGATTTTTAATCGACTTGTTCAATATACATGATGCGGTTATTGCATAATTTATGTATGAGTCGTGGCTTAAACAACGGAAAACAAATCATGGCCGATTACTCCCCCTCATATATCACTCATAAATATTAACTGCGCGCTTAATCATCTCGTAACTAGCGCCTTGTGTACTTTAGAGAGACAGATGGCACGAGTGATTTTACCACTACATGTGCCACTCATATCGCCGAACGCAATATTTACTAAAATCAGAGCAGCGAGTTCATCGCATACTTTTTAGCCCAAAAATTTCCACGACAAGTACTTAATTGCCAACTAAAATTTTCACGATTGAAAAATAGCTCAATTTTGGTTTCCCAGAGAAAATTACTCCCGACCACACGGAGGGTAAAAATTCAACAGCGCGCGATTACAATCATTAAACACCCAACAGAGGTCGAGAACCTCCTTTCTCTCGTCGCAAAAATACCCAGCTCGTAAAGATAACTTAATCATAGCCCACGGAAACAGCAGGTGCAAAAACGTTCACCTTTTTCCGCGTATAATAAACATCGGCGGGCTCCGGGAGAGATGCGCGTAAGGTGACACCCAGCGATAAAGTGTGCTGCAACGCGCAGGTATGTAGCGTAACTTACCGGCTGTTGGCGAGGAATCCGCTGGAGAGCTCGGATTGCACTCGGTCGAGTTTGTCGATTATGCTCTCCGTGGAGTCGAGCTGCTCTGGCTTGTCCTGGACCGAAGGGAAGGGCAGAAAACGTGCTCCAGAGACGCTCCGACCGGTTTGTACGGAGGCTTGGATAGTCGACGAGGGAGTGAACTCCGTTGTCGTCGAGCTCGTCGTTTCCGGCGCTGAATTTTAAATTTGTATGAATTCATATTATAAGGTATTGCAAATTTCTTGGGATTTTTATTTATATAAGGAGCGAATTTAATTGGAATGTATTTTCGTATCCTGAAAGCGTAGCAATTGGAGGCTGTCCTCGCATTCGTGTTCGTACTCGAGTCCGATACGTGGATAGCCTTCATTAGTCGGTAGACGAGAGATATTACTTTTTCATCGAGCCCACGAGGCGCCGAATCTGTTTGTTCGGGACTCTATTATTCATAAGGGTCTATAATAGGGGGAAGCTGAAAGGGTCGAGCATTGATTAAAACGTCGATAAATAGTAATCCGAATCTTCCGCGCAGCAAGAAAACACGACTACAATATTACATCGTTATCCTATAATAATACCAGAAGTTATAGAGCAATAGCTCGATATGATTGAAATAACAAAAAGCACTGGCATAAACAGAGGCTAATTACGCGCAATGAGATCTGTTTAACAGTCGATATTCCGGCTGGTTGAGTGTGGCGTCTGCGCGTAAAATCCGCGGCGTAACGAGCGCAAATCATCTCGCCGCTGCAACAAAAAGGAGCCTAACTCTTACCAGCAGTGGTCGTAGTAGTAGTGCTACTACTCGTGCTCGTGCTCGGACTAAGCGTCGACTCGACTACCACCTCCTTCTCCATAGTCGTAGTGGGTGGCAGAAGCGTCGTGGTGTCCGGCACGGAGAAGGTCCCATTGACGACGCTCTTGGTCGTCACGACGGAGACAATCGCCTCACCGATGAGGATCGATTCTTCGTTTTTCTCCCGCTCCTCGGCTTTCTCCTCTGGCGTAGGTTCCGGTGAAATCGACGCAGCGGTGCTGCTGGGCTCCTCTTCCGGCTTCTCGTCATGGCCGAGCGGTGGATTGATCGGTTCTTCCGGCTCCTCGCTCGATGAGGCTTCTATTGGCGCTGGACTACTATTACTGCTACTGGTATCGCTCGCCGCTGTGCTGGTCTGTAACGAGAGCGTTATGAGGTGCTTGGGCATTTTAATTGAAGGCGTTATGTGACAGGGGTTGCGCAAGAGAAATATATATCGAGATGGCTGGTCGAGCGTGAAGACGTATATGGGTTTTGCGCGCACTACATCTATATACTGCAGTTGTTTCTTGCGTCGGTTGAGAAGACTTCATTAAGCGGAGGGTAATTGTTTGAGCGTTCGGCGGAGAGCTGCATTGTTGAGTTTTTACATTGAATTTAAAAAATAAAAAGGAAGGATGTGTTTTTAAACTGCGAGTATAGTTGTCTGCGCGGTATATTACAAATAGGTCAGTGCTGGGGAGCTAAAATCTGTAATTACGTGCGGTGGAGCACGAACGGTTTTTCCTGGTATAGGCTCGTATAGTTTTTCGCGGAATTTTCTATAATAACGCGCTGCAGCTTCAAACTGAAATATAATTTACGAAATACTTTTACTAATTACATATATCCGACCAATGTCACAAAGAAATTACGTCATAACAGGTGCAGTTTTTCAAGTCACGCGTATTATACGAGCGGAGACAATTTTTAAATTGGCTTTTGCTATACAAAAAAACTCGTAAATATAACATTTTAATTTTAAGACAGAGCGCGCTTCGAAAAAATGATATACTTATGTGACCTTGTAATTTGACTCATTATCTCCGTAGCGCTAAAATGTGGAGCAAAAATTACGGCGCGGGTGCCGGTAGCAAAAAGTCAGATAATCAATATCATTTCTATTAAATCAAAACTAAAATAAAATAAAATGTGATATCATGCAAGTAGAATTGACAGTTGTGATATGATATTGTACAAAATTAATTGTAATTCGTATTCAAAGATTAATGCAATATGATATATTGTGATTGTAAAAACAGTAAATAAGAGATCAATAGCATAAATAATAAAAACTTGTAATTGTTGCTTTTATATTTAAAGAAAATATTGCGATATTGCGATCATCGTGAATAAACGAACAGGCTGTCAAATATTGAGTGAATATAAATATATATATACATATATATATATATATATTTATATATATCTTAGACAATTTAATTTTTTTTTACCAAACTAAATTAAAATTTACTGGAGTTTTAGTAGCGCGCTGCAGTAATCGTTCTATCGTAGTTTCACGAATTACGAAAATGTCAGTTCCGGAACCTAGTCAAATATGCATTCTTCACATAGCTTTTTATAAAAGTAATATGTTGTGGTTTAGTGTTTTGTATGTAATTCCAGTTAGAATAACCGCCCGGCAAGTTAAAAATAGTCGATTTTAGTATAGAACATTTGTGTGCCCGTTTTGAGCCAGTTACGGCAGAATCACCCATATACTGCATTATTTTTAAAAGAAAAACAACGAACTACAACCAATAAACAAAGCCTTAAAATCTCCACCTCACCCTCTATACAGGCAACTCTAAAATCCCCGTTCGTCCATCTCGTTAAGACAAAACTCAATTAACAGACTCAATACATGATTCCCCCTCTGAAAAGCATCGTCTCTTCTCTCTCTCTCTCTCTCTCTCTCTCTCTCTCTCTCTCTCTCTCTCTCTCTCTCTCTCTCTCTCTCTCTCTCTCTCTCTCTC
>CM053168.1:54807628-54963120 GCA_012977825.3 Pteromalus puparum
CTCTCTCTCTCTCTCTCTCTCTCTCTCTCTCTCTCTCCACAGGCCATAAATCACGACATCGCTTCCCATCAACCCCCCGTCAACCATAAAGACCAGGACAAGATAGACTCTCCCCTCGTAAACCCACCTTCTCATCTTCCTGCTGTTGCTCATGTTGATGCTCCTCTCCCTTCGGCTCCTCGTAATCGTCGTCGTAATAGTACGAGTCCTCCTCGTAGAGCTGATGCTGCTGCTGCTGCGTCGCGTTACTACTGCTTTCCTTATCAGTCTTGGGCTTACGCGAGGAGACGAGAACCTCCGCTATTGGTGCGACGGGCTTAGCTGGTGCTACTTCCTCCTCCTCGGCAGCATCATCGTCATAATACTCGTCGTCGTAGTACTCGACCGACTCCGAATGCTGCTGACGAGATTCGACGGACGACTGGACCTGCTGAGGCTCATTGTAGTAGCGTGGACCGGAGTTGTAGGCTGCCTGCTGTTGCGCATCTACGACTGGAAAGGTACATGTTGGTTATTTTTATTTCGAGATTTTCAATAATTCCTATAAATTGTACAGGAATTAACTTCCTCGTGAACCGCGACTCTTTCCAGTCTCACATGACGTAAAACGAGCGCTAATAACAGGTGCGCAATAAGTATTACCGGATTTCGACCGGACGCGATAATGTGAAAAAGGAAACTGGTATAGTCGCGGTTGTTTTTGCGAGCTTTGGAGCAGTTTACGCAAATGGAATCTCAATTATTCGGCCGAAATTAGATAATGCCGTTGTCGTCGTCGCCGTTCATTGCCGAGTCCGCGAGTAGAGCACAATAAGCCCCGGTTATTTCGAGAACGTAAGTACCGGAGGAGTCAGGTACGCGCAATCGGCCGGAAACTTTTCGAGTTATTATCGCATTGACGGCGCTGCGACGTGTATATGCGAATATGAAACTAGGCGCAATAGCATCACGAAGTAGTCGCATATTATTTATATCTTTGAAAATAATAGATGAAGTACAAGTGTAATAATACACAAGATCGATTTATAATGGAGCTGACCCTTTTCATGTCCTTTTGAATAAAACATTCGCAGACGGCTGCTGCTGTATATATGCGTGGAAATTTCTCTCACGTCGCATAGTAGACGACCCCTTTTTTGCCGGAACGACGGAATCAGAAAGCTTCGACAGACGCCGACAGGGACGTGTGCGCGAGCGAGTCACTGCGATGTATTGGGCACCTAATGTTGACTTTTTTTTTACAGAAAAATCGAGGTGATTTCTCAAAGAAATTCTTTCATTCAATTCTCGTATTTTCTCTCTAAATAAAACGCATCGTAAACTCTTTGGCAATAAATTATCGTACTATATCAGGAGCTAAACAAAAGATAACGGGCCCGCAATATCAACACTTCCCAAGCTAAACCCAAACACAATAAATAACAATATACCTCACCAACAACAATATTGCATCCGGTTCGCAAACACACTGCACATCAGAGAGCAGCGCACGAAATCGTTCTCCAGTACAAACACACACACGGAGAGACACACATCATAACGGTAGCCGCGCTTTATCGTTTAATTGGCCTTAATGACTTGATTATCGGCGTTTCTGCGTTCTTGAGCGCACAGCATTATTATCCTTAGCCTCGACGTCCATTGCCCAACGCTAATACTACTGATGCTGATTCATCGCCGGCCTGTAGGTGGACACGCGCTGATGCAGTATAAGTAGACGTATATAGATGAAAGGGACGTACGTTCGGTAGCGGTATATACGTACAAGCGAGTATAGGAAAAAAAGGTCGGGATTACTTTGTGGGTGACGCGCAAGCTTTGATCTGCGACCCGACTACATATATCGCTGCAGCTCTTCCGAGATGAAACGCGGAATCATTCTTGGAAGGCGGTTTTTTTTTTCAACCGAGATTCCTCGAGATTGTACTACCACGATTTTTTGTGTGATCTTACATCATGTTACGCGATGAGTCTTTGTATATACTCTGGTTTTGGATGTGTTTTTTGCGTGTATATATGAGGAAACATTGATCTCGTTGTATATTTTCTAGTTTTAAATAAAGTCGAGAGTGACGTGTTTTACGAAATCAGTCTGTTACAAAATCGTTACACCGATAGATTCGAATTCCTCGTATAGGCGTCAAAAAAACATTAACCGTTTTCCAGTCAGATTATAGAAGTTCGAGTCTCTATACGCTGGCACTCGAGAGCGCGTACAAGAAAGTCAGTAGTCAATCAGTCATTAGAATGATCTCTTTCATAATAACGCTCAGCGGTTAGCCGCAACTGCAAGCCGTATCAATTATTAATTTCGTCCATCAACCGGTGCTCGCGCAGTGTCCCGTTAACGAACTGCATATGTACATATGTATAGTCGTCGCGTCACTGAACGCTCGTCTCGCAAGAAAAAACCGAGAAACGTTATTAGGAAACCAAAAGATTCCGCGGCTATTATCTTATTTCGATTGGCTTTTAAGCTTCGAGGCAAAGTATTATCTAAATCAAATTAATTCTATTATCAAGTTATTATGTTACTATACGGCTAATCGTTGTTGAAAAAAGAAGAAGCTGCTACGACTGATGCAATTGTGATTGTTACGGGATGCACTTTGATGAATAATGAATAACTGCGAGGATTATTGTGTAAGACGGTACATTGTTTCGGGTGAGACGGCTTATTATTGCATTCAAAAAAATATTATTTTCTCTTCTTTAAATCCATTCAATCTTCTTTTGCAGTGACGTTATACTCAAAACGCGCCTTTTAGAATCCTACGCAAATTCGATTATGAATATTCAGTTAAAAAGTAGGCGCTTATTAACTGCGCGCGCGCGTTTTCTCGAACTTTTGCTGAATTGAATCAACACGTACTCTCTTTCAGCGCGTGTAAAAAATCAATACACGCCAGCCGTAAATTGCTAACAGGCGTTCTCGCACCTATATTTAAAAACCGACGTAAAATTCATCGATCTCTGCCACGAACAGCGAAAATTCAATAAACTTCGCAGTAAACCATGGAGGCATCGCGTCTAAGCAAACTTACGGCGCCGTATCCATATAAATCAAGGGTCTGCCCAAATAACAACCCATTAACCCAGAAAAAAAATTTCGACTCTCAATCCATATAATATCCTCGCAGTAGGTATGCCGAAGAAATCCTGACCATCAAGTCCACGCATTATGCACATAACTCACGTGTGTGCACGCACACGCACGTGTGTATAGAAACGGAGGCTTCGTCGCATGCAATATACCGTTGGCTGCCGCACCACTACACACACGCGTATATGTATATATATACCCACGAGTCGAATAATACGTCGCGCACGCAAGCCTTTGTTTCGTTCTCCGCCGGCGTCAGCTATATACGCCAAGAAAGGCGCTCGCGCTATACTCCCTCGCTTTTCCTTCTCACTCGTGCCGCCACCGCTGCGATTTTTTCTCCTCTTTTCCTCTCCAAAGCCAATTGCACAAGCGATCCTATTGTCGTTTTATACACGTATAGTTGCGAGGATCCGAAGGGTACATTATAATAGTGTGGGACACATACATACGCATGATGCGTAATGCGAGTGTCTTTGGGTTACTTTTCGTGGGGGAATTTGGATCATGGTTGTTATTTTTGGGCTGATGGGAAAAAGGTTGCGAGGTTTCGTTATATTGCCCTATAGTGCCTGGGAAATTTTCGTTTTTTTATACGGTGTGTGTATCGAGACTATAGTTCGAGTGGCAATTAACTCGAATTAGTATACACCGGTACTGTAATTTATTGCCAAGGTCGGGCTTTTTTCCCAAACGATCCCACGCATATGTGCACTCAGTGTTTCAAAACGCACGCTATACTATAAAAACACACAGTTCGCTGTTGCGAAAGCGAAAATTACGAATCGCTAGCTTTTAGAATAAATCCCGCAAATCGTCGAGTGTAGTGTGTAATACAGTTATACCATCCAACGGCGACACACAGCTGTGCTGACGCGTGGCTTCCTACAGCTTTTCGTCTAGTATACCACAGCGGATCGGTACTTTTATGGTCAATCACGATAGAGAGCGAAACTACGTAATCCGCGTAAACGAGCGATTTTATTGCACTTCCGCGTTCGCTATACACGTAAACAAACGTATACGCGTTCATCAATCAAGGGGTTTTTTCCTCCCGATTGCAGCCGGTGCGTTTGATGTTCAACTCCGAATTGTGTATATGCTCGTGAATTCGAATGTATTTTTCCGTGATACGTTTAACGTCTGCAGGAAAAATAAGCGGCGCGCGTATAACCGTAAACCAAATAGTTTTACGTAAAAAAAACGCGTTCGAAGGTGTTTACGTAACTGCTCTGCGGGACCGCTTTGCATTCGAGACGCGCATTACAGCGTGAAAAATTAGACAATCGTGATGCATCTGCTCGGTATTTTTTCTTTCTCTTTCATACTCGTGTGTATAGTTCTTTTGTGTGTGTGTGTGTGTGTGTGTGTGTGTGTGTGTGTGTGTGTGTGTGTGTGTGTGTGTGTGTGTGTATATGTGGATGGAATGTAAACGATAAGGATCGAGTGAAAGTCGGGCTGATGCCTTGCTCAAACTCGATTTATTATTGACGTACATTTTCGAATTCATTATTTCGCAGCGGATGCATGGATTAGCTATTTATTCAAATTTTCCGCGTGAAATTACGAGCGTCGGAGAGAAGGTGTAATTTCGCGAGAAAGTGCGCTGTGAGGAGGGTGTGAAAAGAAACAATGAGACTGCAGCATATTTTCATACAATGTTTGATTCACAAACGCGATCTTTGTGAAGAAACGAAGGCCAGGAAAGCGAAGGAGAGTTGAAAAACGCTTATAATAAGTATGTGTGCACACTGGCATCCGCCTTTCACGAGCGCATGTGGAAGAAAGGAAGCGATGCTTAGACGTGACATTGCACTGGTTATGCAGACGATGAATGTATAACGCTAAATATTTATACCCAATAAAATCAGGGCTAGAAAGATTGTTCGAGATGCACGATCCATGCAGAGTTGCATGCAGAGATCCTAAAAATGCACGATTGTTAATAAAATTTCATAAAAAGACGTAAATTATACACAAGCGAACGCTAGGAATAACGTTCTTATCGCACCAGGATCAGCAATAAACATCTACAGTGTACAGAGCGAGATGCCGAGTGGTTAGAGGCTTATGCGCGAGTTTTGTAAGCATTGTCATTAACTAAATTATTGCAATGTTATTTTCACATTATCACCGGGTTAAGTATGCTTTCTGTGCGAGCTCTCGCGCATAATACACTCCACCTCCGTGTATTTTTCTCAGAGAGTGCGTTACGTGAATATCACGTATATAGTAGCCTCTATTATGCTTACGAAATGTCCATTTACGAAAAACGGATCTGCTTACGACGACTGTGGATGAAACGAGCGCCCCCCATTCCGTATATAAACGAAAATTGTCGCGAATGAGAGTACAGTGCATTTTGCTTTGTATGTATAATGTTTTGGGCTTAACGAGAAAACAATTAGAAACTTGCAAATTGAAACGTTTGGAAACAAGCTGGACTAATCACAACGGTGCATCGAACAACAAGTGCACGGAACACGCGGATAGTCAAATTAGAAAGCCGGTGTCGAGACTTTTTCCTCGCGAAAAGCCGAGCATTTTTCGGTCTATTCTCTAAGAAAAAAAAAGAACCTGCACAACCTCCTTCAATCTAGATTTCGAGCTAGCGCTTATTCAATAGCCCAAACGGCAGTAGCTAGCCTCGGACTTTCTAAAACGAAATTTTCGTGTGTAAGTATATAATATATATGCCCATACGCGCAGCTGTAACCGAATCAAACGCGAGCTCCTCCGTATGATAATGAAACTATAGCAGAGCGGCATTGCGCGCTTGCATATCGCGTGAATTTCGTGAACTATTTAGCACAATAGACTTGAGCAACGCGAGTGAGAAAAATTTCTTGCGTGCAAGCATTGTGCCAAAGCTTGCGAAATTTTTTTAACGAATGATTTAACAAAACGTAAATGTATAGCAGGATACTCGTGTTTGCTTTCACTCGGATTATTCGAGTACGTGTATTTTATGGAATATCGCGTATACGATTACAATATTTTATCGCAGCTGCGAGGGCTGTAATTTGTCTTTGGGCTATACACTACTGTATGGCATTATGTAAGACTAAGAAGGAGACAATCGATCAGAGAGTGTGAGGTAAATGGTTGTGCAAACTCTATTTGATTTTCAAATGGTCGGATTTATTCTTTTGCGGAATGTGAAGTTAAATTCTTCGCTGATAAATTTGTACAAAAGATAGAGAAAGAGAGAGAGAAAGAGAGAGAGAGAGAGAGAGAGAGAGAGAGAGAGAGAGAGAGGGCAGAGAGAGAGAGGGGGGGAGGGAGGGAGGGGGAAAGAGATGAGGTAAATATTTACGCTCGGAAAAGCCGTAAAGCGGCTTACGAGTCTTTACTGCGGTAGGGATTTTCCGGCTCCGTGGAAAGTAGACCGAACGAAGGCCCCGACTGATCTAATTCTGTTTAACAACATTTCCAGATCCGCGTCGTGACTTTGAGCGAGAAAATTGCCTCCGCGCGTTAATTTCATCCTTTTCCACGGTCTTTCTCAGCTCTCTATCGCGAGCAAGAGAACCGAAAATGTGCACTGGTCTGTGTCTGTACAGTATAGACTTTGGAAACAATTGCCCTACTTACTGTGTCTATACATATACACAGCTTTATATAGTCGACCAGTTTCGGATTATTAATTTTTAACGACGCCTGCGCAGCCTGGCTTATCGAACCGAAAATACAAGTTTAACTCAAAGCCTCGAAACATGTATCGAGTTACGGCGAAAAATCGAATTTGCTCCCGCGAGTGTAATCCAAGAAGCGTAGGTGTGTGAGTATGGCGTAAGACACGTACCCGGGCGATGTGTATTGCGCCCGCAACGGCAAATTTTTTATGCGGCGATTATGCCGCGGATCGACCTATATCTAGTACACACATACACAGTATCGTTACGCAGCGCGGAGTAACGGTTCGGTTACATTATGCATCAAAAAAGGTGCGATTTTCTTTTTGCCGCCGCTGCTGTAATCGCGAATTAGATAAACAGTTTAACGTTTTTCAACAAATCAAAACTATATTAAAGTACACGTACTCGCTATGTGTATAAAGTTAATTTTAGCGCAGCAGAGAACAAGGTGCTTTATATCTCGCGCAGAAAAACCGGATTATATTCAGCCTCTCACTCGCTCGCTGGCGAAGAAACCTGTCGCCTGTATGCCGCAGGTTTATCCCGTGCGCGCGTTTAAATATTCAGAGCGCCGAATAAATCTGCTCTGTCGTATCTCGCGTACGTGTGCGCAAAAGTTTTATTAAAATCCCCAGCGAGTCCCGTATAGCGGATAACTGCGAAAAAAGAGGGATCGAAGGCCAAGACAAATACACACGCACACACTCATATCGTCACGAATACATGTATTACATCCGGCTGGACGTACCTTGTCGCTGACAGGTCGACAGCCCCACGAGAGTCGCACACACGACGAGGAGGAGCAGCGAGATCGGAGTACTTCCACGTGTATCTCTCATATTATCCTCCTGGATTATCCGTGCACTTCTTGTATATACTCGAGCAACTACACACTCTCACTACAGAATCTGCGTATATATATATATAATGCGAGTGACGATTGTAAATAATTCAAGCACTACAAAGAGTCGTTCCTCGGTCGCATCTTCCGGCGCTTCTTCCGCTTCTTGCGCTTCCTCTTGGGCCTCCGCTCAGTAGCAGGGGCCTCGCAGGGCATGGAGGAGGCTTGTCTCCTGGTGACAATGTCTGCGCGTGAGCTGCGGCGGTCTAAGCCGCTGCTGCATAGTCTGCGCGCACCGATAGAGAGCGGATCGCCAACTGACTTCTCTCTTAGTCTTGGCGGTATGGTGTTGCAGCAGCGGCGGCAAAGGCGAACGGCTGCAGAGAGGTAGAAAGCAAAATCCGGACTTTCACTCGACGGGCCCCGGAGAGCCGCGAGGAGAGCGTGTATAAGCTGCAAGGCCCCTTGGCACGTCGAGGCCGTGGGACGTTGGGAGTGGGGGCATGGACGACAGGGCCGTAGACACTCTGGAGGAGAGCTGGAGATTAAAGAGGGAGATCGGTTTGGCGCACTTGGAGATTTTTTGGATTTGGGTTGGGATGCTCGTCAAGTTGATTTCGATTGGGAGGACTGATCGAATCAAGAAAACGATGAATGTTTTTAATATTGCATCAGCTTAAGTACTTGAAAAGATAGAACTTTTGGTTAAACTTAAAATTAACGATATATACTTGATGCCAATCGCAGCTTTGGAAATTTTATTCGCGACATAAACTCTAAAACAAATGACTTTTGCGGATAAGACGTAGGCGATTTTCTCGTGCGAGTCTTTTCGCGTACATGAAAGTGAAAATGTAAACTAGTTGCAAGATCAAGTTTGTACGCTCGATCGATGTTAGAAATCGCCATCAGGAATGCTCGGCTACTTAAAGATATTGCTTCATAAAAGTTAATTTTTTAAAGACTACGGGCGTATAATACAGGCGTTATCGCCTAAAACCAACGACAAAAGTTTCTCCACAATTAAAATAGAAGACGCATTGCAGGCACGTCTCGTATAATTGACCGATCGGTTTTGTAAGAAATAATCGTTATCCAATAGATCCCACAACAATCAGACCAGCTCACACAAGCCTCTTGTAATAACCCCACGTCGTACATGCACATACGTGCATTTTTAAAATACAAAAAACACGCTGCTTCATCCATCTCCTCAAGAAGATTTTTCAACGCTAACTCTGCAGCTAACAAATTAACTCTCAACGCATACACTAAAGTTGCGAAAAACCGCTCAATCACTCGCTGTATATATAATAATACTCGGCGCGCCTCTATCCTCGCTGAGAACCGCGATTAGTACGCCCCTACTATAAGTATACAAGTGCTTTATAACGATAAGGTATTTTTCGATCTTCTAAAGAAAAAATCTTCTCTCGCGCGCGCTTTCACTTTCATCAAAAAGCCGTTAATAGCAGCAAAAAAGCATCTCCAGCCCGAATCGCCCGCAAAATCGCTAATTATATACACGTGTTCCTATACATCAGATCTCGCAATTTGCATGTGTCGTTCGCTATATATACGTATACATATATAGACCCGCAATTAAAATCGTGCGACTCGTTCATTATCATTACACAGTGCACATAGAGACGCTACATACATACACAGGAGAAAGAGATACGCGTACGTCGAATATAGAAATGCGAAAGAGCTGACAGCAGCTAGCTTGCGCGCATATAATGACGAAATTAATCGGAGAGAAAATAGGCCAGCGCTACTATACTCGATCGAGTCGCCGCTGCCGCGTCATTAGTTCGCCAAACGCAGGAATGTTGCGTCTCTCACTCCGTATATACATCATATACACACAGTATATCTACCCGCTCCGCACACCGCGCCTTTTTCCTTATACGAGAGAATGCTGCCGCAGCCACAGAGAAAAAATGCATTCCCTGATCTCTATACAGGTACTACTGCTTTCTATAGACTGGATATCTCTCGCTCGAATGTGTAGCAGTGTATAATGCACAGTATAATAGTGTTAATGAAAGCCGATCCTGGGAAAGATCGGCAATGACAATTCAATAATTTTATCGTTTTCGCGCACGCTTGCAGAGCGAGAACAAAGCGTTTAACTCAAGTATACGCACCTATATGCGAATCTGAATTATACGCTGTGGAAATACTTGTAATGACTAGCGGAGAGTTTTTCGTCATTTCAAGTAAACAGCAAGAGGCGCCGCGCGACTGTGATTATACGTGTAAGTGCACTGTGGTGGAAAATGAAAAATATTTGCGGGAATTCATCGGTTTCGACATACGGATTCGGAATATAGTCATATAGCGATGACTGTATTATATTGGCAATTGCCTGTGAACATCACGCGGTGCGTAATTTTGGATATAATTTCGCTGACGTGCTCTTCATGTGAATCATTTTACGTATACGCAAAACGATACTCGTGAAACCGCGTTCCAGAAGGAAAGTCGAGTGTGTAGCAATTTAATAATAGATTCTACACGTATACGTATAGGTATATCTCCAAAGTAAGACGCAGCGTTTTTTCGGTACGCCACATGGTAATTCGCTTATTAGCGTCTAGCAGGAGATAAATTGTCAAAAAAAAGCTAAAGAGAGCCATTACACTCGGGCGAAAACGATCGGGAAAACTCTCATGTGCACAGCGGCGGCACGGCACAAAGTGCCGGCAATTTCATGCTAAAATTAGGTTTTTCTAAACATTTGGATTAGTGGGTAAGGTAGGGAGAGAAAACGAAAGTCTGTAATTAAGCGATCGACGTTTCGGCGCGCACGCTCGTTTAAAATCAAAGAAACTCAAGACGACGAGCGACTGTTCGTAGCACACGCATATCGCGTAATGGGCTTGTTATGGCTTTTCTTTGAATTCGCTCGTGCGCGATTAACGAATTTTTGTACATATGTGCGTTATATTATGCTAAGTATAGGAAAATGATGGAAGGACGTGTGAATAATTTGCGCATGATGAGACTAGTTTGCACGTTGTTTGACAAATAAGTTTGATGTTGAAAGTTTGACTCGCATGCGCTAGTTTTCATTGTCATTATACGAATGTTTGAACAAACGTAATTGGCTCACGTACTCCACGCGAGGGAATCAATTAAACTGCGAAGTTCTCATTAACGACAGTTATTCCAAGCAAAATATTATTTGTTTCAACATCTCGAATCCTTACAACATCAAACTATACTCGAATAGCGTGTGTGTTTGGAATACGAATTCGATTGTTAAAATAAACGACTTAAAAATGCACAGGAATACCTAGACCACAGGGTAACATGCTCCAAAAAAAATAATCCCTGATTCTAATCAGTAGCAGACACAATGTTCTCCGCGGACTTTGGCAATCATTGTCTCGAGTTTAAACACTGTATGTCCGAGAGATAATAATATATGTAAAACCGTTTAATTTCGTCTAATCGAATCTCCCTCTTGCATCTCTTATGTAGAGGTATAGGTACACGTACACACGGATATACAGACAGCGACAGACAACAATATTCGCCGCGAGACAAATTGAGTCACGTAATTCCATTCCGATAATATCTGCTTCTCGGAGCCCCAATTCTCACATATAACTCATATACGTATATAGGGTCGCGTAAAAATTTCATCGACTGCGGCACGTGTATATTCTATCGACTGTCGATGGAATCTTTCATAAGCGACGAATATAGGAAGCGTCAAAGAGGTATTGACCGGAAATAACTGGGGCTGAGTTCGCGAGGGCGGGTCATCGAAAATCAGTGCCTGTATATTTTTCTCGATTTTTTTCCAGGAAAATTTCCAGATGTGGGAGAGTTAAACCGTATATCTTATTTTGAATCTCGGAGGAAATTTCACGGCTGTTTCGAGAGGTATAGTGTAGGTGCAGACAAGTTTAGCGCGTAATGCTTTTCTCGTGTCGGATGCATTATGCCGAATTACCGGATTATGCGAGAGAGAATTACGTTTGATAATAAATTCATGCGTCGTGAAACCGCTTGGTACACTTCTGAATTTATCGATATTCTTTATTGATGATCGTGATGGAATTTTCGATTATGAAAATAACTCGAGAAAATATTCAGAGGGGGAATGTGCACGATTCGATGAAAAAAACAAAAAAAAAAAAAAATACGAATTTTCGTACTTTTTTACTTCAAAAGTTTTCGAAATGCTTTTTCGTCAACTGTCAGCCTATCGCACAAACAAAAAACAGATTTGATACAAAACTCTCAACAGATGTAAAAGCGAATGACACGCGGTGACATTTTTATCAAACCCACGCATCTGCCGCACGCACATATATATGTGTATATAAATATATACAGACTACTCCAGCGAAGCGCGACGACGAGGGCCATCCGAAATAACTTACGCCAGTATATATAGGGTGCGTCAAGTTATCTTCGATATACCAAGCGGTTCTCCCCTTCCATTCTTAAACTCGACTTTTAAGGGTTTGCCGCATTTTCAGCGAATATAGCCGAGACTGCAGAGAGAGAACCGGAAAAGTCTGCTTATACACTCGTAACAAAGTTCGCCAAGTTTCTTTTTAAGAGTATAATCCTCGTATATAGACCGTTGCGACTCTTAGTTACAGATTAAATTGAATTTCCGCCTTTTGCTCGCACGTGTTCCGTGATCGGCTTCTTGTTTCACGTAGACTCTCGGTTATTTTTATCGAATCTATCCGGACAAAGTTAATTTCTGGTATTGTGAAACTGTTATTCGTGTAATCGAAATCGTGCGATTGTACGTCTGATTTCTCTTGCTATCGGTTATTGCTAATTAATAACCTGTTTTTCCGTATATATTGTTAGATTAAGATTATTACGTGAATTGGAGAAATTGTGCGGGATACATAGTAGAGAATACTTATACCTAGCGATTTTCATTCTAACTTACCGTTCTTCTCGTTGGAAGATGTATGTATATACGTATAGTCGAAGATTTTGCAACGCTATGTAAGGAATATAACAGATAAAGAATCTCGTGTAAAATAATACCTCGTCATTAAATACGAATATGCACAAGCCTCCGAGACAAGTCCATTACTACACTAATGACTGTCTGTTATATACTATCTATACGATCTCCTCCTCAGTATTTTCAAACCCATAAAAAAACTCAAAATTCCAACTCCCGCAGTACAGCTGTATCGAATTCCAAAACCTTCATTAGACTATAGCTGCACAGAACACAGAGGACCGCGACATACCAAGCCCGCATCGCGTCGACATTACACCCACGTAAAAATACAACTGGTGCGTAATTGAAAGCCATTATAACCACCACCGCACCGCACAATCCCATTCCACGCAATTAAAACCTAGTCGTCCTTCGAAAAATACCCTGCCCGCGCAATCAGCATACAAACGGCTCTCTTTCTTCTCTCTGGCGAAAAAACGACGAGCACGTGGTGTGTAATAAGATAAAAACCAAGAGCCGCAACGCAGAGAGCAGCCCTTTCGGAAAATGGACTGGTGACCACCTATCGCGACCATTACATCTCTCCTATGGCGTGTACCTTTGAATTGCGCCTCGCAGGGATTTACGTTTTGCGCTCCCGATATTGCGCCGCTGCATGAGTGGACTGAAATGCGCATTGAAAAATTACCCGTATACAGAACACACACTGCACGCGAAACATACTTATTGCGTAGGACCTGTGTTATGACTTTGTACGTGGAGAGAAGGAATGCAAAGGGAGAGTCGGAAATATAGCTCACTTTTTCGACGTCTACGTGATATTGAAGGATCCACGTATATGCGACTGCGGCTCACCCGATATTATGTATACCTTTTATTGCTATAAATTAATTTTTATTGAAAAATCAAACAAAAGGAACACGTGTATCAGAGTTTAATAATACTTGCGCAGTATTTTCTCTCTTTTCTCTCGGTAGCTTCGCGCGCAACCTCTTTCCTTCTCGTCGTCGTCGTTCCTTTCCATTCCTTTCTTCTCCTTCTCTCTTCTTTTCGTCCTTTTTCTTTTGCTCGACTATACACGGCGACGGCAATCTTTATGCGCCCGCGCGCGCGCGCGAGTAGCGCGAAACCCGTTGCGACCTTCGCGAAAAAGTCATCGACCGACCGACGCATCAGCCTCGCAAGCAGGAATTTTTCGGAGTATAGGTATAACAGCCGCGCGCACGATATTAGCGAAGAGTCGTGTGCGCATAAATTTGTGGAGCACTTTTATGAGAAGCTGCGCTGGCTCGTATATGTTTTTATCGCTGCTCCGTCTTGTTTTGTACACTCGTGTTCTCGAAAGTTTATTGTGATGATTGTAAGCGCGGGGTAGGAATAGGGGACGTGCGCGGATTATTGAGTTTGAGGAATTTTTTTGTTCGACAAGAGGTTTTTATTGCGGCGCGCGTTAACAATTTTTCGGGTGTTTTTGTTCATTGCGGGATATGTGGGAATGTACAGAGAGAACTGAGTTTGTATTCAAAAGGATAAGGAAAGTAAGCTTTTGCGGAGTTTTGGGCATTTCGTGAAGCGCGGTTCATTAATCATCGCAATAGGCTTAGGGGAATCCTTCTTTCTGCGAAAAAGAAACTGTTCAACTTTGGGAATGGCGTGTGTATATGCATGATAAAGGTAGAAAATGAATCCGAGAAAATTTGTATCATTATTTATCGAAAGAAATGACTTTGTGTTTATGTGGGATACATATTATACATTACATATAGTTGCTTTTGCGTGAAAAATTAAAGTGAATACATGAGGCGTCCAGTTATAGCATGGTCGTTTCAACATAACAGAATGAACTTTTATCTTTGGATAACTTAGTTACCAAGTTTTTCAGTGTGCCTATAGAGTTTGAAACTATAGGAATAAATATGGAACTCGAAGTCTAATAAGAAATCATTATAGTTCATTTCTTCTCAAGATATTTTTATCGACGACAAACTCAGGTTATCAATATTCCATAACCACACTTCAACGGCACAGTCTAGAACAGATTCTGACATTCCAAAGCGATCACTTGCAGTTATACCATGTGCGGCTTAAACAGCAGGCTGAGCGAGGCACACCGCTATGTATACATTCTGGCGCACATGTTGTGATGAGAGAAATGGACGTCAATGCACCACCTATCGTCGCTAGCCAGAAACTATATCCAGAAAGTTCAGGCGATGAGTGAAAAATCATTTATCACCTGAACCAATCCAATACTGTTTTGTTTTCTCAGACCTACACCTAGGTATTCCTCTAGCGTGCGGCGGCTCTTTTTCCGTGCCAGTAGTAACAGTCAAGCAGATCAGTAGTAACAGACGGAACAAAATAATAGCCGATAGCAGCGCATCGTACTACTTAATACGCAATATTAGGTTTTAATCAAATCAATTTCTAAAATAATAACGGCGATGCAAACACTTAATTCCCTTCTAATCAATGTGTACTATCAAAACAAACCGTATACTATAAACTTCGTCGCAAACGTGATCCAGCATCCTGTTTACTTTCGCGAAATTGCATAATCCTCAAAACTCGCAGAAGTTAAACCCCAAACCAATTACCCATTCCCGCAAGCTCGTATAACGAATTCAAGCGTATAAAATCCCGAAAAAACGCCGCTCATAACTATCCGCACTCGATCGATCCCAAAACTTTCCTAATAATCAACCTAATTGACTCCCGCCGCGCGGTTTCCCCGGAAAATGAATTTAGAAAGTCTCTCCCAAAAACTTTCCAACCAAACTCACACACACATACACACACACATAACTCACGATTCAAAAAATAGAAGACCATTATCGAATCGATCGTTCGCCCCTCGCACGTCAACAAAGCTCTCGAGTAACCACGACGTAGCAGCTAAGTGTACATACACACGACCTCTCCCCGAAAAAAAAATCATCCCTATGTATATACACCTACACTACGAAATTCTCGTCTCGCAAACGTACAAAAAGCGTAGCTGTGCGAGCTGCTATAATGCACATAGCAGCGAAAGACGCTCGAGAGCCAGCTGTCGCGTGCTCGACCGCGAATGTGGAGCGGACGCGCTCTCTCGAGTAGGTAGCACACGCTTGGAGGAAAATAGATCGAACGCGTGCAGAGCGAGAAAATAGCTGCTGTGTCGCCCTCCTATCGTCGCGATATACATTATGACAAACGCTTTTCCGACAAGTCGATCGTCTAGTCGTATGAGCTGACCTGCTCTTTCTGTTTTTATCGCCGGCGGGCCTCTTAGTGATGCATATTGCAAGCTCGCGCGTGCAGCGACTGAATGAGGAGCTTTTTAGGCCGCGTTGGCCGACGAGGAGCTTTTTGTTGTGTATGTGTGTGAGAGGGAGAGAGAGAGAGAGAGAGAGAGAGAGAGAGAGAGAGAGAGAGAGAGAGAAGGGGGGAATCAATCTTTTCGCGCTGGCTGGCGGAATAGGGCGAGGAAAATTTGGGGTGCGACGAGCTGTGCTTATGTATGTGTGAGTTATATATACAAGGTTTTCTTATCTGCGAACGTTGCCGCGCGCCGGGCCGAAATTAAATTTCAGAATTGATAAAACGGACGATTTGGGAAATTATCTCGAGGAGAGTTGGCGTTTGTTCCGGGAATTTATTTGCGTTGGGATGACGTACAACACTTGCTTTATTAGTAGCGCATCAGGTTTTGATTGAATTTTTTTTAATTGCTGACTTTTTTATTTCTCCTTGTAATGCACGATGGATTTATCGAAGTAGTATACTATAGCGTGATTTAATTACAAAAAAGTTAGTATCGGTATTTGTGCGGCTGCGCAATTTGTCGACGCTCTTGTATCACGTAACGATTATCGTTTTTGAATATCCAATATTGTATATAGGGCTCGAAATTTTTCACTGCGAAATTAAGTTTCAAATCGTACCGTTTGATCCCATGCGGTGCGAGTAACATATACATATATAGCTTACAACTATATCATGAGTTTAGAAGAATTCTAGAGATGGCCATACCAGTTAATGTAAGAACCGCACCCAATCAGGTCCCTGATAGAATGAGCGGCATAAGCTGACAGTTTTGGCATAAATACGACACACTGCTATACTTAGACTCCGCGAGTGGATTCTTAGGAGGGTTATAGAAAATTGCTTATGCGTCACCTAGCTTCGTAAGCCAGAATCTGCAGGGCCCGAAAATTCAAGCAGCGGTAAAAAGGCCGGTCCGAAATTGCTTGTTTTACAGCTTCTATTATAACTTGACACTACTATACTACAAACGATTCGCCGAGCGCTTTCAATATAACCGCTCCGTATTTGTATCATAACAGACATAATGGTCGAATCGAATAAACGCCCTATTCCGAGACTACGAAAATACACAGCCGCCTATAAGTCTCAGCATCGCGTCGTAAAAGTAAAAGCTTGTCTCAAGGCCAATTTCTCTTGAGGTCAGCTCAGCTTGGTATATCAAACGGCACGTCCGCACGCAGAGATGCGATATAATTTTTCCGATCTGAAAACCACATAACCCTGACTGTGTCACGGGAAGAACGTACATATTCTTAGAAAACCGACTCATTATGAAATTCATAGTCGCGGAGGGTCTTATGTAAATGAAGCCTGGTGTCGTAATGAGAACATCATCTCAGCGCGGGTCCTTGTGAATTCAAGTCAGGTAAGCTTATTAGCGCATCCTCCTCACGAAAATAAACTTTTTAGGCTCCGGCTAAATGAGTTTTCTACTTTCATAACTAAAAACACTAAATTAAAAAAATACATCCATCCAACAAATGCATCACACGCGCTGTTCACCGATAACAAAACTCTTTCACGACCTATGCGGACCCTCTTCTAACGATAAAAAAAAAATTATCTTCACGCCGAATCTTATCGTCCCGCCATCGCAAGCTCGCGCAAGCTCGTGCAGCAGCGTAGTAGTAGTGGGGCAAAAGCTCCAAGCACGGCGACGGCGCACAAACAGCACTCTAGTCGCGCGCGGCTGCATTATATCACAGACGCGCGCGCGCTCTCGCGCCGATAGCATCTCACGCAGAGAGATCATCGACTCTCTCCATCTCTCTCTCTCTCTCTCTCTCTCTCTCTCTCTCTCTCTCTCTCTCTCTCTCTCTCTCTCTCCTCGCGTATACGACTCGTCTGCGGTGCAAAGCGCGATTATGCGGGATTCGTGCAGTAGGTAGTCAGTCGCCGGCCGTTGTCTGTCGCGCTTCGTTTCCGGATTCCGAGTGAACTTTGCTGTCGCTGCTGCAGAGGATTTTCACTGCTGATATATAGTTGGAAAGACTGCAGTGCCGGAATGTAAGTGTCTGTGTACAGAACGTGCATCGGCGAAAGCTTGTTTGTGTTGGAAGCGCGCGTGTGATGCTATATACTACTGTTATTATTTTTCGGCCGGTGAAGCTTGTTGTTTTTAAGCGGTGCGCGCTTTTTTCGATGTAAATATTGCGGCGTTTTAGTCGAGTTTGTGCGAATGAGCGATTTACACGTCAAAGAGCTAATTCGATGAATAATTTAAATTTCGAGCGCGTTGCAATTATTTAGGCTCGCGAATATGCGGTTATGTGAAGTGGATTTCGAATGGTTGATTCGAAAAACTTGAAATAGCGGAGCTTACAGTCGTTTCCAAATATTACCTCAGCGCAATGAAACTTGACGCAATTAGTCCGCGAAATTGCGCTATTTTTGCTGTACTCACGACATTAATCTTATTCTAATGCTTTCCCTCTGATAGCCCGAAAACCGGTGTATAATTAAGTTATACTTCGCGCGCGCAGTGATTTAATAAGGTATTTCGGACGGACACTGCGACCGCGTAAGTGTGTATATCACTCCAATTTGAATTTAAATTACTGCAGCGACAAATTTTTGGAATTTCGTGCGCGTTGTCGCCTTTCTCGGAAATTAGAATACACGCGCTAATTGAATTGCGTTTTTTGCAGCAGTCAATTCATTATGAGCTCGAGAAAACGGCGTGTTGCTTTAAATTAAAACAATTTTGTACCAAGTTTTAATGAAAACGACGAAATGAGTATGTAAACAAGGTCTCGACCTTCGATGATTACAGAAGGGGGATTCACGGTGTTAAATTAACGAAGAAATACGGCGAACGATTTTCACGCTGATATTAGAATGGATTTTTTTTTAATCATGGGCTGATTTCGTGCCTGGTTATACACGCGCTACTCGTGATGTATATAGTAACTTAGACGGCATTCTTTGGCTCATCGTGCTGAGTTCGTAAAACATCAAGGCTTATCGGCTTACTATCGTATCTGAGCGTGTTTACTTTTTCTATGTACCAAAGGCTTTAATATGCTTAACGAATTTTCGGAAAAAATTTACGAATCTTAGGTAAAAACTATACTTTAATAAAAATATTAAGTGGCAATGAAATACATATTTCGTGTAAAAATGCTTTACGTAAATTGCAAAAATTAATTAAACCAACATAATAAATTTAATTACAAAACTACGTATATCTTGTGTTATGAAGTACGCAGCATCATAATATATAAGGAAGTACAATGAAAAAGGCTTAGCTCATACGCTATAGTCTACGATAAACAAGGGAGATAGCAATTATTGCGAGCTTATCTATAGGTGGCTGTCGATAAATCATATCCATACTTCATCCAAGAATTATAGCTCGTGTGAATCGGCCGTATAGTGTATAGATATTTTCAGTTCGTAATTATACTATAGTTTTACAACATGCCAGGCTATGAATAAAACTTCCCACAGTACACACGTCTGCAATAAATAACAATAGCCGATTTTCTTTCAGCGTATCAAATTTCTTGAACTGCATTATTATAGATGCCTTAATAAGCATATATCGAACGCAGTGTAATTTTTCCCTACTACTTATACATTTCAACGCACAGGTAATAAACGCACCCATAAAATTCAATTTGCAAAAATGACGACGCTGTATTAATAACGAATGATTATTCTAATCAGAATTCGAAGATGTCGCCGTTAGTACTGGGAATAGACGTCGGCACGACGTCTGTTAAAGTTGTGGTCGTCCAGAAGGAGACACAGCTAATCTTGGCTAATCAATCGAAGGATACACAAGCTAATGTGCCAAGCGACCTGGGAATCGAGGGGAACAAACAGGATGTGCCGAAGATTCTTTCGGCCATCCATAATTGTGTGTCCCGACTCCCCAAGGACTTGCTGCGACAGGTACTAAGCCGATTATTTATTTCCATTACCATAATTCTATTGTTAGAGCTAGATCTCCCTATTGTTTTCCCGGCCATCCAATTGATCAATCTAGCCTCGATGAATGTTCATTCGAACTTTCTCCAACTTTTTTTTCAAATTAAAATATTAGAGAAATTAAGATAAAATTTTCCGTTTTCCTTAAACGTATAATTTATCACAGGTAGAAAGCATCGGAATCTGCGGACAGATGCACGGCGTGACACTGTGGCAGCTACCGAACGAGTGTTCCTACAAGGATAACGGCGTGTTCAAGCTCGACATCGACAAAGACAAGGTGTCGAATCTCTACACATGGCAAGACGGTCGCTGCGACATCGACTTTCTCAGTTCTCTACCCAAGTCCAAAAGCCACCTGCCCGTACATACCGGTTTCGGGTGTGCCACGCTATTTTGGTTTGCCAAGAATAAGTGAGTATATACCGCGAGCTAATTATCGCGGTAAATCACTGGCGTCTCTCTTTCTCTCCCTGGCGATACAATTGGACAAACATCTCTTATAGTTCATCTAAAGCGCCGCCGCGTGTACCATTGTGTCAGTTACGCGCGATGACTTTTCAGCTGGGCTATTTTTGATCGTTTAACGAAAAAACAATAGTCGAGTCATTTTCATACTTTTTTCGAACGGTAATAAAAAAGAAGATGATGAACGATCAAGTGTAACTACTTTTTTACGAAACTTTCTTAAGAAAAAATAGAACTGCTTATCACTCTACTACACTTTTGTAAGAAGTTTAAATTTAATTTCAACTCGAGGCTTGTAGTATACGCGGACGTTTCAATTTCCTAGACTGTCGCATCGCTATACGTGATGTATCGCAGTAGACAATGGCAGTATACTAAGAAAGAAACAATCGCACTATTTCTGCACAACGAGACACGCGACGAGACGAGAAAACCTCATCACAAATTTCGTATTACCTCCGAATAAACTCGTCCCCGCGTCTTTTTCCCGAACAGGCCAGAAAAGCTGAAAAAGTACGACCGCTGCGGAACAGTACAGGACCTCGTGGTGAGCCTACTCTGTGACAACGACGATGTAAAAATGAGCTCCCAAAACGCAGCGAGTTGGGGCTACTTCCTCACTGAGCTTCGAGAATGGGACAGAGAAGCCCTGGAAGCCGGGGGCTTCCCTATGCACCTGCTACCTTCGGAGATACTATCACCAGGACAGGCCGCTGGTACACTGGCTCATAACTGGTTTGGAATACCCGCCGGCGTGACAATAGGTAAGAGTTATCCGGGTTTACGAGATAGTCAATGTGAGTTTTAACGAGGACAGATGTTTCACTGCGCTGTGGATAAATTATGAATAATAAAGCTTTTATAGCAGTAGCATATATGTACCGTTTGAATTTAATACGACACATTATCGTTATGAACTCGTCTTATCAGGGGTGGCTCTGGGAGACCTGCAGTGCTCGGTATTTGCATTATTAAAGGAGCCGACAGATGCGGTTCTGAATATTTCAACTTCAGCCCAACTGGCCTACGTCCACCCGACCTTCCGACCGGAGTCGATTAACGAGTCACGTAAGACCTCATTTTCAAGTTTCATAATAATCGATAATATACTGTCACAAAACGTGTATGTACATTAATTTTGAACAATAGAAAAGATTGAGTACTTTCCGTACTTCGGCGACAAGTATCTCGCGGTGGCAGCGTCTCTCAACGGCGGTAACACTCTCGCAACCTTCGTCAAGTCTCTCCAGCAGTGGACGCTGGAACTGGGCTTTTCAGTGCCTCAATGTACGTATACCGTGTGCATACAACGCTCGCCTCGACGCTCGCACAAGTTTCTAGAATAAGTCAAGTATCTCTGTTTCATTAGCCAAAGTTTGGGACAAACTGATAGCGTTGGGCAACGAGGACAGCTCTATCAGCGACATGACAATAGTTCCGACTCTACTGGGCGAGCGATACGCGCCTGATCAGACGGCCAGCGTTAGCGGCATAACTCTCGACACTCTGCATTTGGGAAATATCTTTCGAGCTTTGTGCTCGGGTATTATAAAGAACCTGCACGAGTAAGTTTATTATATATACGGATACTACCAGAGATATGTGCGCAGTCGTTTAAGTTTGCTGCTTCATTATTATTTCAGAGATAGTTGTCTGGAATTTTAGCGAGACAATGAGGACTGCTATACTCGTTTATTGTGAGGATGGTAAAGGCTATAAAGGCATTTGTCCTGAATTTATTGTGACTTTAATAGGACTATAGAAAACTCAAACAATCGAAATATTCAACGAGCAATTAAAAGTCCAATAATATACTTTAACACCCTCATAATAAACTAGCACAGCAGCTCTTATTGTCTCGCTAAAATTCCACATTTAAACTATCTCTGGAATAATAGCAACAAACTTGAACGAGAATATCTCTCCAGCAGTATACAGCTTTAATTACATTATTAAACTAAAATATCGAATTCGTTCTATTTCCAGCATAATGTCGAGGGAGGAACTGGAATCAGCGGGAATCTGTCGCATCGTAGGCAACGGTTCAGGCCTCGTTCGCAACCCTGTTTTACAGAAGGAAGTTTCGCGCTGGTACAGTCTTCCCCTCGAGTTGGGACACACTGGAGACGCAGCACTCGGCGCCGCTTTGGCGATGTTCAAGGCGGACGAGTGACACTGCGATTCGCGCGTCCTGTGGATATTTCGCACGAGCCACTGATTATCCTGCGCGCGATTTTACACTGTGATTTTCATGATATGTATAGATACTGTTAACGCGCAATGGACGTATTGATGAGATTGTGAGGTGACGAAGTTTTTTGCGAGAGTACTACAGGAATATGCATTATACGTTGTATGTGAATGAATATTTGATACGATGGCAGAACAATCAGAAGACGAGGGAAAAATATAGACCTATGCGTTGTTTAGTATATACCATTTGGAGGAATTAAATGATAACAAAATTAGTCGTATATGTAAATATATGATGTAAATGTATATTTTTCCTACTTTTTTCCTTGCTTTTTTAGACTATCTGATAAGTGATGGAAAATTATAAATGTATATTTTTTAGGGTCTTTAATAAGTCCGGCTAAGCATATTTATTGGTTGTTAGAGCTTAAAAAATATGATCGAGTCTTCTTTGAAAGTATATCGAATTGTGTATTTTAATATTGAGATTTAAAAAAAAATCTAGCGAACTAAATACATTATAAATCAATAAACTTCACGTTTATGGCTTGTGAGCTAGAGTTGCTCAAAAAAAAGCTTTATTTGCATTCCCTGTGTTACATAATTATAATAAAAAATTACGAAAATACAACTGTATTTGTATATATAACTATTTCATACTCCGTTCCCAATTACTTTCTCCCAGTATAAATGTGCGAGATAGAAAATCAAGCACCATGTAAAAGTTCAGCCGAAAAATATTGCATGGTTCAAATTTTGGCGTATCTGTTATTTACAATTATTCTCTAGTCGATTATTTTCAAATAATCACGTCCGCAGTTGTGAACATGCTCTCAAGACGATTAAACTAATGGATACAGTTTAGACATTTAGATCTCGAAATCATTATGGAGTTTAATTCTTAACACTTTAACTTATAAATACTGAGTTTAAAATATTTGTATACAACAGTGACATAGATTTTAGCATAACTGTTCGGTCAATACCAAGATAGAAATTTTATTTTTATGTATTTCAGATACAAAAATATTAAAAATCATATATATTGCTAAATCTGTACAACCGAAAAGATTATGTTAAAAACTCCGTCACATCAAAACGCGTACAATCGTGAAGGTCCGAAATTCATTTCTCTACCGTCAATCAAGAGGTATGGTATGGACCTTCCGATACTTTTTTCAACAAAAATAAAATGGCTTATATGCTGCAACAATCGTACAAACTCAGTTTGCTCATCGCGATGATCACAGCATAGAAAAATATCATTTCTGTATAGTCGCTCCAGTCGTCGTCGCGGCGCGCATACATCAACATATAAAAACAAAAAGATTACAGGGAGAGATAACGAACTTAATTCTCGCGATTCCACCTCCAAACGGTTGCGTCGTCACAGACGCACAGCAGCACAGAGCCATCCCTGCTCAAACTGGTCTGCCTTATAGGAGCGGTACATCTTGGATGCTGCAATGAGAAGCACCTAGCCTGGCCAGGCTCGTCAACCTCGAGATCCCAAACGTAAGTGCGGCCTACCTGGTTGCCCAAGGCGATAGTCTTCTGCCAGAAATCCATGGAGAATCTAATGAACCAGATGTCGCATTCCTTGAACTCGAAGCGATGCAGTACAGTGGCACTCGTTTCGTTGTTGCGCAGCTGTGTATCCTCGAGCCTTCCTGGCTTCCAGCAAACGATGCAGTTCTCGCAGCTCTTGCTGAGAATAAAGTCGCCGAACCATTTGACGCAATCAACGTAGTTGCGATGCACGTCTCGCGTTGTGAAGTCCGGGAAGTGCTGGAGCACTGAGTCGAACGGCCGACCGTTGCGCGTAGGATTGCAGAAATAAGACTGTTTGATAGCCTCTTGCATATCGGGCTTGTCCAGGTTCCAGAGCTTGAGTGCGTGGTCCATACCGCAGGAGATGATGCGGTTACCCTTCATGTCGAAATCAGCGCTTAGCACCTCGTCGCGATGGCCCTCGACGCCACCGAATATCGCGATGCACACGTCGGTCTTTATATTCCACAGTCGGAGTGCGTGGTCCTTCGATGCTGACAACAGGATATTAGGATCCCGAGGATGGATCTTGAGTTCATTGATTGCATGCCCGTGACCAATGTAGTGCTTAATGCAGGTCATTGTTACCGGACTGATGACGCGGATCACGCCGCGAGAACCTGCCACTGCCAGCAGTGGCTTGCCTGACTCTTCGTAAGTCCAGGCGCATGTGTAGAAATTCTCCTCAGGGTCTGGATCAGCGTAACATTGCCTGAGTCTAATGTTACCACCTTCGGGGCACTCGTAGATACTCACGCGGTTGCTGCCTACCGAGGCGAACACCATGGGCTCTCCCTCTTTTAAGTGATGATTAAACTGCACGCCAAAGAGGGGCTGACCATGATCCTCTTTTACACTGCAGCAGTACTTGTACAAGCCTTTTTCACTTGGCTGTTTGGCTTTGGTAATTTTGCTCCTGCGACGACCTTTCCGTTTAAAACGCGCTGTTCTGGTGGGTGTATCGCTTCGATGAGTACCAGCGGTGGAGTTGCTGCCAATACTGCACTCAGTCTCATCACTGTCATTTTCACTGTCCTCCTGGCTTGAGGCGTAAGCCAGAGACTTTGTGGAATGTCTCTTCATTGTTAAAATTTGTCTTTGCAAACAGACAGGCAAAATTCAGTCAATTGTTTTACAGTAAAGTTAGCATGTTCAAGTCAGGAACTCCACTATTTACACCCATCAAAGCTTCGGCCAAGTTCAAAATTCTGTCTCCCAAATTTCTAAGACCCTCAGAGTTCTGTAAAATAAAATTATTCGCGATTTAGTCAAACACCAATTTGAATGCGTTCTTTGGTAAGTAGAAGCATTGGTAAATAATCAAAGAATTCCAATTCCATTTGACAAACACTACTTTAAAACAAATCTTGAACCAATTTACATATATTCAAATTGAGATACATATAAGAACTAAACAATTACAAACTAAATGAAAATTTGAATCTATTTAAAGATTATTCACCAGTGCACATATCACAGTAGAATACAAAATAGAAGTTTGATCATACATAGACATTTGCTGACAGTAGCCGAAGACAGTACCTATCCCGTAACCTATTTGCAGAGTGGCCCATCAAGCCCATGGTATTAGGTGAACCATAACAATTAACTAGACAAGCACGTCCCGAGATAATGAAAAATTCATCCAGCAGGCTTATGTTCTTCTCCACCTAAACAAAGAGACTCATATTACTAAAACATAACCTACACACGACATAACCAACAACACCGTAAAGAATGAAACTCGTTCTCTCAATAAAACCACTACTCTTGAGTAATTACCTCACTCACGTGATGGCTGATCCTCCCGTCGAAAGCGAAGACAACGAAATCAACGTGCAAATCCGGCTTCGAGCGAAGGATATCCGAGATAGATTCACACTTGTGGACGGCGATGAGGTATTTACGGTTCCTCGTCGAGCTCTGGATAACCTCAAACACTTTATCGCACAGTTGGCCAGTGGCGACGATCTGTGAGTGAACAATACATTGTATCTTAGTGAATTGAAGATTTTTGCAAGCACACAAACAAACCTAGTAAACTTACGAGGAATGAAATTACGGAGTCAACATTCCACGCGCCGCAACTCCTGAGGACTCCCGCCATTATTTGGAAAGTGAGAGGACGCGCACTCGACGCGCACTATGCACAGATGCTGAATGGTCGCTGCTGTCGCCGGGAAATTTGGCAACAATGTGCTCGATGCAGAATGCTCGACATGTAGCAAATGAATTTTGTCACATGATGAGTCACTTTATGAAAACTTGCTGCCTCGGAACGAACGCTGACAAATGACGGGCGATTTACTGACGGCACTTACGAAGACAAGGATTTTAAAATTATCTTTGGATATGAAAATTAATTGTATGTCATCTGGATTTATGTTGCTCCAAAACTCCGAAAATTTTAATTTTTATATAGACAGATTTTCAATTCTTATGATTTAGCGTAAGAAAATATTGTCAAGTAAATTGAAAATTAGTGCAACCCAATTTTTAATCGTTTCAAAACGTTTGCAGTTTATTGAGTTTGCATGATAATATATTATCTTGCGGGTGGTAAAATCTATAGAAATCTACTTTACTAACAATCGTCTATCTAGAGCTCATCAATCTATAGTTTGAGAGGTTTTGCGGCTTGGTGATAGTCGCCAGATGGTGGTGTTTTAGATCTTCTGCTGGCGCGCTTTACGATCAATAAGTGCAGGAGCGTATAAGTGCCCAACTCGAAATGCTGGCTCTTTTGTTTGTACAATAGTTTATAAATTGAATAATAGTTCACTCGATTTTCGCCAAAGGTGAATTATAACTTGGAAAGGTATTTGTATGGTCATGTGTCTCGCCAAAATCAAATGAAATAAATAAAATTAATAGATATAGGTATTTCTTCACGCAATAATAAATTCTGCTGATAATAAAAACAATCGATTTGAATATATAACTTGTTTGTAAAGGCAGATCAGCTGATAAGTCTAGACTTTGCATTACTTATATATTTTTCTGACGGGTTCTTCAAAAATCCATTTTCAAATTTACTTCTATCTATATCTGTGTCGAGTGATTAATTTTCATGCCATACCACCCTTTCGCTTATGCTTATAATAGCAGTACAACACGAGAACATCGGGAACTGCGTAATCTTAAATAAGCAAAAGGCGCACATGGGTTTTCCCATAAGCGTGTGGGCGTCGATTGCGCGAAGATTTTCTTGCAGATAGCAGCATCGTCGAGAGCGCATACAAATAAGTCTGCCGGAACGGCAAAAAGAAAAATAATAATAAATGCCTTCAATGGATAACGAATATCTCTTTCTGCTAGCTCTTCCAGCCAAACACATACTGAGAATCAGAGTTTGATAAGAGCGATATCCACAAATATTTCTGATGTGGCTTCCTGACAAAACGACTTTAATTTCATTTTTGTGTTTTCAAAATAGTGAATCCGTAATGAAACTGCGACTAAAGATATAGCCGTAGCCCTGCACGTGCTCGGGGCTGAGAACTTTCGTACGTCCTTCTCACAGTTCGTCTCATAGGGAGATCCTCCGAAAGGGTTGTGTACAGATAATTGTGTATGCATACACGTGTAAAGGGTTTCGACTTATACTTTGCGTGACATCGGTTTGACGAGGCGGAGCAAAGTTAATGACCAGAGAAAGGAGCCGTTCGAGTTGCAAGGCAGAGATTTATGATGCGCTACTATATGTATACGCTGCCGTTTTGCTGTTTGGGGAACCTAAATAAGCAAAGCAAGCGTTTATCGATTAAAAATTTTGATATCTGCTCAAAGATAAAATAATGTGGGTGTATGCGCGTATCTTCCGGTCGCACAGCAGATAAGACCGTCTGATGCACTGTGATGATAATCAAAAAGCTGCAATTTTCGTGCACTGCGCACTAGTGTATATTTATCTTATTTTATAGCAAAAAATAGATTAAGGTTTGAAAACTTTTTATTGTTAGTTATTGTTGTTAAAGTCATGCATAGGAAAATCCTATCCATCACAAGACACAAACACTAATAGCATAATTTTCGATGTACACGAACGACAAAGTTGAATCCCACGCTGCTTTTTGATTCGGGGTAATATGTAAATTGCAAATTTGAAAATTTGTAATGGTGCGCGCTCTGCACGCACTCAGAATCTCAAAAATTCTCCTTCAATAAGATTCATCTCTGCATAATATCAACTTCCTTGCATTTCACGCCCACTCATTAAACATATGAAACATATGCATTCCACAGCAGAATACAGTCCGCCTGATAGCACACGCTTCTCCAATCAAAAGCCTCCGCAAAAATCATGATTACACACCAGGCGTAGGTGCGATAATAATGTCAAATCTGACGCAACGCACGTCTTTGCGCGTTTCCGCGACTCTACTATACAGCAGTAGCATCAGTTAAAAGAAAGCCGGCAAGATCGCCAACGAGGCTTTACGATTCGCTTCCTGTCACGCGAGAACCGACAGTCATCACCGTCGCCGTCATCGTCGCTGTCGCTTAATCAGTAGTTTATAGCGCACACTATACGTTGCACTCCTGGCGAGAGATTTTCTGCGACACGTCACGCGCCTGTTAATCGGTCTAGACGTGTTTATGAGAACTTTCCTAGGGAGAGGATGTCCTAATTGCTCGATGACTTGGCCCTGTATGGGCACGAGGTGATTCTCCATTGTAAAGCTGTAAAATGGCATGGGAGGAGACGTGCGTGCCGATTTGATCTCTGTAATGATTTTCGAAGAGTCTTCCGATACGTTATCTTGAATCAAAGAGCTTTTTCTTTTTAAAAAGTAATATTTTAGGCTGAGCGAGGAGGATTTTTTTACTGAAAAATACGTCGGGGGATGAGTATTATAGAATGAGCACAAGTGCATGTAAAGGGGATATTTATCTTGTGAGGTATGGCGCGCGCGTAAACTATTTACTTTCTATAATTGCATGTTCCGGTGCAGCGGCGGCGAGTGCTTAACTGCTTATATTAGTCTAGGACTTGGAGAAATAAACCGGCGGTGAGGAGCCTCCGAAAGGAAGCACGTAAAGAAAACCACTCAAGCAAAACAATCGTAAGGATTCTATCTGCCAGCCTATAGTCTCTGCCACTTGTACACGCGAGTGAAATAACACACATTTGGCTTAATTTGTCGTAATAATAAAATCTTATTTACATATTATTCACAGAAAAATAATTGCTCCGCGCGTTTTAATTTTTTACATTTTTAAGGTTAAATAGAGCTTTTAGATACGTGTGCATACATAAACAACTTATTTATAAGAGTCAGGTGCAGACTATCCTTTTTTGTATATGAAAGTGAAATTTTCTTTTATTCAGAAAGTATTTCCTCTGACACGTTCTAAATTAATTCATACGTACAAGTTTTATAGTATCTTAATCTTAATTATATCGTGCACTGCCTGAAGTCGTAAAATTCTAAATATCAGTAACTGTTTTGGAATATAATAAAAAAACTATCCTAATATCTCTTTTTTTTTTTGCTTTACTTATCATTCTTATAAAATTTAGAATACATAACTTTGAATTCAAAATCGAACCGCAACCGCGCCTATTTTTTAACTGACCATAATTCAGGCAATAAATAGAACTAATTCAAGATGGAGCGATCAAAACTTTTAGGTAAAAATAAAAATAATAAATAAAAAAATAGGAAACTGAAACGGGCGATTGAATGAAAACCAGATCCTCTCGGAAAATTTCCCACCTATACTGCTTCCATACCAAAAAATACATCCACCGCACGTGTACATAATATCAGTAGCCACAACCACTCTCGCTCTCGAGAAAAAAGGCTGCACCTACGCACACTCGAAAACGCAGTGTCGCACACTCGAAATCTCATCTCTCCTTTTTTTTCTCTGCGCTTATACTCGCATCATCGCGCTCTTATGTATCTCTACTACGTATAAACGTCTGCTTAGCTTTCCCCGACAACGTTGCACTCGTTAGGCAAGGGTAAAGACAAACAAACAGCAGCAACAGCAGCAGTAGGATGTATATGTATACATACCTACCTACATGGGATGCATCGGGCGTCTGCAGCCGTGCGAGGATGTCCTTTTCTTCCACTTGGAGCCGACAGACAGGCCCCGAGAAGAGTCGAGACGGCGGCAAGGCGACGTTGGCGGCGGCTGCAAAGGAGACAAGAGAGGAGTGTTATTTGTGCGCGCCTCGTCTCCAGTTTTCGCCCTTTGGAGAGTGTTAGGTATACAGTATACCTATGTATAGACGGGGATGTGCGGGAAATCTTGCGTGTGTAGGTACACGATTTTCTCGGCTCTGCGAGAGGTTATCGCGGAGATCGGCTCGTAAGATGAATGGATTCGGAAGTCGTTTGGGAAAGTCTTGAGAGTTCATGGCGAAAGTGTTTTTTTTTCTTCGGTGTGATTTGAGGGATTAGGGAAAATTGTGATGGAGAGAAATTGCACGTTTGTGGATGTGCTGCGGAAGTTTAGCTTCTGATGAGAATTCGATGGTTATACGTTTTTTTTTTTTTTTGAAAATTTTCCTTTCGAAGTATATTTATACGGCGTTTAATTTTTTTCTGATATTAGTCGATTGACTAAGTTATTAGTGGCCAAAGCAGCAGGCCAAACAAGGTAGTTTTAGCATTGGTGGCACACCGCCACTATCCCTGGTAAAATCGTTGCCGGGTTTCCAAGTAGAAACAGGCTAGAAATTCTCAATATCGGTAGATTCCCGCGAACGGATCTGGCAAGAAACCCGGTATAGTGGCGACATGCATTTTGTATAATGCCGTTCCCTATATAAAAAAGTCATGACCGGATGAAGTGATTTGAATTTGATTAGAATTTTTTGATTTGTTTTTGATTTCTAAAATTGATCCTAATACAAAGAATGTAATATATTACTATAATACATATCAATAATTATTAGTTGTGTATTTATAATATTCTATTGTAAATATTATCATTGTTACAAAAAGTGACATGATGTGAACGTTGACACGAACTGAGTTGAGACATAACCTTAAAATTTTAAAAGGTAGTTGGTGACGAAACCGCGGCAATTTTGAAATTTACATGAGCGCGAAATGAATCAATCATATATTGTAAAGTTTGATATATTTCCGTAATAGAAAACAAATATTAAAAATATCAATCAAGCATTTATATTTCATTTAATAAGTTAATGAATTAATATTCTACTACAGTGCGCGCAGCGCACTGCGCCAAAAGTCTAGTCTAGGTAAAAACCCGACAAAGAGTAAAAATGTTTATTGACGTTATTTACAACGTCTTATGTGTGGAAAAATATATCATGATAATATCCTTGATATCTGGAAAATATTTCGCCCGAAGAAAGTACGATTACGAAGGGCAAATAGATGATGTCTAGGTGTTCGGGGTCGCCGATGACGGCATTCAGTGTCCACAAATAGGAATCTGTTTTTCGTCGATATCTCGATAAGGGAGGCTTTTCGTGAAAAACGAACGAAATTTTCGCCCCATACATGGGGCTCGAACATCGAATTTATTTCCATTCGGGTAGTACAGTCAAATTTTTGGATTGTGAGGTTAGGAAATCGTTTTCTGTTTTTTTTTTTAAACGATATATGCGCTCTTCTCCTTCTCTCAAGAGCTACATAAGGCTAGACTATATTTACGAGTGAGTCTCTCACAAAAATCTACGAAGCGCATTTTCTAGAGTCCGTCATCGGCGACCCTGGACACCTAGACATCATCTTCAAGCGATTCTCACGCCTACACAACAAAAACTATATAGCGCACTAGGTAGATGCATATTTGAAGCATTTTTTTATTTATGAAGCAATCATCCAAAAACATAACCTCTAATTGAAACGGGCCTGCAGTATACATATACATACACTCTTGTCGGGTTTTTGCCGAGAATCAGTCGATATTCCTCCTTGATTTTCGCGAATGCTTCTTGCTGGTTTCTACTCTACTGGCTAGAACTTATCGGCAACTTTTTACCAGGGTACGTATTATATCTAGACTCGGCGCAAATTGTTACAAAGAAAATGGAATATAGTCCCTATGCGCCACCTATTTTCACCTGCCACAGACACGGAGAATTTAGGCGGTAATAAGAAAGCCAGTCCAAAACTGCTTTGTTTTAGTAATTGATATGTCTTATATTTTTAAAACAAAAATCTTCGCTATATACATAATAATCAAATTTCGATTAAAAAATGTCACGATTCCCGAGACAATATAATCAAAATACACCTAGCCCTTTCTTATTATACCTCTAGCGACTTCAGATGCGCTTCGCGCGTTTCGATTTGTATTTTTTTCTCATTTTTTACTTTTGAAGGTTAAATAGAGAGTTAGATACGCGTGCAAAAATGAACGACTAATTCAAAAGGATCAGGTGCAGGCTATCCCTTTTTGAAGAACAAAAAAATTTATTTTATCCCGAAAGTATACTCTTTGAGGTTTGAAATTCATGATCGACGACATCGACGTTTATAAGATGGATCAACAATTAGCCAAAGATCATTGAAACTTCTATAAAAGAAATGTATCAATTCACTTTGCTGAAAATTATTATTTGTCAATTTATCGAGATTCAACAAAATTGATCAACTGAGCCTTTCTTCTTCTCCAAGCAATCTCTCCTCGAGGATCTATCCCTTTATTTTAGGGATGTGCGAGTCAAACTCGAACTTTTGTTGTTTTGATTGCAAAATAAGTGTAGGATGATAAAAATCTACTTAAGGTAGTTCTACCGGTAGGTTAGCTAGTCGAAACAAAGGCAACTTTTATTTCTTAATTATTTGTGGGATATACTTAATAATAGAGATTGCACAGGTCAAGGTACAACAAATAATGATTTTACATTCAGATTAAGCAATTCTATCTATCATAATTATGAATAAAATGTTTCAGACAGAAGCTGATTTGACTCATTTTTTTGAGGTTAAGTGTACACTTTTGAACATTAATTTGTTTATCGCTATGCTTACAGGCTCTGAACCATTTTTTTAAAGTACTCAAATTATTCGTTAGCTGTTTAACTAACCTTCTACAAAATTTGAGTGAATTCTGAACCTTCAATTTTATACAATTAAGAGTTGAAGCAACATGTGCAGATTTGTGCAACTTGAAATGTTTATAAATTTTTTTGAGGCTCCAAACCTTTACCAAATTTTAACCACATCTTTTGTATAGTAAAATTTACCTGCACACCAAATTTCATCAAATTCTGAACCGTGGATCTTCTACCGGTAGTACTCCCTTAAACACCGTGACTGTCGAGGTTTTATACATATCTAATGAAAAGTATGATTTTTTTCTTGTTTTGTAACCGTGATATGTTACTTAAAGCTTCGAGTACTTTTTCGAGTTTTTTTTCGAGTTTTCGCCTGTAAAATTACTCGATTGGTTAGTTAGACTGATTTTTCAACCTTTCAAGATTTTTTTGCTTCTGAATTGATTGAATCTGTTTAATTAATATGTTAACTTAACATCCAAACACTTATAATGTATCAAGGGGCGCGGTAGCGCCACGATGGCAAGTATAAGTTTTTATACAGTGTGCCGTTTCGTTTTGGAGTCCACCTCGCATTCTTCATAACTTGGAAATCCTGAATAAATACGCACTTGGACTCGTTCATGTTCGAGTCGGATATTTTGATTTCTGCTGCTGTCCCACTTGGAATCAACAAGTTGTTTTGATTTTTATATACAATTTTGCGAATGGTGCATAATTGGTGTTTTCAAATTTTAAGTATCAACGGCAGTCAAGATAGTATACAAAGAAGATACTCGTGCTACTGCTAGTGCATCGCCCGTCAAGATTTTTGTGTCAAAGCGTGCAGCACTGGTCAGGACGACTCCAGCACTACGACGACTATAGCGTGGATCGCCAGAGATCATGAGCGAGATCGACAGCGTAATCGGTAGCCCTTCCGAGCTCGGCTTCAACTTCATCGAGCGCTCTCACCGCTTGAGCTCGGCGACGACCCCGTTGGCTGCAATATACCTATATCTTGATCCGCTTCTCCATAACCTCATTTTCGCGTAAAATTCCGTAACGTGTCGAAGACTGCAAGGTCTAGGTAATTCCTCAATCTTCCGTTACAGCAACAAATTTAATCTTAACCTGAGCGGCGCGACACCCACGCCGCCTTGATCATTATCAGTCAACCTAAACTCGGTCCTATTTCTCAACAGCTATATAGCGGCTCCTGGGCGGCGCATTATGACAGCGAGCCCAAGAACTATTTCATTAAGTTTAATTAAGGAGGAGGTAGATATCAACGAGGAGCCGACGCTTCTCCAGGGCGAAAATCAGCAGTCCAGCCTCAATCTCAGCATACCCGCACGATATTCCCAAGCCAGATCGTCACCGACACGACGTGTACATGAATGCTGGGTACAGATAGTAAAACACAGCAACGTGTTCGGAACCCCTAGCTCACATCGATGGATTGCAAACTGCGAAGTGCGACATATAGAGATCGAGTCGACAGCGTGCGTGATCCACGGATAATCGATCGAAGCTTGACCGTAACTTCGCCAAGTTTTTGCTTACTGGAGTTCTACAAAGATCCCGTTGGCTTCAATTCTAACCTCAACGACCATTTTTGCTTGCACCAGAACCATACACAAAGGCAACACAAATTGATATAATAAGTAAGATCTCGACTGTTCTCGTCTTCCACAGGCTTAGAGCGCTTATTGTTTCCCCGAAATTAGCAGAAGACTACGAGGCCTTCTTGTTCTTCCACAGGCCGAGAACGAGTTCGAGAAATGCGACTATGGTAACGATCTCACCGAGTCCGAGGACGATGAAAATGACGAGATCGTCCAGGACAATGAGCGTATATAGATCGTCTTTGTATGAAGATGGAGAATAGCCACACAAGCGCGCCGGATCGGGGACCGGTACAGGACCCCCGGCTCACAACGATGGACTAGACACTGGACATCGACAAATTGCATCATCAGAACATGCTGGACTGTCACATCAAGAGCGAAACCGATAGTGTGATCAGTGGCCACTCTTAGCTCTCTTCGCTTGTCCTCGACGACGAACCTGTCGGTCGCAATGACGACCTTCGTAGCTGGTCGTTTGAGTTGTATACCAGAGGCTCCTAGCTCAATGGCAATCAGATACTCTAACTCCAAGACCTTATATTCAATTATTCCTCCGGAGTCGCGAAAATTAACGACAAAATCTTCCTTCTTTCGTTACAGCTGTTTCAACCTCGACATGAGAGTGACTGTATAAGTAACGCCACCTAATCATAGTCGACTCCTCGAACCCGATAAGGCCTCACATGTCATCGGTGCAGCAGAGTTTGCCGCAGCTGCCAAGTACCTCAACGACAACCGCCGAAGACGCGCCACGGCCAGCAAGCGACACTACGCGCTCAAGGCCAACTCGATGGAGAAGTCCGTGCTTAAGGAGGTTGTGTCGATATGTCTGTGGCGACTCCAAGTTGCACGCCATCTAGGGCGACGAGAAGGAAGCAGATTCTAATTCCTAGACCGTTATATGAATAATTATGTAAACAGAGCAATGTTCGTCCGAATAAATAGCCAACGGTCTCCCGCGGCCGTTGTACCTCAGCTGTGGGGGTATATAAGGCGCGGGGATTCATGTAGAGAGACAGAAACGATTCTAGTGCTGATCTCGGAGAGAACTCTACGTTACCGTAATAAAGTTATATTTGTCGACTCGGGGAAATTCTTTCTACCCGGCATCTCCGCTCCCGTATTTCCTAAGCGCGCGAACTGCGCGATCTCTACATGTCTCTTTCTTTAAATTTTTTTGAAACTTCGTCAAAACGTACACAACATTGTCATCTACCTGCCATAAAAATTTTACTTTACTACCAGCATGTTGTTGCAAAAATCTTTAATTATACCATGTTTGTTGCAAAGAAAAAATCTCAAAACTAAATTTAATAATTTGAATAAATAGTAAGTAGTTTTGGAATCATAATATTTTATTTTTACTTTGACAATCTTGCTTTACGATCTGTCTTGATTGAAAAAGCGATAAATTTTCATATGTATGTGGGTATCGATCGTTAAGTAATCAATAAGTTGTATTTTGTAAGCATACACTCAGAAAAATGGCCTGTTCGAAGCAAGAGGATTTTCCTCTTGTCTAAATCGTTTTGATTCGAAAGGAAATTCATTTTGATTCCAGAAGAAAAATATTAACTCAAGAATTAATTTTTTTGAACCAAGAGGATTTTCCTTTTCATTTTAAGTACCATGTTCGCTTAAAAATGCCATTTTCATCTTTCACCAAGAAGAATCCTCTTGATTCAAAAAGAATCATTTTCGAGTAATTTTACAAAAAGGCTCAAAAAAGAACATATCCTCTTACCACAAGAAACGATTCATTTGACTCAAGAGGAATCGTTTTCGGGTAAGAATCACAATATTTTTTAGCAATAAAATTTTGATGGTGAAAAGATTTTCCTTTTCCCTCAATAGGAATCATTTTGTTTCAAACTTATTATCTATTAGAAGCAAAATTTTTTACTCTTGTGGCAAACTGATTCCTATTCGGGGAAATAGAATTATTTTTCTTGCGAGAAGATTATTTTCCTGTTGAATCAAACGGAGTGCCGCTTGGGGACATATTTAAGATTATTATCCTTTTGAGTCAAAAAGATTCATTTTTCCTCAAAAGGACTTTTTTCTGAGTCAGAACTTAATAACGACGAAAGAGAGCACATCGACAGATGCAAAATAAACCTACAGCAGTAATCGTAAAGTACGATTCAAACATTGAAATCACCTCGAGCATATGGTATAATATACAGTCGAGTAAAACTTTTCCCCTCTTTTGAAATCTCCGCCATCATCGCACCAGCTTACATCATACCGTATCTACACTCAGAAAAAAGTCCTTTTGAGGAAAAATGAATCTTTTTGACTCAAAAGGATAATAATCTTAAATATGTCCCCAAGCGGCACTCCGTTTGATTCAACAGGAAAATAATCTTCTCGCAAGAAAAATAATTCTATTTCCCCGAATAGGAATCAGTTTGCCACAAGAGTAAAAAATTTTGCTTCTAATAGATAATAAGTTTGAAACAAAATGATTCCTATTGAGGGAAAAGGAAAATCTTTTCACCATCAAAATTTTATTGCTAAAAAATATTGTGATTCTTACCCGAAAACGATTCCTCTTGAGTCAAATGAATCATTTCTTGTGGTAAGAGGATATGTTCTTTTTTGAGCCTTTTTGTAAAATTACTCGAAAATGATTCTTTTTGAATCAAGAGGATTCTTCTTGGTTAAAGATGAAAATGGCATTTTTAAGCGAACATGGTACTTAAAATGAAAAGGAAAATCCTCTTGGTTCAAAAAAATTAATTCTTGAGTTAATATTTTTCTTCTGGAATCAAAATGAATTTCCTTTCGAATCAAAACGATTTAGACAAGAGGAAAATCCTCTTGCTTCGAACAGGCCATTTTTCTGAGTGTATAATGATTATTATATCTTTGTTTTAATTATATGCACCATAATGTCGTAACCAAATATAAAACTCGAATGTTGACTCACACATCTCTACTTTATTTTATAGAAAAATACAATAATCCAACAATAACAAAAATCAACTTCCTCCACGTATAAAAAATCACCTCATCCAACGACCAAAACCACAAAAATTCCAAATTCAAGAGAAGCAAACGCCAGTGTAAACTGTAAAGCAACTCGCAATCCTGAGAGACCCGCCCTATCCCCAATGAGGGGTAGTGGGAGTGTCTCTTCTCTCACCAATCCGAGGCCATCTAACCCAAGGTCCTCCTACGTGCCTATGCTATCCCTCGCAGTATCGCGTTGTATACCTATAACTCTAAACGCTCTCCGAGATTCCCTCTCGAGTGAAGAGAGAACAAGTTCTTGTGTCAGTCAGCTACGGCGCCCCAAGCCGTAAGGTCCTTGCCTTTTCGTTCGTAAACCATTCCTGTATACTCAGTTGGTGATGAGTTACTCGTGAAACTAAACGAGAACAATTGCCATTGAAAAAATCGCCAGATTTGACTGCAAGGACGATTGAGATAGTTTGTGTGTGTTGAAAGTATAGGAGACACTTTGGTGACTGTTTATTTTTGACAATCGAAGGAGTATTTTAGCGAGGAGTCATGGCGATGAACCTTGTCAGTACGTTAAGCATACAGCTTCATCAGCAGATGATGTACCAGCAACATCAGATGGCCTATCACCATTATAAGCAAGGTTCGCATCTTTTCATTTGAAACAATCATATTTTTAAGCATCTAATGACAGTATACCGTCTCGTCAAAGATTTTATTTTAATATCATTCAGTGCTGCTTTAGTTTAAAATGCATTTTATTAATCTATACATTAATTTTTAAGTGTACACAGCCAAACATTGAATTATCACAATCGAAAATTTCGACAACGGTTATAGTCAATATAAAAATTCACTTCGTTCCCAATCGAGCGAAATCAATAGCGTCGCATCAGAGAACCGAGCAAAATACAATACTTACCAAGCGCTCATTCGACTTCGCCCACGTGTTTCAAAAAGCGACTCGCTCTCCAAGCCAATCTCTCTGCGGTAATTCGAGCCTTCCTCTTAAAAAAAAGGGACTACATAGAAAAAAAGCCGCCGAAAGACACAGAAACCGGAGGAAACGACGCGTCGACTCCCCTTAATTAGCGCTACCGATGATTGCACAATAATCATCGTCGCGATTTCATAATCACCTCATCAAACTTTCCTTCCTCTTCTTCTTCTTCTTCCTCTACTTCGCTGTGTAATATACAAGTATACAAGAAACTAAAACCACGTCAAACGCGTCGCTCTCGAAGGGGAAAAAGAGGAAAAGAGCGGCTAACCCGTCATTAACCAGAGGACGTTTATATACTCTTCGCGCTGCTCGGGTCTCTTCTTCCCGTCGACCTTTTTTTCCTCTCATTGTCATGCGTGCGCGCCTTCCCTTTTTTTTAAAACGCGCTAAATATTATTGACGTCTTCCCTTCCGAAATGTTTATGGTCCGGATTAACGGCGTTTTTAGTATTTTCCAAAACGTGACATTTTATTATTTTTCCTTAATCGTTAATTTATTCAACGTTTCGATAAAAATCGTAAAAAAAGAAGCGATAGCTACCGTCCGCAGGAAGCCAATTCGTTCGTGGCTGGAATCAGCAATAAAGATGAAGAGCCGAGGAAAAATCTCAACAGGTTCGTTCGTCGATTTTTATCGCGGCTTTTTAAAGCGTGCAGGCGCCGCTCGTCGTCACATCTCAGTCGGTATTGTTCAAAGGGAGAGCGACGACGAGAACGACGACAAGGCGGCTGATGTACCGTCGCACCTTTCCTTTCTAGTGTTCGGCCGCTTGTAGCTTGGGCCTCATTAGGCTATGCAGTATTATATAGGGGCTGCTGCTGCTGCTGCTGTGCGATGCTATATTCGGCGTAGGCAATAGACAAGAGAGAAAGGAAGAAGACACTTTTCTCTCGACTCGGAGATTTTTCACGAAAACAAGTTCGAGATTTTCAAGCCGATTATGTGCCGGCTCTGTGAAGCGAGTATTCGAGATTTGACGCGATTTTATGGGCCGAGATGGTAGAGGTGTAGAGAGAAGTCGACGACGGCGTTTCTTATCTTGTACAAAAATTTATTGATTTATTTTTAATGCGTTTGTAAAAAATTACAAAGCTTCCTCGAACAGGAAGTAGCGGGTGGTCACGATTTTCGTGACCTTCGATGTTAGTCATTGTAGAGTAAAAAAGTATACGTTGATGTTTCATATTATTTTTCTATACTAGGAATGAAGGCGCGCTTCGCGCGCTCTTGGATTCTATCCCTGCTCTCTGAACTCTGGATTATGACTGTTTTGAGGTTATGAATTTAAAGCGCACGGTTCTGATCTCGTTGCCTAGTCAACCAACCAGCAACCAATCAGAATCACGTATTAAATGCTTCACAACAATGGCCATCATTTTTTAAAGGAGGTTCATCTGATTTAGAAATAACAAACAGATTCGGAGGAAAAAATTCACACACGTAGATATGTCTAAATAAAAAGCTTATGCAAAATTTTGAGTCATTTGGATACCTTTGAGACGAGATATTAATAAAAGTATTTTTTCCATTTTTACATGGAAAAAATACTTTTATTAAGTCTTATGGAGAATCACATTTTCCTCGTTTTAATTTGCAAATAATTATTGAATTAACAAACAGTTTTTATTGCAAATTTTTGTATGAGAAAACTAATATTTGATGAATTCAAATTGCTTTTGAAAACGATTGATGGGTACCTCTATGTATACTAATTAATTGATCTAATAAAAAAAATGTGCACTTAATCTCAAAAACGAAGTCAATTGTCGTCTGTATTAAATTTTTTTATCACATAAAGAGTTCGATTTCTTTATCTAAAATCATTCTTTGTTATAAATTAGCTTTTTATAAGTCATAAATAAATTATGTCTCTTGTATCAAAAAGAAATAAGAATTTATAAAAATTATGCTCTTTTTGACTAGCGACGTACCAGATGAACCTCCTTAAGAGAGGACTTGAGAGAACTATATGAGTCCGAAGTGCGCATCGCCTTCGCATACGCCGTCATGAGCAATGATTACATCTGTAATAAAAATGACAAAATAGTATATTTATATATATATATAAATTTAAAAATTAGTCTACTAAGAGTGTGGTCGCCAATTCTGAAAAAAGTTGCATCAGTCGCACTCAATATCTAAAAAACAAACGCAAAAATCTGTACTTGCGTTACAAAAAATATGGTGTGCACCAAGGGCTAAGTGGGCTTTTTGGCCTCGTGTGGTTGCAGTACTCGTCTGCGGCTCGTAAACGCCCTCACCTTCGGCTCGGGCTAACTCGCCTTGACTCGTACTGCAAACTCCACACTCGACCTAAAAAAGCCCACTTTACGCCCTTAGCACACAATATACTATTTAATCTCGTACGTTAGTTTCCAAAAAAATATTTCTACTTTAAAACTTACTCATTCGAAAAAATAAAAAATCTGATACTCACGGTCATCATAGCACTCGTTTTGGCACTTGACAGCTTCCTCGTTAGGATAGGTCTGTCCGTCAGATCCGCACTTTGGCAGCCAATTAAACGGCGTCCTACAGGGGCACTCGTCTTCATCTTCATAATCGTCCGATTCGACTTGAGCGTTGACGTTGGCGATTGCGCAGAAGAGGGCTATAAGAAAAAATTTCAAAGTAAATCGAATCGATCGAAAATATATATTTTACTTACCGGTGGCGAAGAGGAATACGGTTAACTTCATCATGTTTGCTGACTAGTGTAGCTACGTACTGCTATAACTCTTTTCTGGATATAACGTGTCTTGCACTATTGATACTCCGAGCAATAACACGCTGAGCATACATAGCAAAATTTCGAATTACACGGCCGAGCACGTGTACGCCAAAGCTCACGACTGCGTCGCGGAAATAAAAATTTATCTATCGGAATAAATTTTTTAACGCCGCAATCCATCCCGGAAATACAACTCACGTGCATTATTTTTCAATCACGACTCCCTCGAAATTAAAAAAAAGTCATCAATGAACGCTCCGATCGATACATCCACCCCGAAACAAAAAAAAAATCTTCCCAGAGAGAAAACGAGCCGGTAAAACAAACACAGAGCCCTCGTTCCCAAAGACAAAAGACACCACCCACCCCGAAAATTTAACAAGCTTCAATTTCTGCGTCAACGGTTTCCGGAAGTCCGCGGGATTTTTACGGTCTTTCCCAGAGTCTTGTTTGTCATCTGCTCGGCTGCAGCGACGATTGAATTTACTTTTTTCCGTGGCCCCATCAGGTCTATAATAATACAGCAGGCGGTTATAGTGTTTGCCGAAGACCGAAAAACTGTTCTCGCGGTTGCATGCCCCTGATGGCGTCGTTTTTTTGTCTCTCATCTGAAGCCGCGCGCGCGGGTTGTTTGACTTATTCGACTTCAAAGCGCGCGCGCGCCGATCGAGTTTCGCGGTTTACCTCGTTTGGGAAGTTCGATCTTCATCTAGTTATTTTTTACCAAAAAAATTTCAAGTTCGGTTTAGAAATTCCGTAAAGAACTCGTAACTCGTATAGAGGTGCGAATCTTCTCCTTCATTAGCATTCAATCTATGAGACTAGAATATACGCATTTCTCGAATTCTCCGCGTTTTTCCATGGACGAGCAATTAAAACGAGCGAAGGAGCCGCGGAGAGAGATGAGATAAATAAAAAGACCACCGCGAAGGCATTTCATCGACTACACATCAGGGATTCCCTGAACATCTCTCTCGCGGCTTCCTCTGAAGACATTTCTTCTCTCCGGCGCGCATATAACTCGAACACGCGCGTCGATAATATACAGGTCGATTAATTCGACGCTCATATACTATGACTCAAAATTCGTGAAGAAGACGAAGGAGAAAAAAAGGCGAGAAACAGCGCAAAGAGCTGCCTGACACATCCCGCAAAGAGATCAAAAGGCGCCGCCGGACAATCGTTATCTACTGGCCGTGAACGTCTCTCTCTCTCTCTCTCTCTCTCTCTCTCTCTCTCTCTCTCTCTCTCTCTCTCTTTCTCTCTCTCTTTCTCTCTTACTCTCTGGATGATCTTGCCGCAATTATGCCATGGCCTGCCACAGTGGGATAATGCCGATGCGCCGGACACACTTGAAAGACGGAGCCGATCCCATTCAGTGGCGTTAATCCGCCATCGACACCTCGTCGCCACTCTCGGCAGCGGCGACGGACCCCCGCTATGGTCCCGCCAAGGAAGTCGACGATGCGCATGTAAGAGGAGTGAGAGAGAAAGATGCGCCTGGCGTCCGCCGCCGCCTGAGGATTATTATATGTAGAGTGCAGTCTTGTTGAGAAAATTTTTCGGTGCGTCTGACCGGTTTCCGCTTTTTCGCTCTTTCAAGCCCTCAAGAACGCAGGAAGGCTACTGAGAGGTTTTTCGAGAGGTATCGCTTTCGGTGATGGACTCTTTTTTTTCAAAGAGAAAAGGAAGAAGGAAATGCGACGGATTTTCCACTTGTTACTATACACTTGAAAAAAAACCGCTGCCAATTCTTTGGCACGTAGCTTCCTTCAACCTTATGTATCGCTTTAATATCTAAATTGTTTTTATTTCATATATAATTCTATAAAGTTTTTATGCTTTTTCGTTTGATGGATAAAATTATTTCGAAATAATTATATTACATAATCAATGCGTAACTGAAAATATTGTTTTTAACGATTTAATAAAACAAAAAACAGAAAAAAACTAGCCGATAATCATGATGTTTTAACGAAAAGTTCAAAATTTAGTTTCGAGAATATGATAAGGATATAGTTCGGGAACGGTATCTAAATATCACCAGTGATCGAAAAATCGCTCATGAATATACCCATGCGTAACTGAAAATCTTATTTTTAACGAGATTAATAAAACAAAAACAGCAAAAAAGATCTAAGTATAGATTAAAATCCATTATATGGAAACTGAGATCGAAGCGATACAGTTTTCAGTTATATAGTATACAGGGTAAGGAAACAAAATTTTGAAGCTTAATATCTTTAAACTAACTGGTATCATAACAACAACCCAAAGAAAGGATAAAGGTGCTATATAATGCTAACTAAATCCAAAAATTTTAATTGATTATTGCCTTTTTACTCCATTATCGCATCACGTAGAAAAAACGACTCATAGTATACAGGATGAAAAAACAAAAGTTTGAAGCTCAATATCTTTGAAACTAACTGTTTTTATAAAACCCCAAAGAAAGGGATCATTGTGCTATATAATTCTACTAAATCCAAATTTGAATTTTGATTATTGCTTTTTTTTACTCCAGTTATCGCGTCACGTAGAAAACGATTTTTTTTCAGTTTTGATGTTTTTTCAGGATCTGCCATGAAATGACTTAAAAATTTAAGTGTATATAGTTTTCTATTACCGTCAATATCATATTATTTTTTTGAATTGATTCGTATTAGTTTTGAGTTGATAACGATATTTAAAAAAATTGCACTGTTTGGCTGTAGTAATAAAAGAACGTACCGAACGATAATATAATTTTTTCACGGTACAAACTAGGCAATTTTATTCTCTTTCAGGTTACCATATTAAGCAATTTACTTTTATTAAATTTTCCGATAACTTGTCTGCCAAAAACTAAATCTCAAGAACTAAAATTCACTATAAAAAAAACGCGTTATAAATTGTAGAACGGACTTTCGTCCACTATCTTCTAGCAAAAACAAAGAAATGAGACTTGGTGGATTAAATCCACCAAGTAGAAGCTGAGAAACAGGCGTATACATACGCAACACACATACATCGCGTACGGACATTTTCTAAAACCACACATTTTTCGACTAAAAATTCATCAAAAACACACCTTCCCACATGTTTTTACACAAACTCCAAAAATTCTATTACAAGGCTTCCTTAGCGAAGAAGCAAAACGCGTATATAAATTGTAAAAACGGACTTTCGTCCACCTATCTTCTAGCAAAAACAAAGAAAATGAGACTTGGTGGGTTAAAATCGACGCAAGTAGAAGCTGAGAACAGGCGCTATACATACGCCACACACACACACACACACACACACACACACACGACACAAATCCGTACGGACATTTTCTAAAACACCATTTTTCGCTAAAATTCATACAAAACACAACTTCCTCATGTTTTTACACAAACTCCAAAAATTACTATTACAAGGCTTCCTCAGGAAGGAAGCAAAACGCGTATATAAATTGTAAAAACGGATTTCGTTCCACTATCTTCTAGCAAAAACAAAGAAAAGGAGACTTGGTAGGTTAAAATCGACCAAGTAGAAGCTGAGAAACAGGCGTATACATACGCACACACACACACACACACGCACACACACACACACACACACACACACACACACATACACACACACACACACACATACATCCGTACGGACATTTTCTAAAAACACCATTTTTCGACTAAAAATTCATCAAAACACACTTCCCACATGTTTTTACACAAACTCCAAAAATTACTATTACAAGGCTTCCTTAGGAAGGAAGCAAAACGCGTATATAAATTGTAAAAACGGACTTTCGTCCCACTATCTTCTAGCAAAAACAAAGAAAATGAGACTTGGTGGGTTAAAATCCACCAAGTAGAAGCTGAGAAACAGGCGTATACATACGCACACACACATACATCCGTACGGACATTTTCTAAAAACACCATTTTTCGACTAAAAATTCATCAAAACACACTTCCCACATGTTTTTACACAAACTCCAAAAATTACTATTACAAGGCTTCCTTAGGAAGGAAGCAATATGTATTCCGCTGTAAAGTCTCGAGGCGCCAATACCGATCGCACATTAAGATCGGCGACACCTTGTACGTCCCCCTACCGACGCAGTGCAATATAATGCATCTGCCCCACCCCTCCTAAAGAGTTGGAGAGCTCGGATAATGTCCGGTAGGTAATTAGATGACTGGACGCGTAATAGGCTCGGACGGCACTAATTACTTTTCGCTAGCCTGGAAAATCGGCTGTGACGAGACGGTCGTCAAAATTTTGGCACAATGCGCCGTCGGCTAATTACACTATGACCATATTGTCCCTCTGTAATGGATACCTTTATTGCAGCTTCGTCAGACCGCAAATGCATATCAATGAAATCGAAATCTAATAATGTGCGTCGTTTGCTTGCTTTTGCAGAAGAGAGTCCCAACCCGAACGGATGGCCGTCGATGTTAAGCTCGACTATAGCCGCCGGACCTCGGCTCACCGAGGACGTCAAGGTGGAGTTGGAGAACAAGAAGCTGTGGCAGCAGTTTCATGCCGAGACTACTGAGATGATCATCACCAAGTCTGGAAGGTGAGTTTGATTGAACTCGAATATTGAAATAATTCTTGAAATTGAAATTGAAAAGTATATAAAACGTGACATCAGAGCAAAAAAGTATACAATACTTTTACTGCCGAATCGTGGGGACAGTAAAGTTTGCATCTGTTTTATATACAGCATTTTACAACGCAAAAAAACTCCCAACACACATTTCAAACAATCAAGAAGCGACAAATCATCCGCACGCGCTCGCTCAAACGTGTAAATTCGTCCGAGCGGCATATAATGAGGTTGAAAAACACTCCGTCCGAGAACAATGGCATTAAGTCGACGGGGGCGCGCGCATAGACGGGGTATACCTATACCCAGCGTTTTCGGCTCCACTTTTTCTCATAGGGCTGCTGCTACTTTCTCGGCACTTCATTAAAGGTGTACTCTATATACAGCGGGCGGTACGGGCTTTAGAGAAGACAGCGTAATCCCAGCCGCGCTCACAATAATCTGATGACTGCTGGCTCGTGTAAGAGCTGTCCCGGCTGTAAGCGATATACACACCGCAAGTGTCGCTGCATTGTACGCGCCCTATTGTCCTCCGCGTACGGATGCGTCCTTTTTTTGTGCACCGCGTATAATAGTGTACTCAAGAAGATGCTCTGCGTGTCTGCTATACTTTTCTCACGCGTTGTAAGTATAATCTAAGCGACGACGCAATAATATTCGCGACGATGATTTTTTTCATAAATCATACACACCGGCGCCGAGGAATTCCCGCCGTCGCGACTATACGTATATAGATCGCGTATACACACGCACGCGACACCGCGGCGTCGCCTCGTCAAGAAAAAAAAATCATCGTAAAAGAAGAGAGCCCAATCCAATCAACGTATAGGTATATATACACGAAGCCGCCGGGTACACTGTCCCACGCACAGGGGGTCCCCGGCCGGCCGGCGCCTCGGACTACTTCTCTTTGTCTTTAGAGTGTGCCGCTCGCTCGCTCGCTCGCGCCGCCGGCATATAGCCCCGTGTCAGCTCGCGTTAGCTCGCCTTCGTCGTCCGCTCTCTCTCTCTCTCTCTCTCTCTCTCTCTCTCTCTCTCTCTCTCTCTCTCTCTCTCTCTCTCTCTCTCTCCCTCCGGAATATCTGTGACAAGATCCGGAGAGCAGATAGGACATAGCCCGCAGCTTATTCGGGACTTATGATTTCACGTCTAATTAACGGCGAGAGAGGCTGTAAATTTTCGCGGTGATTTTTCTCCGCGATATTATGTTCGTGTAGGGTTATAACTATAGGTATGCGTATGCGTGCGTGTAAGGGTTGAGCGGCTGGCGCCGTTCGGTGTAACGGGATACTTGCGTGTGTATGTTTTTTTTTTCGTTCGAGAGAGGAATTCGATTTAACGATGATCGAAGAAACTCATTTGCATACGTGATTTAATAAAGCATCGCACCTTCTCATAGTCTACGTCTGAGAGAAAAAAAAGTGTTATCTATAATGAAAATCAAACTATCCATCTCGGCGACAGCGATGACATCCGAAAAGCAGTAAAATTTACATACCCATATGATACGCAGCGTTCTTGTCGAGAGAAGAAAAAAATCGTTTTTCGGCGCTTCTTAGGGAAAAAGGCGTGAGGGGCGTTCATTAAATACATAAACGAGCATTGAAAAATCTGTGATGTCCCGCTGCGTTATACGCGAGTGTCTATTACGTAAATCTGAATATTCGCTGCGGTTTCTATAATTCCGGAGTCCACACAAACGCCGTAAAGGTAAAATTATGCTCGGGCGAAGCATATTATAGTGAATCGTAAATTATCGCTGCGGTCGCCGTCGCCGCCGCCGAGATGAAAAGGACGCGCGCGCGATGCACGTTACTTTTATATTTCGTTTCGGACTATACGTTTTATCGGCGGTTTTATGGTTTATATAGGTATACGCGCGAGTGCGGAGCAAAAAGAATTCGTTAATTGGCCCCCGGGTTATACGACTTCTTTTCTCATTATTATTAGCTGATGCTGAGAGGGAGAAAAATTAGATTAAGGATTCGAGGTAATCGGCGTGAGTCAGGTCGCGGAAGGTCGATTAGATGCGCGCGCAGGATAAGCATTTCCCAAAACTGAGATAAATATACGACGACTGTAACAATATCTCGATCGGAAGGAAGCGCATTGTTCGTATTTTTAAAATATTCCGCAACGACCCCCTATCGCTTCGTCCCACAAACCAGACGCTTCCTGTATTATACGCGTAGCTTTCTCCTCATTGAAAATTCGCGCGAATTCGAAGAAGAAACTCTGCAACCGGAGCACAAGAGTTCCATCAAAATCCGTTGGAAATAATCGCGCGGGCCGCACTCGTCAAAACAGCATCTGAGTCGCACATTTAGCTCCTTCACGCAGAAGACAATATAGTTCAGGCTCTCAGCAGAAGACAGAGTCGAAAACAATCGGCCTCGGTTGCCGCGTGATTTACGGCTGCAAAAAGTGCAGCAAGCTGCGAGAGAGAGAGAAGAAAAAAAGGGGATCGGCTACAGTGTCGCACTGGGCGGTCCGGAGGCGTCAACGGCATTTGTACTACTACTGCACCACGTGCCGCGCATGTGTCGTATTCTCTTGTGTATAAGCTGATCAGTATTCCGCAGCACGGATTTCCACTTTTCGCGCTCGTAGCTTCACTGTATCACGTGTCGGAAATTGCTTTTCGTTCTTCGCCGATTTCCGCTTCGATTTTTTTCTTCCCCTTCGTTTCTCTCTTTGTATACCTCTTTTTACTGCCGCGTGCGCTTTTTTCCAAGGCTTAGACAATTCTCGGAAAAATTTCGAGGACCGCTTCTCTCCTTTTCTTAACAGCTCCTAGTTTTTATACAGTCAACCCTTGTGCGCACGGCAAAAAATACGCTCTCCGCGGTTCCTCTCATCTGGACTCGAGTAGGTAAACACGTGTTCGCGCACGCGTCTGCATCACCAAGTTTTTTTCTCTCTTATCTACGCCCGAAATCGAGTGAATAGGAAGGAAGAGAGACTTTTTAAGAGAGAGCTTCTGAAAACTTCACCGCGTCGGTAGGGGAATGCAAAGTAGCAGCATTTTCACAGATCTCGGCAAGAATAAAGAAAGTGGATGCGCGCACAGAAGCTCTGCCGGTTATCTCGGTATCTTTTCTCTCCGAATCCCATTCACATATATACCTATATACATGCCATCATGCAGCCCGTGATTAGCTGTAGCCTCACGCGCGCGCTTGTGTATTATATATACGAGAAACTCGGTAGCTACTGCATCCAACAGCCACACACTCACAGCTTCTCTTTGGCCGCCGCCAGACGCATATATGCCGCAGCGATACAGACCGTAGATAGCGCCAAGGAGGCGGCGGCCTGCGGAGCCGAAAAGTCGAATCGTCACAGTCTGGAGCCCTTGAGCCTTGGGGCCCTGGCGCCAGCGCTCTAATCTCGCATTCTCCACGAGCCGCTGAGGCAGCCGTCGTTGTTGTCTTGAAACCGTATACAGGCCCTCTCTCTTGGCTCTTCTTTTTGAAGGCGCATTTTTACCTTCGGAAAAAAAGGATATAATTACCTACGTGCAGCGCGTGTGTCACTCGGAATTTTCTCGCGTCGGATCGAAAAATGTACGATTTTCCCTCCGCGTAAGTAGCCACAACAACCCACGCAGACAATTAAAGATTCTTCGAAACATATTTGCCCATCATCCCCCGAGACTTATGTAAGCACGTACAGGACCTTTAATTCCGCTGCAGCCGACAAAGCTGAAATCCTCACGTATACACACACATCTGCGCGCAGGAGAGAACACGTGTATATAAGATGCGAGAGCAAACATAATTAGGGGTACTCAGGTGAGCTTTTCTTCTTTTTCCCTCGAGTGCTGTCTGTGCGATGCAGGACCCTGGGAAATTCTCTTCACTCTCTGTTTCGGCGTTGACTTTTCGGACTTGACTTACGGATTATGAAGCCGAGTTTCGCGTGCGCGCAGGACTGTTTGCGCAGCGGCGCTCCTTCTCTCTCTCTCTCTCTCTCTCTCTCTCTCTCTCTCTCTCTCTCTCTCTCTCTCTCTCTCTCTCTCTCTCTCTCTCTCTCTCTCGCGATGTAGATAACATCAAAGGATTGCGTATCTTGAGAGAAGGCGCCTGCGCGAGGCATTTCTCTCCCTGGGTCGGGGAAACGAGAGCAATTTTGTCAACCTGGGGACTGTGGGTTTTTCCCCTTATCCTTGACTTTGGGGGCGGCCGCCGGACACTCGAGATTTTGCGAGTCATTGTTGGAACAAGATGCCGACGGACTGTAATGACTTACAGATGTTTGTTGATGAAATTTCAACTTCACTCTCCTTGTTGCACGGATTTTTCGTTCATCATTGGAAATTCTTCAAAAAATTTCATCGAGTTGCTTTAGAGTTAATTCCATACACGAAAACGCGTCTTATCTCGATATCGAGCACACGTACATCCCCCGAAATTAAACTCCCATATACGATCCAAAACAGCAGAAAGGAAATACCTCACTCTCGGCACACTAATCCCTTCTCGTTTTCCTCCGAGCCGTACGCCGATGCGATCTTTTCGCTTTACCTCGGGGGTTTTCCCAATCCCCGAGACTTTTGACTTCGGCAAAACACTGCTCTACTCGGCATTGCGTATACCCGCAGTCGAGTGGCTCTCTCCTCCTCTGTTTTCTGCGAGTCACCGTCGAAACAAGCAGTTAAAAACCTGGACCTAATTTACTCTCGACATAGTGCGCAGGGCGTACGTGCGTCGAGGTGGTCGTACACTCAGGATTGTTTGAATAACGATCTTGGCTCTCGATAATACTCGATTTATCTCTGCTCCAGTTTTCCCCAAAGTACCGGCAAAATCCCCTCGAATTATTATTCTTCTGGTGGCCAGAGACATTAACTTCTTGAGTCGCACATCGGCTGCAAGCGTGCTAGCGCACGAGGCAAATTTCCCGGAGCGCCGGAAAAGTTTCCCATCCGCATAATCTTCCGAACATACGTAATCCCACTCTGCGCAACATATGCTGCACGCCGGAAACACTCTGCGGATAAGCTCATACGAGAAAAACCCTCGCAGAGTATAGGGACCGTATACAATGTTCCCTCTGTAATCAGGCGCGTGCATGTACCTGAGGCAGACGGAGCGATTTTCTGCAGGGCGCCGGGAAAATTCCACGGTTGACGCACGCGTGCGTTATATACTGACTACCTATGCTCTCATCGATAAAGGTGCATGAGTGAGTGAGCCGGAGGCGCCAAGAGGCGCCGGGCCATTAGGCAAATCGTTGGGACTCGACGTGTAGTTCGTTTTCGAAAATTTTAATTGCTATGGCGAACACGGGGCGTTCGTTGAGATCTCGTTAGACGCTCATTTTTCACGATGCGCGCCGGTCGGGCTATGTGATTTTCTGCGCGTTTTCTGAGTCATTGCGTGTGAGAAACTCGGAAGAGAACCCGGGCCTCTCTCTGCGGTCAGGTGTAAGATTTTTGCGCTAAGCGGGCGTGGATCCTTTGCTCTTCGTTTTGGACCCGAGTGTGTAGGATGATGGATAATGTAGGACAGCGTGTAATTTTTTTTTACTATAAAAATATAGACTAAAAGACAAAAATATAGAATCATCTACGAACACTTTAGAAAATATCAACAAATAACTTCTTTTTTATATACAACTATTAAATGGATTATTGATGTCATTGTTAATTTTTATATGCTTGTGTCCGATGCTTCTAAGTAAATGGATGACAACTCACTGTCTGCGGTAGTTGTCTCCGATTCACTTGGAAGGGTTGTTCGATCATTGACAATGTGGTACCATGAATTCAAAACAGGTTTCCCCAGTATTGTGATAATAAGCTGTGATTGTGATATGCAAATACTAATTTTATATATTTTTATCAGAGTTAGGGCGAAGAGAGTCTAGGGACTCCGGAAATCCAACCTATGTATGTAGTATGACTGGAGGTTATTGCTGTAAAATAAAGCAATAACTAACCAGTATTTATATGTTCTTGTTATCTCTGTTGTTAATCCGGACCTGCGAACAGGAAATACTGTTTTCCTCTGCAGGATTTGCGGCGTTATAGTGTGTTATTGTGTGAATAATATCAGCTCTGTATCGGATGCAAATGTTTGTAACTCTGGAGTTAAATAAATAAATAAATAAATAAATATAAGGTTATAATAAGCGTCGACGTATGTACACCGTTCATTATTAATAACAGACCGGCCGCAGCCGGAGAAAGAAAGTTTGGCGTTTTTTGAAGGAAGTCAAGAAAAACTTCCAAAAAATCCTTTCCTTCCTCCGCGGCGTGAAACCGATCGCCCTGTAATCAAGCATAATCTCATCCTCCGTACAATACCACCCATGCGCGCTTCCAGCAGTCGCATTCGACAACCGGAAAGAAGCCTCATTACATCTCCAGAAGCTCAAGTGCAGCCACTCCAACACATCCGACTTTCTTTTTTTCCAGACGCATGTTCCCGTCTATCCAGTTATCGGTGAGCGGTCTGGAGCGTCGCAGTCGCTACTGCGTTTTACTCGAGCTGGATCTGGCCTCGGATCGCCGGCACAAGTACACCGGGGGCGTGGATCCAAACGGTAACCGAGCAGCCCCGACGTCAGGACCAAGGGGATGGACGTCGGCGGGACCGGCAGAGCCACAGCCGTCGCTCGAGCGCAGACTTTACATACATCCCGACAGTCCGGCGACCGGCGCCCACTGGATGCAGCATCCGCTCAGCTTCTCCAAGCTCAAGCTCACAAACAACGTCGTCGAGCAGCACAGCAACGTGAGTTATATGTCGCCGGCGCGCGAGCTTCTCCGCCCACTTTCTACCTTTTCTTCTTTTCTTTTCTCTCTCTCTCTCTCTCTCTCTCTCTCTCTCTCTCTCTCTCTCTCTCTCTCTCTCTCTCTCTCTCTCTCTTTTTCCATCCTTTCCTTCTTCGCTCCGCAGCTCNCGCGACTCTCTCTACTATGAGGCATTGTTTTAGGGATGTGGGATATCGCGTCAGGTAGCTGCGGAGATAATTATTTCTTTTTTTTTCGAGAGAGAGAGAGAGAGAGAGAGAGAGAGAGAGAGAGGATGGATAATTGTCGGGGGGTGTGGACTCGCTCTTTGTGAGTTAGTGTTATGTTTGGAGGGATCTAATGGGTGGGATGCGACCGCGGGCACCTGTTTCGTTTTTTCAGCGAGAGTGAATAACGGCTGCTGATACATATTCTCTTGCGTGAATGCAATATTTTTGGGTTTCTTAATATCGTATATATACTATGCGTAAAACGTTTCTATACCTGTGCTCGTGTGTGGCGGGATCTGGAAGCAAAGCGAATCTCGAGTTTATAGATGCGTCTGCTTAGGCTTTTAAAAAATGGTAATGAAGCTAGCCCTAGACGCCGTATTTTCCGTGCGCACACACGCCAATCACGCAGACAGATTCATCAATGTCATAGCGGGTTGGTAGGGCGCCTCATTATGCCTGGCCGCCCTGTGGTACCCTTTTTCCTCTCTTCGCGCGTTTGTCATTCTTCGGCTCTACTCCGTCGCAGATATATATCCCAAATGATCTGTTCATTCCAGAGATGGATGCGAGAGAGCATCGGGGAATTCCTCGAGATTTTGGCGCCATGTCTTATACAACGAGTGTCTCTCTTCTCTCAGTGTGATTATTCAAATTTCCAAACATTCCGATCGCTGCGTAATTATACATCCGAGCGTAGCCTTTTTTCCGGGCGAGCGATTTGTATAGTTCAGTCTCTGCGGAGAGATGGACAAAAGTGATACTCTCGAAAAACTCTATTTGAAAAATCGTCGAGGCGGGCCGTACCAGGTGTCTCAACATTTATGCACCTTATGTACCCCCGGAGAGCGATAAACCTCTCGCTTTCCCTTATTTGAGAAAAAAAAAACTATCAGGTATAAAATTACTGATAACCGACTCGTTGTTTTCCGGGGGTCCGGAAGTCGAAATCCGCACTCTCGCGCGTGTGAGATGTGTTTGGACAGCTTTAGCGCGTCTGTTACCAGCTGCTCACATGTTTCGGTCGCGACGTATGGGTTTGGGTGTGTGCGTGTGTATAACGCTCGCATGAAAATGTGTCAAGTGTCCTGTTGGCATCGAATATACAATGTATAGACGGTCAATGTGGGCGGTCACCACCGCTGCGGATTGGGTTTCAGGATTTTCAACGTACTCGGATACTTTAGACACATCTCGGGGAAAAACAAGCTTCTCGTAAACAGTTTTCTCACTCGAAGCATAAATATTGTATAGTATCTGAATTTTCAAGAAGTCGCAGAAAGGAGTATCACCTTTCGGTATATATGGTAGCAAGTAGTAAAAAGCTCCCCCCGCATACATGGGCTGATCTAATTTGTCGGCGACGCATCTTCCGGGAACGAATGCACGATGCTACTGTATAGGCAGTCTGGTTTTCGGGAATCGTGGGGGGACGACAGAGAAACGCGCCGCGGCGCCAACTTGGATATATATCTGCTAGCGGTCCCCTTTGACGGATTCCCCAAACCAATTATGATTTTAATAAAATTCCTACATAGCTTTTTCGGTACGTTTAGACGACTGGAACGTTTTTTTTGGAGGGAGGGAGAGAGTGAGAGTGTGTTCCGAGTAAGAGCTTGTAAAAAAGTCGGCTGTGCAGGATTCTTCTTAGGCTTCCTGGTCTCTGCGAATGTGTTGATTAGCTCGTCGGGCGCTAATTTGTAATTATTTCCAGTATAGCTGTCTTCTTTCTTCTCTCTCTGACTTTTGAAAAATATAAGTTTATAAATATAATATATTTTCTAATGTTCTTTTCTTTGTTTTTGATTACAGGTGCTCTTAACGTCCATGCACAAGTACGTCCCTCGTATCATGATCGTCCGCTGCGACGAGATCACCAACCTACAAGATTTGTACAAAAACCCGTCGTCCATGTTCACATTCAAAGAAACAGAATTCATCGCCGTCACTGCATATCAGGTAAGAATTATTGCCCACCTATACAATTACTATTATATATGCTGCACGAAAAGTCCCAATTTGAAAGAGGCCACCCGCGAAATGATCACGTACGACAAACAAGTCTCTCCCAAATCAAGCCGCATGACGCAGCGAAACTCGTGTCCTCTGTCACACCCCCTTAACTAACTCAATCTTCTTCTCTTCCAGAACGAGAATATCACCAAGCTAAAGATCGACAACAACCCGTTCGCCAAGGGCTTCCGCGAGAATGGACAGTCCTCCAGTAAACGCAAGCGTCTGCGCAGAGATGGCTGCAATTCCTCAACGACTTCGGAGACATCCTCCCATGACGACGAAGAAGACGGTAGTATCTCTTTGTCCGACTCTGACCACAACGAGTCCAGTGACAGTCCTTTGGCTAAGAGAGCAAGACTACATCACGACGGGAGGTGCAGCGTCAGCAGCTCCGACAACGAACCGACTCCACCACCTCAGAGGCTACAAGAGGTACCAGTGGTTCCTGAGCCAAGAAGAGAGACACCACCTAGATTACACAGGCCCTGGGCGGACGATTCCGAGGAGACGAAGCCCAACAATAGATTAACCGTCGAAAGTCTACCACCATCACTACCACCGGTGACGGCGCAGGATCCCTTGAGGATGTCTGCCCAGTACGCGAATTATATGGAAGTACAACAGGTGCATTACCATGCACTTATGGCCTTGGAAATGGCAAAGATGCGCGAGAGATTCGTCGCGCAACACTTGCCAGTGATCATGGACTACAGGCGAACGATTTAGATTTGATTATGTAGTTTATAGGATTATTCTCTGGAGACGACGTGATCGATAAGAAAATTTTCTTTTCCCTAGGGAAGCTTAGAAAGAAGCAAGATTTTTCGTCCATTTTATGCGTGATAATTAACGTAATAAGTGTATAGTATTTATGCTGTTGTATGATGAAAGCTATTTTTAAGGCATAAGTTTTTTGTAAGACTCTTAGATGTTATCTTTGTATTACCACAATTATAACTTATTTTATACGCGTTCTTTATTATAATGGTAAAAAGAGAAAGCCTGTACATGCGTATGTTGTTGTCATTCCGCGTAAGGGAGTCAACTTTGACTTGGCACTTTCTCCGAAGAAAATGGAGAAGGCACTATGTTTGTTCAAGAAAGAGATGTGTACTCCCGTGCATAATATTTAAAATTCATACGTTCGCGTGAAAGAAGCAGAGAAAATGTGTTACTCAACAAATGTGTTATAAAAAGCAGAAATATTTCGGATTCTGCTACTGTTTGAAAAGGAATTAAAATAACAAATTCGAGGCAAGTTTTTTTTAAGTCGCTTTATGTATGGTGCCAATCAGCGGCGAAGGCTTGCGATGGAAATCGAAATCGAAAAAGATTTGATGATTGAGGATCTCAGCAGTTGATGTGATTGAATGTTTATTATGTTTTTTTTTTAAATACTGAATAATTGTACATATACATACAACGCGAATTGTAAATATATATATATATATATATATTATAAGATAATCAAAGCTCTCTTAAGAAGCTGATTATTATAGGATGTAAGTTTTACACTTTTATACATTCAATACATTCTTGGAATTAATATAATTATTATTGAGGAATTATAAATAAGTACTCGTGGAATTATAAATACAATCCAGGCTGGGATCTGATTGCAAGACATTCATGTACAAAACTTATGAAAGAATTTGAATTGTTATCGTTAAGTCGACGGTCTGTGCGAAAAAAGTTACCGTATTATATTTTAAATGATACAAGATTGTTAAATAAATAAAAGTTATTGTAATATATCCAGTTGTAAAAAAATTTAATGTACATACAGTCAGTTACCCCCGTCCCATCCTAAGTTCCAGATTGAATAAATGATCATTACAAATATCTTGATACTAACTATACTTATAATGATGAAGAATAAAAACTGCATAGTAATCTACATGATCTTTAACGTTACGTTAAAAAGATGAGATTTCGATGGTTCTTCAATATACGCATAATAAATACGATCTATGATATTATTAGTACAATGTGAATAATCATACGGAAAAGATATTGACTTGGTGCATTTTACTTTGTATCAACTACAATTTATATTAAGATATAAAAAATTCTACACGTTATTACTTTTACCTTATATACTAAATTACATATTTATACGACAATAGTTACTTAGACTACTCTGAGAAAAAAAAGTTTATTTTCTAAAAGCGTATCATTGCTATCAACTAAATTTCTGTAAGATGCATTTTAATTTAAAATCTTTGACGGAATATAACAAAAAAATTAAAAAGTTAGATGTGAATGGCACGTGCAAATAATTGGTACTTAAAACTTTATTTTCATTCTTAAAACTAATTTCTTTGTTTATTTTAACCTTAACATACATATCGCTCTTAAATTAACTGTACACTCCTCCTTCGACACTACAATCAGTAAAGTTTTCCCAAGATCAATGCGCATATCCACTTATCGCGGGAAAACTCCACAGATAAGTCCTTCTCTACAAAAACCAACGGCTTCTAAATTAGATGCAACATCTGTCATCGCCGCGTCCATTGTAGAATTTCGGACAGTAGGGCGGATCGTAGCTCGTCAGGCAGAATGACCCTTTTGAACCGCTGGGCGTATGTTGTCCCATCAATAGAACTTCTCCTGATCTCGGTGCTATTCTGGGACCAGAAGGACATCGCCTGGAGCAGGGCTCGGCAACCATATCATGAACACCGTCGACGCTCTGGGCCATGTAGCAGACTGCCCAGACGTGACTGCAGAGCTCGTGGTTCGGGCGGTTCTCGCAGAAGGGTTGTGACTTTCCGCCGTTCACGCAGAAGTCTACGTGGCCAACTTTTCCCAGTTCACCTGAAAAATTAATTTTGTTGTTATTGCTGTTTTTGTATGATTAAGTATGAAAATCTGCACTCACTTGCTAGTTTTTAGTGTTTTAAAATTGTTAGTATCTCAAAAACAGGTAGATTGGTCAAAAACTCCTTTAAAACCACACAGGTACAGCAAGTAAGAATATCTATACCACACCAATTAATTTACAAACTCTACTCCTCTTCCCCCACAAATCCATAAAACTCATCCTCACATCCGGTAGTTCATATCGTCATCCATATACATACGCTGCACACAAGCATACGAAAATAGTACACAAATACCGCAAGGCCTAATTAAGCATTCGAGTCGCGCGACCCACCGTAATAGCCGGCGTTGGTGTGTATGACCTCGACAAAGTCTGCATCGCCGCTGTCGAGCCTATTGACCAGGCCGGGCCTGATGAGAGGCCTCGCTGGATCCAGGGCAACGATTCTGCTCATCCGGAAGAGCAGGTAGTTGGCCATGATACCACACACATGGGCTCCAAGCGAGTGACCAACGCAGCTCGTCCGACCGATCGGTAAACCGTGATTACGTAGAGCAGTTAATGAGTTAGCCAAGCAGCGGGCGACTGGACGCATGTTGGAGACGGCCGCTGGATAGCAAGGAGCTGCGCATAACGCGCCCCAGTCCACGAGGAAGACGTTGTAGCTACCGTTGCGGATGTAGGCGTCTCGGAGGACTGCCATAGGGAGAGCGTCTTGACCACCTATTAAAGGAAATAATTTTTGAGAATATTCATGACGTATTGGAATATTTTACTATTACGTGATTTTAGTATAATTTTTGACTGCTCGTCGTTACGTTGAGTTCATCAAAATATTTGTTTGCTATACTATAGTAACAGTCCAACAAAAAAGTTATCACTCCTTTCGATCTTCTAACTCTAGAGTTCATCGCGTCGTATTATTATGTACGGAGTGTTTTGACTCGAAGACAAAATAAAATTCTTAATCGAGTAACTGCTCGCGCACGCGCACGAGTCGCTCAATAGGAAATGGCTAGCGGCAATTTATGCAAATCAATTGCTCAATGTTAATTCTATCTTATAGAAATAACTCCCGGGAATCGAAGTGTTATAACCGCGCTGAATAAAAACTCCGGCTTTTTGATGCAGAAAAGCGGCGTTTGAATCTTTATGCAACGACTTCATGATTCATTCGGAAAAACCGCGAACTCGGCGTTCCACTTCTTGCAGATTATTTTCAGTGTTTAAAGCGTGAATAAAAATTAATAAAACCGTGACATTTTTTGCCCCAAGTATTCTATAGTGACAATAAAAACTAAATATACATAATAGTGAAATAATAAATACAGAACGAAATAATTTTATGTAAAACGAAACCACATACCGGCATATCCGTGAATAAGAATAATATTCTCCTTGGTCGGCTCGTAATCCTGCCTAAGCCAGTCGGACACATGGTTCGGATCAAGCCTCCTCTTGGGATTACCCGGCGTGTACAGATACAGATGAACATCGGGATCCGGGCAAGAATCACGATCGTTTCCCCGTCTCCAGGTGCAATTGTCCTTATCATAAGCATCGGCGGCGCCGCTATTGATCGCGTCCTGAATCGGACCCCTCGACTCGACCGCCACAAGGCCCACAAGGCCCAGCACGAGGAGACTCAACGCCATATCCTGACCAAACAGAGGTTTTGCATGAGTTCGCGGAAGAGAAGCGGTTTTGCGCGGCGTGACACTTCGTTATTTTGCATGCAAGTGTCGCGCGGTGAATAGGAAAGCGTTTTCTACTGTACACGCGCGCCGGGTTGACGCGCGAGACTACGAATTTCCCTTTTTAACGCTCGGAATTTATGATTTCCTTTGGAGATGCTGAGATTGGCTTTCACAGACTAAAAGCGATGACGCGATGGGACGTGCGCGTGTATTATGCGCTTTTTATGGATTTCTCCTGTTGTGGACAGATATTATGATGAATGGTAAGCGAGAGTCTTTTTTTTTATAATTTAGAGCATAATGTTCTTTGTAATTTTTGTTTCAAAACAAGAAAGTCGTTATTTGTAACAAATACGCTTGTTTTACGAAATATCTTACAAAATTCTTTTAACATTAGTTCGATAAAGTATGACGTAAATTAGAAAACAATGTTCACACCCTAAAGAACATTACGAAAGGTTGATTGAAAAATTGATTGAAGATGTGCTAAATTTTTTATTAGAAAAAAATTTAATATGTTTGCGAAAGAATATAATTTATTGTTAAATAAACAACGCGTTCACTTACCTTAATAAATACTACTTTGCATCAACAAATAATTTAAAATTTCAATGAATTAAAAAAAAAATCTGCACTTACCCTTCCAAAACTCATAGCTGCCTCTTCTGTGTCTTCCTTCAACTCATATAGTCTCAACCACTCCCAGCACCCTCGAAAATCTTCTGAACTCACTCCACTGGCTATATACGACCCAGCAAATATAAACGACCCAGAGAAAAGCAGCGCGAGCAAACGCGCAAGTCGACGTCGATTCGGCGACTAATGACCGCAAACGCGCGCGAGACACGGACCGGCGCAGCTCCGGCCACCCTCCTCCCCTCACCACTCAAGGTTTTTAAGGCCCGTGTGAGGCCCCTTTCGACACGCGCGCACTTTACCGTTTGTCCAAGAAGATGCGCACCTGTATATAATAATACCGCGGTGTGTGTGACGGTACCGTTGTCCAGCAGCAACAGCCCCCTTCCATATATATTCTCGCGAGAAGCATACTTTATATGTCGTATATCCCGCTCGGAACTTTTTCGCCCCCGAGCTACCGGCGCATTTAAATTTTAACCTACTGCCAGTACGCAAGCGTATGTGCGTGAATAAGACAGTATACTCGCTGAAATTCGAACTGCTGCGGTATTTTGAGTGCCTGTATTAGGTATCTACATTTGAAAGACGAACGGTCTCGTCGCGAATCTTCGAGCGCAGTTTGCGGTTTCGAAAGTCCCGCGCTCGTTTAGACCGTTAATGGGCCTTATGCGTATACATATATATATATAATATAACGCGAGCATGTGTGCCCCTATGCTGAGACGCGGCTGCTATTATTACACACTCTATAGGTGGTGTGCGCAGACTCGTTAGCGCATCGTTACAGCGGTTTTTATGGGTTTCTTTCATTTGGGTATTCTATCTATATACTAAGTTCGTGGTCTGATCGCATAATACACGGAGAAACTTTGTTTAGTTTAGATGAGAAGAGTTTCTCGAGGCTTTGGTCGAGAGAGAAAATCGTGATCGTGAATTAAGCTAAAGTGGTGATGAGCAATTTAGAAGGAAATTGTTTTGCAAGGTTTCACTGAATACCTAGTTTTTTGCGAATTGCGCTGTGCTCGCGTGTTGAGTTATTTAAATTTTTTGTGATGATAGAATAAGTAGTCGGTGCATGATTATCTGAGTACTTTGTTATATTTCAGAAGTATTTGCTACTCTGTATAGCTTTCTAGTAAAGGCAAAGGTTGCCTTTAAATAACAATAATAATACGAAGTGACAATTTAAGAATGAAACGATTTCTTTATAGATATTAAAGAAATAGTCAGATATTAATATATTTATACATAGTCTGTTAAATTATTGTTTAAATTAAAAAAAAAAAAAAAACAAGCACAAGAATAACGCAATCTTACGGTGAAAAATTACGAAGCGTAAAACGAAGAGTTATATCACAAGAATTTAGATTTTTGTTTTTTGCCGGAATGAATCTTTCGAAAAAAAAATTATGCAACGCGTGAATCACTTTATGTGCGCGGTCCATCAGCGCTTCTGCGACCACTTTCTATTCATTTTTATTTGCCTTTCTTATATTGTTTCGGGTAAAAGTAACGTTACCGTTTCGTTTTCTCGATAGTTCGATACTACGTGACGTGGATGCCAGATCGAACCGATGTGTGTCTGGAAATGCCATTATAATATTACTGTTAATTTGGATCGTTGATATTCATTGCGTCTCTTATATGAGTACCCAAACAAATCATTTGCAATTAATTAAATTGACATCGACCTCATCTTTTAATCCGAGATTTTACTATAGATATATATAGCTACGTATATTATCTATTGTCTCAACATTGAAAATAACACATGAAGCCACAAAATACAAACATATAAGTATCTATCATTATGTCGCCATTGACATCAAAAGGGTCTAAGCTATCTTTTTACCTAATTATCACATTATAACTTAGGTTAATAATCAATAACTTCCGCACTTAAACCTACTTCTTAGTGAAACGCAATTGATTATAATAACGTTTGATTGGGTAACTTATCGTTATTCAGTCAACGGCAAATATGGGTCTAATGCAGTACACAATACAACGAAAAAACTCAAGTTCTAACAGTCAACGTGCAAAAATCGCCTGAACTAGACGCGTAAACAACGGGGCAATTTGCAACCTGCGAACTTGCATACATATAATACATAGCTCTTTTTTGTCTACTCACCAGTACTCACCTCACTTGCCGACTTGCCTTGTATATAGGAAGTATCTCAGGATGGCCCACCGCACCGCCGGCTTCTTTGCTCGAAAAATTTCGGGACCCACAACCATCGCGATAGTCACTTCCGCGCTTACCAACAACAGGACATCTAAGTACCCACGCCGACGCGCTGAGCCGAGCCGATCGCGTACGCAAAACACAAGTCACAACGAGCTTCGCTTTGGCCTCACAGAAGGACGCCAGCGTATGGAGAGTTGTGGACTCTCGCAACGGGGGTCGGGCATGGGTCGGGGAAGCGTCGAGCCGCGACTGCCGCGAGCCGCGAGGAGAGGGGGAGCCGCGATTGGCTAATTGGCTTGACTCTACATACGGGGGCGCTCAGTTGGCCGTCAGGTGGCGGCAGCGTACTCCGAGGCACTGTCTGTAGTGAAAAATGGCCGGCGTCAGCGATTACTTCAGCATTGGCAGTACCGTGGCATGTAAAACCTGTTATGACAAGGAAATCGAGGGCGAAGTACTGGCGTTCGATCAGCAGACGAAGATGCTGATCTTGAGTATCCTTTTACGTGAATTTTCGCCTCCTCGGGGCCAGGGTTCACCCTGTACTTTGCGCGCCCAAACTCGGGCTCTCTCCCTCTGCTGCCGCAGCGAGCTGCGGCCCATCGCTCTCTGTCCGTCTCACTCGCACTCTTTCACTTTCCTCCTGTATGCTTCAGCCTAATACCACAGCTCCGCCACCCGATGTAAATAAGTCCCCAGAAGAGGGTCTCGGCTACTCCGAAATCACATCCTCTTGTCCCGAGCATCCGAGCCTTCGACTGCGGCTGCTATGTAGTCGCGGCGACTCCGCGCTATTATGCTGTCTCTCGTGGGTTGTGCGAGCGAGCGCGTATAGCGGAGTCGCGCGGCAACACCCGCCCCGAAAAAGTCAGGTTAATTTCCCCTTGCGTCGTGTTGCTCGCCGTGCATTCCTCGACTTTCCAATGCTCCTATTTACAATCTGCTCCACGCTAATCAACTTTTCTCTGCTCCTTTTCTTCTTTCACATGAGATGACTCTTCTTTAGGTGTTTTTATGCTGTTCCAAATGAAGGGTCTCACTTGGTATTTTCCTTAGCTAGATGTCTGCTCTCTCAGAATGCCCTTCGTCGTGTGGCAGAGCTTCGTTGAACGATGTCCACATAGTTAATCTGTCATTGGTCTCGGACGTGCAGGTGAAGAAGGAAGTCAGTCCTACAACAGGCGAGCCACCACAGAGTCTCAATCTGCAGAGGCTAAACACACGGGTGCGCAACCAGATCGAGGAGAAGAAGAGAATGGTCAAGGCTCTGCAGGCCGGAGTGTCACCCCAGGGACAAAAACTCTTCATCGCCATCTCTAAGACCATCAATGAAATCACATGGGATGGACCTAACATAGTGGTCTGGGACAAAGTCACCATTATACCACCCTACAAAATTGAAAATGTTCAGGGCAATTCCGATGACAAGGCATTCACTCACATAAAAAAAGTGGTAAGTACCGCATAAATTTCCCTCTTAAATTTTTAATTTGCTTCAGTGAATCATTCAAGCTCCCTTAAACAAGTTTGTTTCAGTAGAATTAGTGTTTTTTTTTACTTTGTCATCGAATAATAACTTTCTATGTACTAATTGATATGCGCAAGAATATATTTCTAAGCAAGCATTCTGTGCATAAAAATTTGTACTTTTCAACAATATAGCATCATGAGCTTTTTCCTACATTATTCTATTGCTTTTTTCTATTCAGGTTGAAAAGCATATGAGAGACACGGCAGCTGCAGAATCACAACAGAAAGACCAACCATCACAATCGCAGCAGCAAGCACAGAAAGGCAACAGCACGCAATAGGAAATGAAACATACGCTGTAGAAAGCAGAGCCGACATACTTTCTGCAGTGTTAATTATATTTATGGGGAGTATGAAAACTGGGGGAAAATTATTTACAAGAATAAAAAACTGAAGAAGTCTACCAAAAAAAAAATCAAGAAAGGAACAACAATATGTAATAACGAGCCTATCAAGAATCGTGATTTATTCTTTGTTGCATTTTGATCGTACAGTTTAATTGAGCATAAAACATTGTGCGCCACGATCAACAATATCAGAACACATCATTATGCAATATAAAAACCGTCAAGGATTCAACGACGATTTTTATCTACTGAAAGCTTGACTTCGACATGAAATAGATCCATTAGAGGTTCTCGACAAGTCGGCGATATACGATCATGCGTGTATGAGTGCTGAAGCAGGCGTGTTTGCTAGTTTTAGTTGTACATTGTTACGAAAAAATGCGTATAGTAGTTGTTTAAAGATCATTCAGGTAAATGGGAAGGGGGGGGGGCTGAAAATATGATCTAATGTGAAGAAGAGTGAGAGAAGAGAGATACAGAGCTGTTATCGAAACATCGTCGAGCGCCTGAATGACTTTGGCGAGGCTTCGCATCGGAGCTCGTCGAATCGCTTCGTTTACCAAATTCGATAGAAACAAAATGAGAGGAAACAGAAGAAGCTGATAGTGAAAAATGAATTGAAAGAAACAGAAAAAAATATCACCAACAAACACACGGGGGAACATATAAGGAAGGCAGCAAAGGATCGATCCATTGGACTCCGCCACGCCTGTGTCCAGGCACGAGGCGCATTTTGCGCTCAGATATAGGAGGGACTGCTTTGAAGAATTAACTAATCGTCGAGGAGTTGAAAATATTATTAATAGTTGCCCTCGCGCAGGCGGGACCCAGCAGTATCTAGGCAGAGTACATACCCCCGCGTTTCGGCCTACGCAAGGGCACGACGCAACAGTCGTTCAACGCAACCATTCGTCTTGAATTAATTATAATTTAAGAGTAATGAAGAAGATTAAATCGAAGACCCACAGCGTCGATTCTCAATTGAAAGCAAATGCGCCCCGTGCCTCGTACCACTTCTGAATGTCTGAGAAAACTGAAAGAATTATGCAAAAGAGAGAGAGAGAGAAAGGTGAAAAAAAAGAACAACTACATCAAAAAAGACAGAAATAAATGTAATATAAATTCCATAAAACTCGATTAAACCTTTTATCTATTGCTTTCTTTATTTGTGCAACCTCATACATGTACTTGGATGTACAATTTTGTTTATATTGTTTGTTTTTTACAAGGCTTTATAATTTACCTTGGTATACATAATATATTAAATATTTTATTCATTGCACCTTATACATTGGAGTTAAATTTTCATTTTTTTTTCTTTTTTCTTTGCAACGATAACCGCAAAGCCGCTGGCATAATGCGATCTGGGACGATCGATTTAACTTTCATTCTCGTCCTGGTTGTCATCCGGTTCGTTGGATGCATTAGAAGCATTTTCTATGCGCACGATGTTTGTCAAGTCGTGCGTAACTCGAGCAATGCGAGCCGCTGCCTTAAACTTTATCGCCGCACGCTGCTTCTCCATACGTTTTTTCCACTGTGGGGTAAAAAAGGAACATTAAGTAATTTTGTTACAGATAATCCAGATTTTTTTTCATGCAAAGATGTCAGATCAGATCTAAATTAAAAAAATTTAAGGAAAACGATGATGTAACAATTTGTTTTTGAAATAACTAAGTTTGAAAAATTTTTCATTTTAGAAATTATCATATTTGGCCCCATATTTCATTTTTCAGTTGGGAATATAATGGGTTATCATGGATGATTTTCAAATATCGAAATGGTATACGCAGCACTGCAGTAGTGTGTGTGTATATATATATATATATATATATATATATATATATAGTGTAGCTGCACGCTGCAGTGCACATGGAGTGCGAAGCTTAATGTTTGTGAGTCGAACGCAGCGTCGCCAAACGAGTGCAACCGACGTATCGATCGACGATAGGTCGAAGTTACTCTCTGGTCGAAGCACTGGTCGAGGGTTTGTTTATATGAGGTTTTTGGTTAAATAATAAGGACAAAGTTCACTTTTGCAATAGTTACGGCAAAATCATTGTAGAAACTTTAAATATTGATGGTCGTTGGTTGAAAAATAATTGGTTTGTTTAGAAAAAATCACTAACAATCGAAAGGCAAGTGCACTTTCGATTGTCCAGATGTCGCATGGAAAGTTATCTAGAAGATAGTTACTTTTAATTGCAATTTCTTGAGTGAAAAATTAAATTGTTGATTATCTATTGTTGAAATGTGATGTTTTTAACTGTACTCAATTCATTTAGTTATGATCTTTCATTTGTTTATCCTTTTTTATGAGGACAGTCGTAATCTATACTCATCTTGTATGTGTATCTAATGTATCTCAAACGTTATCTGACGCAGATAAGTATCGAAACAGATCGAGAGGCTCTTCTGCAGTGTACCTTCATTTCCTCATAAGTTTTCGCGCATTTCACAAGTGTTGTTCAATTTTTAAAAACAAATATTTAGATATCTGTAAGTGTACATGATTGAAAGGGAAAAATGAAGGAGATATCGAAGATGAGATTAAAATCATGACTTCCAGCATGCTACAGAAGCCGTGACATCGGTGTTCGCTTCGAACCGGATAAATAACCAAAAAGAAGGTTTGTTTTTTTCGTTAATAAATCGATTTTTTATGTTAAGTATGCAGTTTTTCTTGAATATTATGTTTTGAAATGTACTTCTAGACTTTGGTTTAATCGTTGATATCGTAAAATATTTATTCTTCAATTATTTTGAAAAGATGCATGTGTGAAAAATAACCACAACATTGAACTAACCTTCTCATCACGGGAGGGTAGATTAGCAAGATATTCTCTCATTTCTGGTTTTTGCGTGTCTGCTATTGCTAGTACAGAAACGCAACCATCGACAGTTCCCAAGACAATTCCCCTGCCATCATATGTACTGTCTATGGCACTTAATTCAGCCTGTATTCGATAGTTTGCTATCATTTCACAATCAGAGGACCTTCATTTAAAAAAGTAATATTCAAAATTGTTAGTATTTTTTTGTAAGTCATCAAGCTAATAATTATTTACCTAAATACTCTTATAGTTTTTCTTCCACTGTGATAATAGAGCACAAACTCATCTGTTCGGTTAAACATTGAAATAATTGTAAAAACTCCTTCAGCTACTTTTGGAATGTATGTTTTGACAGTTGTACCCTTCTTTAGCTCAATTAACTCCAAGCCTCCTCTGTTTGCATGAGTTAATTTTTATAAATAGAATCATTAATAAAAATATTTATTTTGATTGACATTATTTTGCTTACCTGCTAGGAGCATAAAGAGTATATTTTCCATCCTTACTTATATTTCCACTCCACTTTGGAATGGACCTTATAATTTTTTTTTTAATAATATCTAAAATACTGCCTTTATCAGAACCAATAATACCCACCCATTGAGCTTTATTTGGCATTGGAACAATACTTATAATATCCTTTGAGAATTTTATATAATTTAATTTTTTATTATCATTTGAAATATATGTAAACTAACATACTTTTACTACGTACCTTGAATCCTGGTATTTTTATTGGAATTTTACTGATATTAACACCAGTTTTGGCATTATACACCATGACACAGTCCCTGGTACCTTTCTCAGCAGCTGGTACAACAAGATATGAGGCATCAGATGTTATGACAACTTCTCTAAATGGAGTACCAGTATTACTCCTCACAGGATAATCAAAAGTAAATAATGTGGCTCCATCTATAACATAATAATATTTTTATTATCGTCTATACTGCACATACAAAATTAAAAAATTGTCTCAGAACCTGGTATGCTTCGCATGATAAATATTGCAGTAGTCTTTGTTGATTCAATACCAGGAGGATTACTTGGTCTGGATACTGTAGCAAATTTAGAACCATCTTGTACAAGCATCAATTGCCTAATATCTGGTTGTTCTTCCTTAAATAAAACTTGCTCTGTAATACGGTTCCAAATCAGAACATTTCCTGATTCAGTTGAAATTATATACTTTCCATCATGAGTTATGCAAGCGTGAGTAACTATGGCACCCAATGGACTGTCAGCCAATTTTGAAATTAATTTGCCAGATTGTAAATCCCATACTCCCACGCAGCCTCTTGTTACAGTCACCGCAAGATTGCAGTGCTGTGCTAAACTACAGACAAATTTTTACACGTTATTTTCATTTTTTTTTAATCACGCAAAGCTAAAAAAAGAATAATCACCTTAGTGAGTCTATTTGCAATTCATGTCTATCAATGACATGAACTTGCTCAAAAATATTGTCTATATTCCAGACTTTAACACTTCTATCAATACTAGAAGTAATCACACTGTTCCAGTTACCAATTGTAAGTGCTTCAAGTTGAATAATTCTAGCAAAATGCGCATCCAAAACTTTGACTAATTCAGTCGTTTCCAAACTCCAAACATACAAGTTTTTTCTAAACCAAGCATAATTTATTCAAGTGAGAAAAAGAATTCAGAATATTTTTCATATCTACGTCTTACCTAACACCAGCCACTGCATAATTTTTGGTACCACTGATCATAATTGAATTCGAACACATCATTCTTGTACTAATATTTCTAACTCCATTAGGGAGCATCAGAACCATAGCCCCACTCTTGCTTTCCAAAAACCAAACTACAAATCCATTTCCAGTAGTAGCCAAAAGTGTGTCTTCTTCTTTACACAATTTTAATTGCAGCATGTACTCAACATCATCGTTATGTGCTCTAGGCAGATCCACTACTTTTTCCCATTGAGAAGATGATTCCTCAATTACATATTTTGTCACTTGATAAATGTCTTTTGTTGTACAAGCATACAATATCTTTTTATCTTTTGTCATCACCATGGCACTATTTTATAATTGAATATTTTTTAAGAATTTTATAAGAAAGATAATATAATTTAATTTTTTTCACAAGCAACTAATATTATAATACTTATGAAATTGAAAAGGATCCAACAATGTTTCATTTTGATAAGTATGTAATAACATCGTAGTGTCTTCAAGATTTCCAGTCCAAAAAATGATTCTATAATCGTCCAACGTTGTATATTCCAACTCTAACATGATATACATACAAAATTATGTTCTTTTAGTTTTGACGATTCAAATCTCGAATATATAATTATAGCAAAAATGAATATTTACCTAAAATAGACCAATGATTCGTATCTTCCGGGCTCGTATGATTACTAATCAAATTTCCTCGCAAATCGAATCGGCACCAGCCAGTTTTCCCGTATATAAACGCAAATTGGTTCATCAGATGAACGCCGCATACTGATTCCTCTTCCGGTAACGGGTTATCGATGATGACGAATTCACTCGTCAACGTATTTAGCACCACTGACTGTCAAAGTTATTAATTTTAGAATAGATAAACACAATTTTAATATCATCGATTGTCGCAATTTTACCTGATTATTACTAGTAAACGCAGCTGCGTATCTGTTATCCGGACTCAGAACCAGCTGTTGCATTATTCCCTCGATTCCCGGAACGACGTCTCTCGTCATGTCGCTTGTACTCAAATCCCAAGTAATGAACTTGTTCGATATGGAAACTACGTAACGATAATCGGAAGTCAGACAAAATCCGAAAACAGCAAATTGATGCCCCTCCAAAGAATACTGAAAAAAATTTGACGATGAAGTTTTAAACTGTAGTTTTTATCTTTTTGAAAATTGCGCCATAGTTTACTTTTAATGGACCACCAGGTGTATGCAAGCAATGATACATGGGTAGAAGAGCGCAGTCTTTGGCACCGTCAGTGTCGCAAGCCCTAAGCAACATCCGCACGTTCACGTTGTTTCCAATCTCTGGTAATAACCTGCCCACTAATTGCGGGGCAAGCATATTCGGGTGACTTCCCAGGATAGCACCTCCAAGACGCAGCGCATCCGCGACCAACATCAGTTCCCTGATTAATCGATTAATTGTAATTTATCTTCAAAACGAAATTTTCTCAATTATGTTCTCACCTCACTAAATTTTGATCTTCAATATTGCAACAAGCGTCTTCGAAATCCGACAGAACCGCCTGCAGCGGACAGGAACTAAGTTTCGCGTGCAGCCATTCGTAGTTGAAGAGAACGTTTTCGAACAGATCTTTGAATCGGTGGGCACGTACCAAGTGATAGGGCAGCTCACCGAACTGTTTTGGGAAATATGGGAAATATAAGATTTTATTTCATATCGTGTTGATGTTATAAATATTAAGAAAATTATACAGTGGCATACTTTTCTGAGATTGTATCGAGAGATTTTTCCTTCTTTCGAGTAAAAAGCCAGAGGCTGCTCAGGGACTTTTCGATCCGCCACACCTTCTTTATCTTGTAAATTGAATCTTTCGAGAAAAAAAAGAATTAAACCATTGAATACTATCGCGTATAATAATAACTGTCTTACCTATGCCTCTGTATCTCTGTATACTTGAAAGGCTTAGGGTTACCACCACCCCAAATCCCCAGGTAGTAATCCGCGATCATCGAGTGAAAGTACGTCGCCAAGTTCATATTCTTAAAGTATCTCTCCTTGGCAGCGTCTCTAAACTGCCTATGGTACCAATTCAATACACTGACTCCACCAGCCTCCCTTTCGCTCAGATAATTTGGCAAATCGTTCCTGATCCTCGTCCAAAGCAATGGAGGGATCCTCCTTACCGGTGGCATGTGATATTGGTAAACGTCGTCGAGAACCTTATCGTCCAGCGATATGAGATCCTCGAGTTCGGACTCGGATAGTCCGGACTTGGCTGCGGTGATGTAGGCCAAAGCGTGGAAAACTAGGATTTTTCCGTGCTGTTTCTCAATACGCTCAAAGAGCATCATGATGCTGTCCATGACGGTATTGGCCAGGTGCGTGTCTGCGGGTTTTGTATAACTACGCCAACGCTTGATCTCCGCAAAGACGAGTTTCACAAAGATGGGGAGCGAGCATTTAGAAATCGCGTTGGCTACTAAGCGCCATTGATAGTTGTTCAGGTCTCGATGCGCTGTTTCCATCCACGATCTGAAGAAAAACTTTTTATATTAAATTTCCTGCTGCCATACTTTACTTTACTTAATGATAAAATAGTGATTTGTGCCCGATTACTATATCCATCGCTACTTACATGATTACTTTCATCGCTAATTCCTCGCCAAGTGCGGTGACTTCAATGAAACTCGAATCGGTGTCAATCATTCTCCTGAGTAAATGGTAGTCCCTAGAGATAACAGGATTCGATTCCTCGGCGGCACAGGAAAGAATCATTTTCGTGTTCGCCGGTAACCTCGTTGGCAGCCAGGACAGTTTGTTGCCCTGTACACCGGTCAGTTGATCTACGCTATCGAGAAAGAGGAGAATCGGTTGTTCTGGGGTAGCGAGTGTTAGCAAGTGTTTGAAATGTGCCGTCAACGGCACCAGATCATCTGGGATGTCTTCGAATGGTAGCATATAATTATAGGAAATCTGTGAGGATTAAAAAAATTATTTTTATTCATATAACAGTTATCAATGTATTTTTATTCATCGTGATACCTGTTGACAAATCGAAATAAGAGTCGGCGTAAGTGCACTGCTGTCGGGCGTCGTACCAAGAAAGCGGATTACGCTGATCGGTTTCTTTCCCGCCAACCAGACGGTATTTGAAAGTCCTGCGCTTTTTGCTAGAAGCGAAGTTTTGCCGCAGCCACCCTCGCCGTACAGAACCAAAGGCTTATCGCTGTCTCCCAGCATGTAATTCTCTATCCTTACCAAACTGTCTTCGCGACCGTAAAAAACCTTCGCAAATAATCGTAAACAAAATTTAAAGGCTTTATACGTTAATTAATAATTGATGATATTCAATAATGCGCTGCGCTTACTTTAACAGAATTATTGCAAGCATGCAAATGCTGGAGTATCTCCGTAATAATTTGTCCCTGCGCCGAACTATCCTCCTTCTTCATCGCTCGATCAACCAGTTTGATTATGTTTCGATAAAAATGCATTATAAAATGTTGCAAATACTCCCCATGCGTTTCTGTATCCAATCCCTCTCTTCCTATCCATTCTACTGTGTATCTAAAATGTAATAATAAATAAATTTAGTTGTTTGATTCGAGTATATTTTAGAAAACCTATACTGCGAAATATTTTTTCGTCATACTTTTGAAGATTCACGCTCTCAATCTTAGCTGGTACTCTAACATCACGAAGATCAGCGAGTAGCCTCGCCGCTTCGTTGTCTAAACTCCTATTTACAATGTCCACATAATTTTGTGCTTTCTTCAAATTTTGCAAGTTAATATTGTTGATATAACGCAAGTAAGCAAGGCAATGGTTCTTCGTATTCTTTACATTTAAAATTCCGTTGATCACCTCTCGCTCGGTTACTTTTAACAAAAAGTAAGATTAAATTGCAAAATGTTATCTTCACGTTTCTAAAATTTTAGATTTTTAGTAGTTTTTCTTACCAGACATGAAGTAGTTGTGCATGGTTGCCTTGTCAAATGTGCCATTGTTGAACAAAGACTGTGCGCCTTTTCTAAAAAGCTTCTGCATTTTTGACATAGTCTCCCACCAAATCGCCTGGTCCTCTTGTTGCAATTTTGGTATTCGCTGAAATAATTTTGCAAACAGCGCATCGTTTAAAATATATTATAAGCTCCAAGAACGATCTATTGATTGGAAATAAAATGACGTTATTATTATATACTTTGTTATTGAAATTTTTCAAAATAGAAGATATCGGTTGCAGAATACTGGTTGGTGGCACGGCGTTACTGTCCTTTTTATACCAAAGATCGAAAACACTGACGTCCATTCCCTGGCTATCCAGTTCAGTCCTCAACATCTCAAGCTCCGAACTCAGTACGGTGGTTGGTATCGGCCTGTACCCGTATTTTTGTCCCAAAAAAACCTGAACCGATCCAATACTGCAGTTATCCAAAACTACCTCAATCAAAAGCGCAATTAACGTCATACCACAAAGTTCGGGCCCATAGACAGCCTCTGGCAGTTCTCGATTTCTCGCATACATAGCTCGGTCGTCATGTGATCGTCCGTTGCCTCGTCTCTCACACCCCATCTCATGTCCACGACCTGCAATCAGAGGAAGACACTTAAACAGGTTAATTATACTGAACCTGCATCTACATCACGTTGCATTTGGTAATACAGTAGTCGAGGAAAAGTTTTCGCGGAAGTTTACTGACTCTCAAACGTGTATCCACGCGTCAAACATGCACGTTGTGTATATAGTCGGCGATTCTTTAAGCGGTGCCTGGTACCGGTATAAAATCAATTCCTCGCTTTGAAGGTCACTGATGCGAATGTCGAAAGGGCAACGTCTGATAACTTGCGCCAGCGCGCGAAATATTTTTGACTTTCAGTTTAGTGCTGTTTTGAACGAATTACACGATCTCAATTATTATCATTGAAACTAACACTGGTTAATTGCGCATTTGACATAATTACTTATACGTTTTTAAAATAAGTGTACGTTTATCAACCTTACTCAATTAATTAGCATACCATACGAGTTCCAAACAATTGAAACAAACGAATAAATATCAAAGAATTTTTTACCTGAAATTCTAATCCATGTTTTTCACGGCAGTAGTCTTTTATTTTTGGATAGCACTGTGCCATCAAAGTATTTCTCTCCATCTGCGTGTCTGTAACAAATTAATTAGTCTCAATTAGTCACCATGTATAAAATTACTTTTAAAAAAATCAAAACAGTTCTCCACACACCTGTAAAAGTCGAGCTCGTAAAGATCCGAACGATCTTCGAGCTGACCGGTGGCAGAGACTTTAACGATCCTGCGAAGATCGAGTCGATCGTCTTTTCGTCCATTTTTTATATATGATTCCTCTTCAAAACTTTGAGAAAAATCAAACTCTAAGCTCAATGCAACGCTAGAGAAGCAGAGCCACTCGCGCCAACGTTTACCTCGATAGCTTACATAGTTCAGGACTGCTCTAGAACTGAAGCTTCGGTTACCTCCCCCGCGGTTCTATATTCCATATTTTCCTGCACTATAATACAAAGTAACGATTAAGCTGGCGCTCGCTAATTCCACGAGCGCAGCCTTATACTTCGCAGAAGTTCTAGTTGTCAGATGTTCCTAATATCACGCTTTTCAAACGCGATGCCCACGCGAAAAATTTTAAAGGGAAAAATAAGAATAGTAAATTACAGCGATGGCTTGGTATTAATTGTGCTGGGGCGAGTCTACCCCACACTTGTGCAGCAATCACACTAGCATAAGGGAAAAAAATCGTCCGAGTGAATTCAAATACCTGCCGTTGCTAGGGCTTGTTTATCATCTACATATAGGGACATAAATTGATTATTCGCTCCCCTACGTGTGCCTCTGCAAGCTCAGTCACAGGATGTAGGTCAACAATGGTGCTCTGTTGTAAATGTAATTTTTTGTATTTTCTAAGGTGATTTCTTTCGTTCTATTTTAGTATAATTATGTCTGGTTACCCGTTCAAAAAAAAATAAAAAAAAAAAACATTTCATATGTGGGTGTAAAAATATGCGCTTTCCTTCAAAGAAACTAGCAATCAATAATTAGAGCATAGAAAAATCAGTAAATGAATCGTCATCGATCATTCGTATAGTCGGGAATCCCCTCATGTTCTCACCTCACTAAATTTTGATCTTCAATATTGCAACAAGCGTCTTCGAAATCCGACAGAACCGCCTGCAGCGGACAGGAACAAAGTTTAGAGCATAGAAAAATCAGTAAATGAATCGTCATCGATCATTCGTATAGTCGGGAATCCCCTCATTAAATCGACGAGTGGAGTACCGTAAAAATTGGCTCATCGAACGAACGACCCCTGTACCGACCCTTCCGATGCGCATTTATTACACTATTTACTTCGTCAGTACTGTCAATATTGACACCATCATCTGATTTTATATACCAATTGAGAAGTAACTGTTTGCATGAGGGGAGTGAGGGGGTGCTTTATACGATACTTTGCGATTTATAAACTATGTCGTCGGGGGACGCTTTTCCTGAAAGGTTGAGTTGTGTTCAAGCGGCCAACAATAGCACAGTTCGAATATTTATGTTGAAACTTAGTTAATTTGATTACGCATGTACGTCACAGGAATAGTTATTTATTTTGAATAAATTAACTCCTTTGCAGAGTCATTAAATTTTAGAGTCGATATTATGGGTTTAATTCATTCCGTTAAAAAGAAAGCCTTTTACCCGTGGAAGTACGCTTCCGTGCGAAACATAACGTAAAAAATCTGAATAGTAGGAGTTCATCTATTTCATTATTTTAGTTTAATAAACAGATTACGCTTGAGTCTAATATGCTGTAAGAATTTTTATAGCACTGTGTGGCATAAATCCGCATCTATGTCACGCCTATCCGTGGCATAAATAGTCCATTAATGCACCGTGCTGATCGCCCTCGCTACGCTCAGGCGCTAACTTCACGGTGCAAAAATGGACTGCTTAGGCCACGAATAGGCGTGACAGCGGATTTATGCTAGTCAGTGCTATAAAATAGCGTACGATACTCGTGGTATAAATAGTCCGATACGGCACGGCGTTTAGCTCCCTCGCTACGCTCGGGTGCTAATACACGCCATGCCGTAATGGACTATTTATGCCACTTGTATCGTAATATACTATTAAAAAAGTAGTACTAATAAAATCTTGTTAATGTTTTTATTAATTTATCAATTTGACAAGTTTTAGATTATCATGCTAACGATTATTGACCTTTTTTTATTCTAGAATTTTAATGGATACCTGAATCATTTTTTGAAAATAAGATCAAAATGGCACCACCGGATCCAATGACGCAGATGAATACGTACCGGTCGTACGTAACCATGCTCGCGGATCCGAACGCGAAGGATGAGTCAAAATTAAAGGCAGCTCAAGAAATGTCTGAAAATTTCGAGGTAAGTGCACAATCTTTGTATACTTTTAAACTTCTTTCATTGTGTAGATTCAAAAATGTTTCTTTCTGAAAAATGTATCGTTCGGTAATAAGGCAATATGTTTAACATTTTAATCTTGCGTAGGTCATAATATGTTCGGCGCAGTATCCTGCATTCTTGGATCACCTGATGAAGAATTTTCTAAAGATACTACAGGAAGGGAAGCCGCACTTCATATCTGAGTACAACATACAGCAGGTGCGCAAGCTCATCCTAGAAATGATTCATAGGCTTCCGACCAACGATCATCTCAGGCCGTACATCAAGCAGATACTTAGTCTCATGTTGAAGCTCCTGGAAACTGAGAACGAGGAGAATATTTTGGTTTGCTTGAGGATAATTATTGAGCTTCACAAGCAGTACAGGCCAACTTTTAATCCAGAGGTGAGAGAAGTAGATCTTAATTTTTATTTCATCGTATTCTTAGACGTAAGAATCACATTTTTAATGCTATAATNAAAAGTAGTACTAATAAAATCTTGTTAATGTTTTTATTAATTTATCAATTTGACAAGTTTTAGATTATCATGCTAACGATTATTGACCTTTTTTTATTCTAGAATTTTAATGGATACCTGAATCATTTTTTGAAAATAAGATCAAAATGGCACCACCGGATCCAATGACGCAGATGAATACGTACCGGTCGTACGTAACCATGCTCGCGGATCCGAACGCGAAGGATGAGTCAAAATTAAAGGCAGCTCAAGAAATGTCTGAAAATTTCGAGGTAAGTGCACAATCTTTGTATACTTTTAAACTTCTTTCATTGTGTAGATTCAAAAATGTTTCTTTCTGAAAAATGTATCGTTCGGTAATAAGGCAATATGTTTAACATTTTAATCTTGCGTAGGTCATAATATGTTCGGCGCAGTATCCTGCATTCTTGGATCACCTGATGAAGAATTTTCTAAAGATACTACAGGAAGGGAAGCCGCACTTCATATCTGAGTACAACATACAGCAGGTGCGCAAGCTCATCCTAGAAATGATTCATAGGCTTCCGACCAACGATCATCTCAGGCCGTACATCAAGCAGATACTTAGTCTCATGTTGAAGCTCCTGGAAACTGAGAACGAGGAGAATATTTTGGTTTGCTTGAGGATAATTATTGAGCTTCACAAGCAGTACAGGCCAACTTTTAATCCAGAGGTGAGAGAAGTAGATCTTAATTTTTATTTCATCGTATTCTTAGACGTAAGAATCACATTTTTAATGCTATAATTTTATTTATAGATTCAACACTTTTTACAATTTGTAAAATCGATATACAGTGAATTGCCCAAGAACTTGCCGAAAATCTTTGAGCCGAGACCTCCCATTCGGGTAAAAGACCTGTCAGAAATAAATTTGGAGGCTCTATTGAAAGAAACTTTTACAATTACGCCGATTCAAAGTGAAAAGAAGGCTGCTGACGGCTCAGTACTTAGTGTAAGTATAAAATTTTGATCATCCAATCCGATTTTTATTGATCTAATATATCTAATACTCTTTACTAATTTCATTGCAGTATAATCTCATCCCGAAAGCCGTGCTATCTCTAAAAGTTTTGCAAGAACTTCCCATTATCGTAGTACTGATGTATCAGATTTATAAGCAAAATGTACATCAGGACGTCTCAGATTTTATCCCCTTGATCATGACCACGATAACCCTTCAGCCCAGTCCTCAGCACCGCGCCTCACCAGCCTTCAACAAAGAAGTCTTTGTAGACTTCATGGGAGCTCAAATTAAGACTTTGTCCTTCCTCGCCTACATTATCCGCATCTATCAAGAGGTTGTCGCGCAGCACAGCACGATGATGGTGAAAGGTATGCTGGGACTGCTGTCACTCTGCCCAATGGAGGTTGCTCACCTAAGAAAGGAGTTACTGATCGCAGCAAGGCACATTTTGGCTACAGATTTGAGGACGAAATTCGTGCCTCACATGGAGAGGCTTTTCGATGAAGAGGTTCTTTTAGGCCATGGCTGGACGACGTATGAAAGCTTAAGACCATTGGCATACTCGACTCTTGCCGATTTAGTGCATCACGTAAGACAACTTTTACCACTATCTGATCTTGCCAGAGCTGTCCATCTATTTAGGTAAATACATTTTTATAGTGATTTATGGAATATTATGATGCAAATGATCGTAACTATTGATTTCTAATATCTTTAATTTTCATTTTTTTTTCAGTAAAAATGTACACGATCAGAGTCTACCAACTTCAATTCAGACGATGTCTTGCAAACTTCTTCTGAATCTTGTCGAGTGTATTCGTCAGCGTTCTGATGCTGAAAACAGTAATCAAGGCCGCGAGCTTCTAATGCGAATGCTTGAAGTCTTTGTATTAAAATTTAAAACGATTACAAAGCTACAAATGCCCATACTTCTAAACAAAGCCAAGCAACTACCTGCTCCAACTGTTGATGCAAAACCAGCAACTGCTGAAGATGTCAAACCTAACATTGCCGAACTACAGGAAGAAAAAGAATGTACAAAAACGAAATTCGGTTTCCCATCCACACATAATCAAAACTGCAGCGTCGTTGATTATAGAAGTCTCGTCAAGACACTCGTCTGTGGTGTAAAGACGATAACTTGGGGTTGTGCTAATTGTAAATCCGGTGAAGTGGCCCAGTCCAAACAATTTCAACCCAAGGAAACCTTGGTGTTCATTCGCTTGGTAAAGTGGGCTCTTCAAGCATTGGATATCTATACAATTGGACCACCAGCACTAGGTGCATTAGCTCAACCCGGCAGACCTGCTCAACCACAAACGGTTAGAAGCAAAGAAGAGAAGGAGGTACTTGAACACTTTAGCGGCGTCTTCTCAATGATGAATCCCCAGACTTTCCAAGAGATTTTTTCCACCACGATCGACTACATGGTTGAGAGAATATTCAAAAACGCAGCATTGCAGATCGTTGGTAATTCTTTCTTGGCAAATCCTACGACCTCTCCTATTTTCGCAACTGTTCTCGTAGAATATTTGCTCGAGAGGATGGATGATATGGGCTCCAACGTCGACAGAAGTAATCTTTATTTGAGATTGTTTAAGCTCGTATTCGGCAGCGTATCGCTGTTTCCAGCAGAAAACGAACATATGTTGAGGCCTCATCTTCATCAAATTGTCAACCGGTCGATGGAGCTCGCTATGTCTGCTAAAGAACCGTACAACTACTTTTTGCTTTTACGAGCCCTGTTTAGATCAATCGGCGGAGGATCACACGATCTCCTGTATCAGGAGTTTTTACCTCTGCTACCAAATCTTTTAGAGGGATTAAATAGATTACAGTCAGGACTGCACAAGCAACATATGAAGGACCTCTTCGTCGAGCTATGTCTGACTGTGCCGGTTAGACTTAGCTCGCTGCTTCCTTACTTACCAATGTTGATGGACCCACTAGTATCGGCTCTGAATGGTAGCCATACGTTAGTAAGCCAGGGTCTAAGAACTCTTGAACTCTGCGTAGATAATCTTCAGCCTGATTTTCTCTATGAACACATTCAACCGGTACGGGCAGATCTTATGCAAGCCCTGTGGAGAACTCTACGTAATCCTACAGATCAAGTGGCACATGTTGCCTTCCGCGTGCTGGGGAAATTTGGCGGCGGTAACCGAAAGATGATGATCGAGCCACAAAAACTCGAATACAATGACCGTGAGACTAATCCTCCTGCGATAGTCGCTTATTTCCAAGAGCCCTCAAAAGGAATCGATTTCCCTGTTGAGAAGGTCATAGAAACAGCCTTTACAGCTCTTAAGTCGAACACTACCGATCCTTTCTACCGTAAGCAATGCTGGGAAGTTATCAACTGCTACTTGGCCGCGTCAGTGAGGCTAGATGATGACAGAGCAACGCTTTACAAATTCTTTACGCATCCGTCTTTCAAGGAAGGCAAGATTCCGCATCAGCAGGGTCCGCACTACAAGAGTTTGGATACCGTTGCTCGAAATGTACAACAAACTGCACTCACAGGTATGATAAAGTTCTTTCTTTAAATTAATATGAATCTCTTTGAATCAACGTAAGATCTAAAATTGTGATCTATATTATTGTCTCAATTTAGGTCTCTTTGTCGCGGCTGCGATTAAGGAACTCCGTCAATCCGTCCTAGGCACGATGTTCAGCATCGTTCGGCACTACACTATGGTAGCAATAGCACAGCAAGCTGGCCCATTCTGTCTCACCAACAAGTCCAACCGCCTACAAGGACAAGATCCGCTAGTTCTCATTGATGCTCTGGCTGTAATAATGGGCCACGAAGAAAAGGAGCTTTGTAAGCCAGGTAACCTTGCTCTAGTCCTCATTCTCGAAACGGCAACCAATATTCTGGGTTCCAAGGAACGTGCCTGCCAATTACCTCTTATGGAATATCTCGCCGACAAGATGTGCTCCCTTTGCTACGAGCGTGCCTGGTATGCCAAACTCGGCGGCTGCATGGCTATAAAGTTTTTGTTTGAAAGAATGGCCACAAAATGGGTACTAAATCACTTATTTGTCTTCCTGAGGGCATTAATATTTGTAATGATGGATCTGACAGGTGAGGTGTCTAATGGTGCTATTGATATGGCTAAAGCAAATCTTGAGAAAATGCTGAGAGTATGCGTGAATCCCGGCGTGCAAGAGCCTGGAAATTCCGAATTGTTGGAAGCACAGAACAAGGCTCTTTATGAAGTAACACATGAATTAGTAAGGCAGGTGACATCGCCGCATACGATTGTGAGAGAACAAGCTATGGCATCGTTAAGGCTACTTGCTGAAATACAAAATAAAACCGTGACCGAAGTAATGGAACCGCACAAAGAAGTGTTGGCAGATATGATACCGCCCAAGAAGCATCTTCTCAGGCATCAACCGGCGAATGCTCAGATAGGCTTGATGGACGGTAACACATTCTGCACAACTCTTAGTCCTCGGCTGTTTACCATCGACCTCAAGACTGTCGAACATAAAGTCTTCTTTGAAGAACTTCTTACATTGAATGAAGCCGAAGACATCAATCTCAACAGGCTACCTTGCTATAAATCTGTACCGAATTTGATACCTCTTCGAAAGTCCGCATTGAGAGCCCTCGCAGCTTGTCATTACATCGCCGACAAGCGACAGAACATCTTTGAGGTTTTATATGCAGCTCTAGAGAAGCCTAACACCGAGCTACAAGAGGCAGCGTTTGAGTGCATGCAAAAGTTCATAGCAGGCTTCCAGATCGATATGGAGTCCGTTCACGCCATTATGAGGCCAATGCTGCTTACTCTAGGAGATCATCGTAATCTGAGTTTGAACTGCGTTAAGAGGCTGTCATATTTAACTCAGTTATTCCCAAGTACTTTCAGTATTACGCTATGTGAGCAATTGCTGCAGCACTTAAAGAAACTACTAGAGAATTTAATTCAAGCGCACAAAGGAGTATCAAAGACTGGAGAAAACGAGCAGAAAATTGCTACGATTATCGGGATATTCCACCAAATACCTGCTGCCACGCCAAAGTTCATCGATGTGTTATGCAGATTAGTCATGCAAACTGAAAAATCATTGTTGGTAGAAGCATCCAGTCCTTTCAGAATGCCTCTCATGAAGTTCTTGTTGAGATACCCAACGGAAACTTTGAATCTTTTCTTAAATGACAATAACATCAAAGATCAACAGTGGAGTCGGTACCTCGAATTTCTTATCAAGCACAAAGAGGGCAAGCCTTTCAGAGATGTGCTACATAAGAGCACAACAAGGTTGATAACGATGCTACTAGCTCACTCCCAAATCAATTCAAACCTAACGCACAACGAGAAGAGCGAGCTTCAACATCAAGCAATCAGAATCGTATCTGTTCTCATCAAATTTGACGAACAATGGTTGTCCACTCAAACGCAACTAGTAGCAGCGTTGAGACAGATCTGGTGCAACGACGACTACCACGCACTGCACAAGAAGGTGGACAGCGTCGACTTTTGCCATTGGAAGGAACCCAAACTGGTCGTCAAGATTCTTCTCCATTACTTCTGCCATCATCCCAACGACATAGACCTTCTGTTTCAGTTGCTACGAGCTACCTGTGGCAGATATGTACCTGATTTCCAGTTTTTGCGAGACTTCTTAGAAAATACAGTAGCTCAGGAGTACACTGTCGAGTGGAAGAGAAGTGCATTCTTCAGGTTTGTTGAGCACTTCCCAACAAATATGTCGCCCGAGCTTAAAGCCAAGATCGTGCAGCTCATCATCATTCCTTGCTTTGCTGTGAGCTTTGAGAAGGGAGAGGACACAAAGCTGGTTGGTAGTACGCCGGTACCATACCAGGATAGTCCCGACAATATTGTTTCCGTTTTCATTACTAAGATAATCGATCCGGAGAACCCGTTGACTGCAACTGACTGCGTGAGGATAGCTTTACTGCAATGTTCATGTTTAATGGTTGAATTAGCACCGCAATACATACACGATGCATCAAATAAGCGACAAGGTAACAAGCTGAGAAGACTTATGACTTTCGCTTGGCCGTGTCTTCTGGGCAAGAATTGCGTCGACCCGGTGACAAGGTATCATGGACATTTGCTGCTCAGTCATGTTATCGCCAAATTTGCTATTCATAAGAAGATCGTATTACAGGTAAATTATTATTACTAATTTTTTTTCACACTTCTTGTCACATCAACTATTACAAAAATAATTACTATATAATATTCTATTGTAAAATTTTTAGGTATTCCATAGTCTATTGAAAGCGCATGCCGTTGAGGCACGCAACGTCGTACGTCAAGCGCTCGAAATCATTACACCGGCAATGCCAGTGCGTATGGAAGATGGTTTCAAGATGTTGACTCATTGGACTAAGAAGATTATTGTTGAAGAAGGACACTCTATGCAACAGCTATTTCACATTTTGCAGCTGGTTGTTCGACATTACAAAGTTTATTATCCAGTACGCCATCATTTAGTACAACACATGGTCAACTCGATTCAGCGTCTCGGCTTCAGTCCTACGGCAACTATCGATCACCGTCGGTTGGCTGTTGAACTTGCTGAAGTCATCATCAAGTGGGAGTTACATCGTATCAAGGATGAAGCTGAAAACGTAGAGACAGGTGGTACGGGCGTAATGACCGGCAACCTGAAACGCTCACCCTCGTATGAACCCGAAGCCAAACGTATAGCTACACAGGCCGGCATAAGTCAAGGCGCCGTAGCCTCAGCCGCAGCCGCAGCCGCAGCCTCGTCGGGTCTTCTTGTTACTCAAAAAATGGAGCCCGGAGCTACTAAGCCAATTGAACGAGCCCACGCTGATGCTATCCTCAACTTTTTATTGAGGCTTGCCTGTCAAGTCAACGATACTACAACAACACAGGGTAATCCGGGTGAGCAGCTGTCGAGACGCTGTGTCGCGTTACTGAAAATGGCATTGAAACCTGATGTCTGGCCACAATCGTGTGACCTTAAATTGGGCTGGCTGGATAAAGTCTTTGGTAGCGTGGAAACAAATCAGCCGAATTATGGAAATATTTGTACGGCATTAGAGCTGGTTACGTTCCTGCTGGGCGTCATGAAGCGAGAACAGATACTAGCAAGTTTCAAGCCTCTACAAAGAGGTCTAGGTGCTTGCATTGCCAATACTAATGCAAAAGTAATTAGGCTAGTGCACGGTTTGCTGTCTCGTTTGATGACGATATTCCCAACGGAACCCACAACTTCAACAGTTGCTTCAAAACACGAGGAATTAGAGACTCTTTATGCAACAGTTGGTAAATTTGTAATAGATGGCTTGGCCGCCTACGAAAAGAATGCCTCGGCTCAAACAAGCTCCCTTTACGGAACATTAATGATGCTCAAGGCAGCCTGTACGAATAACCAGAGCTATATCGATAGGATAATCTCACCCTTCATGCGGGTCCTGCATCGCATGGCCAAGGATCATCTTCATCCCACGCAAACAGAAAATAATCAAGTAGGCAGTGAGTTGCTTATTATGAGTCTTGATCTGGTAAAGAACAGAGTTGCGGTGATGGGCGTCGACATGCGTAAATCCTTCATTGGATCTATTCTGGTTGGTCTGATCGAAAAAACGCAGGATATTAAGGTAATGAAGGCAATAACTAAAATGCTGGAAGAATGGATGAAGAATAAAAGCCCTGTAGCAGTAAATCAAGCTCCGAGCTTGAGGGAAAAATCGATACTTTTGGTAAAGATGATGCAGTATGTGGAAAAGCGTTTCCCAGATGATCTCGATTTAAATGGTCAGTTCCTCGAACTAGTGAACTACGTGTACAGAGATGAGACACTCAAGTCATCTGAGCTGACTTCCAAACTCGAACCAGCGTTCCTCAGTGGTTTACGATGTATACAACCACACATTAGAGCGAAGTTCTTCGAGGTTTTCGATGGCTCCATGCGACGCAGGCTGCACGAGAGGCTGCTGTATATCATATGCAGTCAAAACTGGGACGCAATGGGCCCGCACTATTGGATCAAGCAATGCATCGAGCTCCTTATCGTTACTGCGAATTCGACAACACAAGTCCAGATATCGAACCAAGATACTTTACTACCCAGTATCACGTCTCTCATCAACAATGTGGACAGCGAAGAACAAAAGAGCTTCCTAATGTACTCGATAGTAAAGGAAGAGCCACAAGACATGATGGAATCAGGTGACGTCAAGGACGATATAATGGATATGGATCTGTCTAACATCGATCCCGTCGCCGCTCCTGAAGAAGTAACCACAGGAACAAAAACCACCCTCGCTCAACTCATCGCTAACCAGGCCGAGTTCCTCGAGCAGTCCAAAAAGATAAGGACAGAGCAACTGCTTAACGCCGCAGCACAGCTGTGCCATATGGACACCAATCTGTCCGAGCGAGTATGGCTAGATACGTTTCCGCGTCTCTGGAATATTCTCGACGAACATCAACAAAATACCCTTATAGCTGAAATAGTTCCTTTCGTCTGTAGCGGTACCCACAATACTCAAAAGGATTGCCACCCCAGCGCCGTAGCTACCTTCGTCGAGGCGTTGTCCCATTGCAATCCACCAGTACCCATGCGACCAGCTCTAATGAAGTTCTTAGGTCGTTCGCACAATCTCTGGCACAGGATGACCTTGAGCCTTGAACAAATGGCCTTCGAAAACGGCAATAATCAAATCAAAGCGAAACGTGAGTCAGACTGCTATGATTTCGAGCCGGACAACAGTCCGCATACCGAAGTTCTCGACTCTTTGTCTGATATGTATTCCTTGTTGTGCGAGGAAGATATGTGGTCCGGTCTTTGGCAGAAACACGCACACTACAAGGAAACACTCCAGGCAACTGCACTTGAACAACAAGGTTTCTTTGAACAAGCTCAGAATGCCTATGACTTGGCTATGACTAAATTTAAGCAGGATTACGTGTCGACTCCAGCACCGTTCAAGACACAGAGAGAAGCACTATTATGGGAACACCACTGGATCAGATGCGCAAAGGAACTTAACCAGTGGGATCTATTGTTGGAATACGGTAGTAAGAAAGCGGAAAAGAATCCATTCTTGATACTGGAGAGCTCTTGGAGGATTCCAAACTGGTCGATGATGAAGGAAGCGTTAGCTCAGGTTGAGCAAAATTGTCCCAAGGAGATGATGTGGAAAGTAAATTTATACAGAGGCTTCCTGGCTATCTGTCATAGTGAAGATCAACACCTGAGCGCTGTTGAGAGATACGTCGAACTAGGTAAGATAAATTTGAGTGTATTTTAAAACTCAATATTTTTTATTATACAAAGTCAATAATAAAACTAAACTATTTTCGTTTTTCCACCAGCTTCCGGCTTATGCATGCGCGAATGGCGTCGTCTGCCTCACATTGTTAGTCACATTCACTTGCCACTTCTACAAGCTGCCCAACAAATAATGGAACTTCAAGAAGCTATGCAGATCCACCAAGGACTGCTTCATGGCCGTAGTTCTTCGCTTCACGATATGAAAGCCATTGTCAAAACCTGGAGAAATCGGCTACCGGTAATAGCTGACGATCTTAGTCACTGGTCGGACATCTTCACCTGGCGTCAACATCATTATACATTTATTGCTAGTCACTACGAGACCCACCAGGAAAGTCAGACGCCAAACCACTCAATGCTAGGCGTTCACGCCTCTGCCCAGGCTATCATACATTTTGGAAAGATAGCCCGAAAACAGAATCTTTGTGGTGTTTGTTTGGATTCTTTGTCGAGAATTTACACGATCCCGAGTGTTCCTATTGTAGACTGTTTCCAGAAGATCAGACAACAAGTCAAGTGTTATCTACAGATGGCTTCGGTATCCGGAAAGAATGAACTCCAAGAGGGCTTAGAAGTCATCGAATCAACGAATCTCAAGTACTTTACCAAAGAGATGACGGCCGAGTTTTATGCGTTGAAGGGTATGCTGCTTTCGCAGATCGGTCGTTCCGACGATGCCAACAAGGCCTTCTCCGCTGCGGTACAACTACATGATACGCTTGTGAAGGCCTGGGCTCTGTGGGGTGACTATCTAGAGAGTATATTCACTCGCGACGCTCGACAGATCTCGATTGGTGTGTCGGCCATCACATGCTTCCTTCACTCCTGCCGACATCAGAACGAAAGCAAATCGAGAAAATACCTCGCCAAGGTTCTGTGGCTCTTGACCTACGACGACGAGAAATCGTCACTCATGGATGTAGTAGATAAGTACGCAGTGGGCGTGCCACCCATACAGTGGCTCCCGTGGATACCCCAGCTGCTCATGTGCTTAGTGCGATATGAGGGCAACGTCATATTGAATTTACTGAGCCAAGTCGGTAGAATGTTCCCGCAGGCTGTGTACTTCTCCATTAGAACGCTGTACCTGACACTTAAGATCGAACAGAGGGAGAGATTTAAAAGCACCGAATTGGCTAGAGGTCACGATGGTGGTGACAGGAGTGCAAGTGGAGCTCAACAAGCTCAACAACAGCAGGAAGTTAAAGCGAAGGCAACCATACCCATGTGGATGTGTTCAAAAATCATGCACATACAGAGGGAAATTCATCCTACGATTCTATCGAGTTTGGAGGGCATCGTCGACCAAATGGTTTGGTTCCGTGAAACTTGGTATGAAGAGGTACTTAGACAACTACGACAGGGACTAGCAAAGTGCTATGCAATAGCTTTTGAGAATCGTGGAGCAGTCAGCGAAGCTACGATAACGCCGCATACACTGAACTTTGTGAAGAAACTTGTATCAACGTTTGGTAAGAAAATAAATAGTTCATTGTCCATATTTTTACATAATTGTATAAGTTACATAGATACTAATCGTACATTTTCTATTATAGAAAATATATCCTCTTCACAAAATATAACAAACACCTTTGGTTCAGCTGGCAACGAGTCTTTAGCTCGTAGGGCACAGGCAACGGTTCAAGATCCTGATTTCCAAAAGATGAAGAGTCAGTTTATCAGCGATTTCGACTTCAATACACCTGGTGCTCGACTTTTGCACAACTTGATTAGTAAATTTAAAAAATGGATAAAAATACTCGAAGGCAAAACGAAACAACTACCAAAGTCTTTCCTGATTGAAGAAAAATGTCGTTTCTTAAGTAACTTTAGTTTGAAGACGGCTGAAGTGGAATTACCTGGTGAATTTCTGCTACCAAAAGTAAGAAATATTTTAAACCAATCTTCTTATTTATTTACTTATTTATTTATACAAATATTTCACTAACATAAACTTACGTTTATTTTTCAGCATTCTCACTATTACGTGAAAATTGCACGATTTATGCCTAGAGTCGAGGTTGTACAAAGGCACAACACCGCGGCTCGCCGTCTCCGTATCCGTGGTCACAACGGTCGACTCTACCCATATCTCGTGGTGAACGATGCAGGTTTAGGTGACGCGCGACGCGAAGAGCGCGTACTCCAACTGCTTCGCTTCCTCAATCACTACCTGGCCAAACAGAAGGAGACATCGCGCCGCTTCTTACACTTCACCGTGCCGAGGGTAGTAGCTGTATCGCCTCAGATGCGTCTCGTTGAGGATAACCCTGCCTCCATGTCACTATTAGATATCTACAAGCAAGGATGTGCTAAACTGGGCATTGAGCACGACGCACCGATCGCCAGGTACTACGATAGACTGGCGACTGTGCAAGCACGAGGTACTCAAGCAAGCCACCAGGTGCTTAGGGATATTTTGAAAGAAGTGCAAGGCAGTATGGTTTCAAGAACTATGCTGAGAGACTGGGCAGTTAAGACTTTCCCAGCTGCTACTGATTATTGGACTTTCAGAAAAATGGTATGTATATAAAACCTAGTTCTAAGAATAATTTTTTATTATCGATAAAACAAATTAATATAATTTGAAACATTTTTGCAGTTTACACTACAATTATCTTTGGCCTGTTTTGCGGAATATGTACTTCATTTGACAAGACTAAATCCAGACATGATGTATGTACATCAAGATTCTGGCTTGATTAACATTGCATATTTCAAGTTTGACGTTGATGACACATCCGGAGAATTGGATGCTAATCGACCGGTTCCTTTCCGATTGACTCCAAATATTTTAGAATTCTTAACTACTACAGGTAAGAAAAAATTTTCAATTTTATTCAGTATACATAAATTAAATATTTACATTGAATAACAACGTTATTTTTTTTCAGGTGTATCTGGTCCTTTAACAGCAAGCGCGATCGCTACGGCCCGGTGTCTAGTCCAGCCGTCCTTCAAGGTCCACACAATATTACGAGCGATACTGCGTGATGAAGTGATTGCGGACCATAGCAAGAAACAAGAAGATTCAAAGAACGCTGCCGAAGGTCCGACCGACATGAAGGCTGAGCTATTGATAACGATGGTGACGCGTGCTGTCACGGCCATTGTCTCAAGACTGAATTCGTTGGCGCACTTTGATGGCACTGACAGTAAGGTCAGCACCTTGGTCGCTGCAGCCAACAGTCACGATAATCTCTGTCGCATGGATCCCTCGTGGCATCCATGGCTGTAAAAAGATTAGAGTGATAAGACAATTCGAGTTTTCGTTTTATATGCATTAAGAGAATGATTTTTTGTCCTACCCCCGCCTCCACGTTGTTGTTCGATGGTTGTACATACGATATGAGAAACTGATTTGTGAGATGCCAATCTCAATGTAAATTAAGCGCGACGAACAGTGTACCTTTGCAATGACGAAACGAAAGACATTGTACATAATTGTTTGTAAATGTGCTTAATGAGTGCATGAATATACAAAATAAAAAATATTTTTCTTTTCTTAGAATGCTGATATAAATTACTATTATTTTGATTAATTTAACATGCAGTATTAGGACAGTGGTAATTGTTTATGGAAACTTTGTACGTAAAATGACTCAATAAACGTTTGCTATAACAAGTATATATTTTGGTGATATTCTCACTTTATTATCCTATTTTCCTGAATTCTAAAAAGACCCTTTATCTACCTTAGGTATAGGTATCTTAATAATCAAAATAAACCAGTATTTGAATGACCGTGGGTGTGTTCCACCACACTGCCAGTAAGTTTGCGCAGCCGGGCGTATATGTACGCGCATCCTTACTGGCAGTGTGGTGGAACACACGTTTCTTTAAAAAAGCAATATGGCGCGCGAGTGCTATTTAAATTCGTCTGCTCTCTATTGTTGTCGTGAAAATGTCAACAATATGGCTATTAATTATAACGTTAATAAGTTTTTCTACAACTGTAAAAGCGTCTATAGGTGATAGATCTCAGTTTTATACTAACTGCATTAACAATTGTCGCAGAGACAGGTGCATAAATGGTAATATACAAATCTAACCTTAAAAGAGGAATTAACGAATGTTTATTTGATTAAGATTAATTTACAGCTATGGAATTTAAGGAAAATCCACCTCTAGATTTAAGATTACTTTATTGGACTTGTAAAGAAGACTGCAGTTACTCATGTATGTGGGAAACTGTTCAATTTTTCACTTCTCGAGGGCTACATGTGCCACAATTTCATGGAAAAGTAATAACATTTTATTACCAGTTTAGTATATTCGTGTTAGTATAGTTGATTTTCTGATGATTATCTTCAAAATTCTAGTGGCCTTTTACCCGGATGTTTGGTTTACAAGAGCCTGCATCAGTGATATTTTCAATTTTAAATTTCTATGCCCATGCAACTTATTACTTAAAATTTAAGAAAGAAGTTAGTTCTTCATCACCTATGTTCTTTATTTGGACTTGGTTTACAGCAGTAAGATTTAAATGTTCTAGATAGAAAATTTAGGTAATCTATTGTTTTTCATTTAAAATATCCTACTCTTTTCAGATTTGTTTAAATGGATGGTTCTGGTCGGCTGTTTTCCATGCTAGAGATAAAGATTTTACTGAAGTTATGGACTATTCCTGTGCATTTGCTATAGTTCTTACATTGCTATATTGTTTACTTTTAAGGTACATACCTTAAACAAATATCTATATTTTTTGTTATTGTTCATGAAGACATTAAACAATTATTTAATTTTTACAGACTGTCTTGTAGAGATGGAATAGGAAGCAAAGTCTTTACACTTATAACAGGCATTTATCTTGCTGTTTTGTATTCTCATTTGACTCATCTATGGTCTGGACGAATTAATTATGGATACAATATGAAATTTAATATAGTAGTTGGTAATGAAAATGTCATTTAAATAAATAAGAATAACCATTTATACATTAACTGTAAAAAATTGATAATGTTCAACAGGATTTCTAACATTCATCATCACAATGATGTGGTGGTACAGGAACCACAAAAGACTACCTCATGTGCATTTAGTAGGATGGTTTACTGTCCTCACAGTCTCTGTGACTTTATTAGAAGTTGCTGATTTTCCTCCAATTTTTTGGATCTTTGATGCCCATTCTTTATGGCATGCTTCGACTGTGCCACTTGTAAATCTGTTGTACAGGTAATCACTATACCTTTAGTAATTACTTTTTTTTATCAAAAATTTAATTATTCCATTTTACAGATTTATAATTATGGATTGTCAATACCTAAAAAGACAATACTTGAAATTAGAGGCTGATAGACTGTGATAGTAGTGATGAAAAAAGTGGAATTGAGTAATTTTGTAGAAAAAAATTTATTTTTAATTATAATAATATAGATAATATACATATGTTTTGTTTTGCATATAAGGTAATACCTCATAAATACCTCTTTACATGTCCTTTACAATCATAACAAAGTACATTCAAGGCAGTGGGCACTTTTAATTATTTATACTTTTATACATCAAAAATAAATAGCCAAATGTAGTAAATATAACATTAAGCAAATTTAAGAAAAAAATGTAGTACACACAGAGCATTTTTGAAGCTATGAATGGGAATGTTTCGATATAAAGTAGAAATATATGACTTTAACACTTGTAACAGTAGATAAATTCGATATCTCGAAGAATTAACAATGTTTCACTTGAGTTTTTTAATTTTCTTTTTTGACACAATATTTAAGTACTAAAATCCTCTCGCTAAGCATACCAGGTGGTATTCTATAAGTTCCTAATGCTTTAAATAAATGCATAGGTATTAAGTGCCTAAAACATTCAGACTACGATTGTCTGTTAAAAATAATTTATCACTTTATATCGGGGTACGCGCGTGTAATAAGCACTTTTTATTCTTTCACAAGGTGTTAAAAGAAATTAAAAAAATAAAACAAAGTAATGCTGGCATTTGTACGAGCTTTCGTTGAAAGAACGCGACTTGGAATAATTCAAAATGAACTTATAATTATAAATTAAAAACATTAAATATTGTATATTTGACGTTAGTTACTATAAATTACAGCATATACAGTGGACTTACTTTACTCTTTCCGAGTTCTACAGTTTCGGTTTGCGTCCTGTCGTCAGTTTTACGACACCCATACAACGTTTCAGCTCATATTTCATAAAATTTCAATTTCAAGACAAATGCTATAGATCAAATTCCTTATTTTGACTCCTTACATTTCACAGGTTCTTTTTCTTATATCAATTTTCGCTGACAAATATAACTATTCATTGATCCAAGTATTGGTATAAGTCTATATTTTTGTTATTAAAATAGTGTATTTCTCTATGTTTTAAAATATAAATTCTATGTTAATGAAAACGTTACTTTATAAACGAATATTTTAACTTTTTGATTAATCCTTGTTTTGATTTTTTTTATTAAAAAGACACTTAATATTATTAGCTCATTTAAAATGTTCTTAATCTTTAAAAATTTATCAGTCTTTTTAAAGTTTGAAAATCTTAGCACTATTTGTAAAATCGTCAACTTGCATTATAGTGTTCGGTCATTATGTTATATTTTATGCCTTGATAAAAACCATGACCTTAAAAACTTTATAAAATCTTTGTTGTCAAAATAGTGCAGATCATCAAAACACCGTAGTGAAATGTAAAGGAAATTTTAAAAAAATCGTAGTTTAAAAAATTTAACATGTAATCATTGATTCGTTAAAAGTCTATTTTTCAATAAAATTTTTATAAACTTGAGTGATAAGTATAAATATCACATCTTAACATTAAATGGATGTCAATAGTGTGCGTTCGACCGTTTAAAAAGAAGCTAACAAAACGAATATCGTTTGTCTTCTTCGTGCGTTTCGTACAGTTAATAGCTTTTTAACCTTTTGTACGTAAGTACTTACTAAAAGAGATTGCGACATCGGCACAATTTAATAGGCATCACTGACTCGTTTTATAAATCGTACCCTCATCCGTATCAATTAAGATCCTTCTCTATTGAACCTTTCAGAATGGATGCACAGACCTCTCTACTCGAGGTTAAGTACCATAAATTGCTGTTTTAGTCACCAGTCTTCGGGTATGTTAAGAAACCCATATTCGTGGGAAGATTTGTGTCGCGAGTAAGACGTTTTTGGGAAGTACATACAAACACGAGAATGATGCGCCCCTTTTTTCGTTGGCAATTCCTCTTAATATAACAATCAAGATTTATTGAATCCATGTTACTCCGATAATTTGTAGTATTTAGATAACATACCCTTTGAATTCAATAAATATTTCTAAATGTGCAATCGAAAACGTGCAGTAGACAACTAAAAATTGTTTTAACCACCAGATTGCCAGCGAAAATCCGCTTTAGTCATTTTAAGCATCGATCCAAGTGATTTGTCAGTGTAAATTCGTTGAATGTTTAACGAGTGCTTCGTTTTCGGGATTATCGTCCCTATGTTTCTGTAGATTACCAGAAAGCGTGTGATCAGGTCTTCGTCGTTTGAAGAAACCGACTTTCCATAAGATAAGTGTGAGCAAAATTAAAAGTAGTAGACCGGCTACTACAGCTACAATTATTATCCAAATAGGCACTGGTTCACCGTCCTGCTGATCTAGTAGGTTTGGAGTTGCAATAGTTATGGCCTAAAAATAATATTTTTATAACTTTTGTCGTTTTTTTTTTATTTTTTCAAAGCTCAATTTAATTTTTTTATTTGTGCTTACCTCGGCGGAATCATCAGTTAAATTATTTTGTTGGACGACGATTCCCGAGGGGATTACAATTGTAGCACTTGATCCAATATTCACTTTGTCTACCCGTGGATAATCTTCTGCTAAAGTTGAGTTCCACAATCTATAATTTTTTACATAAAAACATACAATTTCGAGTAAAAAAAATTTTAATCATAATTTTTAAATATTATCTGGGAAGCTTACCTAGCTTTAATAATAATAGTTGCTTCTTCTTTTTTCTGTAAATTTGCAATATTACATGTAATGTCGAAACACTTTGCTGTACCTGTTTTGCAACTCTAAAAACAAATATTAATTTTATAATATTATATTGCACGATCAGAAGTTCGAATATTTATGCCAAATTATTAAATTTAGAATTTACCAGAGTAACAACTTCATGTCGATGTCCATTCTTATCTAACATAACTCTGGTCGTAACAACTTTTTCGGTATCTCGTCTTCTTCGAATATGATTCGCCGTTTTATTGATCTCAAATGACGAGTCGGACTTTTGTGGATTGTAGTTTAAGAGAGGATCTATATCTTCCATACCTATGCTGCCTTGCAAATTGCGGGGATTAACTTGGCCTGGTGGCACTTGACACTCCACTTCACCTCCCGCAGCTAAAGAGTGAAATTAACGGTTTAGTAGTATTTTATACAATAAAAAATTAGACTTCATAAGCAAAAATTACTTTTTATTATCGGTGTCTCCAATAAGTACAATAACCACTTTCCATGTTCTTTGTTATTTGCAACTTCATAAGGCCACGAAATTACAACGTCCATTGAGCTTACTTTCCATGGTCCGTCGTTATATACTTGATATTGATGGCGAACTTTGGGACCAATGTCAGTGAGTTTTTTAACAGCGGACTCACCAATGATTGGTCCTCCATAGAATACAGGTGGCGATTTATCGTCCCTAAATTTATAAATGATTTATATAATAAGAGTACATATATCAAACAATTTATTTATTTTCGGTTAAAATTTCCACAGAAAAAACTCACCCCTTGATGGATATTTCAGCTCTTTTCAGGACTGTAGCCTGCAAATGTGTAGGTTGCTTCACACTCACTTCTTTGGAAGTCGAATTCACAAAAGCAGTAAATTCTAGTTTAACTTCATTATCTTCTAAGTTCTTCGGGTCAAACCTCACTTGAATATTTACAGTTTTATCCCTCTTAAATGGATTTCCAATAGCACATGCTATGACTGTGCTATTATGTAAGTTGCAGATTGCAGAATCGTTTTGCTTGGTGGCAATGTAATTCAAGCTAGGTGAATGCACCAGGAATAATTGTGCCTCGTAGGCGGATTCTCCTATGTTCGTGACGTTTACATCCACCGTTAGCTCTTCGCTTTCTCCCAAGAGCAACTCGTAGTAGTTCCATTGTGTTGGAGAAGCTGTAATTTATTTTATACATAAAATATAAATCACTATAAATTACTAAAATGTACGACATTTAACTATTTGATTAGTTAATAATACGTACATTGAAGGTTCAATTTGGCCGAGAGCCTCAAGTCACTTTCACAAATGTCATTGTTTCCACAGTCTTTCTGGAAGGTGGCTTCGAAAATACGGGCTGCCTCTTGTTGATTCAAAATGGGATAATTGTTTATATCTGGTAAAGGTTCACCTTCTCGAGGCATTTTCGGTTCGTCTTGGATCAACGTGTAGTTCAATCGGAATTTTATCGGCGATTGAATATCACGCGTATTCTCCTAAAAATGCGCGTGATATTTGAATCTCCTTTTGATATAAATTAAAAACAAAGTTATATACATACTTTTAAGTATATTATTTCCTTTTGACAATACATGAGATTCTTCGAGTCCAAAGTGACGATGCGATCGACATAGTGTGGCCTGTTATTTCGATTACCGAACCAAACCCGAGAAAATTTCTTCGTTCCCGTGTACGTTTCAGCCTCAATGAAAGTCGAGAGAGTCAATAGTCTTAGGTGTTCTCCTTTGACATTAGAGGCTGTCTTGCAACATGCCTCGAAAGAGAAGCTAAAATACATAAGTAGATATGATGGTAAATCCATTTTATAACTGAATGTTATATGCTCGTTTTTTATAAATTTATTTACCATGTATAATTCGATTGCGGATCTTCGATGCATCCAACTTTGTTAGGATCTATCGGCTCCATCTTATCGGTATAGCCACCTTCTTTCATTGGGAATCGTACGAACGTCACAATGTCGATTATTCTTCTAGCGCGCAGCAAGGCAACGGCATCGGCTTCGTAAGCACCGACCAACAGATCGGGATAGCCGTTTAAGTCCATATCGACTCCACCGCTGAGCGAGTAACCGAACGTCTTCAATGGCACTGGGGTATTTTCAGAATGTATCACCTGCGACGGAGTCGTGATCAATCCGTTTTTCGAGCCCAAATATACGTACACCGTTCCCATTCCTTCGTAAGGAGCACCTATAGCTATATCTTCGTAACCGTCGTTATTTATGTCTTTCAAATTCGTCAAGGCGAACCCGAACCTATAAAACAAAAAATCACGAAATCTCACTAATATTTTAGAAATTGTTACAGCAAAGAAGATAATTGCAGAACACAAACCTCGACTCTTCACGACCGACTAGTTTGACAGGCTTGTACTTCTCCATGTCCCTGGGATTCTTGCTGAGCTTCGTGTAGACATAGACCGCACCGCCTTCCTTCTTACCGTAATAGAATGGCGCAGCCACTATCAGATCCGTAAGTCTGAACAAACAAAATAGAAATCATTTATAAAGTGCACTTGAGAGTCATCGGCGTGACAGAAAGAGTGTCGCCGTGTCGCGTACGTACTTGTCGCCGTTGACATCTGCAGAAGTCAGTTCGTATCCAAAGCTCGCGGCAAGCTGTTCGCCGTCAAGGGTTAAACTGACCTCCATTACGGATTGCAAATGGTGACGAGTGAAGAGGATGACCTGGCCTGTGCCGTTCGAGCGCGGAGCTCCCGCAGCGTAGGCCAAGTTGCCAGTGCCGAAGTAGTCGCCCACGCTTACGGACATGCCTGCAACAAGGTTTGAAAAACGCTTTATTTAAGAAAAGTGAAGCACACAAATAATGGTGAATCTATCGCTTCCGCGAGCATTTCGCTCGCGCGGAAAAACAATATAGCTTTCCTCCTTCCGGTCTATATAACGCAAGGAAAATAACAAACCCTCCAATTATAGAATCTCGATTAATCTCCGCCCCGCATTCAAACCTCTCATCGATTTCCCAACGTTTAAGCTGCGTGTCAACAATCATTCGCGTACGCATTCCCCACCCCAAAAACAATCAAAATCCCCTTTGCGCAATTTCTTTGCTTTTCCCTCGTCCACCTCCCAGCCATTAATAAACCTGTCCCTCGCTGTATAGCCGCGCACGCAAAGCCCCGGCCTCTAATTACGGTGCAATCAAGCCGTAAACCACGGCCCCGCACCTGTGTCTATAGTATACTCATATAAAAATACTCACCCAAATAGCTGTACTTGTAGACGGGCGAGTCCTCCTGCATCGGCGAGTTGTAGACCACCGTGTCTTTCTGGATGAAGTCGTCGCTTACGCTGACGACGTAGACAGTGCCGCGCCATGTGTACGGACCCGGTGTGCCTATGACTACGTACTCTGAACCTGACGGGGTCAGCACCCCGCTGGTTCCCGCTTGGCAGTAGCCGAACTGCTCGTGCGCCCTGCAATTCGGCACACGTGTTAGCGTTTATGGTATTTATACTGCCTAATTGTTTTCGCTTGACTCGAGAAATTGACTGTACTATGATATAGGGGGTGTATATACCAGTGCGGGATTAGTAATGGATAGCGTGGACATACCTCATGTTGGGCTTGCCGGAGCAGGGCTTCTTCAGCTCCTGGAACTTGAGGTTCTGGTCGAAGATGTAGCACTGACCTTGGCCCCATTGCGAGTCCTTATTCTTCACGATGTAGCGGTGAGCGCAGACCTGTTAATCGTCGGGAATTAGATACCGACGGAGTTTACCAATGTTTTGAGGGGATTCGCTATTTTTAGAGCCAGTGGATGAGAACGAGCGAGCGCTGATCTATGTGTATTTAAGTGGGTGATGTTTTTTTCTGTTCTCGCAGAGAGAGAGAGAGAGAGAGAGAGAGAGAGAGAGAGAGAGAGAGAGAGAGAGAGAGAGAGAGTGTATTTTTAATTTTTAAAGGGAACGCGGGAAAATCTCGCCGTTGCGCGTCATCGGTAACCGTGAAATTTCGCTATTAACGCTGAATAAACTTTGCGCAAATCAATGTATACGGCAGTCAATCTGCGTTATAATTGCGTACATACGCGCTCGTTAAAGTCTACCTACACGCGCAGTTTCTTTATCGTACGTACAATTCAATATACGCGCAACATTTAAATCCACCAACGTTAATGTACACAACAAACGACTAGATTTACAATCTTGAAGAAAAAGAACAGCGCGTTTCGAAATCCTCAGCACTACGCAAACACGCCGAAAATTCACGTTGTGCGAGGGGAAACGACGAGCCCATATACATCCTCCCTAACAAGCATCTCCGCAATCTTGCTCGGCACGACTCGGACAGCGCATTCCTTTTCGTCCCTCCGGATCGAACGAACAAAGCGTTTCGCGCAGGTAAACGAGTCCATCAGGTATACAGCGCGTGCAAAAAGAAAAAAAAAGGGAGGATAATCACCATGACTTTGCCGCCGACGCCGGCGCTGCGTACCGTGACACCGAGCCACTGTCCATCCTTCACCTCTTGGTCGGTGGGCCGAGTCAGCACGTCCGTGTCGTAACCTGTGGAGGAGGAAGCAGAACGATCGGCTGTTATAGATTATGCTGGTCTCGTGTGCGCGATTCTTTCGTTGTTTTTTTTTTTTTTTTTTTTTTTTTTTTTTTTACTGCTGCCGATGCGACTTGAGAGCGGAGCTTATTTGCCGAGATTTTAGAATAAAAAGGATCGAACGAAAACACGTGTTGGCCGCGTGCTTTCGTTCGTGAAGAATATGACGTTCTGAGATCTGTTATGTTCTGAGAGTGTTTTTGATTTGCGTATAAAGTTAAATTGGCATAGATATTATAAGTTATGTATTATATATTTATGCAGCTTCGATAATTTTAATACTGTTAAAAGTCTACTGCTCGTATTCATCAGTATAATTATTGCATATTTTGCGCAACGAAATTAATAGAGCATTATTGCTTTCAATGGAATTATTAACCCGCGCAATGTCAATGTATAGTTAAAACACCGATCACTCGATTATAATACGGCAGCCATAATAAGCCCGCTTTTACAGTATGTATGCGGTATATTTGAATGAGTGCAAAACGTGACTCGCTCCGGGAATTCGCGCACGAGACGTGACGTTTTCCGCGGGCGACAACCCGCGGAATAACTATTTTAGAAGTCAGTCATTGCTGACCTTATTTTGAAATAGAGTGCTTTTACATCTGTTGTGTGTGCGCGAATTCCGGATATTCTCGTGCGGAGCCAGTCGACGGTATTATAGTTGATAATCTGTGACAAGCGTTCAATTGATTACATGTTATATATGAGTATATTATTAAACCAAATTTTTTTTGCCACATTATTGTTAGTATACGTGTTAGTGAAAAACAAACTCTACTGAATATCGGTTTTATTAATAAACTAACTGACAGAATGCTCATTGTTCATTAAAAACAAAATCCATGTCGATAAAAAAACATTAGTATCAATCAAAAAAAGCCGTTAATAAAATCTTCACATCAAAATGTAATATAAAACAAAAGCTGGTCGTTAATTATTAGAACAAGCGGATTTCTCATGAGTGGTCGAAGAAAAATGGGTTAATTGTTATAAACTGTTAAGTCAACGTGTGTTGCATCCTCCAATTAATTCGCCGAATCGCACATACATGAGTAACAGCACACATTATATATACAATATATATGAGCTGTGCAACAGATGAGCAGCATAACGGCGATAAAAACGTGAAATTAGTAGCCTCTTCATACAGCGCCTCGCTTTTTTTTCTTTTAATTTCACTCTGTCATGCCACACACAAGCAGCTGAGATTAGTATCGTTCCGATGCAGCGTATATGCAGCAGCTTCATGCTCGGTGAAACATTATTCTGCATCCGCGCGTATGTGTATTTATTATATAAGATGTAAAATGAGAGGAGTAAAAAACAGAAAAAACATAGGGTAAAAAACGCTTGAGAACTCTTAATTCATTTCATTCGCAAAAGAACTCCGCTGCAGGTTCACTTACTTGAGCTGTATTCACTGCTCTCGCCTTCGTGGACAACCGAAACATAATTTAACATAAATTATTTTCTCTTTTTATAAATAATATATGGGGGGAAAAGAGAGGAAATGATTACATTCTTAGAGTATAACGTGTGTGTATAATGGGTCATGTATTTTCGATGACGACATCGTGGTGTCGCGGTGGTTGAATTTAATTATCGTCAGAAAAGAGTCTTCTGAATGGGAGTCGTTTAGCTTGTGCTTTACTGAAAGGATAACTAATTGATTCTTCGAGCATAAATTTATGTTCATGAAATTTAATAATTTTACCGCGTCAATTAGTTCCTCTTGGAAAAATCGGTGTAAAATTAATCGTCTTTGTGTTCGTTCAATAATTAATAATTTACAGCATGTTTTGCGGTTATAACTTTAAAGTGTGAGTATGTGTCTGTATTACCTTAGTACACTATATCTTAATCTATAAAAACTTATTTTATAAACTATAAACTAAATTGTTAATAGTATATTTACAAGGCTAAACTAAACCTATAACCATTGATCTAAACCCAATAGCATTTACAATTATTCTAAAAATTACGCAATAGAGTAACGTTGTAAAATTAATGCTGCACTTCTGCGGACAAGTGCGCGCACTTGAGAGACTAACGCGATTCATTCCATCTCATACAGCACTGCAGCCAATTATTTTTAACGACTCTGCGTTCGATTGATACAAAAATAAAATTATCTACTCCACAGGCTCTCTTATACGATAATTGTTACGGAGCTCTCTCGACAAGACCACACATTGATTTATCGCCATGGTTTATAAATAGATAATTTTGAAAAATGTGCGTTGAAAATACGACTGTATGACGTATACTCGTTCAGATCGATAGTTTTTCGTCTCTCAAGGACATAAGGCGTGTATAGCGCTATACGACATCCGGCTGCAGCATTAATTTCACGTGTGTATAATACCCATACCATATACTATACTCGAAAGAGGAGAGAAAAGGGACGCCCAAGTCGAAGCCGCGTCACCGTGAAAATTATCGTACACCTCTCTATACGACTTTCTCTTCTCCCGAAATAGAAGAAAAAAGTAAACCTTATCATCGTGTACCGCTTCGAGCGAAGACCCAGTATTATATACCCAGAAAACGTTATCGCTTCCCGATAAAAATCCTCGCCCGCCGTTAACAGACGCTATAAAGATAATGACAACAACAAATCCTGGCTACTAATAAATCTGAAAGGGAGCGAGGGATATATAGTAAACAATCGAGTTGAAATTCATCGAGACTCACTCCTGCGTCCGTCCGTGATGACCTGCACACAGTCGTGATGGTCGCTCGTCATGGGACACTGCCAAAGTGCTCCGGACCTGTTTGTGCCAGGCTGCTTGTTCTGGCCCAAAGGCGCGCCGACCAGCATCCTAAGTAAACAGACAAACAGAGCGGTTAAGGGACATAAGCTGACCGAGTCGTTTTCAGCGCACACAGGTATAACGCAAGCAGCACAGCTGCTGCTGATAACGCAAAAATACTTTGCGAGAAACGAATGCTAACTGAAGGCGGTGAACGTTTCTTTTCTTGCTGAGTTTTAAAAACTTTCTTCAAAAATGCTCTTCGATGAATATTGGTCAATAATATTCACGCGGCATCGCGGGTATTCTCAGTATTCGTTATACTATTCATTTCAATAGCATTACTTTGCGCTCGCGCACACGCAGAGGCTTTGATCGATCTCCCCTTAACTGAATCGGCAATTTGCATTGGCTCTATCGAAGCGTTCTCTCCCGTCAATTCCCAAATTAAGTTTCCTCGCATGACCCCCCAACGATCAATCCCTTCTATATACGGTATATACTAAAACACCTCTCCTCGCGTACTTCCCAGAATTAAACGCGCACACGTGCGATAGAAGCCCGAAAAAAGTTCCGGTTAACGAACTCCCCGCTGAGCGATTCAATTTTACCATATTGGCTGTGTGCCTCTCTCAGCCGGAAAAAAGGAGGACCTTATCCGCGGGGTGGCACGAAACAGCAGCACGCGATACGCATTCCAGACGCATTCCATCATACGAAAATAGTCGAGAACGCGTCGGCTGATTCAGATAAAAGGGATCGTCGCCGCAGTCGTGTGAAAGGAATAACGCGAGAGGGGGTGGCTGATGCGGCCATGGCCCAATTATTATCATCAGAATCTGACTAAGCCGTTTTGTTTTAATTCATTATAGGATCGCGTTTCGCTTTCATTAGGGAAGAAGAAGTAGAAGAGGATTGTAGCTACGATGTTTGCCGCGAGAATCGCGTGAATTGTGACGTCGTTAGGACCGACGTCTTTATTACCGCGATTCGAGTAATTCGAGTAATCTTCTTCGTTTTTTCGTAACACATTAGACGCACACACGATGATGCACAGAGAGCGTGTCGTTGCGAAACTTTTCATTTGAATATTCATGGAAGGACGTTTCTCATCACGAAGCTGTCGCGTGGACGTTTTCTTTTTCCTCGTCAGCAAAAACAATGTATCTTTGCAGCTGCAACAATAGCGTTTACGTCCATAAATAAACCGCAAAAATGTAGGTGTATCTTTCTCTCTCGGATAATCCTTGAAGCCGCGCACAGCTTCACTGCACTCAGGTCAATTACCCTCGACGAGCTCGTCGTACTCTCTCTCTCTCTCTCTCTCTCTCTCTCTCTCTCCACTCCAGTACAGACACCGCCTCTCGAGCAACACAAAGCCCTAAGAGCGAAACCTCCTTTCCTCAAAGGGCGAGTCTTTTGTCTATCTCGCACATATACGTACACACCCATACCCTCTCATCGAAATAAAATCCCTCGGGGAAGAGTAGAGAGAGAGAGAGAGAGAGAGAGAGAGGGGGGGGGGGATACGTGTATATTAGCGCTCGAGCAACGGGTTTATTTATAAAGCGAGAGAGAGAGAGAGAGAAAGAGACGTGTACGTAGCCGTCATACACGACGCGCGTACGTGTATATTTCTGAAGGGAAAAATTTCCGAGCGATAAAGAGCCGAGAGAGCCGCCCTTCCCTCGTGCGTGTTTTGCTCTTGCTGGAATTGAATGAATCACGCCCGCGCGCAGAGAGAGAGAGAGAGAGAGAGAGAGAGAGAGAGAGAGAGAGAGAGAGAGAGAGAGAGAGAGAGAGAGAGAGAGAGAGAGAGAGAGNGAGGATGTACATGTATGTGTGTGGCTTTTCGACGAGGGAATCGAGGGATATTGCAGTGTGTTTTATGGGGCCGATTTCGGAGAGTCGTTTTCTGCTTCGAACCTACACGACGTTTTTATCGAGAATTATTTATTGGGTAGTTCGATAAAGAAGTTCGCGCGCGTGCGAACTTTATTAAGAAGTGGAATCGCCAACGAGTATGATAAATTACAGTTTAAGACTTCAACGAGTACGTTGTACGTAATTTTTTGCCGCCATACATGTGCCTCTCCTCCGCGAGAAAAAACGGCATGTTGGTACAAAAAATTTCTAGATAACGCCGCGCGGAGATAACATCACCGCTCGAATTATGTAGCTCGAGCGCGTTGTTTCATTCAGAAGTTTATCGCGCTGAAAAATTATGATTTTTTACACTATCGCCTTCGCTCGTAGATTACATAACATAACAGATGCGTGTAGAGTTCGATCTTCGTAGATATAATCGAGTGTCGTCTCTGCGCATCGAATCAATAACGGTACAGCTCTCCGAGGACACGAAAGTTGATGTCACTGAATGAATTAACTTTGGCAAAAATGTGTTCGAGCCACAAAAATAGTCGAGGACTCAGAGAGCTATGATTCAACCGGCAGATAACGCGAGCCACAGCTTTATCCCAAGAAATGTCGAGACATTTTTGTGTCCTCGCTTGTTATACACACATCTGGCAATTAATTTGACCGACTGAGCGCGAAATTTGACTTGCTGCCACCACCCAGGCACTTTTTCGAAAACTTATTTTAAACACCGCCGATGACATGATCTCGCCGCGTCGTCGTCGTTCCTTACTGCGAAAATTATTTTTATTCGTAAAAAAAATACGCTTTTGTTTATAAATAGATGTAAGACGATAGCAGCTCTACTGCGCGCGTTCTATTTAATCCGATAGCGCATCTCGCGACTCTGGAAGTTCGTTCGTGTATTTTTGAATTTTTCGGTATTTTCGAACAAGATTAGATTTTCGATTCGCGAAACTTAGATGACACATAGTTTTACCATGCGTCCGCATACCAGAAACGCGATAAGCCAACGTTAATCACACGTACTCTTATCATTATACGAAAGTAAACACTTAATAATAATTTCGCAACGCAGAAATTCAAACAACGAAAGTGCGGAGAGCTAAATGCAAATTAGAGAGAACCGCGTGCTGTCAATTAAAGTCCAGACAGAGGTATATATACACTGGTGTGTAACGACTGCAGTGCAGAAGCTATACTCCCCAATGCAGCAGAATACTCTCTTCGCTGTAATGAAATACTTTGCATGGTTATGTAAACAAGGAGAACGTATCACCGTGACATTAAAAGGAATCCAACCGAGAGCGAGCGCGCGAGCGCATTCAAATACCCCGATTATTATGCATGGCTCCGAAATCACTTCTTATACTCTCCGTATAAGGCTTTCGGCTTTTCCCTCTCTGTAAGTATATAGCCCACGTATACAGTCCGTAAATAATCGAGAAAATACAGAGCGAAAAATCACGGCGGCTCGTTCAATCTTGCCAATAAATTTGCGCGCCAAACAACTGTAGCATGTACAACCGCATTTCTCACGCTCGTTAATATTTTGCGCGCGTGTATGAGTGTGCGGGAAGTGTTGTATCACTCGTATTTTTAGAACAGCCTCAAAAAGCGCACATTCGAATTTGACGATGAAGTGTGGAAAGATAGACGTAACGTCTTACACGACTACGTGCGGGTATGTGTATAGTAAAAAAAAGGCGGAACCGGCGGCTTATAAAATATTTTTCTCCTTCTTCCGCAGCATCGCATCAGTCGTCATTGAGAAATAGAGAGGCTATCTAAGCCTCTCATTCACCGTTATTTATATCCCATTGTTCGCTTTTATCAAACGCGTAGTTCGCGCTTTCCTATTATACACGCGTTTCTCGCGCACTTTCGAATTACGTATACTGAAAGAGTTGGCAGACAAATAAAGTGCTCGGAGTATTAACTAGTGACGTTTTTTTTTCAATGTACATCGAAATTGTAAACGAATCAATTAAGCGATTGAAAGCTTCGAGTTATTCAACTGCACCGGTGTATTTCGAAAATCTCCATCTCGCTGAAAAACAGTCGTTTCGCGCAACGGCTCGTTAACTCCAAGAATCTACGAGTCTAGAATTTCAGCCCGTCGGCAAAAATCATTGGCATCCGTTGCTCTCTCATCTCTCCTTCGCGCAGAGTCAGTCTGCTCTTCGATGACTCCGCGGCTTATTTCGGACTCGCGAAAATACCCCTCTCAACACGCTGCAAGCCTCGCTGCAAGCGCAACAAAACCATCGGCATCGCGTGTATATACATATATAGCTATATGTGTATATACTCACCAGCTAACGTATTTCGGCGACTCGTCTTCCCTGACCTCCTGGTGTTCTGCTACGGAAAATCCAAAGTAGCTGTCGGGCATGCTGCGCTTGACCACAGGTATCCTCGGCTCGAGATTGAAAGCCAGAGCCACATTATCCCAGCGGAGGATCAGTGTCGCCGCCGCGAGAACGTAATAAGAGAGTATTAGGTGAGAGGAGCCGGCCATCTCGCAGGTGGTATATTCGCTCTTCTCGTGCGAGGATGATGTGGATGAGGGAAGAGTGAAGATGAAGATGCGGTGGCCGTTATACTCCGGTGTAGGCGAGCATGCCTCGCGCGATGCTTACGTTGTGCACGTCCACTAGACGTCGTCGCTTTCCCCCTTTCTCACCTTTTCGCGCGAGACTGAGAGAGGTTTCATTTAGCGCTGCACGCTTCTCTCTTACTCGTGTATATGTACTTGTACCACCTTCTCTCTTCTCTCTTCTCTGGGCAACACACACGTATAGACACTCGGCACAAACACAGGGAACACTTGGGAACGACGATTATTCTCTTTCTCTCCGTAGCCGGATCGTCGAGGTGAGATTATACACTCAGCACGGCTCTCCGATCCACCCACGTACGCGCGCCTCTTTCTTCTTTCCTGTGCAGTACAGGCTTCTCGCGCTCCTTTCCTTTCTTATACACACCGTGTACCGCTGCTGCAGCCGCAACTCGCGCCTGCTTCCCTCTCTTTCTCTTTCTCTCTCTTTCTTTCGCTCGTAAAACACACGCACCACCAGCCGCTTCTGGTCTTTTGCACACTACGAAGGTTGAAGCTTCTGCGCCTAGTGCAGCAGCCTCGTGGTCATCTTCTCGAGTAAACAGCGCCGTCAACAACAACAGCGAGACATCCAGATTGTCGCGCGGCGCAGGTGAGCTGCTCCGTTTTCTCGCTTCGGACGGACACTGTCGAGTTCTGCGCGCTCCGCTATACTATACAACTCGCTCCGTCTCGCTCTTCCAATGTTGTCGCTCACGCCGCCGACATCGCCGCTCCTCGACCAGTTTGCCCTCTGCGCTGCTCCGCCGCTCGTTCAACTCCGGTTCCTATACCTCGCTATACTATATACCTATACCACTGCGCGTGCTGCCTGCTAGCTGCTGCTGCGCTCTGATGATGCAGAGCGAGAGAGAAAGAGAGTGACGTAGGTGGTGGTTCCGAGCGACGGTCACGTGATCACGTAGTCGGGCATATGTATATAGTAGTGTTGCGTGTACTGTAGCGGCGCTGGGAGCTCAATGAGTTATTTTATTTTACAGCCGGTCTTAGCGAGGAATTCTTTATGCGGCTGTACCGAACCGAGGATCGGAGCTCGGAGCTATATACGAGTGTCAGAATTTCGGAGGGGAATGGATATTGATGACTGTTGTGTGAGATTCTTCTTTTTTTCGGAGGAGTGTATGTACTTACGTGTGGGTGGTTACGATGTTGTTGACGTTGTATGAGGGTTTTTTTTTTTTTTTTTTTTTTTTTGTGGAGTATAGCGACGATAATGGATGATGCTTGTGTGTTTGTTGATCGTTCTTCGGAATGGTTGTGGTGAGAAAATCATCGACTAATTTGAAAGAAGAAAAATCACCGTTTCATGCGTAAAAATCGATTGGAAGTCTTCAAATGTAATACGATCGTGGCTATAGGAATGATTTGCGCGCAAGATACATAAACGAAAAACTTTCCCAAGTCTATAAAAATCTATATTTGAACTCCGCAGCATTTCGGACGAGACGTAATCAAGGTTTTTTTTATGAGTCAGGAAAACCCCTCAAGAGCAAGGATTGTTCGGGACTATTACTCATTGCCTAGAAATAAATTGGAGCGGGTGTATCTCCAACTCAAGGCGTATTTAAATACAATACATCATTTAACCCGGAGTTGTCACGAACTTTATTTTATTGTTTTAATTGATGCATAACTGCCGGAAATTTTTCTTTCATTGCTCTAGACTCTGTTGATTGAGTTTTCAAAGCTCTATTAAAGTCATGTCGATTACGTTCCTTACATGCAGCGCTGCTTCAAAATCTGTTTCTGCTCCAATTTATATTCAAAGGTATTTCATATACGTAGAGACTCGAGTAAAGAGAAAACAGCGTAATTTACAATAATTTATTATTGCTTAGCGCATTAGAGACTAACAGCATTTATACATATTTTTTTACATATTTTATATTCGACATTGTGTACACTATTTATATCGCTTTTCAATCAATGATAGATTTCACGCTCTACATTATTGTTATATGAGAGCGTTGAAATATATTTTAATATTTTTGTAGTATAGTTCCGACAGTGGATCACAAGGCTTGTTTCAATGTTTGTTTTTTCTTAAAGAAGAAGAGAACACATTTAGCTTAGTTAAACTAAGACGCATGCGTAGACGCAATTGACGAATGCAAAAGTCTTCAATGACGTCGCCGCGTCGATTTTTTCCTTTTCATGACTTGTAAGGTTTATTGGGTTCACTACATATATAATTTTTTTTCTCATACTTTTCAACAAGAATCAATTATTTTCGCCCCAAATAATTCAACTAATCGTGCAATTTCGTAACCGACGAATCGTCTACAATCGAAATAAATTGCATTACTTTACATTGTATTAAATTGTTCGAATTTCCTTATTGTTCAGTAAACTGGTAGTAATAATTTTTCATCGTCATATAAAATCAGATAAGAAAGAAAAAATTATCAAAATATTTTCCTCTCCCAAGAATTTACAATTTCTTCTTCTGCCCGTGCTTTATAAAATACTTTGATGTGCGAAGGCATATATGTTTTTCAATTATCTATTCTTTAGTGCTACTTGAAGTTACAAATCCGATCTGATCAGTCATTTTTAAGATGATAACTATACTGAAATTTGAATACGACCATGACTAATTAGTTTTAAAATGTTGATTCGTATAACTTAAGTTTTGAATAGTAATGATTTTTTTTTTCGGCGAATAAAATTCAATATTATATCTTTTTATAAGTTCTTATGTGAAATACTATCCATATAAAAATTCAAGTTCCTATAAAGTAATATGCATTCAAAAGTTTTCCTTTTTTTATCTCGTTTATGAAAATAAAAATGTGGACTGCATCTTAATTTGATATTTCATTTATACAATTAGAATAATATTATAGAAATATGCGTACGCAACGTAAAATAAGTCAGACTACTCACATTTTTTGTATGGATAGTAAATTTATATTCACATTGTGAATTAATAACATCTGTATTATTAATAGTAACGTTTTTACTTTACAACAATCCCCCTCACAGCGATGCTGATATCTTTCGTCAGATACATTAGGTATCTTTCGCGGGCAATATAACAGGTTCATCGATTTTTTTTATAAGCGCAACACACAAGAGAAATCATTAACGATAATATTATATATATTTTGGTCTATATAACATATATTATTCGTATCATTTCAATAAGTTTAATTGCTTTATAGTCGTTCGTTATCTAATATTTAGCAAAAAGTACAATTTCAGAATGCAATTAAGTAAGTCTTAAAGTTGAAAAATACATCGTTCAACATTGCAGGGTAAAAGTTTTCAGATTTCAGTTTAGACACATATATAATAATGTTTTGTGTATCGAACGTCGATTGGACTCGGGACAAACGTATAGAAAAAAGTTCTCAGTTTGCCGTTCAACAAATCAATACATAATATTGAAGCTATAGATATTCAAATGAACAGCCTGAAACTGGCGTAAAAACTTTTACCGCAAACGTTCGGCTGAATATACAATATACATCTTGAATTTGCATCATCAGAGTGGTGTAATTTAAACGCAACATAATACTGTATATTATACTTAAATAAAAAGATAAATAGGAATCCTCGTCGAGGTTTCAATTAATAAACACGACTCGATGACACAATTATATGAGGAAACGCGTCGAAAAAAACCGCAAGCTTAAAATCAAAACGCGCGCGTCATGCATGATAAAGTTTAGCATTGGTAACGCCACATTATCATCCCGAAAACTCATTATATTTTAACTTGTGTACCACATCGTCATCGTTTAGTTCATTTACCTTCAACGCATATATCATAAGAGTAATAAAAGCGAACGCTTATACACGTATCAGCAGTTCGCGAAACAAGGCGCAGATGCGCGGACGCAAAAAAATACCTCGCGTACTATGTACATAAAAGTATGTATATGTTCGTCGACTCGAGACCTCACGCGCGGGAAATACAAAATAAGAACACGTGTTTCGTTTCGTTTCGCCGTCTCCTGCACCCTAAACATCGTCACTTGTACGAATTCTCTCCCATCGGATGGAATGCAATAATCTGCTTTGGTGAAAGTGTAAACGAAATAATCTAATTATCGTGTGTCATAATCGTTTCACTCGCTCGTTTGTTTTCTTGATTTTTTTAATTTTTATTAGTTTCGAGAGTGTTTGCTGTGTTGTTAATGGGTAGAAAAAGAGACCGAGAGTCTACGTGACGCTATGGTGTGCTACATGTATGTATATATGTGACATCTCTTCCATCCGTCGATGGAGAAATGAGACTAATTGAGAACGTCATTAAAACGCTACGACTGTATATACAATAACGCGACGCATATGTATACCGGAGTATACATTCACAGATAAATGTGGTCCAACTTTGCTAGTGCCTAGACGATGTAAAAATGACTTTCATCTCTTATCTTGAGAAAAAATCTTTTGTTTTTTTTTTAGCACGCGTATGGTTGAGAGTGTTGGTAGTTCTGTGTATATCTTGTGATCGTAAAATTAAAATAAATGGATCATCAGCCTTTCTCGTCGTAAATTGTAATATCTTTTTTTGTATTTTAAAAATATAAAAATTTTAGATTAAAATTTTCGATTCATAGTCGACCACGAAAAAAAAAGGTATTTGATTAAAACGGCAGAAAAAATCTATTACTTAACATTAGAAAACCTTATTTCCCGTCTAGTTTTGATAAGCGACCCTGCTGTTATATTACTCAGAAACATCATTTTTTCCAAACATGTAAAGAGATAAAACTTATCACTCATTAAATTCATTTGTCTTTCGTGCATTCAATGGGAAAAACAATTCGCCTCGCCAAAGAACAATCTATTTCTACAACTATAGTTAGCCTATGACTTATTTCATAATAATAATAATTATTATTATTAGTACAGATAGGTGCTAAAAGATCGTTTTGCTAAATATAGTTGTATATAAAGGGCAGCCGATCAATTTAAGTGCTAAACAACAAACAAAGTGAATTTAATGGAAGCACCAACGGCCGCAAAATCAAATGATGACACATTATACACGAAAATTTCAAACTAACATTATCACAGAGGACACATTTTTTGTAAATTTACAAAATAAAAATTGGGGTTTCCATATAACAACATCGTATATATTTTTGTTGTAAATTCTAGACAATTTCATTTTTAGATAAATGAATAAAAACAAGATTCGTTCAAATACATATAACTTGGAAATCCCAATTTTGTAGGCCTTGATTCGTTTTTTACAATATCAATGTTAAAATCTATACCTGCACATTTCCTCTCTGAAAGGTAAAATCAAATATTCTATATCATAATCGAGACATTCCCCACGTTTCGAAAATACTTTTGTTTTGCAATTTAAAAGAATTACTTCAATAAGCAAAATTATAACGCATTATCTAATGTATTGCCTATGTTACTATTAACGCCAGTTGCACTACAATTAATGATAACCTAATTTGCAGTCTGGCTGAATGAACAAAGTTATCACTGGGCTTTCTTTCAGAAGTGCAAACGAACACAATTCGTTTTAATACAGAGTACATTGAGTATTTAAAAAGATCAAGAAATGACAATGAATTGTTATTAACAAGCTTTAAGAATTATCTTTAATAATGAATTCGCGAAAAATTATTATCATTTTCTTAATATTGGTCAACACTTACTCATATTCTATCCGTGATATTTTTGTTTGTAAACTCTTAATATTAAATGTCAATCAATAAACATAAAAATCTTATATTATTCTGAAAATCATTGTATAGTCACTCTTATAGAAAATTTGTTTAGTTGATCAAATGAATCTAAATTTTCGTGTTTGTTGAGAAGCCCGGCGATCGAGTAATGAATATTAATGAAAAAATTGTGATACGAAGCTCTAAATGCGAAACTTAACTGGAAAAATTTTAAGTGGGTTTTAAGCATACTTAATGGAGGATTTCACGTTTTATGCGTTACGTACGAAATTCTTCGGAATCAACAAGTTGACATTTAAAAAGTTATTTTTTTGCGTTCTTAAGTGTTTAGAGCAGTCATCTGAAAAAAAAAATAAGTTGATTGTAAGTTGAAAAACAGCGAGGTCAGACTCAAATGAAAAAAAAATTGATCACCTAAGACATGAAAATCATTTAGCCTTATTCTGTTTTTGCACTTTTTTCCACTTTATTATTTTTCTCATTTGGTTGTTGCTGTTGATGTTCTTGTTGAATTGGAATATCATCTAGAATAAGAAGAAAATATTCGATTAGCTTAATTTCGAAAATGACGATTGACGACCAATTCGCCTTGTTAAGGGGGTCCGAAAGTCAATTCAAATCTAGATTTCGCGCCACAAAATAGCAGACGACAAAAGTAAATAATTTATATGATTTTGAGGCATTATTCGAATGCCATTCGGCGAGATATTTATTTATAAGTGTCAAGCTTTGTAAAATGGTAGATAATTAGATAACGGAGGGCAGTGATGTCCTAGTTTTTCATAATTTCGCTTTTATTGTTTGTTATAAGCAAATTAGTTACTTTTGTCGTCTGCTATTTTGTGGCGCGAAATCTAGATTTGAATTGACTTTCGGACCCCCTTAAGTGACCCCTGGCGCCACCCCAAAAATAGTTGATTCTAATGGTGGTAGTGTTATAGCAAATGAATGGAAAACTGACATTAAATATTTTTTAATTAAAAATTAAAAAGATTTGCGAAACAGTTTAATTTATTATGACAAGGTTAGGTATCAAGGTATTTAAAAAAATAAATACCATAATGAACAAGAGAGTTGAGTCATTGTTTACGGTTGTTAATAAACTTCAGTCTATCTTGCTCAATACATCAACCACCAATAGGATAGTTCAATTTTTTGCCGCATCATCTATTTTTACACGGGCCAAATGGCGCTAGTTGTGGGTTAACAAGGCGAATAAAGTTTATGTAAAATGGGTGTTCAATGTGTATAATAATATACATTCAAAAACTATGCATACGTGACTAGTGATTCTTTCGTTCAAACATTTCTAGCATATAAAACTTGAATAATAACATTAAAACTCCAATAGCCATACAAAATGCAAATGCATGAGAAACACTGCACACACATTCATACATACACTTGCAGATTAGACACAGAAATAAAGCGACAAAAATCGTGTGAAAATCTCATAAATCGTGTCTTTATAAAATCTACTATAATATGTATACAGCGTGTTTCGATGCGTTGAGATCATTCGTAAATCTCAACAAAAAAAAGTGTCTTCCATGGTCATCACGAAATACGTGTTTTTGTGTGTTCGCAAGCCACATAACGTCTTCTCTCTCGTGAAGAAAGCTCGCACAAGGTGATATAGATCGACATCCAGTCTGCTGCTCTACTTCTCACCTCGCATCACGTCCTCCCCTAAAAACTAGGCCAATAACTCTTCTCCCATCTATATCGAATCTACTTTAAATGAAGTGACAGAGAATGCTAGTACGAGTATCGGTTGTTTGGCGAAACATCGCCAGGTGCGCAGAGATTCATGGGCTGGTTCTGGGATTTATTCCTTGAGCTTCCGCCGCTCAATCTGCCAACGGCTTCTCCGAGAGCTTGCTCTTCTAGGACGCGATAGAGTCTCTGAGCAGCGCTGCCCCTGCTCTCTGATGTTTGGCCGCTACTTTCTTTAGTGGAATCCTTTGATGAATCTTTCTTGCCTTTGCCCTGGCTACCATCCTTTTTACTTTTGGACTCGCCGCGATTCCTCTTGGGTGAAGATCGATTAGGTGAACTTTGGCTGCTGCATAGACTTTCGCGCCTCGAGTTCTCCGTCGATGGAGGCGGTGCGACGATTCCTGGGAGCTGATGGCGATCTGCGATGGCGATATCTGTGTCGTCGAACGAGTTGTGCAGCGGATTTTTCCAAAGCCAGGCGCGGCGGCGAGTACTACTGTGCACTGGAGTACGTTGAGCCGAGGATGTGGACTGACCGTCCGCAACGTGGTCGCTCTTCGTCTCGCCGGTTTCAAATAACATCTCGTCGAGGTCGTCTAATGTGAATAAGCAGTTCGTGAACATGGCCAGTTTGGTGATGCGAAATTGTGCCATGTTATTGCGGTAATTTATATATTTAAATTGAGAACGTGGTCATATAAAATGAAGTTCACGTCGTTGCAATATGATATAGGTAATATGTATGTATATCACATTTATTAGAGTTAACTGTGAAAATGCAAGTTTCTTTAAACTATGTATTTCCTTATACATTTAATGTTGACGGATATTCAAGGCACACGTAACACACGAAAATTTGTAAAAGCTAAGAATACCAGAATAATATAACACATATATCCTAAGTCAAGTGCCAAATGCAATTAGAATATTTGTTTTTTCATAAGGGGCCAAACATTACCAACAAATTGGTATTTATTCATGCAAAGGAACATACATTATTTTAACTGTCTAAGTACTGATTAAAAATGTTTGAAAGTTTACTCTATTCAAGATTCAAGATAATAAATTCAAACACCCATAATCAATAATAACTTGTTATTATTATATTTAACAGGTAGAATGCATTAGTATCAAAAACGCTTTTGATTTTCATGGTCACTGCAATCACATAAATAGGTCAATAGAAACAACACTATTTTTTAGTAACAAATAAAAATCTGCATCTCACCCTGTATCCTAAAAAATAATCATTCTCAAATAATTTAACATACCTGGCAATTTTTTAGTACGAAATGAGGCATTGGTAATCATGGATTTCAAAATAGTTGCTGTTGTATTTGAAGATGTAACACTGATACCTATAGATCCATCAGCAGATTGTGCTAAAATTTTTTTAAAGTTATTTTTTTTTCAAAAATATCAATTTTATTTAAATTTTATGAAATTCTATATACCTGATGTTGGACCTGAACTACTAGAATTTCGTATAGCATTTGTGGCAAGCATAACATCAGGATATGTTTCATAACATGCACGGTTGTGTATATCTTCAACAGCTTGACTTGCAACATACCAACAATTATTGTACCTTGAAAAAAGATTAATGCAATTTCAGATATTCAATTTTAAGAATACAAGACATTAATTGTCTATAAAGATTCGAGTTCTTACATAGAAAAGTAGATTGCATGTAGAAATTCAAGAAGAAACTGACTGGATACTGGTATACGAGGTAAGAGTCTAGGAACAAAACTAGATTCACTGCCATAAGAAGTACGTTGATGATGACCTGGCTTCATGAATCCTTGAGTAACAAGTCTGTAATTAAAACCAACCAGATGTATAAAGTAATATTGTTGAAACTAAAAATATGTATATAATATGAGTTCTATTAACTTACTTTGAAGCTACTTTACAAAGTTGCTCCAGGGCCGATTTCTTAAAAAATCCCAACTGTTGATTGAATACAAAAAGCAAAGCAGTCATAACTTTTAACCTGTTTTGAGCATTCAAAGTTTCAATATGCTTCAAAGGTCCCCAACTAACAAGTTTAGTATTGCATTCCTCAAAACGTCTTACTGCACTTTCTGTAAGTGACGCTGGTGCTAAACTGGAGGGCTGAAAAATAGTTTTAAAAACTTATTAGCATTCTATCAATTATTTTTTATTTAATCAGAGACTAATAAATTATACCTCATGATAAATTGACATCATTGCAAGGGAAGGTAAACGAAAAGATACTGCCTTTGGTTCTCCATTTTTATCTACAAGTTCTAAATTATAAACTCCTACAAGTAGAGTTTCTACAGTACGACAATTCTGAAATTAGAATAAGAAACTTAAGTTTGAAGTTTTAAAAAGATGCATTGGCTTTTGATTTTTTTCACAGAATAATTTGACATTCAAGTAGTGTTTATCTTCAAGGTGCAAACACAATTCATGAATAGTACAATTAACAAGATGATAGTACATTTGCTACTGAAATAAATTACACCTTTTAAACCTTACATAATCAAATCAGAGTCATCTTGCACTGATAACAAAAAAAAAACTAAGATGGTTTGCACATAAAAAGTTCTGTCTGCATAAGTAATTTTTTTTTAATAAAAAACTTCTTAAATTTAGAACATTAAAAACTATATGCTAAATGAATTGCTAATCAACTTTGAAATACCTTAATATCTCCATGAGCAACAGAGTTCAAATAAATATAAATTAATGTTGGTAAAAACTGTAGACTAAACCGCTGCAGCTGTGTTTCTCTTGATCTGTAGAAATTAAACAGCTGATTGCACACAGTTTCCACCAGCTGTAATAACAGAAATGATTCCACACTATGAATAAACAGTCCCTTCATCAAGAACCTAAGATAATTTGCACTCTGAAATAACCATTACCTGGCTGTATTTACTGCGCTCTTCCAATAATAAATACAAAGCTTGTACAATCTCATCATCCTGAGACAAAGTGCTGGCAAAGGTGGTGAGCTCCAGTGTCGAGAGCTCGGCGTAGTCAGCAAGCCACTCATTGATGATTCCCTCAATCATCTCGCTAAGTTTGAACCTCCGGACGGAGTCTGTCACTCAACTCAACCGCTTCCAAAAAAACAAACACCTCGGAATTCAAGGTCTCTGTCTCATGGGGTCTTCCAAAAGCTGGCTAACTTACTGCGACGAAATCTGTTCTCTCTGTAGTCTAATCCACTACAGCCTCTTATCCTGGCAAGCCCTCCCAAGGATCCATGTGGCCTTGGCTGCAGACACCAGTAGATCCCCAAACTGAAACGGCGAATTATATGGCAGCTTAAGGTCTGCTCCACTGGTTTTGCTTTGGCGGCTGTCACGATTTGATACAATTCAATGGCCAGATAATGAAGACTGGACTTTTCCTTCTGCTGTTGTTATAGTCCAGCAAACAGGCGCCATGCCATGCCATGCGTACCCCGAGAAGCTCCGTCGAGAAGTGTTGGCTAAATTGACCAGCAGTGGCGAGTTTTGTAAGATCGACGTTGGTGACTTCTGTCGGGCGGGTTGGCTACTAAGTATTGCGGGTATCATGGTAGGTATGCGACTATGTCTATGTGAGTGTGCGCGAGTGAGTACGGCACAAGTGACCGTCAATTTGTAATAATGGATTTCAAGCCTCTTAGATCTTTGTGTATTTTCTCATTATTTAAAATTTTACAGACACCTTTGTAATTAAGCTAAAAACATTAGACACTTTCGTAGTAAAAATTTTTAGTTGACTTTAGAATATAGATTCTGACATACTGCTGCGCGTTTATGCATATGCGATTACCGTTTTTGACAGTCATACGAATGATGAATTTTGCTAAAAGTGTCGACAGAGGTTTTTTTATGATATATCATATTTAAAATGAAATCGACTTTTATTACTTTTTTTATAGAACAAAAAACCGTATTTATTGAGAAGATGTTATAAGCAAAAATTGTTTGGATCGCCTAGAATAAAGGTAAATTAAAACCATTGGTTTTAGTTGACCTTGCTTTTATAACATCTAAATAATCAATAAAACTCACATTCATGAATGAATGCAACCACTGTGCATTCATTATGTACTATAAATCTCTGTCCTTACAATAGCTTGAGGTTTCTAGCGATCTACAAAAAAATGAACAAATTTTTCTACATTAAACAATATAGATGAGTAGCTTTATTTTATATTATGTACAAAGTTTCATTTTATTACATACATTTTATCATTAAATGAACAAAACTTGTTACAGTGTTACAATGGTCTTCATAAGGATGAAGGATATAGGTATAAAGTAATATGATAAAATATATTTATAGAATTCGATCTATCTCATTTATTGTATATTAATATTGTACACAATCCACCGTTGCGTGAAAGGTCCGAAAAGTATAGCCAAAAAAAGTTAAATCAAAATAGAATAAATCCGATTGATTTCACTAACAGTGTATCTAATAGTTTACAGAACGCCCACTCATTTTCTACAACCACTTTAAAAAGTTATCGCTTTTTTATAGCACTTTAAATCACCTTTCATAGTTTTTCTTGTTCCTAAAATGATGAGATATGCTTACTTAGAAAGCTGCTTGAAGTATAATTCTAAATTTTACAGACACACTCAATTGTTCTCAACCGCAGCCGTTTCTTCCTCGTCATCAGATATACACTTTTTGGTTATTCTTTTTCTTCGACCACCTCTGCCACCACCTTCACTTTTTCGTCCTTTAATTTTAATTTTCATCTTTACACTAGAATCTACATCAGAGCCATCCTCTTTGTCTCGCTCATCGTCAGAGGCAGTTGCAACTGCCGCCGCTGCTTTCGCTTCTAGCCTTTGTCGTGTATTCGTGAACACTGACTGCAAGACTACAGAATTTTCGTATATCATAGATGCTTCTTCATTGTAGATTTGTGCGTTCTTGCAGAGGTGCATGAAATCCTTCTCGAGATCGTCCAAATCCGCATACTTGCCATCTTCGATTTTTTGAATAATTTTGTTGATGGCTATTGGTCTTTTAATGATTTCGTAGTAGTCCGGAAAATCACGCCGAGAAGGTAATTCAATGAAGTGCTCGCTTAATGCTCGACCATCTGTGCTATCTGTATAATTAACAACTACAGAAATCAACTTCTTCATGGTCCTCTTAAGTTTTGGGTCAATACCCGCACCCCGTCGTTTTTTAGGAGCAGAATCATCGTCTTCCTCTCCCTTCTTTCGCTTTTTTCTTCCCTTCTTGTTCTTTTTGTCATCTTCTTCCTCTTCCTCGAAGTCACCGCCTTCTTCGCCGATCGCTTTGAGCCATTCCTTTTCTGTAAGGCTGTTAGTATAATCGACTTCTTTGCGCTGTCTAGAACCTCTACCCATAATCGTTTTTTCTTCGTCCTCTTCAAATGTCCAACTTTCGACTTCATCTTCGTCTTTAACTAACCACTCAGGAAGCTCAGCTTCCTGCAACAAACGAGATCTTCTTTCAGGTGCCAATTTAGCTTCTTCCCTTCTCCTTTCTATATCCAACTTTTGGAAAATTTCGAACTCGCCTTCTGATCTAGCGATCATCTGATTGACTGTTTCGTCATCCGGTACTTCGTTTTCTTCTTCGTCATCTGCGTCTTCTTGATGTAAAATTGTATGAAGGAATTGCTGTCGCTCGGATCCCGTAGACTTTTGATCAAACATACCGGCTTGAATTACTTTCTCGTCCATGTTCAATTTATATCTTGCAGCCGCTAAAATTCTTTCTTCTACAGAATTTACAGTCATTAATCTTAAAACTCTTACTTCGTTTTTCTGCCCAATTCGATGTGCCCTGTCCTGAGCTTGCAAGTCTTGATGAGGATTCCAGTCAGAATCAAAAATAATTACAGTATCTGCAGCCTGAAGATTCAAACCAAGACCACCAGCTCGTGTAGATAATATAAAAAGGAAATAGTCTGAACTAGGATCGTTGAATCTTTTCAGCAGATCCCCTCTATCTTCGGCTTTTGTTGTTCCGTCTAGCCTTAAATACCTGAAGCTGCGCCAATTCAAATAATCCTCCATGATGGTCATAAGTTGTGTCATTTGACAGAACAACAATACCCTGTGACCCGTAGCCTTTAATTTTGGTAAAATGCGATCCAACAGTTCGAATTTACCAGATGCCCTATATAAATCAGGACCGCTTATAAGACCAACTCCTTGAATGCCCAAGTGTTCACTGTATTTCTCTTCAATTGCTTGGAACATAAATGGATGATTACAAAGTTTACGAAGTTGAACGATTGTGTTCATCAAGGCTTTCGCACCTCCTTTGCCTCGCTTGCCTTTCTCAGATCCATCTGTGAGCAGGACGCCCTTGCTCTGCATGTGCTTGTACAAAACTTTCTGTAAGCCAGACATATCACATTTTATAATATACTCAACTTTATCAGGTAGTTGTGACTCTACTTCTTTCTTCAAACGTCTTAATAAGAATGGTCGCAGTACTTTATGCAGACGGCGGATAATAAGAATCGTTTCTTCTTCATTTAATTCGACTTTCTCACCAGTTGTGGCGAACGGTGCATTAAACCATTGTTCAAAAGTGCTGCACGATTTGAAGATAGATGGTAGTAAGAAATTCAGCAGAGCCCACAATTCTGGTAATTTGTTTTGTAATGGTGTACCCGTGAGCAACAAACGATGAGGTGCAAGATAATGAGTGTTTAGCACTTGAGTTAATTTACAATGGTGATTTTTCATTCTATGCCCTTCATCTATAATCATATACTTCCACTGCAACTTTGCTAAGACACTTTTGTCTTTGATAATATATTCATAAGTAGTTAATAATACATTAAATTTCGTAGCACGCATCTGAGACTGAATGGTTCTCCTTCCAGCTGGGGACCCTTTGTAAGAAACAACAACGACACTGGGTGCCCATTTTTCGAATTCCAATATCCAATTGGAAAGTGTAGACAAAGGGACAATAATTAGAAATGGTCCATTGACTTTTTTCTTTTCCATAAGGTATGTTACAAGAGCTATCGTTTGAATGGTTTTACCTAGACCCATCTCATCAGCCAGGATGCCATTAAGATTGTTGTTGAATAACGAAACCATCCATTCCAGACCTTTAATTTGGTATTCCTTTAGTTTACCATTGACCATAATGGATGCTTGTTCTGTAACAACTTCATGAACAGTATGAGCAATACTGTAATAAGTTTGTTCTTCAGTTTTATATTCATCATCTTCCACTTTGGCTTTTTGTATGGTCTTTTTAACTCTATCTTCTTCAGCATCACCTTTCTTATCTGCATGCTTGTCTTCTTCTTCTTCATCATCTTCGTATTCGCTTTCTGATTCGATTGCTTCCCATCCTGGATGAGAGTCTAAGAAAGCATTCAATTGGCTCGACAACGGCGCTTCGTCACCAGTCAAAGTTCGACCAGTAGCTATTTCAACAACACTAACGCGGACATCTTCAGCGTTGCCATCTCCATTTTCGCCGTCGTGATACCTCTTTTTCTTCTTACGCTTCTGTTCTTCAGCTTGCTTTTTCTTCTGTTCCATTTTATGCTGTTTGACCATTTCTGTAAGGTTACAAATATATTCATCTGTCTGAGAGAGTAGGAAGGCTAACCGTTTGTCCTTCTTCTGATCAATCAGTTTTCTGTAACCTTCTTCATCTTCTGCCATCAAACGTCGCATACGTTCTTTTTCTATCCTCTCTTGTTCCTTCTTCTGTTCCCTTTCAGCATTTGCATGGTGATTCATAATAGCTTTATTGAGACGACCTAATTTAGCAACGTTATTACGATGGAATTCCTTGAAATCTTTACTATGCTGGAGTACTGAACTGATGAACTCTTGATGTTTCTGTCTTCTCTTTCTCTCAGCTTCTAATTTCTGTTGTTTCTCAAGCTTCTCTGTGGCTCTAGCTTCTCGCAGACCTTGCCTCTTTGTTCGCTTGTACGCTTTTACGTTTACCGCTGTTTCCAACGTTGTATCCTTTCGCGTGCATGCCAGAATTTCTGTCCTAAGCTGTCTCTGAAAGTTGAGTACCCTCAACATTCCTAATTCGATTTGTGCTTGAATGCGCAAGTCTTCGGGCATGTTTGTAGGTAAATAATTCAGCTGCTCCATTCGGAGCGCTATTCTTGCTGCTACTCGATTTTCTCGCTCTTGTAATATCACTATGGGATCGAGTCCAGCAGGCTTGGCCATCGTAGTAACCTTATTATTTTTAGACATCTGCTGGGATCCCTGCTGTTGTCCTTGTTGTGGACCTTGACTTGGTTTTATGGGACCTGGAAATCCAGGAACACTGCCATTAGGTGGAACACCTGCAGGCATTGGACCCTGGTTTGGATCTAGTGGCCTTTGGCCTTGCACAGCCAGTACCTGCACTTGTGACAAAGGTTGATTTCGTGCTAGCGCACGATATGCCATTATCTGAGCACGAAGCTGCTGAATTTGTTGAGGATTGAATGCATGCTTTTCGTTCATAACTCCGTTTTGTCGCGCTTTTAGCGCAAGGAGCTGTAGATAACGTGGATCTTCTTGAAGTCCTTTCTCTTCCATGGTGTCGATGGCTTTTTGCAAAGCATTCAGATTCTCTTGCGTAGGTGCTGGGCCAGTTCCTGGCACTGGTCCAGGTGGTGGTACACAGTTTTGCATAGGTGATCCAATTTGCCCAGGACCTTGTGCAATTGGAGGTGGTCTGATTGGCCCTCCCGGTGGCTGAGATTGATTGCCTGCTGAATGAAGAATTAATTACATATTTGTGTTTGATAGAATGAAAAACAAATTAAAAATTAAAATTCAAAAATATTTCATCAGAATATTTATAAGATGAATTTTCTAGAACATTGTGTGTGTAACTTATATAAGATTATTATTCAGATGTATTTCTTTTAGACTTATAGAACATAAGTTTAGTAACTAAACTCTGTGTTATGATTAAACTATAATTGCAATTTTGAAATTTCATATATACTTACATTTTACCTAATAAAAAGAAAAGTACAAAAATAACCTTCAAAATGTATCATGACATGAATTAAGTGTTTTGAGCATGCATAAATAAATATAAACATTTATTTATTCTATATGTTTTGATTTGACTCCATTTTATTCAAGCAATAAACGAAAAAGTTTGTTCCAGAATACATTTTGGAGCATAGCATCACTAAGTAATAGTAAATAAAAAATCATACCCATATTTATATGAGGATGTCCAGGTACTGGCGAATGCGATGGTGCAATGTGTCCAGGCTGTCCTGGCCCCATTTGTACTGGTCCCATGGGTCCACCTTGTGGTGGTGGTTGTGGTGCTTGTTGCACACTATTTACTGGCCCTGGAGGCCCACTCTGTCCTATAACTCCCATAGCACCGGGCATATGCTGTGGATGCGTAGGGTAGTGTTGCTGCACAGGCGGCTGCGGAGGCATTGCTTGCTGATGAGGCAGCTGAGGTGGGAGCTGCGAATGAGGCGAGTGTTGTTGCGGCATCATTGGAGGAACACCTGGCTGTTGGGAAGGCACTGCTCCAGGTGGCATCCCCTCGTATCCTTGAGGACTGTGAGGATGGTGCTGTGCAGGCATGCCCAAGCCCGGTGGCATCTGCTGCTGGGGATGTGTGTAGCCCTGGGGAGGTTGCTGCTGCTGTGGTGGAACACCATAGCCCTGTTGTGGGGAAGGTCCCTGCTGCTGAGGCGGCTGTTGCTGCTGCTGCTGTTCCGGATATCCCGGGGCGGGGCTGTGGGGGTGATGCGGCGGCTGGGGCGGCATACCCATGGGGCTGCCCTGGGCCTGGTTCGAGGGCGAGGACACCTGCTGCGGCGGGCCCATTTGCGACGGCGGCGGCGGCATCGGCGAGGGCTGAGGCGACGGGCTCGCCATGTTATTATTACCACTCGGCGCGCGGCTAAGTCACGTCTGTATCAGGCGGCGGGCCTTATTGTTGGCGACATTCTATCGCGCCTTGGCGCCACGACGATAATAACTCGCTGTTCCAGGTCGTTGGTCGCGTGCGCGCACGTTTTCCGGCGCGTCGGTTGGCAGCGGCCACGAGAACTCTCAGTCCTCAGATTGCAAGAATGCCACCGGCCACTTTCCTTCTTTCATTGGGTGTAGTGGCGTGCATTTCCAACAGAATCAATGTCAGACGCCATGTACACATATATTGATACAATACCGTGCGCGGTGCGCCTCTTCCCGCCAGCTTTTCGGAGAAGCCTCACGATGCACTCGACGGAACGACTTGCTCACTGGGTTCTGAACTTTATCGCGCGAATTTTCGCCGAATGTTTCTTTGGGCTCTGGCGCCGTGATATCGAATATTTACAAAGATAATTGCTCCAGTATCTGCGCTTTACATAACCTTAATTCTCGGGAGGAGGAGAGGTCATCTTGTGTATCTGGCAATATGGCGCCTGAACTATCTGGCTTCGGTTATCTCGTCATCTGGCGAACAAAGCATCTTTGTTCGCATTGCTTGTTTTGAAATGAAAAATAAAAATTTGTCGAACGCTGATTAATAAAGAAAAAAATTCTCCTATCGAATTCGTTGTGAAACGCGTTGAACTCTTTTGAATTTCCCGTATTTTTTTTCTTTCAAGCGGAAACATTCTTTTAGTTTTTGACCAATCAGGACGGCCATATATACTATGTGGCGTTTGCAAACGTTGAGAAGAATCGATTAATGTTGGAGCGATATTTGAAAAAAATGTATTTTTTTTAGTTCAAATAAATAAAATATGGAAATAATAATAAATTTTACTTTATTTTTAAAATCTTAAAAACAAATATAATATATAAGTACATACATTATTAGGAGTATAAATCTATCTTATATTCTACATCATCATTTATATGCATACAGGAAGCGGATAATAAGGGCGTAAAAAAACAACGAATAAATATATTTAGTACGATCTATCTCATTTACTGTATATAATTAATTATTATACACAATTACCATTTCTGTGAAAGTTCTTGATTACAGACAAAAATTAGAATAGGGCGATAGAAGAAAAATTCAAGACTATTTTTCACTATAAGTGTACCTAAAATTAAAAAAATGTCTATAAATTTCCTACAGCTGTTTAAAAAATTGATTTAGTTTTTTATCGACTTTCGGTGTCTTTAAAATCATGAAATATACTTATAAGAAAATTTATCGAAATATAATTTAAAACCTTACAGATTTCTAAAGCTTATATACACTCAATGATCATCAGCATCGTCATCATCGTCTGAAATACACTTTTTGCTTATTCTCTTTCTTCGACCTCCTCTTCCGCCACTCTCGCCTTTTCTTCCTTTTAATTTAATCTTCATCCTTACGTTAGATTCTGCGTCCGATCCATCATCGCCATCCTTATTGTCGTCGGAGCCCAGACCCTCGGCTTCGACCTTTTGTCGTGCATTTGTAAAAACAGATTGCAAAACAATAGAATTCTCGTGGATTAGTGACGCTTCCTCGTTGTATATTTGTGCGTTTTTGCAAAGCTGCATAAAGTCCTTCTCGAGTTCATCCAAGTCTGTGTATTTACTCTCTTCTATTTTTTGTATCAGTTTATTGATAGCAAGAGGCTTCTTAATGATTTCGTAATAATCTGGGAATTCACGACGCGACGGTAATTCCATAAAGGGTTCACTTAACGCTCGGCCGTCGGTACTATCCGTATAATTAACGACTACAGAAATTATTTTCTTCATACTCCTCTTTAGCTTGGGACTTATACCCGAGGCACCTCTCCTCTTCTTTACAACAGGCTCCTCATCCTCATCACCCTTCTTTCTGCGTTTTCTCGTTTGTTTCTTTTTCTTGTCTTCTTCTTCTTCTTCTTCGAATTCAACTCCGTCATCACCAATAGCCCTTAATAATTCTTTCTCTGTGAGGCTATTGGTGTAATCGACTTCTTTGCGCTGCCTTGAACCTCGTCCTAAGAATTTTTCATCTTCTTCTTGTTCATAACAGCACTTTTCAACTTCATCATCGTTTTTCACCAACCACTCAGGAAGTTCGGATTCCTCTAGCAAACGGCCTTTTCTGGCAGGTCCCATTTTTGCTTCTTCTCTCCTTCTTTCTAAGTCGAGTTTTTGGAAGGCCTCGAATTCTCCTTCGGATCTTGCAATCATCTGATTTACAGTCTCGTCATCTGGAACTTCATTCTCCTCTTCATCGTCTGCATCATCTTGATGTAAAATACTTTGAAGGAATTGCTGCCGTTCAGATCCAGTAGATTTTTGATCAAACATACCAGCTTGAATGACTTTTTCATCCATGTTAAGTTTATACCTAGCAGCAGCTAAAATTCTCTCCTCCACAGAGTTCACAGTCATTAATCTTAAAACCCTTACTTCATTTTTCTGTCCTATTCTATGAGCCCTGTCTTGAGCTTGCAAATCTTGGTGAGGATTCCAGTCAGAATCAAAAATAATTACAGTATCCGCAGCCTGGAGATTCAAACCAAGACCACCAGCTCGTGTAGATAATATAAAGAGGAAAAACTCTGATCCAGGATCATTGAATTTCTTTAACAGATCTCCTCTGTCTTCTGCTTTTGTTGTTCCATCTAATCTTAAATATAAGAAGCCACGCCATTGGAGATAATCCTCCATGATGGTCATAAGTTGCGTCATTTGACAGAACAACAGTACCCTATGACCTGTAGCTTTTAATTTGGGTAAAATACGATCTAGCAGTTCAAACTTTCCAGAAGCTCGGTATAAAAGTGGACCAGTAATAACTCCAGATCCTTGTATACCCAAATATTCGCAGTATTTTTCTTCAATATGTTGGAACATAAATGGATGATTACAAAGTTTACGCAGCTGGACTATGGTGTTCATTAGGGCTTTTGCGCCACCTTTGCCGCGTTTTCCTTTTTCAGATCCATCTGTGAGCAGGACGCCCTTGCTCTGCATATGCTTGTACAAAACTTTCTGTAAGCCGGACATATCACACTTAATAATATATTCTACTTTATCAGGCAGCTGAGACTCTACTTCCTTCTTCAGACGTCTCAGCAAGAAAGGACGTAAGACTTTATGCAAACGACGAATGATAAGAATTGTCTCTTCTTCATTCAGTTCAACTTTTTCACCAGTTGTGGCAAAAGGTGCATTAAACCACTGTTCAAAGGTACTGCAAGATTTAAAAATAGATGGAAGTAAGAAATTTAACAGAGCCCACAGTTCTGGTAATTTGTTTTGTAATGGTGTACCCGTGAGCAACAAACGATGAGGTGCAAGATAATGAGTGTTTAACACTTGAGTTAATTTACAATGATGATTTTTCATTCTATGTCCTTCGTCTATAATCATATACTTCCACTGCAATTTCGCTAAGACACTTTTGTCTTTGATAATATATTCATAAGTAGTTAATAAAACGTTAAATTTAGTGGCGCGCATTTGAGACTGAATGGCTCTTCTTCCAGCTGGGGACCCTTTGTAAGAAACAACAACGACGCTGGGTGCCCATTTTTCGAATTCCAATATCCAATTGGAAAGCGTTGATAGAGGAACAATAATGAGAAAAGGTCCGTTAACTTTCTTCTTTTCCATCAGATAGGTGACGAGAGCTATCGTCTGTATGGTCTTACCAAGACCCATCTCGTCAGCCAAAATACCATTGAGGTTGTTGTTGAATAATGACACCATCCATTCTAAACCTTTGACTTGATACTCTTTCAATTGTCCATTAACCATAATAGATGCCTGTTCTGTGACGCTCTCGTGAACTGTGTGAGCAATACTATAATAAGTCTGCTCTTCAGTTTTGTATTCGTCATCTTCCACTTTGGCTTTCTGTATCGTTTTCTTAGTTTTCACCTCTTCAGAATTGTTCTCTTTATCATTCTTTTCATAATTTTCGTCGCCATCTTCGTCATCATCGTCCTCGCTATCAGTCTCAACTGCTTCCCATCCTGGATGAGCCTCCAGAAATGCATTTAACTGGCTTAATAGAGGAGCCTCATCACCTGTCAGAGTACGGCCGGTGGACGTCTCCATAACTTCGACTCGAACATCTTCGCCGTCGACCGCTTCACCATTTTCGCCTTCTACCGAAAGTCTCTTCTTTTTCTTCTTCCTCTTTTGCTCCTCAGCCTGCTTCTTCTTTTGCTCTATCTTATGCTGCTTCACCATCTCCGTGAGATTACCAATATATTCGTCAGTCTGTGAAAGTAAGAAAGCCAAACGCTTGTCTTTCTTCTGATCAATGAGTTTTCTGTAACCCTCTTCATCCTCGGCCATCAAACGTCTCATTCGTTCTTTCTCTATTCTCTCCTGTTCTTTCTTCTGTTCCCGCTCAGCGTTCGCGTGATAATTCATGATAGCCTTGTTAAGCCGCGAGAGCTTGGCGATATTATTCCTGTGGAATTCCTTCAAATCCTTACCGTGCTGCAACACCGACGTTATAAATTCTTGGTGTTTCTGCTTTCGTTTCCTCTCGGCCTCGAGCTTCTGTTGCTTCTCGAGCTTTTCGGTGGCTCGAGATTCCCTTAGACCCTGTCGCTTGGCGCGTTTATACGCTTTCATGTTGACTGTCGTCTCGAGCGTCGTGTCTCGACGCGTGCTGGATAAAATTTCCGATCTAAGCTGTCGTTGGAAGTCCAGAACCCGCAGCATACGTAGCTCTATCTGTGCCTGAATACGCAATTCTTCGGGTAAGTTTGGAGGTACGTAACCAAGCTGTTGCATGCGTAGCGCGATCCTTTGGTTGACGCGAGACTCACGCTCGTGCAATATATAGAGCGGGTCGACACCGCAAGGCCTAGCCACAGTCGTGACTCTGTTCGTTTTCGAGCCGGTTTGGGGTCCTTGCTGCTGAGGGTGCTGTTGTTGCTGTTGCTGTTGCTGCGGACCAGGTGGACCTAACCTTGGAGGACCGGGAAAACCGGGCATACCCATTGGTCCGTGAGGAGGACCACCGGGTGGACCGCCAGGTCCCATGGGTCCGACTTGAGACGGATCGAGAGGTCGTTGATTGATTCCTTGAACGGCCATTATCTGTTGGGGAGTGAGAGGCTGATTCCGCGCCAAAGTGCGGTAAGCCATAATCTGGGCGTGGAACTGCTGCATCTGTGGTGGAGTGAGAAGCTGGTTCTCGTTACTGCCCTGCCGTGCTCTGAGCGCAAGAAGTTGTAAATATCGCGGATCTTCTTGTAGGCCCTTCTTTTCCATAGTGTTTATCACCTTTTGCAGTGCGTTGAGATTTTCCTGTCCTTGTCCAGGAACTGGAGCGGGTCCAGGACCAGATCCCGGCGGACCGTTTTGCGTATTGGGGCTAATGTGTCCAGGACCTTGATTTATCGGAGGTGGACCTCCTGGAACCATTGGACCTCCAGGACCTGAACCCATCATGTGACCTCCTGGTACACCGGCTCCCATTGGACCTCCTGCACCCATTGGACCGCCGGGAATTCCGCCACCCATCGGGCCACCAGGACCACCAGCAGCACCCATAGGACCTCCCGGACCCACAGGGCCCATTGGACCTCCAGCACCCATTGGCCCTCCAGGTCCACCAGGACCACCAGCACCCATGGGACCGCCAGGAACACCTACTCCCATAGGTCCTCCAGGACCGCCAGCACTCATAGGGCCTCCAGGACCTCCAGGACCCATGTGACTTCCAGGTCCTCCAGCACCCATTGGACCGCCAAGACCGCCAGTTGACATAGGACCTCCGGGTCCACCAGGTCCCATTGGACCTCCAGGTCCACTAGATCCCATTGGCCCTCCAGGTCCACCAGATCCCATTGGCCCTCCAGGTCCACTAGATCCCATTGGACCTCCAGGTCCACCAGATCCCATTGGACCTCCAGGTCCACCAGATCCCATTGGACCTCCAGGACCGCCAGCTCCGATTGGGCCGCCAGGGCCTCCTACGCCCATAGGACCTCCTGGGCCACCCGCTCCCATAGGGCCACTTGGACCTCCACTGCTCATTGGTCCTCCAGGCCCTGCAGCACCTATTGGACCTCCGGGACCGCCAGTGCTCATAGAGCCTCCAGGACCACCAGCATTCATAGGACCTCCAGGACCTGGTGCATTCATTGGACCCCCTGGGCCTCCAGTACCCATAGGACCGCCAGGGCCTCCTGCTCCCATTGGACCTCCTGGTCCTCCTGGACCCATAGAACTTCCAGGACCTCCAGGCCCTCCAGGCCCTCCAGGACCAGCAGCACTTATAGAATTTCCAGGCCCACTTGGGCCACCAGGGCCGCCAAGGCCACTAGGACCCATAGGACTACTCGAACTGCCAGCATTCATAGGTGCACCAGGGCCAGTTGATCCAGCAGGGCCACCAGGTCCACTTGGTCCACCAGGACTTGGAGATTGTTGTTGCTGTTGTTGATTACCTAAAGAATCACATTATATGCATTAATTTTATTGCATCTTAAAGGTTTGTAAACTAGTTTTTTGTGCTTTCTTTTTAAGGAAGCTTTGTACTCAGCTCTGTAAGCATATATGTTAAAAACATGTTTAATGGCTTTTTTATCAGGAATTCAGGAAAGAACCTGTTTTTAATTTATTGATAAGTTTTAATTGTCTCTTGGTAAATGTTCAATTTTTTAAAAATGTATGTAATGTTTTTTATTGATAGAACTGAATTGAGAATTGAAAAAGACTTAATAAATACCTACACTTCTGAATTAAAAATTTTTAATTACATATTATGAAAAATTAATTAATTTATTGTTTTTCATGTATAGATTTACAATCCGTTCACATTTATCCTTGTCAGTCTTTTAATTTTACTATAACTATAATTATTTTTGTTACTTTTTAAACTTATATCTCTAAAATTAAACTATATAGTCTACTAAAATACCGTACTATTGTTTTATAACTTTATAAAGAAATTAATTCCGTGAAGTTAAACAAAATATAATATTCACGATAGTTCACTGTGATAATACCGTTGATATACCGTTTCAAATTTTAAGTAATGTGGATGCTTATTTTTTGAGTAAAATATAAAAAACTGGAAAATACTTTAGTAAAATGGAACTTTTGGGAAAAAGTAAAGTTTCGAAACTACTGCAATCAAACTATTTTTTTGACGGCACGCTACATTCGCTAGATTTCTTGAGTTATACAAAGTTAAAAATTATTACCCATACTTGGCCGCATTTCTGGTGGATGCGGTTGTCCAGGACCGGGGGAGTGTGATGGAGCATTATGGCCAGGTTGACCGTGCATTGGTCCCATCGGGCCACCTTGCGGAGGTGAAGGCTGCTGTTGACCTTGCGTTGGCCCAGGTGGCCCGCCTTGTCCCATATTTGCTGCATTAACTCCGACTTGCGAAGGATGAGGTTGATAATACTGCGGGACAGGCATTTGAGATTGATGCGGAAGCTGTGGATGGGGCCCGTGAGGACCCTGATGTGGGCCTTGATGCGGGCCTTGATGCGGGCCTTGGTGTGGGCCTTGATGTGGACCTTGATGTGGGCCTTGATGTGGGCCTTGATGCGGGCCTTGATGTGGACCCTGATGTGGACCCTGATGTGGTCCCTGATGTGGACCTTGATGTGGGCCTTGGTGTGGACCTGGATGAGGGCCTTGATGGGGGCCTGAGTGTGGGCCTGGATGTGGACCTTGATGCGGGCCTTGGTGAGGGCCTGGGTGTGAACCTGGGTGCGGTGACTGATGAGAGGATTGATGATGAGGAGATTGTGAGTGAGGAGGTTGTGGATGAGGACCTTGTTGCATATGTGGACCCTGTGGATGAGGAGATTGAGAATGAGGACCTTGAGGGTGAGGTCCCCCTGGATGTGGAGACTGGGGATGATTACCTTGTGGATGTGGTGACTGTGAGTGGGGACCTTGTTGGTGTGGAGATTGTGAGTGAGGGCCTTGAGGATGGGGAGATTGCCCATGAGGACCTTGTGGGTGTGGTGATTGAGAATGGGGACTCTGTTGGTGTGGAGATTGGGGATGAGGTCCTTGTAAATGTGGCGATTGAGAGTGAGGACCCTGCGGATGTGGTGATTGTGAATGAGGGCCTTGTTGATGTGGCGATTGTGGATGGGGACCCTGAGGGTGAGGCGATTGCGAATGGGGTCCTTGTGGATGAGGCGATTGCGAATGAGGGGGTTGCTGGTGAGACGACTGTGAATGAGGAGGAACTTGGTGCGATGGATGCTGATAATTTCCTTGTGGCTGAGGCACTCCTTGCATTTGAGAAGACTGAACATTTTCATAGCCTGGTGAAGGACTATGAGGATGATGCTGCGGTGGCATGCCCATATTTGGTGGCATTTGCTGAGGGTGAGGATAATTCTGCGGGGGCCCTTGATGTTGTGGTGGTGGAGGACCACCATATCCCTGCTGTGGTGGTTGCCCTGTGGAAGAATTCAAGTTTAATTACACTGTTTTATTGTGCAACAAAATCAGCAATATATAAAACGAACTATTTGAAAAAATCTGATCAAGTCACGCATTATTGATAATTTTGATCAAATATTGAAAGTAAATAATTATAAATTGGATCAGAGTCGAGCAACTCATGCAAAAAAAGCATAGAACGCGAGAACCTCAGATATTTGTTGATGTTTTGACAGCCTACTTTGTGACGACAAGAGCACCTTTCACTTTGTTACAAAAAAATACAAGAATTCTACTGATAAAATTGCTCGATACATTGAAGGAACAGTTATTTGGTCTGAGAAGAGGATGTATAGTTACCAGGATGTTGTGGTGGAAACATGGGCGGTGGAGTCTGCTGAGACATGGGCTGCGGTGGGCCCTCCTGATAGCCAGGAGCTGGACTGTGGGGATGATTGGAGGGCGAGGGCGCCTGTTGCGGCGGGCCCATCTGATTCGGAGCCTGCGGTGGCGGCATTGGCGATGGCTGTGGAGACGAGCTCGTCATGCTATATGGCGCTCGGGCTCCAGTTTTTTTTCGTGCCTTCCCCTCGCTCAAATCGACATTTCTGCAAGGAGGCGCACCTTTGTACGGTCGTTCACGGGGCGAGAGCTGCGCTTTACTTACTTTGCGGCTCATTAACGCGACAATAGCAGCATCCGCTTAGATTAAAGGTAGCACGATGACGGGACGTCACCGGCCACAGTCCTCCATTTAAAGGGAGTAGCGTGCATTATTTTCGACGCAGCACAAACAGCAGCGAGCCCGCGGCGGCTCTCACCATAGATTATTGTCCGCTAGCACACCCGAGTCTCACGCCAACTTCGCGGACACATCAAAATGCTGCTTATTTTCGCCAACTTATCCCCGTTCTGCTCGTTTATTGAGTATTTACAAAGATGATTGTTCCAGTATCTACATTTTACATAACCTTAATTCACTGGCGAAGCTTATCTTCACTGATCTCACTGTATATATCTCTCTCTCTCTTTCGCACACACTCGCCGCGAGTATAAAGTAGCGCTGCGACTCAGAAACAGCGACGACGACGACGGGCGCCACGGTTATCTGGAGCTGCTTTCATCTGGTCGAGCTGTACGCGCCGCTGATGCGAGTATCTTGCTGCGCCGCCTCCGTTTATGCTCGCTTGCTCACTCGCTCTCCTGGCTTTTTAATTTAACAATGCGACACGTTGACTCCGAACTGTCCGCCGCCGCGTCGTACTATATGCTATGCTGCCGCCGCTACCGCTTGTCTCTCGTTGCTCGTTGCTGCTGCTACTGCTGCTGCTGCTGCTGCTGCTGCTGCTCTGTGGAGCGAGAGAGACGGAGAGAGAGAAAGAGAGCTGCTGCACTGCACTTCCTCGGCGCATCCGCTGCACTATTTTTTCAACCGCCGAGAGATCGTCGACGTTCTTCGCGAACTGGCCCCGTATATATCAGCGCACAGCCAAGTCCCCGACGTAGAGATCAGCGATTATTTCTCTTTTTTCCGCGGAATTCCAATGTCGATTTTGAACGCTACCCAAATCGGAGTTACCCCTCTCCCTCGCGCGCGGCGCCTGCTCCGTGCCGGACAGATTCGAGTCTCGCACTGCGCATCGATGCCGCCGCCAATCCACCGCCGCCGCCACCGCCACAGTTATATTATATTTGTATATGTTGTATATGTTGTGTGATTCGCGAGTTAGCCGCGTTTTTAATGGTGGCGTACCATTCGGTACGTTACAATCACGGACATCACGGTCGTATGTCGTACACAGCACAGCACCGTTGCGCGCGCATTTAACCTAACCTAACCGACTAACCGTAAACAGAGGCCAAATACTGAATACAGAGTACAGCAGCGTAGCCGGAGCCCGGAACTAGCCGGAGCTCTACAGAGTACAGACCTCTGGACTGGACGCCGCCGCCGGTATAATATCTGCAGCAATATAGTAGGTAAGCTATGTAATTCTTTACCATTTGTACACTTAGGCTTGCACACACCGTGCTTGCTATCAAATTTTGCACAACTGTGATAAGGGTAAAATTTGCGTGCGGCTATGTATTTATAAGTACTTAGACTGCTGCTTTCCACTGTAGGTATTGCGAATCCGTTTAAGTTTTTAAAACGCTAAAAATCTGTATAGGTACGAAGCGGCGTCTGAAGAAAAAGGCGCGCGAATCAGTAGAAAATCCATTAAGAGGACTATAGCGATACGATATATGGCCGTTCAATATAAGATCGTGCTAAACTTGAGAAACGAAGGTTAGGTTTGTTTACAGTTTTCTGTAGAGCGATAGCGATATCAACGGTCAAAACAAAGCAGTTTTGGACTGGCTAGATATCGTCGGTTCCTACGAAGACTAGCACAATTCTGGCAGATTAAAATAGGTCTTTTTTGAGTTGTGCTGGTCTTCGTATGGAACCGAAGATATAGTGGTGTGCCAACGATGCTAAAACTGCCTTTTTGGCCTGCTGCTTCTGCTGGTCAAGAAAAATATCAGTACAAATTTGTTACTCTTTTCAGCTGAAACTTGCCAACAAAAAGAAATGGCAGAAGGAAAGGAGAAAGCAGAATGCGAGAAAGCGACGGCTACTCATATTTTGCACGGCTCCTATTATATGAGAAGACATGAATTGAGCTGGCAGTGGCTGCTCTAGCTTGTGGCTGTCGAGAGTTAGTAGCCAAACATGGCAAGATGGCCAACGAACTCGCTGAACCCTACCTTCTCTATGGCCGAGCACTTCTTAATATGGCACGCAAAAATATTAATGTATCAGGTACCAAGATCTCAGGTCCTGAAGAAGGAAAAAACGAGGGTGGCAAAGGTGGTCAAGCTGAGGGCGAAGGTGGACAAGCTGAGGGCGAAAGTGGACAAGCTGAGGGCGAAGGCGCGAATGGCGAGGAAGAGATCAAAAAGTAAGTTATCATTTTTCATGTTTTATGAGTTTATTGTAGGCAATGACACTAAACTATGTTATTGTAGAAAGAAGAAACAAGAGAATGGCTCTGATGGTGAGGATACAAAAGCCATCAAAAAGGCAAAAACAGAACAGAATCTAGATAAAATGATATTCGAGGAAGTTCCAGCTACTGCAACTCCCAACAGTGAAGCTTTGACTGCAAGCTCAAGCAAGCCAATGGAAAACAGTGAGGCGGCAACCTCAAGAGTCAAGCAGAATATAGATGAATGCAAGGATTCTGACCATAAAGCCGTGCAAAACGAAAAAGATAATGATGCTAAAACAAGCCTACAAGTACGTTAAATTATCAATAAATTTGGTTAAATATCACAAGCTATGGTATTTGAGTTGACATTTATTAATTTTCTTTTTTTGTTCCCTAGCTTGCTTGGGAATCGTTGGAACAAGCAAAAGTTATTTTTGAACGTAGAGAATCAGAGTGGGTTCACCTTGCCGAGGCCTATTGAATGTTGGGAGATGTAGCCATGGAGAGCGGTAATGGATACACAGCCGTACTGAAATACAATAAAAGCCTTGAGTTACAATATGCGAACCAGTCAACTGAGCTCAGGACTATGGCTGAAACTCACTGCCAATTAGGTAAGAGTTTCTATTTTAATTTTAAATGCTGTATAAATTATATCACATTTAATTTAAAATTTAAACACCTCTATAAAAGTCTAGTTAGATATAAATAGATAGAAATCAAATATAGCTGAATATCTCTTTCTTTATGTTAAAGTTATTGAAACAGGAAAGATATAATATTTGTTGGTCTGAATTTTAAAAGAAATTTGTAATATGTTAAAAACAATAATATAAATGACTTGAAATGAAGTGAATGTACATTCAAACATTTGAAGACATTGTTTAATGGACTAAAAAGGATGCTAGTAGTTTATTGATCATACTTGTTACTTGTTCTAGGTAAAGTTTATTATTTAAGTCACAAGTTTGACATGAGTATTAACAATTTAATGGAAGCAACAAAACTACTAAAGAAGCATGTTATTCATCTGCAAGGAGTCGATAAACGAACAACCAAGAACTATCCGACGTGCACTGTCGAAGGTGAAATCAAGGAGATAAATGAAAAAGTTGTGGAAATCAAAAAGGAAATCGTTGAAGTTTCCAAGTCCAAACAATTAATGCTTAACAAAGTTGTTTCAGTAGGTGAGTACTCTTTTAATAAAAAGATATAGACATGTTTGATTATGTATCATGATTATTTGATTTCTCTAATTTTATAATTCCAGGCACTGGAACCATAATTGTCACCCTTTCAACCAATATACGGTATGGGTTGAAATTGAAATTTGCATTACTGATTGGTTCATTTTATTTAACACAAGAAAACGTCATTAGAATTACATTAGGGCGTTTTCCTCGTGCCAAATCTGAAATTGAAAATATGATAAAAAAACACAATACAGACCAATCTCCGCTGTTTAATAATTTTCAGAAAGCCAAAGAAGCTGAGTTTTATCTAAAAGAAGTTATAACTGAATGTGAACAACATTTGAATAAAGTAAAAATCATTGAATGGCTTAATATATTATTACAGGAGATTTACAAACAGGCTGAGAATATAAAATTAGAATATTTGATTTTTCTTGATAGTACGGGGTCCAAGGAAAATCAGAGTAGTATCAGACTGCCGAGGTACACAAATATTACGGAAACCGAATTTATTTGGAATCAATTAAATTTTGCACTTGCAATAGAGCCGACGTTTTTTAACTTCTAGGAAGAAGAAAGTTACGTAGAAGAACTCGAGTTTCCTGAGAGAGTGTATGTATATATAAACGATTAACGACTGTAGTTTATGTTTTAGCACGAGACGCCGATTCCGTTCTTAGTTCTGTTGTATTTTGAAGATTTTGAGCCCAGAATAGAGACGCAGAGTATTTTTTGGTACCGCCCCGCACTTCCGCAGTCGACAGTTCCTCTAATTATGTCGTGGGTTATGGTTCATAGCATAATGCGTGTCGAGAAAATCAATTTGAACAAAAAAGGAGATAATGATGCTTTTGGTGCGGATGGACATATCGGTAGCGGCTGCAGTGAAGTAGACAATGACATGGCCTGCGTTAGTAAGATGGAAGCCGAGATCGAATTGGAACAGAAGCCTATGGAGGAGGACGTAAACAGAGACATGCAGGCCGGTGTGAGTCAGATAAAAACGAAGATCGAGCTGGAGCCTGCACTGGAGAGAGAACAAGATCAGTCTGTGGGTGTTATACCTGATGGAAAATTCGTCAAGGTAAGGATGGTGGATTACCGCACTTCTTATCATTCTGTATTATTTCAAATTTTCAACAATTGTTACAGCGGCTCAAAGTGATCAAGTATGATATCCTGAATAATCAGAGTATCAGTAACTGTGCCTTTGTCAGCAATGCCGACTTTCCAGTTGACTTGAAGTGAGTAGATTTTGCTTTCGTTGATTCATTGTATACTGTATAACAGGGAAATAAAGAGAGTTGTCTCTTATTAAGGGATATAAGTATACATGGGTCATATACGTAGATGTTGCAATAGAATTAATGTATTGCTTTTTTCTTTTTACTGAGAATTGGAAAATCCTCCATCTGGGTGGATTGTGAGATTCATTGATTGTTGCTTATTAATAACTGTTACAAAACCGAGAAATACAAGGAGACGTATTGTAACTGTTAAGGAGATCAATACTCAAATTTATGATGTTCTTATTTACCATTATTTTTATTAAATACGACTATTCTGATTAGTACATTCATTATGTCCTGATTGAAATATAATATACAATGGTTTATTTGCGTTTTCTATTTAAATTTGAAAACTAAAGGCTACAAAAATAACTAAAACAAGGGTTTAATTTCGTAACTCATACAGCTATAAATTGCTTCTTTTTTTACTTTCAGATATATCGAAGTATCACATTCTGGTACAAACCAAAACTTTATATTTGCCGTCAAATGTTGTCCCCAAGTTGACAGAGGTACTGTAAGCTTTAATTGGCCTCAGAGAAGATGGGCGTGTTTGTCTTTTGGTCAAGAGATCGAGGTCAAGCCCTACTATTTCGATCTCACATCTCCTTTCGAATTTCTTTCAAACATCACCCTAGAGGCAGATTTTCTGCGAACGAACATGTACGTTTTTGCAATTTTTATTAATTATTTAATCAGTTTTTGCTATAAATTATATGTATACATATATGAGGAAAGCCAACCTTCGTTTCTAGTTATGTAATGTACTATTCTACTGTTTTGAATGTACTGTAAATCAAGAAAAATGTGGTACCAGAGTTGTAGCATCAATTTTTTTTTTAATCCATTCAAATGCTTTAACAGAATTTTTTCTTCTGAATTTCCTCCATTTAATTCTATGTATTGAATGCAAATTATTATTGTAGCTAAATATATATGCGCATAGTATGACGTTTTATTTCAACGCCTTCTAAAAGGTGTTAGTTTAACAATTGTGTAAAATTTAAAAGTTCTTTAAAGTAGATCATCCTACCGTAGCAGAAAGATCGATCAATTAAATAATCAATTTTTGAAATCCATTTCAGTGTTTCTATTGGAATCAAGAAACTTCTGGATTTGATACACAAAACGCGACAGGTGGAGCCGATTTATCGAGTAATCAAATTTCTTTCAAAGATGGAGCAAAACAGCACCCAAGTCTGAAAAAGCCACTCCCCCCCTTGTTGCACATGGTACTTTTTATGATAAGTGCGCGAATAGGCCACTTATCATGCATATGGAAGGAATGGGAAATTCGAGGACTTTTCAAAGTAAAACAAATTTGTATTGAAATTTTGAAAATTTTGAAAATTTTGAAAAATTTTGAAAAATTTTGAAAATTTTGAAAGTTTTAAAAACACATATCGGATAGTCTGCAGAGTGAGGAAAAAACTAAAGTCTTTTCCTCCCAAGGGAGTAATTTTTTCCCGCTGCTAAGAAAAACTCGATTTTCCATTCATTTTACATGCATGGAAAGTGGCCTTTTTCGTGCACGTATGATGAAAAACATATTCCAACCTCCATATATATAGTAATACAATTTAGCTGTCGAAACTAAAAATGTATATGTATCTTTTCTACATATAATAAATACATATAATAAATAAATATATAAACAAAATTCGAATCCTATAAACTCTCCTATAGCGTATGGATTTCTTCTATTTCTTAATTTGTGAATTAGATATGAGTATACCGGTAAATGACAAAATAATATATAAATATAGTAGAGATTCTGTGGAACTATCGGGCATTTATATAATAGGGTTCTATACCGCGCATACAACGTACGCCCTGACACAACATTATTATTATTATTATTTTATTAGCTTGAGAATTCATATTAATATTTCTCAAAACAAATACACTCGATTGGATTATATGAGCAATTTTTTTTTTAAATAAAACCAAAAAGAACATAACATTTCTCAAACTTCATAATCACAACTAATAGTGGTTTTCGTCATATACTATACAAGTTAGACCCTATTAAAATCTAAAAAAAATTAATGACAACAAACACATCATACAATCGAAGAATAAAAAAATCAAGTGTCCGCATTAATTATTTTGCTCTATACCATCATCTGGCGCACTTGAAGCTCTTGCTGAACGAGACATTGTCCCGTCCTTCGGCGACCTTCTCTTCCACGGTATCAGCGAGCGGTCGATTTCGAGTAAGACAGGTGAAACCTGCGATTAGGGCTAAGGAACCACAGAGTGTGCTTGGACCCCACCAGGCCAGCTCTCCGAGAATTACCACACTGTAGGGCGCTATTATGCTGCCCACATGTGCCATTGCCGAACTCGAGCCCAGGGCCGAATTGCGCGAGATCTGAAACATATTTTATTAGCAATAATAATCTTTTATTTATTATCCTCCAAGATTCATCGCATTATAATTTATACAACGTGGCAAAGGTCACTCCTCGCTTTACGGCTTGTGCGCTAAAAGTTTAATTACGCGTGATTTACACAATAATACCTACCGTTGGGAAGAACTCCGAGGTGTAGAGTATAAAGACGCCGTAGGCCGCGGACAGGCAGAACCTTCCGACGAGGCTGGCCGTGACGATGACAGCCGTGGCCTCGCGCGAGATGCTCAGTATGGTGAGAAGCAGCAGTCCGGAAATTATAAAGAGAGCCGAGCTTGCCTGCCGCCTGCCCAGAACCATCAGTATCGGCGTTAGTACCAGATACGCCGGGATTTCCGTCACGCCGAGCAGGACGGCGTAGAGGTAGTAGTCGACGGCAAAGTTGTCGACGTTTAGGGCTGCGAATAACGATTTTAATTATTAATTAAGTCATAAAAATTAGACCACCTTCATATTATAATTTCAAAGGAATGTATTCTGGCAAAAACGTTTGATTCAGTAGTTCACCAACAGCTAGCACACTTTTTGCGGCCAGTTATCATTCCGGAGCAACATGGTTTTATGCCACATAAGTCTACAACTACAAATCTTGCCTGTTACAATGAAATAATATGTGATGCACTGAATCGAGGATATCAGGTTGATACTGTCTATACAGACATGTCACATGCCTTTGACTCAGTCGATCATGAACTGCTCATAGATAAGTTGAAGTTTTACGGTATCTCTGGTATGTTGCTTGAATGGGTTCGTTCCTACCTGAATAGAAGATATCAATGTGTTAAAATAGGTCAGATTTGTTCATATCACATTGAGGCGATATCAGGAGTACCACAAGGTTCTCATCTCGGAACTCTTTTCTTTAATGTTTTCATAAACGATGTAAAACTGCCTATAAGAAATTCACATGTCTTACTATATGCTGATGATACAAAAATATTTAAAATTGTTAAGAATGAATTGGATGCTAAAGAGCTTCAGGATGATGTGAATTCTTTCACGAATTGGTTTATAGTAAACAATTTGTCTCTAAATATTAAGAAATGTCAAGTTCTGTCAATACATAATGGGTCCAGATATTTTGAGCATAGCTACAGCATTGATAACATAGCTCTTGATCGTGTGAAAGAAGTTAAGGACTTATGAGTCTTGTATGATGAAAATTTTACTTTCACAAATCATCTGTTCTATGTAAAAAATAAAGCCTCTAAAATCTTACATTTTATTAATAGATCTACTGGTTTCTTTAAAACACCGTATGCTTTTTACAAGCTATACACTTCTCTTGTAAGACCAATATTGTGCTATGCCTCACCTATCTGGACACCTAATTACTATACATATACATATTTACGAAATTGAAAAAATTCAGCACATGTTCTTAAGATTACTATCATTCCGTGCGAAATGTCCTATGGATAAATTTTCACATGATTACAGTGAAATAGCTGAAAAATTCCATGTCCCTTCAGTCAAGTCATTTCATGATTATCAGGATATACTGATGCTCTATAAAATTGTTGCAGGATACATAGATTCACCCTTTTTATTAGAAAGACTAAATTTCCATGTACCTGTTAGACAACTGAGAACTAATTATTGTAAGTTATTTGAAGTCAAACCCTTATATAGCTAGGAACTTAAATTTCAAGTCAAGTATTTCAAGGATGTCCGAGTTAGCGAATCAGCAAGTTGATTGGATTGACTTAAATTACATGTCAATATCTAGTTTTAAGAATACTGCAAGAGAGAAATTATTCTCTTTCAAATGATATTAATTTTCTATATTGAAATGTTACTTTCTTTTATACTTATTTATACTTATTTATTTATCTTTTTCTTCCTTGGCACTCTACCTAGTAGATATGTACCATCTTACCAAAACTTTCACATTGTACTATTATTGTATCTAAAAAGGGGAATTTTCCCCGTGAAATAAAATAAAATAAAATAAAATAAAATAAATAATATAATATACCCAGGGCGTAATAAGTGAGCGAGGCGGTCATAGCGAAGTAGGAAATCATCGCCCTCTTTTGAAGCTCCCTGTGACTGAACATCATTCTCAGTCCCCTGATCTGATCGGACAGCAGGCTCGTCTTCTCGCTCTTATTCTGCTCGATAGCCGCGTTACCGTCCGCTTCCTGGAGGGGATCATCTTCTTTGATGGGTCCGTTAAATTTTTCGAGTATCGCTCGAGCTTCCTTCCGCCTCCCTTGCGAGATCAACCACCTCGGTGACTCCGGCATGAACCTGTTGTGAAAATCAAATTCAAACGCATTGCGCACGCATTGAATTGCCGTTGACACTAATTTGCCATAGGTGGCAGATTAGTTATTATTATTTTTTAACAGGTTTAGTTGATTTTCAATAGTCAATTTGATTTGATTCTAAATTGTTATGATTTTTACACTATTGATAAGGTTTATAAAGAAAAACACTATTTTAAAGGAAAAAGCCTTTCGGCATAAAAAACCCTGATTTATTAAAACACAATAGTTGACACAATGAAATAATAAAATGAATTAAGATACAAAAACGATAGATGAATAACGCCGCACACGCACACAAAGCACTGTTACAATTAAGATACGCAATTGATCGATTGAAATAATAAATTCGTTAAATGTTGATTGCCAAAAATGGCGTTATTGTTGATGCCTAGAAAGGCGTTAGTGTCACGGTGTGACAGAGAATCGATGATTCCCAGTTAGTTGTTAATAGCAACGAATATAGACTTGGTAGCTCTACGTGTATTTGAAAGCGGGACCCCTGCGCCAATAATGACCGTCCTTCTATACAGGTCTATATTCTTTGTTAATAGTGATGGGCGATTCTACTCGATTCTTTTTTTGAAGAATCGATTATTTTGTCGATTCTTTTCAACTGACGATTCTCGATTCTCGATTATTTTTGAACTGAGAATCGAGGAACGATTCTTTTGTCGAAAAAAAAAAATTAATTAATTATCTTAAAACTTTTAAATCTCTATTGCTTTCAAAAGCTAAATGTCTAAATGATAGATTAAAGTATATTTGTAGTCTAAACTCCAATTGAAAGAGATCCTGATAAATACACGTCGATAAAAGTATTCTGAAAGAGTTCGAACAGAATACTTTTCTTGGTTTAAATTTTTTGGGAGACGTACAACTTGTTCAACGGTTTTAAAGTTTTAAGTTAAACGGTGTTGATCGCCACACAGAGATCTGTACGCTACTGTTATGGAGGGTAGAGAGAAGGAGCTATAGAGTAAACTGCCTGCTGGCAGGCCTTTTAACACGGTGGTGCTAGTAACGAGAAAAATTCCGGTAGATGCGTTGCTGTTCTTATTTCCTACTGTTAAGACTACTCATATCTCGTTATGGTATAAAAACGACAAAGATAGCCTCTTAAATGTTTGCAGTAACTTAATTATAATTTAAAAAATATTAAAATTATATACATTTTCAGAATTTATACATCTTCTGGATTCTTCTACAACTCTTTACCCTCCATAGCTACTGTAGTCGTTGAAACAATAATGATCATTCTCGCGCGCAAATCCGAGCTCGCAAGAAAGAGGCCCCCGGGAGGTGCTGCCCTTTCTCACTACTCTCATGCAAACTCACACATAACCTGTTCATTCATACATGCGCATGCGTGTTGCGTGTTGCGGAATATAGTTATGACGGAGAGCCCACCTTGGCTCAGTGGGTAAGACGCTTGCCTGCCAAGACAAGGTGCTCAAGCGGTCGTGTGGGTTCGAATCCCGGCGAGACTCGAGGATTTTTTCGGGGGTGAATTTCCTTGGGTTTTCGTCGGGATAAGTTCCCCGACTGCGGGGTTGTGCTTGTTGCAGGACGTATGCGCCCATTAACAGCTGCCGAAAATGCCTGAGGCGTCAGTAAGCAGCTGATGGGGTTTCGCTCGACCAGCACGTACAACCAAAAAATTCCGAAGGGCAGCCTAGCTGCCGACTACTCATACCGTCTGTTGATGGCCGTACACTTAGTGGCGCCACTAACCACAAAGACAAGACAAGACAAGTTATGACGGAACACGCATATATATATGATCTACATTATTGCAGCGCACTAGCGCCGCCGTCCTTCTGCTGCGGCAAATTTAGCGTAGCTTTTTTGTGCTCTCCTCGCCCTTTGACAAGGTGCTGCTGCGCGCCTAACCTCTAAACTCGGCCATCGGGGGCCTTATTATACAACATTTTATTTATCGCGAGCCCAGGGTTAATACACCTAATCTTCGCCTCCTGGGGAAGTGAGCGGCACAGAAGAAAATCCCGGTGACCCGTGCGCCGACTGTCAGCGAGAGGAAACAAGGTTCGTCGTCATACGATTTCCTCAACGTGCCTCTGCTCTGTGTGTCTCGCCAAGTGTGCGCTGCTGCTACTGCCTCGGTGTCGCGTGATTTTCCGTCAATATAAAGAGTCTTCTGCTTTTTTTCCGCGTGGATTTTCCTGCGAAATCGTGCGTTGTCTGTTTGCTCCGAATTGATTGTTTTGATCTGCTCCGATTTCGAGTTGTCGTTGATTGACGTTCATTCAAGTCCGTAAATGTATATGCATCTGGTGCTGTTGGCAAGGAAATAAACTTTGTAATATGCTAGATTGATGTTTGTCTGAGTGCTAAAAGTGATCAATGCTTCGGTTTGTTTATTGATGTTAGAACATTTTTCTGCTTGGAAGATTAGCATTGTTTTATTGCTTTGAGAAATTAATGTCAAGATGTACTATCATAATATATGTCATCGGTATGAACACACACTAGGCAGTTTCATAAGCAGTGATAATATAGTAGCACCCAAAGTCACTTATGCCAGTCAAACTGTTTTTAGGATGAGAGCAAAAGGCTGTTAAGCACAGCCACTGGAACATTAATATGATATTGGTGCTACAATCAGCCAGGTTCTGTAGGAAACTATCATGTTTATCAACATCAAAAGTACTTACAGTGACAGTGAGTTGTTTGGTTTTAACTTTAAGTTCAACCTTTTTTAGTGTATAGTTGAGTCTGTAACTAGCAATCTGAAATAGTTTTGTTTGTCTGAAACAATTTTGCGTGATCAAGTTTTGAATATAATTTTTTATTCTAATAATACTATTTTATTCAAGAATACTTTTTTATTTTCAGTACTCTGCAAGTGCACCGCAACAGAAAGAGAAACCTCTGATTTTCAAAGAACCGCCATGTATAGCTGTGGGCAGAAAACACAAATTACGTTCCATCGTCATAGATTCAAAAACTGTAATACCTCCTGACATCGATTATCCATATCCTGATACTACGGAAGATAGTCAAAATCAATCTAAAGCAATAACTACTAAAACATGGAAATGGGGCAAGATAGAAATAGACCCAACAAAACTTCACAAATATTGCCTTATGTTATCAAAAATAAGGTTGACATGTGAGTTTTTATATTTTATTTGATTTATGGTTTTTAACAGACTTGTTAATAATTTGACTCAAATTTAATTCTAGCTTTGGTAGTAATTACTGCTATGGGTGGCTACGCAATAGCTCCAGGTCCTTTTGATCTCGTCACATTTTTAGCATGTTCTGTTGGAACTGGATTGGTTTCAGCAGCAGCAAATGCTGTCAATCAGTCTATGGAAGTTCCTTTTGATGCCCAAATGGCCCGTACTAAAAACAGAGTTCTAGTCCGCGGTTTACTCGCGTTAGTATACGTTTTATAAACCATTATAAAAATTGTAACATTCTCTAATTCCATCAATTTTTTATTAGCCCTGAACATGCGATCGCGTTTGCTGCTATATGCGGTATTGCAGGAGTGACTCTTCTAGCGACACAAGTCAACACCCTTACTGCAGTCTTGGGAGGCGCCAATTTGATTTTGTATACATCTATTTACACCCCCATGAAGAGAGTCAGTATTCTTAACACATGGGTTGGTTCTGTTGGTAAGTTGTTTATTCGTATTACGTTTTTTGTCCGATTCCCGAAAGTTTGGGAATAATTATTGTCATTATTCAATTTTAGTTGGTGCAATCCCACCTCTGATGGGATGGGCAGGATGTGTCGGAAGTATTGCTGCTCCTGGTGCCTGGATCATGTCTGGCATGTTGTATGCTTGGCAGTTTCCACATTTCAATGCGTTATCATGGAATTTGAGGCCTGATTATTCAAAAGCTGGTTATAGAATGATGGCTGTTAGCAATCCCGATCTTTGCCGAAAAACATCGTTTAGGTATACAGTGGTCCTCACGGCTCTGTCATATCTGGCGCCAGCTTTAGATGTCACCAACTGGTGGTTTGCAGTTGCATCTACACCGTTGAACGCCTACTTCCTCTATCTCGGTAGGTGCTTTTAAATTATTTTTTACCGACTTCATAGTTATTTAATGATCATTTTTCTTTCTAGCGTGGGAATTCAGGCAACATGGCGACGCACGTACGTCACGACGACTGTTTCGATTTTCACTGTTACATTTGCCAATTTTAATGACGTTGATGCTTATAAGCAAAAAGTATTGGTTTCTGAATACCGACAAAAAAGAAAATTCGCAATTAACCGACGTTACAGAAAAAAGACAATTAATTGAATCGATATCAAGAATTTTTCAACCGACATCGGCTTAAATCTGTAGCTTGGCAGGTCAAGCTTGATACGAATCCATAACAACTTGTATTATCGTAATTCGTACACCTGTAAAATAATTAGTCAAAATGACTTTGTAAAATACAATCTTGTATTATAAATAAGATACATGAGATTTATTGCAGTGATGATAAAGTAACATTTTAAGTTAAACAAAAATTTGCTTTAGCAAAAAATAATCTAAATTTTAAGTGGAACTAATGCAAATTAAAAAAAATAGATCAATAGATGTATAAACATTATTTACATATTTATTGTAACAACTAAAATCTCAAAGTGTCAACTCGCGTTCTCTCCGTTTTTTCGCTGCATGGCAAAATCTATTGCCATTTTTCTTCTGGTTTTAGTCAAATTTCTGTGACCAGTACAATCTAAATTTTCCGTGTAACATTTATTTCGACAACATTGTCGGCACAATTGGTATTCACATTTGGAACCCTAGAAACACAATATATTCTGATCACATGTTCTTTCTTACTGCAATAATGTTTCATTACGTAAAAACTTACTAGGGGATTTGGACAATTCTCGCATAAATTTGACCCTCGTTTAACACGCACTTGTGGTTTGTTTGGTCTCCGAGCTATTCGTCTTAATTTTTTCAGTCGTTTCCTCGATATTTCGTTTCCATCTTCATCTTTGTAGTCCCTCTTCTCAGCCGAAGTTTCCTGTAAATAAAAATATGCACACATGTATTATATTTTAGCGTTAGTAATATCGTCATTGCAAAGCCATGTTAAACGCATAATCGTTATTGCAAAAACTTTGCAAATTATTTGTAAAGAGATGAAATAAAAAACGATTCTAACCGTTTGTACTCTTTTCGCTTCTACTTTGCTAACATGCACTTCTGGACTATCACGTACGTATGGTTGGCACAACCATGGAGGAAGCTCTAAATTATAATCTAGAACAAGCAACGAAAATTAAAATAAAATCAATGTCAATGATAAATTTGATGATAAGCAAAACAAACCTTCGTTCTCTCGACGCCAAATTAGATGACCCTCGTGATAAGGCAGGTACTTACCTTTCAGCGCTTGCACAACGCTCCGGAATGATTCCATCGTTGAGTTCTGAGCCAGATGCATCCTCTCGTTCGCGTTATCTGGCAAAAGAAATCTATTTTCTTGTTAAAAGCGGGATACATTTTTTTTCTATTCGCTAAGCTACAAAGTTAGCCCGCTGTATTTCGAATAGTCAATACAATGTGTTACACGCTTTGAGGAATCATTCGTCAACCTACATGTGTTGGAAGAGTTTGAAGAGGTGACCCCGAATATAGGATGGCGGCGCCGGATGAATGTCAAGGAGATCGAGGTACTCCGTCGCAGGCTCCCAACAGGCAGGATACTCGCCCTCAAAAATATGAGGGTTGTAGAGATTGCCCTCGGCTGACATGACTCCTTGGACGCCTGTTTCTTCTATACACTTTTCTACGTCTTGTATACATTGGATGTTACCGTTCGCAAAAACCGGTACTTTAACAGAGCGCCTAAACAATAATAAAAAAAATCGTCGTATAAATTCAAAAATTATTTGTAACTTCTAATTTGAATACTACCTAACAGCGCAAATATGTTCCCACGATGCTAAGCCCGTGAGCGGTCCCTTTTGTTCCCTAGTCCGTCCGTGCACAGTAAGTATCTTAGCCCCTGCAGCCTCCAGCATCTTGGCGTATTCAATCGTCTTATTGATATCAGGAAAAACTCGAAGTTTGCACGTAATGGGTATCTTAACTCCTTGGCTCATCTTCGACACTTAAAATTACATTGAAAGGTTTTAGTTTAAAAAAATACATATGAGAATTTACAGTCTGCTATTTTCAAAAACAATACCGATTTCTTTCAAAAGCTCCCAGTCGTCTTGTAAATAAGCTCCGTAGTGACCTCTTTTCGCAATAGCCTGCGGACAACCGATATTTATATCGATCGCGTCGCAATAGGGCTCCGCTAAAAGGGCTGCGTTCAGCAATGTCTCTGGATCGTTTCCGCAAAACTGTAAAGTGACGAAGTTGAAGCACATATCATTGTTATTTTCTGCGAAAAATCATAAATTTTATCAATTTTTCAACTTTTTCTCTAGAATCTATACAATATATTAGTCCATCTATTTATTAAACGATATTAACTGATATATTTTTAATATACTGAATATATGAAAAAAGTCCATAAGGTATTTATGCACACCTGAACAATCAGCGGCCGATCCTCGGGTGTACTTACGAGGGCTTCAGCCCGGTACTTGGGATCTCTGCAGAAGACCGACGAGTGCAGCATCGGCGTGTAGCATAGCTGGGCGCCGTGTCTTCGACTCAGCAGTCTCCAAGCCAATTCGCTCGCGTCTACCATTGGCGCCACTACGTAACGAGGCGAGCCCAGCACGTCGCTCCAGACATTTACATCCTCTTTCTTCTCCAGCTCTTTACCCTCTTTATCCAGCTCTTCTGCTGAGCCCATCGTTCTTTGCTCTGAAATTGAACGATGAAAAAACGTGATTCAAATGGTAGATTGGCTGGCGAGATAGAGACGTGCTTAAGGTGTTGGCTCTTTGGCCGTCGAGTGAGTAAATAGTTTCGTTGCGGGAGTGAGGGCTTTGTTTGCTAAGATTTATTGTGCGATGCGTCGATAATATATATTTTTCTACGAAAATTATGAAAATTATTTATTGCTTATTGACAATAATTTGTGTATTTTTAATAAAATTTGTTGCACTCAAGTGGAAAATACAGGATATAATCAGACGTATACGTGAGTTGGTCATTAGACCATCAAAGCTATAAAGTAAAGCTATTAAGTTTATAAAGTTTTTTTTACTAATTAATATATTCCATATTCTATCATAAAAATAATAATTTTATTTTTACGGCGAGTTGCTAGCTATGAATTGAATATCATAACGAAGCATTAAAAAACTAAAATAAAATAGAAAATTGATGATCAATTTCTATTTTGTTTATGCGTCTCATAAAGATAATGAAGACTATAAAAACGAATAGAGAGGGCATAAAAGAAACACAGGTAATCAAATAGCCATGAAAATTTATTCGGGCATTTATTTCACTTAATTGTTAAACAATAGAATCGTGTATAAATATAAAATTATTTAAAACATCTTGCCTGTATCACATGGAAAATGTGTGTTTATGTACCCTTTTTTTTGTTGTTATGTTTTGATCAACCAGATTTTATACATATAATTCTTAAACGAACAATGAGACTCACACGCGATGTGCCGCAATACGCCTATTTAACGATATAGGGCAATGCATTACATAGTCTTAGACAATCATGCCCGCATCAGCGAAATGATCAATGCTACGTGCACGATGCGTTATGATAGCTTGGGTTTTCTTAAACCTTATATTATGCAGCGCAATACCAAACAATATTCTTTAGGTCCACTCAGCAGTATTGCTCTTTTCCATATATATTTTTCTTTGTTCAGTCTTAATTATGCAACGAAAATAAGGCTCATACGAATTAATGTAGGTAAGAAAAACGCATAGATATCGATGTCGCGAATCGTTCTTTTTTTAACGATATTTTATACCGTTTTTTCTTCTTCACAATCATACAGAACATCGCTGGTTTCGCCTATTACTTTTACAATACGCTGTTCAGCAGTAAAATTATTCAGTAGAAAAGCTCGCGTTTGTCTGCGAATATACGTTTTATTCAAAATAGACGTCTAAATTTTTACTCGCGCAGAATCATATAGGCTGCGGCGATTATACGACACTTTTTTTATTATATACATTTTGCATATAACGGCTCGTATAATCGCGTATACATTTATTCGTTTATTCAGAAGTATTCGGGACACCAAACAATCATGTCGACGGGAGAATGTTTTTTTTTCATATGATCACAGCACGACCAATGTGATGCTAGGTCAAGCAATGCACGGGGAAACGCTTTCTGCAGCAAAATTATTCCTTTTTTTAAGTAAGGTTTTTCATGGGCAGAATATAATATTACAGATCCATTTATTTTCCTAATGATCATATTCAAAATTACGAATATATATCTTCTAAAATTACGCGCTGGAATTATATTAATTCGAAAATCTACTTTTTGGGTTACAAATTTTAAGATATTAAAAAATTGTATTAATATAACTAATGCAAATTGTACGCTTATTTTCAAAGTATAAATAATTTTTTTTACGGAGTTTTTCAACTAAATCTAAAGAATTTGAAAGAACTACACTTTTACTAAAATATTGTTTTGATTTTGCTGCCAATTAATATTTACATTCGTTTTTGATTCTTGTTTCTGGGGTTACGATCTACATTTTAGTAATACTAAAATATATTCAATTATTTGTATGTCTAGAATTAAATCTATGCATATAATAACTACAATTAATATGGCTTATATACATACTTTGAATATTTTTCGATGCTTAAAAATTACTTCACTACTGAAGAGTTTTGATAAATTCATATTCTGCCCCTGATGATATTCAATAATGGTTTCTGCTAGATAAGACGACTTTCTCCGTGCTGTATATAAATAAATCAACAGATTGTCATCGACTTTATACAAAGTCTTTGAAACATAAGCAATCAAAATTCAAATAGTAAACATGGTTGCTGAAAATAGCTTCGGTACGGCTTAAACTTCACATGGAACAAAGTGCTCTTTTAACTCCTAAAGTGTCATTGTCTAAAATTCTGATTTTTAGTTAATTCTAAAATTTTATCGGCTCATAAACTCTAAAAGGTTGAGATTCAACGTTTTCAATCGTCGGTTCATCTTTGCTAAACTTTCGAGATAAATTGTTCAATGCATATACTATACTTAACAAAGTTGATTATCAACTATTTGTACATTGGCACGGAAGAATGATTCGTTAATTAGTTTGGATTTATGCTTATGTCATTATTCTAATTTTGAGTTTTCATTAATGAAGGTTACTTATTTTATGTCACGATAGTTCATGTATTATTCAATGGAATGAGTTAAAAAATTTCTAATGCATCCTACAGGTCAGTCAAATTGTTTTGTGGACAATTCAACGCTCTGATAAAGCAATATACCATTTCAGATAGACATCTAATCTTATTTGATCTATATTATATTAATACTCTCCGCAATTGAGTTTATCAGTTATTATACGTATATGTACTCGTCTATTTTATTATATTCTTTAAAATCTAGCTAATATTGATAAAATTTAACAATACTAGCAACGACTGAGTGATTGAGAGAAATCGAGTTTAAAATTCAAGAGATACACTACTTTCATGAGTTGACAGCAAAGAACTTTGACCACCACATTTATAATCGTTATATTATATCAAAAGAAGTTAATTCAACTAAAGGAGTCCATAACAAAAATCACGAATGCGTCAAACTCGAGAACCGATGAGCAAAAACTTTGTCGACCTCGCTCTCTAAAACTACGGAAAATCTCTCGATAAAACCCTCCCGAAACATCAGCTGAGTCTTCCTCAGTCCTCTCTCAAACTCTTACAACTAGAAAACAACAACAACACATCATCCCTCGATAGTCTGCACACGCCCAACCACGATCTACGAACTATTCAGCGGTGGGAAGGTGAAGTGGTTGAGCGGCGGCGACCTTGGCGAGGCCGGCTTGGACAGCTCGGACTCGGGTATCGGCGATAGCTGGGCGGACTGTGCGAGGTGCGGGCCCACCTTGAACCTGGGCCTTTTATGGCCGAGCGAGGCCCGCCTCACCCTCAGATGGGGCTGGTTCCTCTTGACGATGGCCAGACTAGTCGGGTCAGCGAGCACAAGCTCGGACTTTCCGAGACGGTGGCGCGAGGGCAGCGTAAGCGGCGGCAGCTTTGTCGGCGGCTGCATCTGCTGTTGTGGTTGGACCATCGATAAGGGTGGAAGCGGCGACACGCTGTCCTCTCTGGGCTCGACTGTGATGCATCGAATGGGCTCGTTTTTGGAACTGCGATCATCCTCCTTGGGCTCGGAGCCAGCGGTGAGCGGGTTGATCTTGTTCTTGCGGGCGCTGCAGGCCTCGGCGTTAATGGCCCTTTGCCGGGCGTTCTTCCTGAGCCTCGTGCGCAGGAACGTCTGGATGCGGCGCATGGTCGTGCAGGACCTCGCGCTAAGCGGAGGCTTACCGTCGTGATGACGTTCATCGAGCTGCAACTCGGCGTTGGCCTGGCGTAGCTTGCGCTGCTTGGCTTTCTCGAGACTAGCCGTGGACGAGGGGCCCATGATAGAGAAGCAGCAGGATACGGGCGACGGCGTCGAGGGCTTTAGCTCGAGGGGCGGACGGTCGAACTGCTGGATCTGCTGAATCTGCTGCTGCTGTTGCGAGCCATCGGCGTTGAGGACAGTCTGGGTGGAGGTGAGCTCGATCTGGGTCTCGTTGCAGCGCGAGTCGTAGGAGAAGTAGAGGTGGAAGTTTCGGCGCTCCTTCTCCATGTCGCTGCGCTGCTGGATCGTCGTGGTCTGCAGGGTGTTGCTGCCGTTTTGACTCTGCTGACTGATCTGAGCGGTGGTCGTGGTGGAGGTATGGGTCGAGCAGATGTAGATGTTGCGCGAGTCGCTCCTGCTGCCGCCATTGGCGTTCACCGTCTCGCAGAAGTGGTATCGCAGCGGCGCGTCCGGCTGAGGTTGCTGCGGCTGATTGCAGAAGGACGGACGGTTGTTGAGACAGGCAGCGGCTATTCCCCCGTTCCTGCCGCTCTCCTCGGTGATAGTCGCTCCGGAGCTGGCGTTGGTCGCCACGGCGTTTTGCTTATTGTGCTTGCTCCGCAGGTACTCGTAAGTCGTGACTCCCAGACAGGCGATGTAGCCGTGGAAGAAGCAGAGGTGGATGAGCAGGACGGCGGCGATGGCCGAGAGGATGCCGACGATAGAGATGACGATGAGCGAGCCGGTGCCGGGCAGCGGCAGACTCAGCGGCAGCGTTACGTTGTCCATGTCGGTGGCGTTGTGCTCAGCCCAGAGCCGTGACTCGAGGCGAACGAGCGACAACTCGGCGACGACGAGGCCGAGAACGGCCAGGGCGATGACGATCGCCGAGACCAGGCAGACTATGAACGCGGCGTAGTTTCGTCTGCCCACGCAGTTGTTGAGCCACTTGCAGTGGTGGTCGAAGCGCGCGATGCACTTGTTGCAGACCGAGCAGTGCTTCGTCCTCTTGGAGGAGGCGTCGACATTACACAGGTGACACCTGCCGTTCTCGATGACGTGCAGATGCTTGCTCCGATCGAACTCGGGCACTACCTTGGAGGCCGGCTGTCGTCGAACCTCGGCCTCGGCCGGGTCGAGGAGGAGCGCACAGAGATGAGCGGCTAGATGGACGAGAAATGCGGAGCCGACGACGGCGCAAACCGGCGGTCGGAGCTGGGGCGCGAGGACCGGGACGACGCAGCCGAAGGTGCCGGCTCCGACGACGGCGAGCACGAGCCAGCCGAGGAACTGCTGCGGGTGAAGGGGCAGCTGCAGCCCGTGGATTCGACGGAAGCGACGCTGCTCCGGTGGCGTGAGTCCTGTCTCTTGGAGCGAGCAGTAGCGAGACAAGTGACGTGCGAGGCGGGTGCGAGCGGTGCTGGTGCTGGTGGAGTTGTGCTGCTGCTGCTGCTGCTGTCGGCTGTTGCGCGCGTTTCGCATGCCGGACAGCCGTTGACATAGCGACGACGCCGGCGATTGCGCGGCTGCTGGGGGTGATGATTCCGGCGGTCGGGGGTGGTGAGCTGCTTTTTAGTCTCAGATTCGGTGGCTCGGCGCTTTTGGAGGGAACCTACGGAACAAAGCGAAAGAAAAAATTATCATCGCTGAAAAATATTCTGTTCGTAAATATTTTGAGAAAAAGGAAATTGCAAGCGAAAGCGCGTTTAGTTTTATACCTACAAGAAAAAACCGAGTTGCGTTTTCTTGTTAAAGTGCAAAGTAGCGCTGTTCCTATCGATTTTTCTAATATTAAACGCGCTAGACGAAGTTCAAAGTGAAGAAGTGCAAGGCACAAGGCGAACTTTATTATATATATAAAGTGTAAACCTTTGTGAACCTTGCCGATGCTTGAAGAAAAAAGAGCTATAGGTGTCTACAGCTTTTTTTCTATGCACATTTATAGATTATACCGTATAGAATCGCTCGAGGTCATGGGTTGTTTTTCATCGTTCCTTATCACCAGTCTCATTACACGATTGAGGGAGCATCAAAAAAATAACTTGAATAAATTACTGCAATTCCCCATCGATTTTCCCGCGACCTATACGCACTAATTTTCCTAATTGAATGTAAAGCGCGTGACGCTATTTTAAGCCCGCGCAGCTGGCATTTCTAATTAGTCCGCAATATATCACGTCGTCGCGAAACTTTTAATATGCATGTAAAAGAATCCGCGCAATTATCCGGGTCACTATTGTTCACAGGCATTTTTTTTATGGAGCTATGCAACGACTCACAGCCCTCTATAGACACTATGACCCACATTCTATAGTAACAAGCTCGAGCGGAATGAACTTGCCACAGTTCGGGAGGTGTATTATCTAAATAGCGAATTAATTGAGCTGCTCAGCTGTCAAATTCAACCGACACTCACGAGTTTTAATAGCACTCACTTGTATGTAATAGAATAATTAAACAGAAACTGAGCCTTCAAATTAACTAACTTTCAATTTGACAGAGTAGTCGACAATCCGCCGCAAGCGATAATAATCCTTTGACGAACAACAAAGCTCTGACAGCGCGTCGAGCATCCATACGTAACGTAAAGAGCATCGGGCGGCTGACAGCAATAGTGCAACAGAGTATATAATCCGTTCTAATCGTGCTCACGCGCGCGCGCGTTTTCCCCCATGTATGCAGCATATGCATTATAAGAATCGATGAGAAATTACGTATTCCGCGCGCGATAAAATATTCAAGCGGCCGCTACTCGCTCTACTCTTCCTCTGTATAACGAGGGACCATCATCATTCGGAACTAGATCAAGCCTATATAAATCAAACGCGTACACTCAGATGCGTATACGAATCAGACATCAGAGTTACATGCAATTTAATAATAGATGAGCGAAAAGAATAGAAAAATACTTACCAGAAAACTTGATCTCGGCGAGTAGCATCAGTCCTTTGTCTCTCGACACGCAGTCACCTGCAGGCCTGCACTAATAGCAGCGACGCTATTTCCACCGCCTCCTCCTCCGCCGCCGACGACAACAACAACATCGTCGTCGTCGTGGCTGCTGCTGCTGCTGCTGCTGTTCTGGCACACGACTGCAGCTATAGTATACTGCTATACACACGCGAGGAGGACTCTTGCGCACTGTACACACTCTCTCGCTCAAGTCTTCTTCGATATCATGGTAGCGTACAGGGGGGTATACACCCACGCCCCTACACACTACTGTCTTTCTTCGTTCGCGCCACAGCAAACTAATAGGTACTAATATCCGCTGCCACTACCACTACCACTACTCGTCTTCCTCACGCGAATCGATAGCGACATGGCAACCCTATCTATATCGCTATGTCTGTGCAGTGTGTATAGTGTATACAAAAAAAAAATCGGCTGCACTATTATAGCACCAAGAGGTGAATTGCGTCCGGAGTGTGCGCGCGCGAGTTGTATTCGACGCCGCTGTTCTGTTGGTGTGTGTGTGTGTGTGTGTGTGTGTGTGTGTGTGTGTGTGTGTGTGTGTGTGTGTGTGGGTGTGTGTGGGAGTGCGGGTGTGTG